>CAKXZU010000048.1:0-1200000 GCA_936014575.1 Bombus lapidarius
ACACACTCTATCAGATTTAGTATTACTTTATAACGTATAACGTTATGTAGCATTGCTATATAACGTATAACGTTATATGGTAATACGTTATAACGTATAACGTTATGTAACATTTCGATATAACGTATAACGTTATGTAGCATAACGATATAACGTATAACGTTATATAGTATTACGTTATAACGTATATAACGTTATGTAGTATTACGATATAACATATAACGTTATGTAGCATAACGATATAACGTATAACGTTATATAGTACACACTCTATCAGATTAACGTTATGTAGCATTACGATATAACGTATAACGTTATATGGTAATACGTTATAACGTATAACGTTATGTAGCATTACGATATAACATATAACGTTATGTAGCATAACGATATAACGTATAACGTTATATCGTATTACGTTATAACGTATAACGTTATGTAGCATTGCTATATAACGTATAACGTTATATGGTAATACGTTATAACGTATAAGGTTATGTAACATTTCGATATAACGTATAACGTTATGTAGCATAACGATATAACGTATAACGTTATATAGTATTACGTTATAACGTATAACGTTATGTAGAATTACGATATAACGTATAACGTTATATAGTATTACGTTATAACGTATAACGTTATGTAGTATTACGTTATAACATATAACGTTATGTAGTAATACGTTATAACGTATACCGTTATGTAGCATTACGATATAACGTATAACGTTATGTAGCATTACGATATAACGTATAACGTTATATGGTAATACGTTCTAACGTATAACGTTATGTAGCATTACGATATAACGTATAACGTTATGTAGCATAACGATATAACGTATAACGTTATATAGTATTACGTTATAACGTATAACGTTATGTAGCATTACGATATAACATATAACGTTATGTAGCATAACGATATAACGTATAACGTTATATAGTATTACGTTATAACGTATAACGTTATGTAGCATTACTATATAACGTATTACGTTATATAGTATTACGTTATAACGTATAACGTTATGTAGCATTACGAAATAACATATAACGTTATGTAGCATAACGATATAACGTATAACGTTATATAGTATTACGTTATATCGTATAACGTTATGTAGCATTACGATATAACGTATAACGTGATATAGTATTACGTTATAACGTATAACGTTATGTAGTATTACGTTATAACATATAACGTTATGTAGTAATACGTTATAACGTATATCGTTATGTAGCATTACGATATAACGTATAACGTTATGTAGCATTACGATATAACGTATAACGTTATATGGTAATACGTTATAAAGTATAACGTTGTGTAACATTACGATATAACGTATAACGTTATGTAGCATAACGATATAACGTATAACGTTATATAGTATTACGTTATAACGTATAACGTTATGTAGCATTACGATATAACGTATAACGTCATGTAGCATTGCGATATAACGTATAACGTTATATGGTAATACGTTATAACGTATAACGTTATATGGTAATACGTTATAACGTATAACGATATGTACCATTACGATATAACATATATCGTTATATGGTAATACGTTATAACGTATAACGTTATGTAGCATTACGATTTAACGTATATCGTTATGTGGCATAACGATATAACGTATAACGTTATATAGTATTACGTTATAACGTATAACGATATGTAGTATTACGATATAACATATAACGTTATGTAGCATAACGATATAACGTATAACGTTATATAGTATTACGTTATAACGTATAACGTTATGTAGCATTACGATATAACGTATAACGTTATATGGTAATACGTTATAAGGTATAACGTTATGTAGCATTACGAAATAACGTATAACGTTATGTAGCATAACGATATAACGTATAACGTTTTATAGTATTACGTTATAACGTATAACGTTATGTAGTATTACGATATAACATATAACGTTATGTAGCATAACGATATAACGTATAACGTTATATAGTATTACGTTATAACGTATAACGTTATGTAGCATTACGATAAAACGTATAACGTTATATGGTAATACGTTATAAGGTATAACGTTATGTAGCATTACGATATAACATATAACGTTATGTAGCATAACGATATAACATATAACGTTATATAGTATAACGTTATAACGTATAACGTTATATGGTAATACGTTATAACGTATAACGTTATGTAACATTTCGATATAACGTATAACGTTATGTAGCATTACGATATAACGTATAACGTTATGTAGCATTACGATATAACGTATAACGTTATGTAGCATTACGATATAACGTATAAAGTTATATGGTTATACGTTATAACGTATAACGTTATGTAGCATTACGATATAACGCATAACGTTATGTATCATAACTATATAACGAATAACGTTATATGGTAATACGTTATAACGTATAACGTTATGTACCATTACGATATAACATATATCGTTATATGGTAATACGTTATAACGTATAACGTTATGTAGCATTACGATTTAACGTATAACGTTATGTAGCATAACGATATAACGTATAACGTTATATAGTATTACGTTATAACGTATAACGTTATGTAGTATTACGATATAACATATAACGTTATGTAGCATAACGATATAACGTATAACGTTATATAGTGTTACGTTATAACGTATAACGTTATGTAGCATTACGATATAACGTATAACGTTATATGGTAATACGTTATAACGTATAACGTTATGTAGCATTACGAAATAACGTATAACGTTATGTAGCATAACGATATAAAGTATAACGTTATATAGTATTACGTTATAACGTATAACGTTATGTAGCATTACGATATAACATATAACGTTATGTAGCATAACGATATAACGTATAACGTTATATAGTATTACTTTATAACGTATAACGTTATGTAGCATTGCTATATAACGTATAACGTTATATGGTAATACGTTATAACGTATAACGTTATGTAGCATTACGTTTTAACGTATAACGTTATGTAGCATTGCTATATAACGTATAACGTTATATGGTAATACGTTATAACGTATAACGTTATGTAGCATAACGATATAACGTATAACGTTATGTAGTATTATGATATAACGTATAACGTTATGTAGCATAACGATATAACGTATAACGTTATGTAGTATTATGATATAACGTATAAGGTTATGTAGCATTACGATATAACGTATAACGTTATGTAGCATAACGATATAACGTATAACGTTATATAGTATTACGTTATAACGTATAACGTTATGTAGCATTACGATATAACGTATAACGTTATATAGTATTACGATATAACGTATAACGTTATATAGCATTACGTTTTAACGTATAACGTTATGTAGCATTGCTATATAACGTATAACGTTATATGGTAATACGTTATAACGTATAACGTTATGTAGCAATACGATTTAACGTATAACGTTATGTAGCATAACGATATAACGTATAACGTATAACGTTATGTAGTATTACGATATAACATATAACGTTATGTAGCATAACGATATAACGTATAACGTTATATAGTATTACGTTATAACGTATAACGTTATGTAGCATAACGATATAACGTATAACGTTATATAGTATTACGTTATAACGTATAACGTTATATAGTATTACTTTATAACGTATAACGTTATGTAGAATTGCTATATAACGTATAACGTTATATGGTAATACGTTATAACGTATAACGTTATGTAACATTTCGATATAACGTATAACGTTATGTAGCATAACGATATAACGTATAACGTTATATAGTATTACGTTATAACGTATAACGTTATGTAGCATTACGATATAACGCATAACGTTATGTATCATAACGATATAACGAATAACGTTATATGGTAATACGTTATAACGTATAACGTTATGTAGCAATACGATTTAACGTATAACGTTATGTAGCATAACGATATAACGTATAACGTTATATAGTATTACGTTATAACGTATAACGTTATGTAGCATAACGATATAACGTATAACGTTATATAGTATTACTTTATAACGTATAACGTTATGTAGCATTACTTTATAACGTATAACGTTATGTAGCATTGCTATATAACGTATAACGTTATATGGTAATACGTTATAACGTATAACGTTATGTAACATTTCGATATAACGTATAACGTTATGTAGCATAACGATATAACGTATAACGTTATATAGTATTACGTTATAACGTATATCGTTATGTAGCATTACGATATAACGTATAACGTTATATGGTAATACGTTATAACGTATAACGTTATGTAGCATTACGATATAACGTATAACGTTATATGGTAATACGTTATAACGTATAACGTTATGTAGCACTACGATATAACGTATAACGTTATGTAGCAAAACGATATAACGTATAACGTTATATAGCATTACTTTATAACGTATAACGTTATGTAGTATTACGTTATAACATATAACATTATATAGTAATACGTTATAACGTATATCGTTATGTAGCATTACGATATAACGTAGAACGTTATGTAGCATTATAATATAACGTATAACGTTATATGGTAATACGTTATAACGTATAACGTTATGTAGCATTACGATATAACGTATAACGTTATATGGTAATACGTTATAACGTATAACGTTATGTAGCATTACGATATAACGTATAACGTTATGTAGCAAAACGATATAACGTATAACGTTATATAGCATTACGTTATAACGTATAACGTTATGTAGCATTACGATACAACATATAACGTTATGTAGCATAACGATATAACGTATAACGTTATATAGTATTACGTTATAACGTATAACGTTATATAGCATTACGTTTTAACGTATAACGTTATGTAGCATTGCTATATAACGTATAACGTTATATGGTAATACGTTATAACGTATAACGTTATGTAGCATAAAGATATAACGTATAACGTTATGTAGTATTATGATATAACGTATAAGGTTATGTAGCATCACGATATAACGTATAACGTTATGTAGCATAACGATATAACGTATAACGTTATATAGTATTACGGTATAACGTATAACGTTATATAGTATTACTTTATAACGTATAACGTTATGTAGCATTGCTATATAACGTATAACGTTATATGGTAATACGTTATAACGTATAACGTTATGTAGCATTACGATATAACATATAACGTTATGTAGCATAACGATATAACGTATAACGTTATGTAGCATTACGTTATAACGTATAACGTTATGTAGCATTACGATACAACATATAACGTTATGTAGCATAACGATATAACGTATAACGTTATATAGTATTACGTTATAACGTATAACGTCATATAGCATTACGTTATAACGTATAACGTTATGTAGCATTACGATATAACGTATAACGTTATATGGTAATACGTTATAACGTATAACGTTATGTAGCATTACGATATAACGTATAACGTTATGTAGCAAAACGATATAACGTATAACGTTATATGGCATTACGTTATAACGTATAACGTTATGTAGCATTACGATACAACATATAACGTTATGTAGCATAACGATATAACGTATAACGTTATATAGTCTTACGTTATAACGTATAACGTTATGTAGCATTACGTTTTAACGTATAACGTTATGTAGCATTGCTATATAACGTATAACGTTATATGGTAATACGTTATAACGTATAACGTTATGTAGCATAACGATATAACGTATAACGTTATGTAGCATAACGATATAACGTATAACGTTATGTAGTATTATGATATAACGTATAAGGTTATGTAGCATTACGATATAACGTATAACGTTATATAGTATTACGATATAACGTATAACGTTATATAGCATTACGTTTTAACGTATAACGTTATGTAGCATTGCTATATAACGTATAACGTTATATGGTAATACGTTATAACGTATAACGTTATGTAGCAATACGATTTAACGTATAACGTTATGTAGCATAACGATATAACGTATAACGTATAACGTTATGTAGTATTACGATATAACATATAACGTTATGTAGCATAACGATATAACGTATAACGTTATATAGTATTACGTTATAACGTATAACGTTATGTAGCATAACGATATAACGTATAACGTTATATAGTATTACGTTATAACGTATAACGTTATATAGTATTACTTTATAACGTATAACGTTATGTAGAATTGCTATATAACGTATAACGTTATATGGTAATACGTTATAACGTATAACGTTATGTAACATTTCGATATAACGTATAACGTTATGTAGCATAACGATATAACGTATAACGTTATATAGTATTACGTTATAACGTATAACGTTATGTAGCATTACGATATAACGCATAACGTTATGTATCATAACGATATAACGAATAACGTTATATGGTAATACGTTATAACGTATAACTATATGTACCATTACGATATAACATATATCGTTATATGGTAATACGTTATAACGTATAACGTTATGTAGCAATACGATTTAACGTATAACGTTATGTAGCATAACGATATAACGTATAACGTTATATAGTATTACGTTATAACGTATAACGTTATGTAGTATTACGATATAACATATAACGTTATGTAGCATAACGATATAACGTATAACGTTATATAGTATTACGTTATAATGTATAACGTTATGTAGCATTACGATATAACGTATAACGTTATATGGTAATACGTTATAACGTATAACGTTATGTAGCATTACGATATAACGTATAACGTTATGTAGCATAACGATATAACGTATAACGTTATATAGTATTACGATATAACGTATAACGTTATGTAGCATTACGATATAACATATAACGTTATGTAGCATAACGATATAACGTATAACGTTATATAGTATTACGATATAACGTATAACGATATGTAGCATAACGATATAACGTATAACGTTATGTAGCATAACGATATAACGTATAACGTTATATAGTATTACGTTATAACGTATAACGTTATGTAGCATTACGATATAACGTATAACGTTATGTAGCATTACGATATAACGTATAACGTTATATGGTAATACGTTCTAACGTATAACGTTATGTAGCATTACGATATAACGTATAACGTTATGTAGCATAACGATATAACGTATAACGTTATATAGTATTACGTTATAACGTATAACGTTATGTAGCATAACGATATAACGTATAACGTTATATAGTATTACTTTATAACGTATAACGTTATGTAGCATTACTTTATAACGTATAACGTTATGTAGCATTGCTATATAACGTATAACGTTATATGGTAATACGTTATAACGTATAACGTTATGTAACATTTCGATATAACGTATAACGTTATGTAGCATAACGATATAACGTATAACGTTATATAGTATTACGTTATAACGTATATCGTTATGTAGCATTACGATATAACGTATAACGTTATATGGTAATACGTTATAACGTATAACGTTATGTAGCATTACGATATAACGTATAACGTTATATGGTAATACGTTATAACGTATAACGTTATGTAGCACTACGATATAACGTATAACGTTATGTAGCAAAACGATATAACGTATAACGTTATATAGCATTACTTTATAACGTATAACGTTATGTAGTATTACGTTATAACATATAACATTATATAGTAATACGTTATAACGTATATCGTTATGTAGCATTACGATATAACGTAGAACGTTATGTAGCATTATAATATAACG
The DNA here is from genome assembly GCA_936014575.1 of Bombus lapidarius. Classification (NCBI taxonomy): domain Eukaryota; kingdom Metazoa; phylum Arthropoda; class Insecta; order Hymenoptera; family Apidae; genus Bombus; species Bombus lapidarius. The sequence continues at coordinate 7,762 of CAKXZU010000048.1, forward strand.
TATAACGTTATATGGTAATACGTTATAACGTATAACGTTATGTAGCATTACGATATAACGTATAACGTTATATGGTAATACGTTATAACGTATAACGTTATGTAGCATTACGATATAACGTATAACGTTATGTAGCAAAACGATATAACGTATAACGTTATATAGCATTACGTTATAACGTATAACGTTATGTAGCATTACGATACAACATATAACGTTATGTAGCATAACGATATAACGTATAACGTTATATAGTATTACGTTATAACGTATAACGTTATATAGCATTACGTTTTAACGTATAACGTTATGTAGCATTGCTATATAACGTATAACGTTATATGGTAATACGTTATAACGTATAACGTTATGTAGCATAAAGATATAACGTATAACGTTATGTAGTATTATGATATAACGTATAAGGTTATGTAGCATCACGATATAACGTATAACGTTATGTAGCATAACGATATAACGTATAACGTTATATAGTATTACGGTATAACGTATAACGTTATATAGTATTACTTTATAACGTATAACGTTATGTAGCATTGCTATATAACGTATAACGTTATATGGTAATACGTTATAACGTATAACGTTATGTAGCATTACGATATAACATATAACGTTATGTAGCATAACGATATAACGTATAACGTTATGTAGCATTACGTTATAACGTATAACGTTATGTAGCATTACGATACAACATATAACGTTATGTAGCATAACGATATAACGTATAACGTTATATAGTATTACGTTATAACGTATAACGTCATATAGCATTACGTTATAACGTATAACGTTATGTAGCATTACGATATAACGTATAACGTTATATGGTAATACGTTATAACGTATAACGTTATGTAGCATTACGATATAACGTATAACGTTATGTAGCAAAACGATATAACGTATAACGTTATATGGCATTACGTTATAACGTATAACGTTATGTAGCATTACGATACAACATATAACGTTATGTAGCATAACGATATAACGTATAACGTTATATAGTCTTACGTTATAACGTATAACGTTATGTAGCATTACGTTTTAACGTATAACGTTATGTAGCATTGCTATATAACGTATAACGTTATATGGTAATACGTTATAACGTATAACGTTATGTAGCATAACGATATAACGTATAACGTTATGTAGCATAACGATATAACGTATAACGTTATGTAGTATTATGATATAACGTATAAGGTTATATAGTATTACGTTATAACGTATAACGTTATATAGTATTACTTTATAACGTATAACGTTATGTAGCAATACGATTTAACGTATAACGTTATGTAGCATAACGATATAACGTATAACGTATAACGTTATGTAGTATTACGATATAACATATAACGTTATGTAGCATAACGATATAACGTATAACGTTATATAGTATTACGTTATAACGTATAACGTTATGTAGCATAACGATATAACGTATAACGTTATATAGTATTACGTTATAACGTATAACGTTATATAGTATTACTTTATAACGTATAACGTTATGTAGAATTGCTATATAACGTATAACGTTATATGGTAATACGTTATAACGTATAACGTTATGTAACATTTCGATATAACGTATAACGTTATGTAGCATAACGATATAACGTATAACGTTATATAGTATTACGTTATAACGTATAACGTTATGTAGCATTACGATATAACGCATAACGTTATGTATCATAACGATATAACGAATAACGTTATATGGTAATACGTTATAACGTATAACTATATGTACCATTACGATATAACATATATCGTTATATGGTAATACGTTATAACGTATAACGTTATGTAGCAATACGATTTAACGTATAACGTTATGTAGCATAACGATATAACGTATAACGTTATATAGTATTACGTTATAACGTATAACGTTATGTAGTATTACGATATAACATATAACGTTATGTAGCATAACGATATAACGTATAACGTTATATAGTATTACGTTATAATGTATAACGTTATGTAGCATTACGATATAACGTATAACGTTATATGGTAATACGTTATAACGTATAACGTTATGTAGCATTACGATATAACGTATAACGTTATGTAGCATAACGATATAACGTATAACGTTATATAGTATTACGATATAACGTATAACGTTATGTAGCATTACGATATAACATATAACGTTATGTAGCATAACGATATAACGTATAACGTTATATAGTATTACGATATAACGTATAACGATATGTAGCATAACGATATAACGTATAACGTTATGTAGCATAACGATATAACGTATAACGTTATATAGTATTACGTTATAACGTATAACGTTATGTAGCATTACGATATAACGTATAACGTTATGTAGCATTACGATATAACGTATAACGTTATATGGTAATACGTTCTAACGTATAACGTTATGTAGCATTACGATATAACGTATAACGTTATGTAGCATAACGATATAACGTATAACGTTATATAGTATTACGTTATAACGTATAACGTTATGTAGCATTACGATATAACATATAACGTTATGTAGCATAACGATATAACGTATAACGTTATATAGTATTACGTTATAATGTATAACGTTATGTAGCATTACGATATAACGTATAACGTTATATGGTAATACGTTATAACGTATAACGTTATGTAGCATTACGATATAACGTATAACGTTATGTAGCATAACGATATAACGTATAACGTTATATAGTTTTACGTTATAACGTATAACGTTATGTAGCATTACGATATAACGTATAACGTTATGTAGCATTACGATATAACGTATAACGTTATATGGTAATACGTTATAACGTATAACGTTATATGGTAATACGTTATAACGTATAACGTTATATGGTAATACGTTATAACGTATAACGTTATGTAGCATTACGATATAACGCATAACGTTATGTATCATAACGATATAACGAATAACGTTATATGGTAATACGTTATAACGTATAACGTTATGTACCATTACGATATAACATATATCGTTATATGGTAATACGTTATAACGTATAACGTTATGTAGCATTACGATTTAACGTATAACGTTATGTAGCATAACGATATAACGTATAACGTTATATAGTATTACGTTATAACGTATAACGTTATGTAGTATTACGATATAACATATAACGTTATGTAGCATAACGATATAACGTATAACGTTATATAGTATTACGTTATAACGTATAACGTTATGTAGCATTGCTATATAACGTATAACGTTATATGGTAATACGTTATAACGTATAACGTTATGTAACATTTCGATATAACGTATAACGTTATGTAGCATAACGATATAACGTATAACGTTATATAGTATTACGTTATAACGTATAACGTTATGTAGAATTACGATATAACGTATAACGTTATATAGTATTACGTTATAACGTATAACGTTATGTAGTATTACGTTATAACATATAACGTTATGTAGTAATACGTTATAACGTATACCGTTATGTAGCATTACGATATAACGTATAACGTTATGTAGCATTACGATATAACGTATAACGTTATATGGTAATACGTTCTAACGTATAACGTTATGTAGCATTACGATATAACGTATAACGTTATGTAGCATAACGATATAACGTATAACGTTATATAGTATTACGTTATAACGTATAACGTTATGTAACATTACGATATAACATATAACGTTATGTAGCATAACGATATAACGTATAACGTTATATAGTATTACGTTATAACGTATAACGTTATGTAGCATTACTATATAACGTATAACGTTATATAGTATTACGTTATAACGTATAACGTTATGTAGCATTACGAAATAACATATAACGTTATGTAGCATAACGATATAACGTATAACGTTATATAGTATTACGTTATATCGTATAACGTTATGTAGCATTACGATATAACGTATAACGTGATATAGTATTACGTTATAACGTATAACGTTATGTAGTATTACGTTATAACATATAACGTTATGTAGTAATACGTTATAACGTATATCGTTATGTAGCATTACGATATAACGTATAACGTTATGTAGCATTACGATATAACGTATAACGTTATATGGTACTACGTTATAAAGTATAACGTTGTGTAACATTACGATATAACGTATAACGTCATATAGCATTGCGATATAACGTATAACGTTATATGGTAATACGTTATAACCTATAACGTTATATGGTAATACGTTATAACGTATAACGATATGTACCATTACGATATAACATATATCGTTATATGGTAATACGTTATAACGTATAACGTTATGTAGCATTACGATTTAACGTATATCGTTATGTGGCATAACGATATAACGTATAACGTTATATAGTATTACGTTATAACGTATAACGATATGTAGTATTACGATATAACATATAACGTTATGTAGCATAACGATATAACGTATAACGTTACATAGTATTACGTTATAACGTATAACGTTATGTAGCATTACGATATAACGTATAACGTTATATGGTAATACGTTATAAGGTATAAGGTTATGTAGCATTACGAAATAACGTATAACGTGATGTAGCATAACGATATAACGTATAACGATTTATAGTATTACGTTATAACGTATAACATTATGTAGTATTACGATATAACATATAACGTTATGTAGCATAACGATATAACGTATAACGTTATATAGTATTACGTTATAACGTATAACGTTATGTAGCATTACGATAAAACGTATAACGTTATATGGTAATACGTTATAAGGTATAACGTTATGTAGCATTACGATATAACATATAACGTTATGTAGCATAACGATATAACATATAACGTTATATAGTATAACGTTATAACGTATAACGTTATATGGTAATACGTTATAACGTATAACGTTATGTAACATTTCGATATAACGTATAACGTTATGTAGCATTACGATATAACGTATAACGTTATGTAGCATTACGATATAACGTATAACGTTATGTAGCATTACGATATAACGTATAAAGTTATATGGTTATACGTTATAACGTATAACGTTATGTAGCATTACGATTTAACGTATAACGTTATGTAGCATAACGATATAACGTATAACGTTATATAGTATTACGTTATAACGTATAACGTTATGTAGTATTACGATATAATATATAACGTTATGTAGCATAACGATATAACGTATAACGTTATATAGTGTTACGTTATAACGTATAACGTTATGTAGCATTACGATATAACGTATAACGTTATATGGTAATACGTTATAACGTATAACGTTATGTAGCATTACGAAATAACGTATAACGTTATGTAGCATAACGATATAAAGTATAACGTTATATAGTATTACGTTATAACGTATAACGTTATGTAGCATTACGATATAACATATAACGTTATGTAGCATAACGATATAACGTATAACGTTATATAGTATTACTTTATAACGTATAACGTTATGTAGCATTGCTATATAACGTATAACGTTATATGGTAATACGTTATAACGTATAACGTTATGTAACATTTCGATATAACGTATAACGTTATGTAGCATAACGATATATCGTATAACGTTATATAGTATTACGTTATAACGTATATCGTTATGTAGCATTACGATATAACGTATAACGTTATATGGTAATACGTTATAACGTATAACGTTATGTATCATTACGATATAACGTATAACGTTATATGGTAATACGTTATAACGTATAACGTTATGTAGCACTACGATATAACGTATAACGTTATGTAGCAAAACGATATAACGTATAACGTTATATAGCATTACTTTATAACGTATAACGTTATGTAGTATTACGTTATAACATATAACATTATATAGTAATACGCTATAACGTATATCGTTATGTAGCATTACGATATAACGTAGAACGTTATGTAGCATTATAATATAACGTATAACGTTATATGGTAATACGTTATAACGTATAACGTTATGTAGCATTACGATATAACGTATAACGTTATATGGTAATACGTTATAACGTATAACGTTATGTAGCATTACGATATAACGTATAACGTTATGTAGCAAAACGATATAACGTATAACGTTATATAGCATTACGTTATAACGTATAACGTTATGTAGCATTACGATACAACATATAACGTTATGTAGCATAACGATATAACGTATAACGTTATATAGTATTACGTTATAACGTATAACGTTATATAGCATTACGTTTTAACGTATAACGTTATGTAGCATTGCTATATAACGTATAACGTTATATGGTAATTCGTTATAACGTATAACGTTATGTAGCATAAAGATATAACGTATAACGTTATGTAGTATTATGATATAACGTATAAGGTTATGTAGCATTACGATATAACGTATAACGTTATGTAGCATAACGATATAACGTATAACGTTATATAGTATTACGTTATAACGTATAACGTTATATAGTATTACTTTATAACGTATAACGTTATGTAGCATTGCTATATAACGTATAACGTTATATGGTAATACGTTATAACGTATAACGTTATGTAGCATAACGATATAACGTATAACGTTATATAGTATTACGTTATAACGTATAACGTTATGTAGCATTACGATACAACATATAACGTTATGTAGCATAACGATATAACGTATAACGTTATATAGTATTACGTTATAACGTATAACGTCATATAGCATTACGTTATAACGTATAACGTTATGTAGCATTACGATATAACGTATAACGTTATATGGTAATACGTTATAACGTATAACGTTATGTAGCATTACGATATAACGTATAACGTTATGTAGCAAAACGATATAACGTATAACGTTATATGGCATTACGTTATAACGTATAACGTTATGTAGCATTACGATACAACATATAACGTTATGTAGCATAACGATATAACGTATAACGTTATATAGTATTACGTTATAACGTATAACGTTATGTAGCATTACGTTTTAACGTATAACGTTATGTAGCATTGCTATATAACGTATAACGTTATATGGTAATACGTTATAACGTATAACGTTATGTAGCATAACGATATAACGTATAACGTTATGTAGTATTATGATATAACGTATAAGGTTATGTAGCATTACGATATAACGTATAACGTTATGTAGCATAACGATATAACGTATAACGTTATATAGTATTACGTTATAACGTATAACGTTATATAGTATTACTTTATAACGTATAACGTTATGTAGCATTGCTATATAACGTATAACGTTATATGGTAATACGTTATAACGTATAACGTTATGTAACATTTCGATATAACGTATAACGTTATGTAGCGTAACGATATAACGTATAACGTTATATAGTATTACGTTATAACGTATAACATTATGTAGCATTACGATACAACATATAACGTTATGTAGCATAACGATATAACGTATAACGTTATATAGTATTACGTTATAACGTATAACGTTATATAGCATAACGTTTTAACGTATACGTTATGTAGCATTGCTATATAACGTATAACGTTATATGGTAATACGTTATAACGTATAACGTTATGTAGCATAACGATATAACGTATAACGTTATGTAGTATTATGATATAACGTATAAGGTTATGTAGCATTACGATATAACGTATAACGTTATGTAGCATAACGATATAACTTATAACGTTATATAGTATTACGTTATAACGTATAACGTTATATAGTATTACTTTATAACGTATAACGTTATGTAGCATTGCTATATAACGTATAACGTTATATGGTAATACGTTATAACGTATAACGTTATGTAGCATTACGATATGACGTATAACGTTATGTAGCATAACGATATAACGTATAACGTTATATAGTATTACGTTATAACGTATAATGTTATGTAGCATTACGATATAGCATATAACGTTATGTAGCATAACGATATAACGTATAACGTTATATAGTATTACGTTATAACGTATAACGTTATGTAGCATTACTATATAACGTATAACGTTATATGGTAATATGATATAACGTATAACGTTATGTAACATTACGATATAACGTATAACGTTATGTAGCGTAACGATATAACGTATAACGTTCTATAGTATTACGTTATAACGTATAACGTTATGTGGTATAACGATATAACGTATAACGTTATATGGTAATACGTTATAACGTATAACGTTATGTAGCATAACGATATAACGTATAACGTTATATAGTATTACGTTATAACGTATAACGTTCTGTAGCATTACGATATAACGTATAACGTTATGTAGCATTACGATATAACGTATAACGTTATATGGTAATACGTTCTAACGTATAACGTTATGTAGCATTACGATATAACGTATAACGTTATGTAGCATAACGATATAACGTATAACGTTATATAGTATTACGTTATAACGTATAACGTTATGTAGCATTACGATTTAACGTATAACGTTATGTAGCATAACGATATAACGTATAACGTTATATAGTATTACGTTATAACGTATAACGTTATGTAGTATTACGATATAACATATAACGTTATGTAGCATAACGATATAACGTATAACGTTATATAGTATTACGTTATAACGTATAACGTTATGTAGCATTACGATATAACGTATAACGTTATATGGTAATACGTTATAACGTATAACGTTATGTAGCATTACGATATAACATATAACGTTATGTAGCATAACGATATAACGTATAACTTTATATAGTATTACGTTATAACGTATAAAGTTATGTAGCATTGCTATATAACGTATAACGTTATATGGTAATACGTTATAACGTATAACGTTATGTAACATTTCGATATAACGTATAACGTTATGTAGCATAACGATATAACGTATAACGTTATATAGTATTACGTTATAACGTATAACGTTATGTAGAATTACGATATAACGTATAACGTTATATAGTATTACGTTATAACGTATAACGTTATGTAGTATTACGTTATAACATATAACGTTATGTAGTAATACGTTATAACGTATATCGTTATGTAGCATTACGATATAACGTATAACGTTATGTAGCATTACGATATAACGTATAACGTTATGTGGTAATACGTTCTAACGTATAACGTTATGTAGCATTACGATATAACGTATAACGTTATGTAGCATAACGATATAACGTATAACGTTATATAGTATTACGTTATAACGTATAACGTTATATAGTATTACTTTATAACGTATAACGTTATGTAGCATTGCTATATAACGTATAACGTTATATGGTAATACGTTATAACGTATAACGTTATGTAGCATTACGATATAACGTATAACGTTATGTAGCATAACGATATAACGTATAACGTTATATAGTATTACGTTATAACGTATAATGTTATGTAGCATTACGATATAGCATATAACGTTATGTAGCATAACGATATAACGTATAACGTTATATAGTATTACGTTATAACGTATAACGTTATGTAGCATTACTATATAACGTATAACGTTATATGGTAATATGATATAACGTATAACGTTATGTAACATTACGATATAACGTATAACGTTATGTAGCGTAACGATATAACGTATAACGTTCTATAGTATTACGTTATAACGTATAACGTTATGTGGTATAACGATATAACGTATAACGTTATATGGTAATACGTTATAACGTATAACGTTATGTAGCATAACGATATAACGTATAACGTTATGTAGTATTATGATATAACGTATAAGGTTATGTAGCATTACGATATAACGTATAACGTTATGTAGCATTACGATATAATGTATAACGTTATATGGTTATACGTTATAACGTATAACGTTATGTACCACTACGATATAACGTATAACGTTATATGGTAATACGTTATAACGTATAACGTTTTGTAGCATTACGATATAACGTATAACGTTATGTAGCATAACGATATAACGTATAACGTTATATAGTATTACGTTATAAATATATAACGTTATGTAGCATTACGATATAACGTATAACGTTATGTAGCATAACGATATAACGTATTACGTTATGTAGCATTACGATATAACGTATAAAGTTATATGGTTATACGTTATAACGTATAACGTTATGTACCAATACGATATAACGTATAACGTTATATGGTAATACGTTATAACGTATAACGTTTTGTAGCATTACGATATAACGTATAACGTTATATGGTAATACGTTATAACGTATAACGTTTTGTAGCATTACGATATAACGTATAACGTTATGTAGCATAACGATATAACGTATAACGTTATACAGTATTACGTTATAACGTATAACGTTATGTACCATTACGATATAACGTATAACGTTATATGGTAATACGTTATAACGTACAACGTTATGTAGTATTACGTTATAACGTATAACGTTATGTAGTAATACGTTATAACGTATAACGTTATGTAGCATTACCATATAACGTATAACGTTATGTAGCATTACGATATAACGTATAACGTTATATGGTAATACGTTATAACGTATAACGTTATGTAGCATTATGATATAACGTATAACGTTATGTAGCATAACAATATAACGCATAACGTTATATGGTAATACGTTATAACGTATAACGCTATGTACCATTACGATATAACGTATAACGTTATATGGTAATGCGTTATAACGTATAACGATATGTAGCATTACGATATAACGTATAACGTTATGTAGCATAACGATATGACGTGTAACGTTATATAGTATTACGTTATAACGTATAACGTTATGTAGCATTACGATATAACATATAACGTTATGTAGCATAACGATATAACGTATAACGTTATATAGTATTACGTTATAACGTATAACGTTATGTAGCATTACGATATAACGTATAACGTTATGTAGCATAACGATATAACGTATAACGTTATATAGTATTACGTTATAACGTATAACGTTATGTAGCATTACGATATAACATATAACGTTATGTAGCATAGCGGTATAACGTATCACGTTATATAGTATTACGTTATAACGTATAACGTTATGTAGCATTACGATATAACATATAACGTTATGTAGCGTAACGATATAACGTATAACGTTATATAGTATTACGTTATAACGTATAACGTTATGTAGCGTTACGATATAACGTATAACGTTATGTAGCATTACGATATAACTTATAACGTTATATGGTAATACGTTATAACGTATAACGTTATGTACCATTACGATATAACGTATAACGTTATATGGTAATACGTTATAACGTATAACGTTATGTACCATTACGATATAACGTATAACGTTATATGGTAATACGTTATAACGTATAACGCTATGTACCATTACGATATAACGTATAACGTTATATGGTAATACGTTATAACGTACAACGTTACGTAGCATTACGTTATAACATATAACGTTATGTTGTAATACGTTATAACGTATAACGTTATGTAGCATTACGATATAACGTATAACGTTATGTAGCATTACGATATATCGTATAACGTTATATGGTAATACGTTATAACGTATAACGTTATGTAGCATTACGATATACCGTATAACGTTATGTAGCATAACGATATAACGTATAACGTTATGTAGCATTACGATATAACGTATAACGTTATATAGTAATACGTTATAACGTATAACGTTATGTACCATTACGATATAACGTATAACGTTATATGGTAATACGTTATAACGTATAACGTTATGTACCATTACGATATAACGTATAACGTTATATGGTAATACGTTATAACGTATAACGCAATGTACCATTACGATATAACGTATAACGTTATATGGTAATACGTTATAACGTACAACGTTATGTAGCATTACGTTATAACATATAACGTTATATAGTATTACGTTATAAGGTATAACGTTATGTAGCATTACGATATAACGTATAACGTTATGTAGCATAACGATATAACGTATAACGTTATATGGCATTACTTTATAACGTATAACGTTATGTAGCATTGCTACATAACGTATAACGATATATGGTAATACGTTATAACGTATAACGTTATGTAGCATTACGATATAACGTATAACGTTATGTAGCATTACGATATAATGTATAACGTTATATGGTTATACGTTATAACGTATAACGTTATGTACCATTACGATATAACGTATAACGTTATATGGTAATACGTTATAACGTATAACGTTATGTACCATTACGATATAACGTATTACGTTATGTAGCATTACGATATAACGTATAAAGTTATATGGTTATACGTTATAACGTATAACGTTATGTACCATTACGATATAACGTATAACGTTATATGGTAATACGTTATAACGTATAACGTTTTGTAGCATTACGATATAACGTATAACGTTATATGGTAATACGTTATAACGTATAACGTTTTGTAGCATTACGATGTAACGTATAACGTTATGTAGCATAACGATATAACGTATAACGTTATACAGTATTACGTTATAACGTATAACGTTATGTACCATTACGATATAACGTATAACGTTATATGGTAATACGTTATAACGTACAACGTTATGTAGTATTACGTTATAACGTATAACGTTATGTAGTAATACGTTATAACGTATAACGTTATGTAGCATTACGATATAACGTATAACGTTATGTACCATTACGATATAACGTATAACGTTATGTAGCATTACGATATAACGTATAACGTTATGTAGCATAACGATATAACGCATAACGTTATATGGTAATACGTTATAACGTATAACGCTATGTACCATTACGATATAACGTATAACGTTATATGGTAATGCGTTATAACGTATAACGATATGTAGCATTACGATATAACGTATAACGTTATGTAGCATAACGATATAACGTATAACGTTATATAGTATTACGTTATACCGTATAACGTTATGTAGCATTACGATATAACATATAACGTTATGTAGCATAACGATATAACGTATAACGTTATATAGTATTACGTTATAACGTATAACGTTATGTAGCATTACGATATAACGTATAACGTTATGTAGCATAACGATATAACGTATAACGTTATATAGTATTACGTTATAACGTATAACGTTATGTAGCATTACGATATAACGTATAACGTTATATAGCATAGCGATATAACATATAACGTTATGTAGCATAACGATATAACGTATAACGTTATATAGTATTACGTTATAACGTATAACGTTATGTAGCGTTACGATATAACGTATAACGTTATGTAGCATTACGATATAACTTATAACGTTATATGGTAATACGTTATAACGTATAACGTTATGTACCATTACGATATAACGTATAACGTTGTATGGTAATACGTTATAACGTATAACGTTATGTACCATTACGATATAACGTATAACGTTATATGGTAATACGTTATAACGTATAACGTTATGTACCATTACGATATAACGTATAACGTTATATGGTAATACGTTATAACGTATAACGCTATGTACCATTACGATATAACGTATAACGTTATATGGTAATACGTTATAACGTACAACGTTATGTAGCATTACGTTATAACATATAACGTTATGTTGTAATACGTTATAACGTATAACGTTATGTAGCATTACGATATAACGTATAACGTTATGTAGCATTACGATATATCGTATAACGTTATATGGTAATACGTTATAACGTATAACGTTATGTAGCATTACGATATACCGTATAACGTTATGTAGCGTAACGATATAACGTATAACGTTATATAGTATTACGTTATAACGTATAACGTTATGTAGCGTTACGATATAACGTATAACGTTATGTAGCATTACGATATAACTTATAACGTTATATGGTAATACGTTATAACGTATAACGTTATGTACCATTACGATATAACGTATAACGTTATATGGTAATACGTTATAACGTATAACGTTATGTACAATTACGATATAACGTATAACGTTATATGGTAATACGTTATAACGTATAACGCTATGTACCATTACGATATAACGTATAACGTTATATGGTAATACGTTATAACGTACAACGTTATGTAGCATTACGTTATAACATATAACGTTATGTTGTAATACGTTATAACGTATAACGTTATGTAGCATTACGATATAACGTATAACGTTATGTAGCATTACGATATATCGTATAACGTTATATGGTAATACGTTATAACGTATAACGTTATGTAGCATTACGATATACCGTATAACGTTATGTAGCATAACGATATAACGTATAACGTTATGTAGCATTACGATATAACGTATAACGTTATATAGTAATACGTTATAACGTATAACGTTATGTACCATTACGATATAACGTATAACGTTATATGGTAATACGTTATAACGTATAACGTTATGTACCATTACGATATAACGTATAACGTTATATGGTAATACGTTATAACGTATAACGCTATGTACCATTACGATATAACGTATAACGTTATATGGTAATACGTTATAACGTATAACGCTATGTACCATTACGATATAACGTATAACGTTATATGGTAATACGTTATAACGTACAACGTTATGTAGCATTACGTTATAACATATAACGTTATATAGTATTACGTTATAACGTATAACGTTATGTAGCATTACGATATAACGTATAACGTTATGTAGCATAACGATATAAGGTATAACGTTATATGGTAATACGTTATAACGTATAACGTTATGTAGCATTACGATATACCGTATAACGTTATGTAGCATAACGATATAACGTATAACGTTATGTAGCATTACGATATAACGTATAACGTTATATAGTATTACGTTATAACGTATAACGTTAATTAGCATTACGATATAACGTATAACGTTATATGGTAATACGTTATAACGTATAACGTTATGTAGCATTACGATATAACGTATAACGTTATGTAGCATAACGATATAACGCATAACGTTATGGAGCATAACGATATAAAATATAACGTTATATAGTATTACGTTATAACGTATAACGTTATGTAGCATTACGATATAACGTATAACGTTATGTAGCATTACGATATAACATATAACGTTATGTAGCATAACGATATAACGTATAACGTTATATAGTATTACGTTATAACGTATAACGTTATGTAGCATTACGATATAACGTATAACGTTATGTAGCATAACGATATAACGTATAACGTTATATAGTATTACGTTATAACGTATAACGTTATGTAGCATTACGATATAACATATAACGTTATGTAGCATAGCGGTATAACGTATCACGTTATATAGTATTACGTTATAACGTATAACGTTATGTAGCATTACGATATAACATATAACGTTATGTAGCGTAACGATATAACGTATAACGTTATATAGTATTACGTTATAACGTATAACGTTATGTAGCGTTACGATATAACGTATAACGTTATGTAGCATTACGATATAACTTATAACGTTATATGGTAATACGTTATAACGTATAACGTTATGTACCATTACGATATAACGTATAACGTTATATGGTAATACGTTATAACGTATAACGTTATGTACCATTACGATATAACGTATAACGTTATATGGTAATACGTTATAACGTATAACGCTATGTACCATTACGATATAACGTATAACGTTATATGGTAATACGTTATAACGTACAACGTTATGTAGCATTACGTTATAACATATAACGTTATGTTGTAATACGTTATAACGTATAACGTTATGTAGCATTACGATATAACGTATAACGTTATGTAGCATTACGATATATCGTATAACGTTATATGGTAATACGTTATAACGTATAACGTTATGTAGCATTACGATATACCGTATAACGTTATGTAGCATAACGATATAACGTATAACGTTATGTAGCATTACGATATAACGTATAACGTTATATAGTAATACGTTATAACGTATAACGTTATGTACCATTACGATATAACGTATAACGTTATATGGTAATACGTTATAACGTATAACGTTATGTACCATTACGATATAACGTATAACGTTATATGGTAATACGTTATAACGTATAACGCTATGTACCATTACGATATAACGTATAACGTTATATGGTAATACGTTATAACGTACAACGTTATGTAGCATTACGTTATAACATATAACGTTATATAGTATTACGTTATAAGGTATAACGTTATGTAGCATTACGATATAACGTATAACGTTATGTAGCATAACGATATAACGTATAACGTTATATGGCATTACTTTATAACGTATAACGTTATGTAGCATTGCTACATAACGTATAACGATATATGGTAATACGTTATAACGTATAACGTTATGTAGCATTACGATATAACGTATAACGTTATGTAGCATTACGATATAATGTATAACGTTATATGGTTATACGTTATAACGTATAACGTTATGTACCATTACGATATAACGTATAACGTTATATGGTAATACGTTATAACGTATAACGTTATGTACCATTACGATATAACGTATTACGTTATGTAGCATTACGATATAACGTATAAAGTTATATGGTTATACGTTATAACGTATAACGTTATGTACCATTACGATATAACGTATAACGTTATATGGTAATACGTTATAACGTATAACGTTTTGTAGCATTACGATATAACGTATAACGTTATATGGTAATACGTTATAACGTATAACGTTTTGTAGCATTACGATGTAACGTATAACGTTATGTAGCATAACGATATAACGTATAACGTTATACAGTATTACGTTATAACGTATAACGTTATGTACCATTACGATATAACGTATAACGTTATATGGTAATACGTTATAACGTACAACGTTATGTAGTATTACGTTATAACGTATAACGTTATGTAGTAATACGTTAGAACGTATAACGTTATGTAGCATTACGATATAACGTATAACGTTATGTACCATTACGATATAACGTATAACGTTATGTAGCATTACGATATAACGTATAACGTTATGTAGCATAACGATATAACGCATAACGTTATATGGTAATACGTTATAACGTATAACGCTATGTACCATTACGATATAACGTATAACGTTATATGGTAATGCGTTATAACGTATAACGATATGTAGCATTACGATATAACGTATAACGTTATGTAGCATAACGATATAACGTATAACGTTATATAGTATTACGTTATACCGTATAACGTTATGTAGCATTACGATATAACATATAACGTTATGTAGCATAACGATATAACGTATAACGTTATATAGTATTACGTTATAACGTATAACGTTATGTAGCATTACGATATAACGTATAACGTTATGTAGCATAACGATATAACGTATAACGTTATATAGTATTACGTTATAACGTATAACGTTATGTAGCATTACGATATAACATATAACGTTATATAGCATAGCGATATAACATATAACGTTATGTAGCATAACGATATAACGTATAACGTTATATAGTATTACGTTATAACGTATAACGTTATGTAGCGTTACGATATAACGTATAACGTTATGTAGCATTACGATATAACTTATAACGTTATATGGTAATACGTTATAACGTATAACGTTATGTACCATTACGATATAACGTATAACGTTGTATGGTAATACGTTATAACGTATAACGTTATGTACCATTACGATATAACGTATAACGTTATATGGTAATACGTTATAACGTATAACGTTATGTACCATTACGATATAACGTATAACGTTATATGGTAATACGTTATAACGTATAACGCTATGTACCATTACGATATAACGTATAACGTTATATGGTAATACGTTATAACGTACAACGTTATGTAGCATTACGTTATAACATATAACGTTATGTTGTAATACGTTATAACGTATAACGTTATGTAGCATTACGATATAACGTATAACGTTATGTAGCATTACGATATATCGTATAACGTTATATGGTAATACGTTATAACGTATAACGTTATGTAGCATTACGATATACCGTATAACGTTATGTAGCGTAACGATATAACGTATAACGTTATATAGTATTACGTTATAACGTATAACGTTATGTAGCGTTACGATATAACGTATAACGTTATGTAGCATTACGATATAACTTATAACGTTATATGGTAATACGTTATAACGTATAACGTTATGTACCATTACGATATAACGTATAACGTTATATGGTAATACGTTATAACGTATAACGTTATGTACCATTACGATATAACGTATAACGTTATATGGTAATACGTTATAACGTATAACGCTATGTACCATTACGATATAACGTATAACGTTATATGGTAATACGTTATAACGTACAACGTTATGTAGCATTACGTTATAACATATAACGTTATGTTGTAATACGTTATAACGTATAACGTTATGTAGCATTACGATATAACGTATAACGTTATGTAGCATTACGATATATCGTATAACGTTATATGGTAATACGTTATAACGTATAACGTTATGTAGCATTACGATATACCGTATAACGTTATGTAGCATAACGATATAACGTATAACGTTATGTAGCATTACGATATAACGTATAACGTTATATAGTAATACGTTATAACGTATAACGTTATGTACCATTACGATATAACGTATAACGTTATATGGTAATACGTTATAACGTATAACGTTATGTACCATTACGATATAACGTATAACGTTATATAGTAATACGTTATAACGTATAACGTTATGTACCATTACGATATAACGTATAACGTTATATGGTAATACGTTATAACGTATAACGTTATGTACCATTACGATATAACGTATAACGTTATATGGTAATACGTTATAACGTATAACGCTATGTACCATTACGATATAACGTATAACGTTATATGGTAATACGTTATAACGTATAACGCTATGTACCATTACGATATAACGTATAACGTTATATGGTTATACGTTATAACGTATAACGTTATGTACCATTACGATATAACGTATAACGTTATATGGTAATACGTTATAACGTATAACGTTTTGTAGCATTACGATATAACGTATAACGTTATGTAGCATAACGATATAACGTATAACGTTATATAGTATTACGTTATAAATATATAACGTTATGTAGCATTACGATATAACGTATAACGTTATGTAGCATAACGATATAACGTATTACGTTATGTAGCATTACGATATAACGTATAAAGTTATATGGTTATACGTTATAACGTATAACGTATGTACCAATACGATATAACGTATAACGTTATATGGTAATACGTTATAACGTATAACGTTTTGTAGCATTACGATATAACGTATAACGTTATATGGTAATACGTTATAACGTATAACGTTATGTACCATTACGATATAACGTATAACGTTATATGGTAATACGTTATAACGTACAACGTTATGTAGTATTACGTTATAACGTATAACGTTATGTAGTAATACGTTATAACGTATAACGTTATGTAGCATTACCATATAACGTATAACGTTATGTAGCATTACGATATAACGTATAACGTTATATGGTAATACGTTATAACGTATAACGTTATGTAGCATTATGATATAACGTATAACGTTATGTAGCATAACAATATAACGCATAACGTTATATGGTAATACGTTATAACGTATAACGCTATGTACCATTACGATATAACGTATAACGTTATATGGTAATGCGTTATAACGTATAACGATATGTAGCATTACGATATAACGTATAACGTTATGTAGCATAACGATATGACGTGTAACGTTATATAGTATTACGTTATAACGTATAACGTTATGTAGCATTACGATATAACATATAACGTTATGTAGCATAACGATATAACGTATAACGTTATATAGTATTACGTTATAACGTATAACGTTATGTAGCATTACGATATAACGTATAACGTTATGTAGCATAACGATATAACGTATAACGTTATATAGTATTACGTTATAACGTATAACGTTATGTAGCATTACGATATAACATATAACGTTATGTAGCATAGCGGTATAACGTATCACGTTATATAGTATTACGTTATAACGTATAACGTTATGTAGCATTACGATATAACATATAACGTTATGTAGCGTAACGATATAACGTATAACGTTATATAGTATTACGTTATAACGTATAACGTTATGTAGCGTTACGATATAACGTATAACGTTATGTAGCATTACGATATAACTTATAACGTTATATGGTAATACGTTATAACGTATAACGTTATGTACCATTACGATATAACGTATAACGTTATATGGTAATACGTTATAACGTATAACGTTATGTAGCATTACGATATAACATATAACGTTATGTAGCATAGCGGTATAACGTATCACGTTATATAGTATTACGTTATAACGTATAACGTTATGTAGCATTACGATATAACATATAACGTTATGTAGCGTAACGATATAACGTATAACGTTATATAGTATTACGTTATAACGTATAACGTTATGTAGCGTTACGATATAACGTATAACGTTATGTAGCATTACGATATAACTTATAACGTTATATGGTAATACGTTATAACGTATAACGTTATGTACCATTACGATATAACGTATAACGTTATATGGTAATACGTTATAACGTATAACGTTATGTACCATTACGATATAACGTATAACGTTATATGGTAATACGTTATAACGTATAACGCTATGTACCATTACGATATAACGTATAACGTTATATGGTAATACGTTATAACGTACAACGTTATGTAGCATTACGTTATAACATATAACGTTATGTTGTAATACGTTATAACGTATAACGTTATGTAGCATTACGATATAACGTATAACGTTATGTAGCATTACGATATATCGTATAACGTTATATGGTAATACGTTATAACGTATAACGTTATGTAGCATTACGATATACCGTATAACGTTATGTAGCATAACGATATAACGTATAACGTTATGTAGCATTACGATATAACGTATAACGTTATATAGTAATACGTTATAACGTATAACGTTATGTACCATTACGATATAACGTATAACGTTATATGGTAATACGTTATAACGTATAACGTTATGTACCATTACGATATAACGTATAACGTTATATGGTAATACGTTATAACGTATAACGCTATGTACCATTACGATATAACGTATAACGTTATATGGTAATACGTTATAACGTACAACGTTATGTAGCATTACGTTATAACATATAACGTTATATAGTATTACGTTATAAGGTATAACGTTATGTAGCATTACGATATAACGTATAACGTTATGTAGCATAACGATATAACGTATAACGTTATATGGCATTACTTTATAACGTATAACGTTATGTAGCATTGCTACATAACGTATAACGATATATGGTAATACGTTATAACGTATAACGTTATGTAGCATTACGATATAACGTATAACGTTATGTAGCATTACGATATAATGTATAACGTTATATGGTTATACGTTATAACGTATAACGTTATGTACCATTACGATATAACGTATAACGTTATATGGTAATACGTTATAACGTATAACGTTATGTACCATTACGATATAACGTATTACGTTATGTAGAATTACGATATAACGTATAAAGTTATATGGTTATACGTTATAACGTATAACGTTATGTACCATTACGATATAACGTATAACGTTATATGGTAATACGTTATAACGTATAACGTTTTGTAGCATTACGATATAACGTATAACGTTATATGGTAATACGTTATAACGTATAACGTTTTGTAGCATTACGATGTAACGTATAACGTTATGTAGCATAACGATATAACGTATAACGTTATACAGTATTACGTTATAACGTATAACGTTATGTACCATTACGATATAACATATAACGTTATATGGTAATACGTTATAACGTACAACGTTATGTAGTATTACGTTATAACGTATAACGTTATGTAGTAATACGTTATAACGTATAACGTTATGTAGCATTACGATATAACGTATAACGTTATGTACCATTACGATATAACGTATAACGTTATGTAGCATTACGATATAACGTATAACGTTATGTAGCATAACGATATAACGCATAACGTTATATGGTAATACGTTATAACGTATAACGCTATGTACCATTACGATATAACGTATAACGTTATATGGTAATGCGTTATAACGTATAACGATATGTAGCATTACGATATAACGTATAACGTTATGTAGCATAACGATATAACGTATAACGTTATATAGTATTACGTTATACCGTATAACGTTATGTAGCATTACGATATAACATATAACGTTATGTAGCATAACGATATAACGTATAACGTTATATAGTATTACGTTATAACGTATAACGTTATGTAGCATTACGATATAACGTATAACGTTATGTAGCATAACGATATAACGTATAACGTTATATAGTATTACGTTATAACGTATAACGTTATGTAGCATTACGATATAACATATAACGTTATATAGCATAGCGATATAACATATAACGTTATGTAGCATAACGATATAACGTATAACGTTATATAGTATTACGTTATAACGTATAACGTTATGTAGCGTTACGATATAACGTATAACGTTATGTAGCATTACGATATAACTTATAACGTTATATGGTAATACGTTATAACGTATAACGTTATGTACCATTACGATATAACGTATAACGTTGTATGGTAATACGTTATAACGTATAACGTTATGTACCATTACGATATAACGTATAACGTTATATGGTAATACGTTATAACGTATAACGTTATGTACCATTACGATATAACGTATAACGTTATATGGTAATACGTTATAACGTATAACGCTATGTACCATTACGATATAACGTATAACGTTATATGGTAATACGTTATAACGTACAACGTTATGTAGCATTACGTTATAACATATAACGTTATGTTGTAATACGTTATAACGTATAACGTTATGTAGCATTACGATATAACGTATAACGTTATGTAGCATTACGATATATCGTATAACGTTATATGGTAATACGTTATAACGTATAACGTTATGTAGCATTACGATATACCGTATAACGTTATGTAGCGTAACGATATAACGTATAACGTTATATAGTATTACGTTATAACGTATAACGTTATGTAGCGTTACGATATAACGTATAACGTTATGTAGCATTACGATATAACTTATAACGTTATATGGTAATACGTTATAACGTATAACGTTATGTACCATTACGATATAACGTATAACGTTATATGGTAATACGTTATAACGTATAACGTTATGTACCATTACGATATAACGTATAACGTTATATGGTAATACGTTATAACGTATAACGCTATGTACCATTACGATATAACGTATAACGTTATATGGTAATACGTTATAACGTACAACGTTATGTAGCATTACGTTATAACATATAACGTTATGTTGTAATACGTTATAACGTATAACGTTATGTAGCATTACGATATAACGTATAACGTTATGTAGCATTACGATATATCGTATAACGTTATATGGTAATACGTTATAACGTATAACGTTATGTAGCATTACGATATACCGTATAACGTTATGTAGCATAACGATATAACGTATAACGTTATGTAGCATTACGATATAACGTATAACGTTATATAGTAATACGTTATAACGTATAACGTTATGTACCATTACGATATAACGTATAACGTTATATGGTAATACGTTATAACGTATAACGTTATGTACCATTACGATATAACGTATAACGTTATATGGTAATACGTTATAACGTATAACGCTATGTACCATTACGATATAACGTATAACGTTATATGGTAATACGTTATAACGTATAACGCTATGTACCATTACGATATAACGTATAACGTTATATGGTAATACGTTATAACGTACAACGTTATGTAGCATTACGTTATAACATATAACGTTATATAGTATTACGTTATAACGTATAACGTTATGTAGCATTACGATATAACGTATAACGTTATGTAGCATAACGATATAAGGTATAACGTTATATGGTAATACGTTATAACGTATAACGTTATGTAGCATTACGATATACCGTATAACGTTATGTAGCATAACGATATAACGTATAACGTTATGTAGCATTACGATATAACGTATAACGTTATATAGTATTACGTTATAACGTATAACGTTAATTAGCATTACGATATAACGTATAACGTTATATGGTAATACGTTATAACGTATAACGTTATGTAGCATTACGATATAACGTATAACGTTATGTAGCATAACGATATAACGCATAACGTTATGGAGCATAACGATATAAAATATAACGTTATATAGTATTACGTTATAACGTATAACGTTATGTAGCATAACGATATAACGTATAACGTTATATGGCATTACTTTATAACGTATAACGTTATGTAGCATTGCTACATAACGTATAACGTTATATGGTAATACGTTATAACGTATAACGATATGTAGCATTACGATATAACGTATAACGTTATGTAGCATTACGATATAATGTATAACGTTATATGGTTATACGTTATAACGTATAACGTTATGTACCATTACGATATAACGTATAACGTTATATGGTAATACGTTATAACGTATAACGTTATGTACCATTACGATATAACGTATTACGTTATATGGTAATACGTTATAACGTATAACGTTTTGTAGCATTACGATGTAACGTATAACGTTATGTAGCATAACGATATAACGTATAACGTTATACAGTATTACGTTATAACGTATAACGTTATGTACCATTACGATATAACGTATAACGTTATATGGTAATACGTTATAACGTACAACGTTATGTAGTATTACGTTATAACGTATAACGTTATGTAGTAATACGTTATAACGTATAACGTTATATGGTAATACGTTATAACGTATAACGTTACGTAGCATTACGATATAACGTATAACGTTATGTAGCATAACGATATAACGCATAACGTTATATGGTAATACGTTATAACGTATAACGCTATGTACCATTACGATATAACGTATAACGTTATATGGTAATGCGTTATAACGTATAACGATATGTAGCATTACGATATAACGTATAACGTTATGTAGCATAACGATATAACGTATAACGTTATATAGTATTACGTTATAACGTATAACGTTATGTAGCATTACGATATAACATATAACGTTATGTAGCATAACGATATAACGTATAACGTTATATAGTATTACGTTATAACGTATAACGTTATGTAGCATTACGACATAACGTATAACGTTATGTAGCATAACGATATAACGTATAACGTTATATGGTAATACGTTATAACGTATAACGTTATATGGTAATACGTTATAACGTATAACGTTACGTAGCATTACGATATAACGTATAACGTTATGTAGCATAACGATATAACGCATAACGTTATATGGTAATACGTTATAACGTATAACGCTATGTACCATTACGATATAACGTATAACGTTATATGGTAATGCGTTATAACGTATAACGATATGTAGCATTACGATATAACGTATAACGTTATGTAGCATAACGATATAACGTATAACGTTATACAGTATTACGTTATAACGTATAACGTTATGTACCATTACGATATAACGTATAACGTTATATGGTAATACGTTATAACGTACAACGTTATGTAGTATTACGTTATAACGTATAACGTTATGTAGTAATACGTTATAACGTATAACGTTATGTAGCATTACGATATAACGTATAACGTTATATGGTAATACGTTATAACGTATAACGTTATATGGTAATACGTTATAACGTATAACGTTACGTAGCATTACGATATAACGTATAACGTTATGTAGCATAACGATATAACGCATAACGTTATATGGTAATACGTTATAACGTATAACGCTATGTACCATTACGATATAACGTATAACGTTATATGGTAATGCGTTATAACGTATAACGATATGTAGCATTACGATATAACGTATAACGTTATGTAGCATAACGATATAACGTATAACGTTATATAGTATTACGTTATAACGTATAACGTTATGTAGCATTACGATATAACATATAACGTTATGTAGCATAACGATATAACGTATAACGTTATATAGTATTACGTTATAACGTATAACGTTATGTAGCATTACGACATAACGTATAACGTTATGTAGCATAACGATATAACGTATAACGTTATATAGTATTACGTTATAACGTATAACGTTATGTAGCATTACGATATAACATATAACGTTATATAGCATAGCGATATAACGTATCACGTTATATAGTATTACGTTATAACGTATAACGTTATGTAGCATTACGATATAACATATAACGTTATGTAGCATAACGATATAACGTATAACGTTTTATAGTATTACGTTATAACGTATAACGTTATGTAGCGTTACGATATAACGTATAACGTTATGTAGCATTACGATATAACTTATAACGTTATATGGTAATACGTTATAACGTATAACGTTATGTACCATTACGATATAACGTATAACGTTATATGGTAATACGTTATAACGTATAACGTTATGTACCATTACGATATAACGTATAACGTTATATGGTAATACGTTATAACGTATTACGCTATGTACCATTACGATATAACGTATAACGTTATATGGTAATACGTTATAACGTACAACGTTATGTAGCATTACGTTATAACATATAACGTTATGTTGTAATACGTTATAACGTATAACGTTATGTAGCATTACGATATAACGTATAACGTTATGTAGCATTACGATATATCGTATAACGTTATATGGTAATACGTTATAACGTATAACGTTATGTAGCATTACGATATACCGTATAACGTTATGTAGCATAACGATATAACGTATAACGTTATGTAGCATTACGATATAACGTATAACGTTATATAGTATTACGTTATAACGTATAACGTTAATTAGCATTACGATATAACGTATAACGTTATATGGTAATACGTTATAACGTATAACGTTAAGTAGCATTACGATATAACGTATAACGTTATGTAGCATAACGATATAACGCATAACGTTATGGAGCATAACGATATAACGTATAACGTTATATAGTATTACGTTATAACGTATAACGTTATGTAGCATTACGATATAACGTATAACGTTATGTAGCATAACGATATAACGTATAACGTTATATGGCATTACGTTATAACGTATAACGTTATGTAGCATTACGATACAACATACAACGTTATGTAGCATAACGATATAACGTATAACGTTATATAGTATTACGTTATAACGTATAACGTTATATAGCATTACGTTTTAACGTATAAGGTTATGTAGCATTGCTATATAACGTATAACGTTATATGGTAATACGTTATAACGTATAACGTTATATAACATTTCGATATAACGTATAACGTTATGTAGCATAACGATATAACGTATAACGTTATATAGTATTACGTTATAACGTATAACGTTATGTAGCATTACTATATAACGTATAACGTTATATGGTAATACGTTATAACGTATAACGTTATGTAACATTTCGATATAACGTATAACGTTATGTAGAATAACGATATAACGTATTACGTTATATAGTATTACGTTATAACGTATAACGTTATATGGCATTACGTTATAACGCATAACGTTATGTAGCATTACGATATAACGTATAACATTATATGGTAATACGTTATAACGTATAACGTTATGTAGCATTACGATATAACGTATAACGCTATATGGTAATACGTTATAACGTATAACGTTATGTAGCATTACGATATAACGTATAACGTTATATGGTAATACGTTATAACGTATAACGTTAAGTAGCATTACGATATAACGTATAACGTTATGTAGCATAACGATATAACGCATAACGTTATGGAGCATAACGATATAACGTATAACGTTATATAGTATTACGTTATAACGTATAACGTTATGTAGCATTACGATATAACGTATAACGTTATGTAGTATTACGTTATAACATATAACGTTATGTAGTAATACGTTATAACGTATATCGTTATGTAGCATTACGATATAACGTATAACGTCATGTAGCACTACGATATAACGTATAACGTTATATGGTAATACGTTATAACGTATAACGTTATGTAGCATTACGATATAACGTATAACGTTATGTAGCATAACGATATAACGTATAACGTTATATAGTATTACGTTATAACGTATAATGTTATGTAGCATTACGATATAGCATATAACGTTATGTAGCATAACGATATAACGTATAACGTTATATAGTATTACGTTATAACGTATAACGTTATGTAGCATTACTATATAACGTATAACGTTATATGGTAATACGTTATAACGTATAACGTTATGTAACATTTCGATATAACGTATAACGTTATGTAGAATAACGATATAACGTATTACGTTATATAGTATTACGTTATAACGTATAACGTTATATGGCATTACGTTATAACGTATAACGTTATGTAGCATTACGATATAACGTATAACATTATATGGTAATACGTTATAACGTATAACGTTATGTAGCATTACGATATAACGTATAACGTTATATGGTAATACGTTATAACGTATAACGTTATGTAGCATTACGATATAACGTATAACGTTATGTAGCAAAACGATATAACGTATAACGTTATATGGCATTACGTTATAACGTATAACGTTATGTAGCATTACGATACAACATATAACGTTATGTAGCATAACGATATAACGTATAACGTTATATAGTATTACGTTATAACGTATAACGTTATATAGCATTACGTTTTAACGTATAACGTTATGTAGCATTGCTATATAACGTATAACGTTATATGGTAATACGTTATAACGTATAACGTTATGTAGCATAACGATATAACGTATAACGTTATGTAGTATTATGATATAACGTATAAGGTTATGTAGCATTACGATATAACGTATAACGTTATGTAGCATAACGATATAACGTATAACGTTATATAGTATTACGTTATAACGTATAACGTTATATAGTATTACTTTATAACGTATAACGTTATGTAGCATTGCTATATAACGTATAACGTTATATGGTAATACGTTATAACGTATAACGTTATGTAACATTTCGATATAACTTATAACGTTATGTAGCATAACGATATAACGTATAACGTTATATAGTATTACGTTATAACGTATAACGTTATGTAGCATTACGATACAGCATATAACGTTATGTAGCATAACGATATAACGTATAACGTTATATAGTATTACGTTATAACGTATAACGTTATATAGCATTACGTTTTAACGTATAACGTTATGTAGCATTGCTATATAACGTATAACGTTATATGGTAATACGTTATAACGTATAACGTTATGTAGCATAACGATATAACGTATAACGTTATGTAGTATTATGATATAACGTATAAGGTTATGTAGCATTACGATATAACGTATAACGTTATGTAGCATAACGATATAACGTATAACGTTATATAGTATTACGTTATAACGTATAACGTTATATAGTATTACTTTATAACGTATAACGTTATGTAGCATTGCTATATAACGTATAACGTTATATGGTAATACGTTATACCGTATAACGTTATGTAGCATTACGATATAACGTATAACGTTATGTAGCATAACGATATAACGTATAACGTTATATAGTATTACGTTATAACGTATAATGTTATGTAGCATTACGATATAGCATATAACGTTATGTAGCATAACGATATAACGTATAACGTTATATAGTATTACGTTATAACGTATAACGTTATGTAGCATTACTATATAACGTATAACGTTATATGGTAATACGTTATAACGTATAACGTTATGTAACATTACGATATAACGTATAACGTTATGTAGCGTAGCGATATAACGTATAACGTTATGTGGTATAACGATATAACGTATAACGTTATATGGTAATACGTTATAACGTATAACGTTATGTAGCATTACGATATAACGTATAACGTTATGTAGCAAAACGATATAACGTATAACGTTATATGGCATTACGTTATAACGTATAACGTTATGTAGCATTACGATATAACGTATAACATTATATGGTAATACGTTATAACGTATAACGTTATGTAGCATTACGATATAACGTATAACGTTATATGGTAATACGTTATAACGTATAACGTTATGTAGCATTACGATATAACGTATAACGTTATGTAGCAAAACGATATAACGTATAACGTTATATGGCATTACGTTATAACGTATAACGTTATGTAGCATTACGATACAACATATAACGTTATGTAGCATAACGATATAACGTATAACGTTATATAGTATTACGTTATAACGTATAACGTTATATAGCATTACGTTTTAACGTATAACGTTATGTAGCATTGCTATATAACGTATAACGTTATATGGTAATACGTTATAACGTATAACGTTATGTAGCATAACGATATAACGTATAACGTTATGTAGTATTATGATATAACGTATAAGGTTATGTAGCATTACGATATAACGTATAACGTTATGTAGCATAACGATATAACGTATAACGTTATATAGTATTACGTTATAACGTATAACGTTATATAGTATTACTTTATAACGTATAACGTTATGTAGCATTGCTATATAACGTATAACGTTATATGGTAATACGTTATAACGTATAACGTTATGTAACATTTCGATATAACTTATAACGTTATGTAGCATAACGATATAACGTATAACGTTATATAGTATTACGTTATAACGTATAACGTTATGTAGCATTACGATACAGCATATAACGTTATGTAGCATAACGATATAACGTATAACGTTATATAGTATTACGTTATAACGTATAACGTTATATAGCATTACGTTTTAACGTATAACGTTATGTAGCATTGCTATATAACGTATAACGTTATATGGTAATACGTTATAACGTATAACGTTATGTAGCATAACGATATAACGTATAACGTTATGTAGTATTATGATATAACGTATAAGGTTATGTAGCATTACGATATAACGTATAACGTTATGTAGCATAACGATATAACGTATAACGTTATATAGTATTACGTTATAACGTATAACGTTATATAGTATTACTTTATAACGTATAACGTTATGTAGCATTGCTATATAACGTATAACGTTATATGGTAATACGTTATACCGTATAACGTTATGTAGCATTACGATATAACGTATAACGTTATGTAGCATAACGATATAACGTATAACGTTATATAGTATTACGTTATAACGTATAATGTTATGTAGCATTACGATATAGCATATAACGTTATGTAGCATAACGATATAACGTATAACGTTATATAGTATTACGTTATAACGTATAACGTTATGTAGCATTACTATATAACGTATAACGTTATATGGTAATACGTTATAACGTATAACGTTATGTAACATTACGATATAACGTATAACGTTATGTAGCGTAGCGATATAACGTATAACGTTATGTGGTATAACGATATAACGTATAACGTTATATGGTAATACGTTATAACGTATAACGTTATGTAGCATAACGATATAACGTATAACGTTATGTAGTATTATGATATAACGTATAAGGTTATGTAGCATTACGATATAACGTATGACGTTATGTAGCATTACGATATAATGTATAACGTTATATGGTTATACGTTATAACGTATAACGTTATGTACCATTACGATATAACGTATAACGTTATATGGTAATACGTTATAACGTATAACGTTTTGTAGCATTACGATATAACGTATAACGTTATGTAGTATTATGATATAACGTATAAGGTTATGTAGCATTACGATATAACGTATAACGTTATGTAGCATTACGATATAATGTATAACGTTATATGGTTATACGTTATAACGTATAACGTTATGTACCATTACGATATAACGTATAACGTTATATGGTAATACGTTATAACGTATAACGTTTTGTAGCATTACGATATAACGTATAACGTTATGTAGCATAACGATATAACGTATAACGTTATATAGTATTACGTTATAACGTATAACGTTATGTAGCATTACGATATAACGTATAACGTTATGTAGCATAACGATATAACGTATTACGTTATGTAGCATTACGATATAACGTATAAAGTTATATGGTTATACGTTATAACGTATAACGTTATGTACCATTACGATATAACGTATAACGTTATATGGTAATACGTTCTAACGTATAACGTTTTGTAGCATTACGATATAACGTATAACGTTATATGGTAATACGTTATAACGTATAACGTTTTGTAGCATTACGATATAACGTATAACGTTATGTAGCATAACGATATAACGTATAACGTTATACAGTATTACGTTATAACGTATAACGTTATGTACCATTACGATATAACGTATAACGTTATATGGTAATACGTTATAACGTACAACGTTATGTAGTATTAC
Organism: Bombus lapidarius; assembly: GCA_936014575.1. NCBI lineage: Eukaryota > Metazoa > Arthropoda > Insecta > Hymenoptera > Apidae > Bombus > Bombus lapidarius. Next base: position 40,400 of record CAKXZU010000048.1, read on the forward strand.
GTTATAACGTATAACGTTATGTACCAGTACGATATAACGTATAACGTTATATGGTAATACGTTATATCGTATAACGTTATGTAGCATTACGATATAACGTGTAACGTTATGTAGCATAACGATATAACGTATAACGTTATGTAACATTACGATATAACGTATAACGTTATATAGTATTACCTAATAACGTATAACGTTATGTAGCATTACGATATAACGTACAACGTTATATAGTATTACGTTATAACGTATAACGTTATGTAGTATTACGATATAACGTATAACGTTATGTAGCGTTACGATATAACGTATAACGTTATGTAGTATTATGATATAACGTATAAGGTTATGTAGCATTACGTTATAACGTATAACGTTATGTACCATTACGATATAACGTATAACGTTATATGGTAATACGTTATAACGTACAACGTTATGTAGTATTACGTTATAACATATAACGTTATATAGTATTACGTTATAACGTATAACGTTATGTAGCATTACGATATAACGTATAACGTTATATGGTAATACGTTATAACGTATAACCTTATGTACCATTACGATATAACGTATAACGTTATATGGTAATACGTTATAACGTACAACGTTATGTAGTATTACGTTATAACATATAATGTTATGTAGTAATACGTTATAACGTATAACGTTATGTAGCATTACGATATGACGTATAACGTTATGTAGCATTACGATATAACGCATAACGTTATATGGTAATACGTTATAACGTATAACGCTATGTACCATTACGATATATCGTATAACGTTATATGGTATGGCTTTATAACGTATAACGATATGTAGCATTACGATATAACGTATAACGTTGTGTAGCATAACGATATAACGTATAACGTTATGTAGCACAACGATATAACGTATAACGTTATATAGTATTACGTTATAACGTATAACGTTATGTACCATTACGATATAACGTATAACGTTATATGGTAATACGTTATAACGTACAACGTTATGTAGTATTACGTTATAACATATAACGTTATATAGTATTACGTTGTAACGTATAACGTTATACAGTATTACGTTATAACGTATAACGTTATGTACCATTACGATATAACGTATAACGTTATATGGTAATACGTTATAACGTACAACGTTATGTAGTATTACGTTATAACGTATAACGTTATGTAGCATTACGATATAACGTATAACGTTATATGGTAATACGTTATAACGTACAACGTTATGTAGTATTACGTTATAACGTATAACGTTATGTAGCATTACGATATAACGTATAACGTTATGTAGCATTACGATATAACGTATAACGTTAATTAGCATTAGGATATAACGTATAACGTTATATGGTAATACGTTATAACGTATAAAGTTATGTAGCGTTACGATATAACGTATAACGTTATGTAGCATTACGATATAACGTATAACGTTATATAGTATTACGTTATAACGTATAACGTTATGTAGCATTACGATATAACGTACAACGTTATATAGTATTACGTTATAACGTATAACGTTATGTAGTATTACGATATAACGTATAACGTTATGTAGTATTACGTTATAACGTATAACGTTATATGGTAATACGTTATAACGTACAACGTTATGTAGTATTACGTTATAACATATAATGTTATGTAGTAATACGTTATAACGTAAAACGTTATGTAGCATTACGATATAACGTATAACGTTATGTAGCATTACGATATAACGCATAACGTTATATGGTAATACGTTATAACGTATAACGCTATGTACCATTACGATATATCGTATAACGTTATATGGTATGGCGTTATAACGTATAACGATATGTAGCATTACGATATAACGTATAACGTTGTGTAGCATAACGATATAACGTATAACGTTATGTAGCATAACGATATAACGTATGACGTTATATAGTATTACGTTATAACGTATAACGTTATGTACCATTACAATATAACGTATAACGTTATATGGTAATACGTTATAACGTACAACGTTATGTAGTATTACGTTATAACATATAACGTTATATAGTATTACGTTATAACGTATTACGTTATGTAGCATTACGATATAACGTATAAAGTTATATGGTTATACGTTATAACGTATAGCGTTATGTACCATTACGATATAACGTATAACGTTATATGGTAATACGTTATAACGTATAACGTTTTGTAGCATTACGATATAACGTATAACGTTATGTAGCATAACGATATAACGTATAACGTTATACAGTATTACGTTATAACGTATAACGTTATGTACCATTACGATATAACGTATAACGTTATATGGTAATACGTTATAACGTACAACGTTATGTAGTATTACGTTATAACGTATAACGTTATGTAGCATTACGATATAACGTATAACGTTATGAAGCATTACGATATAACGTATAACGTTAATTAGCATTACGATATAACGTATAAGGTTATATGGTAATACGTTATAACGTATAAAGTTATGTAGCGTTACGTTATAACGTATTACGTTATGTAGCATTACGATATAACGTATAAAGTTATATGGTTATACGTTATAACGTATAGCGTTATGTACCATTACGATATAACGTATAACGTTATATGGTAATACGTTATAACGTATAACGTTTTGTAGCATTACGATATAACGTATAACGTTATGTAGCATAACGATATAACGTATAACGTTATACAGTATTACGTTATAACGTATAACGTTATGTACCATTACGATATAACGTATAACGTTATATGGTAATACGTTATAACGTACAACGTTATGTAGTATTACGTTATAACGTATAACGTTATGTAGCATTACGATATAACGTATAACGTTATGAAGCATTACGATATAACGTATAACGTTAATTAGCATTACGATATAACGTATAAGGTTATATGGTAATACGTTATAACGTATAAAGTTATGTAGCGTTACGATATAACGTATAACGTTATGTAGCATTACGATATAACGTATAACGTTATATGGTAATACGTTATAACGTATAACGTTATGTACCAGTACGATATAACGTAAAACGTTATATGGTAATACGTTATATCGTATAACGTTATGTAGCATTACGATATAACGTGTAACGTTATGTAGCATAACGATATAACGTATAACGTTATGTAGCATTACGATATAACGTATAACGTTATATAGTATTACGTTATAACGTATAACGTTATGTAGCATTACGATATAACGTACAACGTTATATAGTATTACGTTATAACGTATAACGTTATGTAGTATTACGATATAACGTATAACGTTATGTAGTATTACGTTATAACGTATAACGTTATATGGTAATACGTTATAACGTACAACGTTATGTAGTATTACGTTATAACATATAATGTTATGTAGTAATACGTTATAACGTAAAACGTTATGTACCATTACGATATATCGTATAACGTTATATGGTATGGCGTTATAACGTATAACGATATGTAGCATTGCGATATAACGTATAACGTTGTGTAGCATAACGATATAACGTATAACGTTATGTAGCATAACGATATAACGTATAACGTTATATAGTATTACGTTATAACGTATAACGTTATGTACCATTACGATATAACGTATAACGTTATATGGTAATACGTTGTAACGTTTAACGTTATGTAGTATTACGTTATAACATATAACGTTATGTAGCATAACGATATAACGTATAACGTTATATAGTATTACGTTATAACGTATAACGATATGAAGCATTACGATATAACGTATAACGTTATGTAGCATAACGATATAACGTATAACGTTATATAGTATTACGTTATAACGTATAACGTTATGTAGCATAACGATATAACGTATAACGTTATATAGTATTACGTTATAACGTATAACGTTATGTAGCATTACGATATAACATATAACGTTATGTAGCATAACGATATAACGTATAACGTTATATAGTATTACGTTATAACGTATAACGTTATGTAGCGTTACGATATAACGTATAACGTTATATAGTATTACGTTATAACGTATAACGTTATGTAGCGTTACGATATAACGTATAACGTTATGTAGCATTAAGATATAACGTATAACGTTATGTAGCATTACGATATAACATATAACGTTATGTAGCATAACGATATAACTTATAACGTTATATAGTATTACGTTATAACGTATAACGTTATGTAGCGTTACGATATAACGTATAACGTTATGTAGCGTTACGATATAACGTATAACGTTATGTAGCATTACGATATAACGTATAACGTTAAGTAGCATAACGATATAACGTATAACGTTATATGGTAATACGTTATAACGTATAGCCTTATGTACCTTTACGATATAACGTATAACGTTATATGGTAATACGTTATAACGTACAACGTTATGTAGTATTACGTTATAACATGTAACGTTATATAGTATTACGTTATAACGTATAACGTTATGTAGCATTACGATATAACGTATAACGTTATGTAGCATTACGATATAACGTATAACGTTATGTAGTATTACGTTATAACGTATAACGTTATGTAGTAATACGTTATAACGTATAACGTTATGTAGCGTTACGATATAACGTATAACGTTATGTAGCATTACGATATAACGTATAACGTTAAGTAGCATAACGATATAACGTATAACGTTATATGGTAATACGTTATAACGTATAGCCTTATGTACCTTTACGATATAACGTATAACGTTATATGGTAATACGTTATAACGTACAACGTTATGTAGTATTACGTTATAACATGTAACGTTATATAGTATTACGTTATAACGTATAACGTTATGTAGCATTACGATATAACGCATAACGTTATGTAGCATTACGATATAACGTATAACGTTATGTAGCATAACGATATATCGTATAACGTTATATGGTAATACGTTATAACGTATAACCTTATGTACCATTACGATATAACGTATAACGTTATATGGTAATACGTTATAACGTATAACCTTATGTACCATTACGATATAACGTATAACGTTATATGGTAATACGTTATAACGTACAACGTTATGTAGCATAACGATATAACGTATAACGTTATATAGTATTACGTTATAACGTATAACGTTATGTAGCATTACGATATAACGTATAACGTTATATAGTATTACGTTATAACGTATAACGTTATGTAGTATTACGTTATAACGTATAACGTTATGTAGTAATACGTTATAACGTATAACGTTATGTAGCATAACGATATAACACATAACGTTATATGGTAATACGTTATAACGTATAACGCTATGTACCATTACGATATAACGTATAACGTTATATGGTAATACGTTATAACGTATAACGATATGTTGCATTACGATATAACGTATAACGTTATGTAGCATAACGATATAACGTATAACGCTATGTAGCAGTATGATATAACATATAACGTTATGTAGCATAACGATATAACGCATAACGTTATATGGTAATACGTTATAACGTATAACGCTATGTACCATTACGATATAACGTATAACGTTATATGGTAATACGTTATAACGTATAACGATATGTAGCATTACGATATAACGTATAACGTTATGTAGCATAACGATATAACGTATAACGTTACACAGTATTACGTTATAACGTATAACGTTATGTAGCATTACGATATACCGTATAACGTTATGTAGCATAACGATATAACGTATAACGTTATATAGTATTACGTTATAACGTATGACGTTATGTAGCATTACGATATAACATATAACGTTATGTAGCATAACGATATAACGTATAACGTTATGTAGCGTTACGATATAACGTATAACGTTATGTAGCATTACGATATAACGTATAACGTTATATGGTAATACGTTATAACGTATAACGTTATGTAGCATTACGTTATAACGTATAACGTTATGTAGCATAACGATATAACGCATAACGTTATATGGTAATACGTTATAACGTATAACGTCATGTACCATTACGATATAACGTATAACGTTATATGGTAATACGTTATAACGTATAACGTTATGTAGCGTTACGATATAACGTATAACGTTATGTAGCATTACGATATAACGTATAACGTTATGTAGCATTACGATATAACGTATAACGTTATGTAGCATTGCGATATAACGTATAACGTTATATTTTAATACGTTTTAACGTATAACGTTATGTACCATTACGATATAACGTATAACGTTATATAGTATTATGATATAACGTATAACGTTATATAGTATTACGTTATAACGTATAACGTTATGTAGTATTACTATATAACGTATAACGTTATATAGTATTATGTTATAACGTACAACGTTATGTAGCATTACGATATAACGTATAACCTTATGTACCATTACGATATAACGTATAACGTTATATGGTAATACGTTATAACGTACAACGTTATGTAGTATTACGTTATAACAGATAATGTTATGTAGTAATACGTTATAACGTATAACGTTATGTAGCATTACGATATAACGTATAACGTTATGTAGCATTACGATATAACGCATAACGTTATATGGTAATACGTTATAACGTATAACGCTTTGTACCATTACGATATATCGTATAACGTTATATGGTATGGCGTTATAACGTATAACGATATGTAGCATTACGATATAACGTATAACGTTGTGTAGCATAACGATATAACGTATAACGTTATGTAGCATAACGATATAACGTATAACGTTATATAGTATTACGTTATAACGTATAACGTTATGTACCATTACGATATAACGTATAACGTTATATGGTAATACGTTATAACGTACAACGTTATGTAGTATTACGTTATAACATATAACGTTATATATTATTACGTTATAACGTATAACGTTATGTAGCATTACGATATAACGTATAACGTTATGTAGCATTACGATATAACGTATAACGTTATATGGTAATACGTTATAACGTATAACCTTATGTACCATTACGATATAACGTATAACGTTATATGGTAATACGTTATAACGTATAACGATATGTAGCATTACGATATAACGTATAACGTTATGTAGCATAACGATATAACGTATAGCGTTATACAGTATTACGTTATAACGTATAACGTTATGTAGCATTACGATATAACGTATAACGTTATGTAGCATAACGATATAACGTATAACGTTATATAGTATTACGTTATAACGTATAACGTTATGTAGCATTACGATATAACGTATAACGTTATGTAGCATAACGATATAACGTATAACGTTATATAGTATTACGTTATAACGTATAACGTTATGCAGCATTACGATATAACATATAACGTTATGTAGCATAACGAAATAACGTATAACGTTATATAGTATTACGTTATAACGTATAACGTTATATAGTATTACGTTATAACGTATAACGTTATGTAGCATTACGATATAACGTATAACGTTATGTAGCATAACGATATAACGTATAACGTTATATAGTATTACGTTATAACGTATAACGTTATGTAGCATTACGATATAACATATAACGTTATGTAGCATAACGAAATAACGTATAACGTTATATAGTATTACGTTATAACATATAACGTTATATAGTATTACGTTATAACGTATAACGTTATGTAGCATTACGATATAACGTATAACGTTATGTAGCATTACGATATAACGCATAACGTTATGTAGCATAACGATATATCGTATAACGTTATATGGTAATACGTTATAACGTATAACCTTATGTACCATTACGATATAACGTATAACGTTATATGGCAATACGTTATAACGTACAACGTTATGTAGTATTACGTTATAACATATAACGTTAGGTAGTAATACGTTATAACGTATAACGTTATGTAGCATTACGATATAACGTATAACGTTATGTAGCATTGCGATATAACGTATAACGTTATATGGTAATACGTTATAACGTATAACGTTATGTAGCATTACGATATAACGTATAACGTTACGTGGCATAACGATATAACGTATAACGTTATATGGTAATACGTTATAACGTATAACCTTATGTACCATTACGATATAACGTATAACGTTATCTGGTAATACGTTATAACGTACAACGTTATGTAGCATAACGATATAAAGTATGACGTTATATAGTATTACGTTATAGCGTATAACGTTATGTAGCACTACGATATAACGTATAACGTTATATAGTATTACGTTATAACGTAGAACGTTATGTAGTATTACGTCATAACGTATAACGTTATGTAGTAATACGTTATAACGTATAACGTTATGTAGCGTTGCGATATAACGTATAACGTTATGTAGAATAACGATATAACATATAACGTTACACAGTATTACGTTATAACGTATAACGTTATGTAGCATTACGATATACCGTATAACGTTATGTAGCATAACGATATAACGTATAACGTTATATAGTATTACGTTATAACGTATAACGTTATGTAGCATTAGGATATAACATATAACGTTATGTAGCATAACGATATAACGTATAACGTTATATAGTATTACGTTATAACGTATAACGTTATGTAGCGTTACGATATAACGTATAACGTTATGTAGCATTACGATATAACGTATAACGTTATGTAGCATTACGATATAACGTATAACGTTATGTAGCATTGCGATATAACGTATAACGTTATATTTTAATACGTTATAACGTATAACGTTATGTACCATTACGATATAACGTATAACGTTATATAGTATTATGATATAACGTATAACGTTATATAGTATTACGTTATAACGTATAACGTTATGTAGCATAACGATATAACGTATAACGTTATATAGTATTACGTTATAATGTATAACGTTATGTAGCGTTACGATATAACGTATAACGTTATGTAGCATTACGATATAACGTATAACGTTATATGGTAATACGTTATAATGTATAACGTTATATAGCAATACGATATAACGTATAACGTTATGTAGCATTACGATATAACGTATAACGTTATATGGTAATACGTTATAACGTATAACGTTATGTACCAGTACGATATAACGTATAACGTTATATGGTAATACGTTATAACGTACAACGTTATGTAGCATTACGATATAACATATAACGTTATGTAGCATAACGATATAACGTATAACGTTATATAGTATTACGTTATAACGTATAACGTTATGTAGCATTACGATATAACGTATAACGTTATATAGTATTACGTTATAACGTATAACGTTATGTAGCATTACGATATAACGTATAACGTTATATGGTAATACGTTATAACGTATAACGTTATGTAGCGTTACGATATAACGTATAACGTTATGTAGCATAACGATATAACGCATAACGTTATATAGTATTACGATATAACGTATAACGTTATGTAGCAAAACGATATAACGTATAACGTTATATAGTATTATGATATAACGTATAAGGTTATGTAGCATAACGATATAACGTATAACGTTATGTAGTATTATGATATAACGTAGATGGTTATGTAGCATTACGATATAACGTATAACGTTATGTAGCATTACGATATAACTTCTAATGTTATGTAGCATTGCGATATAACGTATAACGTTATATTTTAATACGTTATAACGTATAACGTTATGTAGCATTGCGATATAACGTATAACGTTATATTTTAATACGTTATAACGTATAACGTTATGTACCATTACGATATAACGTATAACGTTATATAGTATTATGATATAACGTATAACGTTATATAGTATTACGTTATAACGTATAACGTTATGTAGCATAACGATATAACGTATAACGTTATATAGTATTACGTTATAATGTATAACGTTATGTAGCGTTACGATATAACGTATAACGTTATGTAGCATTACGATATAACGTATAACGTTATATGGTAATACGTTATAATGTATAACGTTATATAGCAATACGATATAACGTATAACGTTATGTAGCATTACGATATAACGTATAACGTTATATGGTAATACGTTATAACGTATAACGTTATGTACCAGTACGATATAACGTATAACGTTATATGGTAATACGTTATAACGTACAACGTTATGTAGCATTACGATATAACATATAACGTTATGTAGCATAACGATATAACGTATAACGTTATATAGTATTACGTTATAACGTATAACGTTATGTAGCATTACGATATAACGTATAACGTTATATAGTATTACGTTATAACGTATAACGTTATGTAGCATTACGATATAACGTATAACGTTATATGGTAATACGTTATAACGTATAACGTTATGTAGCGTTACGATATAACGTATAACGTTATGTAGCATAACGATATAACGCATAACGTTATATAGTATTACGATATAACGTATAACGTTATGTAGCAAAACGATATAACGTATAACGTTATATAGTATTATGATATAACGTATAAGGTTATGTAGCATAACGATATAACGTATAACGTTATGTAGTATTATGATATAACGTAGATGGTTATGTAGCATTACGATATAACGTATAACGTTATGTAGCATTACGATATAACTTCTAACGTTATGTAGCATTGCGATATAACGTATAACGTTATATTTTAATACGTTATAACGTATAACGTTATGTACCATTACGATATAACGTATAACGTTATATAGTATTACGTTATAACGTACAACGTTATGTAGCATTACGATATAACGTATAACGTTATATAGTATTACGTTATAACGTACAACGTTATGTAGCATTACGATATAACGTATAACGTTATATGGTACTACGTTATAACGTATAACGTTATGTAGCGTTACGATATAACGTATAACGTTATGTAGCATAACGATATAAGGCATAACGTTATATAGCATTACGATATAACGTATAACGTTATGTAGCAAAATGATATAACGTATAACGTTATATAGTATTATGATATAACGTATAAGGTTATGTAGCATAACGATATAACGTATAACGTTATGTAGTATTATGATATAACGTAGATGGTTATGTAGCATAACGATATAACGTATAACGTTATATAGTATTACTTTATAACGTATAACGTTATGTAGCATTACGATATAACGTATAACGTTATATAGTATTACGTTATAACGTATAACGTTATGTAGCATAACGATATAACGTATAACGTTATATAGTATTACGTTATAACGTATAACGTTATGTACTATTTCGATATAACGTATAACGTTATATGGTAATACGTTATAACGTATAACGTTATGTAACATTACGATATAACGTATAACGTTATGTAGCATAACGATATAACGTATAACGTTATATAGTATTACGTTATAACGTATAACGTTATGTACCATTACGATATAACGTATAACGTTATATGGTAATACGTTATAATGTATATCGTTATGTAACATTACGATATAACGTATAACGTTATGTAGCATTACGATATAACGTATAACGTTATATAGTATTACGTTTTAACGTATAACGTTATGTAGTATTACGTTATAACATATAACGTTATGTAGTAATACGTTATAACGTATAACGTTATGTAGCATTACGATATAACGTATAACGTTATGTAGCATTACGATATAACGTATAACATTATATGGTAATACGTCATAACGTATAATGTTATGTAGCATTACGATATAACGTATAACGTTATGTAGCATAACGATATAACGTATAACGTTATATAGTATTACGTTATAACGTATAACGTTATGTAGCATTACGATATAACATATAACGTTATGTAGCATAACGATATAACGTATAACGTTATGTAGTATTACGGTATAACGTATAACGTTATGTAGCATTACGATATAACGTATAACGTTATGTAGCATAACGATATAACGTATAACGATATGTAGTATTATGATATAACGTATAAGGTTATGTAGCATTACGATATAACGTATAACGTTATGTAGCATTACGATATAATGTATAACGTTATATGGTAATACGTTATAACGTATAACGTTATGTAGCATTACGATATAACGTATAACGTTATATGGTAATACGTTATAACGTATAACGTTATGTAACATTACGATATAACGTATAACGTTATGTGGCATTACGATATAACGTATAACGTTATATAGTATTACGTTATAACGTATAACGTTATGCAGCATTACGATATAACGTATAACGTTATATAGTATTACGTTATAACGTATAACGTTATGTAGTATTACGTTATAACATATAACGTTATGTAGTAATACGTTATAGTGTATAACGTTATGTAGCATTACGATATAACATATAACGTTATGTAGCATAACGATATAACGTATAACGTTATATAGTATTACGGTATAAAGTATAACGTTATGTAGCATTACGATATAACGTATAACGTTCTGTAGCATAACGATATAACGTATAACGATATGTAGTATTATGAAATAACGTATAAGGTTATGTAGCATTACGATATAACGTATAACGTTATATAGTATTACGTTATAACGTATAACGTTACGTAGTATTACGTTATAACATATAACGTTATGTAGTAATACGTTATAGCGTATAACGTTATGTAGCATTACGATATAACATATAACGTTGTGTAGCAAAACGATATAACGTATAACGTTATATAGTATTACGATATAACGTATAACGTTATGTAGCATTACGTTATAACATATAACGTTATGTAGTAATACGTTATAACGTATTACGTTATGTAGCATTACGATATAACGTATAACGTTATATAGTATTACGTTATAACGTACAACGTTATGTAGCATTACGATATAACATATAACGTTATGTAGCATAACGATATAACGTATAACGTTATATAGTATTACGTTATAACGTATAACGTTATGTAGCATAACGGTATAACGTATAACGTTATATAGTATTACGTTATAACGTATAACGTTATGTAGTATTACGTTATAACATTTAACGTTATGTACTAATACGTTATAACGTATTACGTTATGTAGCATTACGATATAACGTATAACGTTACGTAGCATTACGATATAACGTATGACGTTATATGGTAATACGTTATAACGTATAACGTTATATGGTAATACGTTATAACGTATAACGTTATGTAGCATTACGATATAACGTATAACGTTATATGGTAATACGTTATAACGTATAACGTTATGTACTATTTCGATATAACGTATAACGTTATATGGTAATACGTTATAACGTATAACGTTATGCAACATTACGATATAACGTATAACGTTATGTAGCATAACGATATAACGTATAACGTTATATAGTATTACGTTATAACGTATAACGTTATGTACCATTACGATATAACGTATAACGTTATATGGTAATACGTTATAACGTATAACGTTATGTAACATTACGATATAACGTATAACGTTATGTGGCATAACGATATAACGTATAACGTTATATAGTATTACGTTATAACGTATAACGTTATGCAGCATTACGATATAACGTATAACGTTATATAGTATTACGTTATAACGTATAACGTTATGTAGTATTACGTTATAACATATAACGTTATGTAGTAATACGTTATAGCGTATAACGTTATGTAGCATTACGATATAACATATAACGTTATGTAGCATAACGATGTAACGTATATCGTTATATAGTATTACGGTATAACGTATTACGTTATGTAGCATTACGATATAACGTATAACGTTATGTAGCATAACGATATAGCGTATAACGATATGTAGTATTATGATATAACGTATAAGGTTATGTAGCATTACGATATTACGTATAACGTTATGTAGCATTACGATATAACGTATAACGTTATATGGTAATACGTTATAACGTATAACGTTATGTACCATTACGATACAACGTATTACGTTATATAGTATTACGTTATAACATATAACGTTATGTAGTAATACGTTATAGCGTATAACGTTATGTAGCATTACGATATAACGTACAATGTTATGTAGCATTACGATATAACGTATAACGTTATATGGTAATACGTTATAACGTATAACGTTATGTAGCATTACGATATAACGTATAACGTTATGTAGCATTACGACATAACGTATAACGTTATATGGTAATACGTTATAACGTATAACGTTATGTAGCATTACGATATAACGTATAACGTTATGTAGCATTACGATATAACGTATAACGTTATATAGTATTACGTTATAACGTATAACGTTATGCAGCATTACGATATAACGTATAACGTTATATAGTATTACGTTATAACGTATAACGTTATGTAGTATTACGTTATAACATATAACGTTATGTAGTAATACGCTATAGCGTATAACGTTATGTAGCATTACGATATAACATATAACGTTGTGTAGCAAAACGATATAACGTATAACGTTATATAGTATTACGATATAACGTATAACGTTATGTAGCATTACGTTATAACATATAACGTTATGTAGTAATACGTTATAACGTATTACGTTATGTAGCATTACGATATAACGTATAACGTTATGTAGCATAACGATATAGCGTATAACGATATGTAGTATTATGATATAACGTATAAGGTTATGTAGCATTACGATATAACGTATAACGTTATGTAGCGTTACGATATAACGTATAACGTTATATGGTAATACGTTATAACGTATAACGTTATGTACCATTACGATACAACGTATTACGTTATATAGTATTACGTTATAACGTATAACGTTATGTAGTATTACGTTATAACGTATAACGTTATGTAACATTACGATATAACGTATAACGTTATGTACCATTACGATATAACGTATAACGTTATATGGTAATACGTTATAACGTATAACGTTATGTAACATTACGATATAACGTATAACGTTATGTAGCATTACGATATAACGTATAACGTTATATAGTATTACGTTATAACGTATAACGTTATGTAGTATTACGTTATAACATATAACGTTATGTAGTAATACGTTATAGCGTATAACGTTATGTAGCATTACGATATAACATATAACGTTATGTAGCATAACGATGTAACGTATATCGTTATATAGTATTACGGTATAACGTATTACGTTATGTAGCATAACGATATAGCGTATAACGATATGTAGTATTATGATATAACGTATAAGGTTATGTAGCATTACGATATTACGTATAACGTTATGTAGCATTACGATATAACGTATAACGTTATATGGTAATACGTTATAACGTATAACGTTATGTACCATTACGATACAACGTATTACGTTATATAGTATTACGTTATAACATATAACGTTATGTAGTAATACGTTATAGCGTATAACGTTATGTAGCATTACGATATAACGTACAATGTTATGTAGCATTACGATATAACGTATAACGTTATATGGTAATACGTTATAACGTATAACGTTATGTAGCATTACGATATAACGTATAACGTTATGTAGCATTACGACATAACGTATAACGTTATATGGTAATACGTTATAACGTATAACGTTATGTAGCATTACGATATAACGTATAACGTTATGTAGCATTACGATATAACGTATAACGTTATATAGTATTACGTTATAACGTATAACGTTATGCAGCATTACGATATAACGTATAACGTTATATAGTATTACGTTATAACGTATAACGTTATGTAGTATTACGTTATAACATATAACGTTATGTAGTAATACGCTATAGCGTATAACGTTATGTAGCATTACGAAATAACATATAACGTTGTGTAGCAAAACGATATAACGTATAACGTTATATAGTATTACGATATAACGTATAACGTTATGTAGCATTACGTTATAACATATAACGTTATGTAGTAATACGTTATAACGTATTACGTTATGTAGCATTACGATATAACATATAACGTTATGTAGCATAACGATATAGCGTATAACGATATGTAGTATTATGATATAACGTATAAGGTTATGTAGCATTACGATATAACGTATAACGTTATGTAGCGTTACGATATAACGTATAACGTTATATGGTAATACGTTATAACGTATAACGTTATGTACCATTACGATACAACGTATTACGTTATATAGTATTACGTTATAACGTATAACGTTATGTAGTATTACGTTATAACGTATAACGTTATGTAACATTACGATATAACGTATAACGTTATATAGCATAACGATATAACGTATAACGTTATGTACCATTACGATATAACGTATAACGTTATATGGTAATACGTTATAACGTATAACGTTATGTAACATTACGATATAACGTATAACGTTATGTAGCATAACGATATAACGTATAACGTTATATAGTATTATGTTATAACGTATAACGTTATGTAGCATTACGATATAACATATAACGTTATGTAGCATAACGATATAACGTATAACGTTATATAGTATTACGGTATAACGTATAACGTTATGTAGCATTACGATATAACGTATAACGTTATGTAGCATAACGATATAACGTATAACGTTGTACAGTATTATGATATAACGTATAAGGTTATGTAGCATAACGATATAACGTATAACGTTATGTAGTATTATGATATAACGTAGATGGTTATGTAGCATTACGTTATAACGTATAACGTTATGTAGCATTACGATATAACGTATAACGTTATGTAGCATAACGATATAGCGTATAACGATATGTAGTATTATTATATAACGTATAAGGTTATGTAGCATTACTATATAACGTATAACGTTATGTAGCATTACGATATAACGTATAACGTTATATGGTAATACGTTATAACGTATAACGTTATGTAGTAATACGTTATAACGTATAATGTCATTTAGCATTACGATATAACGTATAACGTTATGTAGCATTACGATATAACGTATAACGTTATATGGTAATACGTTATAACGTATAACGTTAAGTAGCATTACGATATAACGTATAACGTTATGTAGCATTACGATATAACGTATAACGTTATGTAGCATTACGATATAACGTATAACGTTATATGGTAATACGTTATAACGTATAACGTCATGCAGCATAACGGTATAACGTATAACGTTATATAGCATTACGTTATAACGCATAACGTTATGTAGCATTACGATATAACGTATAACGTTATATAGTATTACGTTATAACGTATAACGTTATGTAGTATTACGTTATAACATATAACGTTATGTAGTAATACGTTATAACGTATAATGTCATTTAGCATTACGATATAACGTATAACGTTATGTAGCATTACGATATAATGTATAACGTTATATGGTAATACGTTATAACGTATAACGTTATGTACCATTACGATATAACGTATTACGTTATATAGTGTTACGATATAACGTATAACGTTATGTTGCATTACGATATAACGTATAACGTTATATGGTAATACGCTATAACGTATAACGTTATGTAGCATTACGATATAACGTATAACGTTATGAAGCATTACGATATAACGTATAACGTTATATGGTAATACGTTATAACGTATAACGTTATGTAGCATTACGATATAACGTATAACGTTACGTAGCATTACGATATAACGTATAACGTTATATGGTAATACATTATAACGTATAACGTTATATGGTAATACGTTATAACGTATAACGTTATATGGTAATACGTTATAACGTATAACGTTATGTAACATTACGATATAACGTATAACGTTATGAAGCATTACGATATAACGTATAACGTTATATGGTAATACGTTATAACGTATAACGTTATGTACCATTACGATATAACGTATAACGTTATGTACCATTACGATATAACGTATAACGTTATGTACCATTACGATATAACGTATAACGTTATATGGTAATACGTTATAACGTATAACGTTATGTAGCGTTACGATATAACGTATAACGTTATGTAGCATTACGATATAACGTATAACGTTATATGGTAATACGTTATAACGTATATCGTTATGTACCAGTACGATATAACGTATAACGTTATATGGTAATACGTTATAACGTATAACGTTATGTACCATTACGATAGAACGTATAACGTTATATGGTAATACGTTATAACGTACAACGTTATGTAGTATTACGTTATAACATATAACGTTATGTAGTATTACGTTATAACGTATAACGTTATGTAGCATTACGATATAACGTATAACGTTATGTAGCATTACGATATAACGTATAACGTTATATGGTAATACGTTATATCGTATAACGTTATGTAGCATTACGATATAACGTGTAACGTTATGTAGCATAACGATATAACGTATAACGTTATGTAGCATTACGATATAACGTATAACGTTATATAGTATTACGTTATAACGTATAACGTTATGTAGCATTACGATATAACGTATAACGTTATGTAGTATTACGTTATAACGTATAACGTTATGTAGTAATACGTTATAACGTATAACGTTATGTAGCGTTACGATATAACGTGTAACGTTATGTAGCATAACGATATAACGTATAACGTTATGTAGCATTACGATATAACGTATAACGTTATATAGTATTACGTTATAACGTATAACGTTATGTAGTATTACGTTATAACATATAACGTTATGTAGTAATACGCTATAGCGTATAACGTTATGTAGCATTACGAAATAACATATAACGTTGTGTGGCAAAACGATATAACGTATAACGTTATATAGTATTACGATATAACGTATAACGTTATGTAGCATTACGTTATAACATATAACGTTATGTAGTAATACGTTATAACGTATTACGTTATGTAGCATTACGATATAACATATAACGTTATGTAGCATAACGATATAGCGTATAACGATATGTAGTATTATGATATAACGTATAAGGTTATGTAGCATTACGATATAACGTATAACGTTATGTAGCGTTACGATATAACGTATAAC
The DNA here is from genome assembly GCA_936014575.1 of Bombus lapidarius. Taxonomy (NCBI): domain Eukaryota; kingdom Metazoa; phylum Arthropoda; class Insecta; order Hymenoptera; family Apidae; genus Bombus; species Bombus lapidarius. The sequence continues at coordinate 59,375 of CAKXZU010000048.1, forward strand.
GTTATATGGTAATACGTTATAACGTATAACGTTATGTACCATTACGATACAACGTATTACGTTATATAGTATTACGTTATAACGTATAACGTTATGTAGTATTACGTTATAACGTATAACGTTATGTAACATTACGATATAACGTATAACGTTATATAGCATAACGATATAACGTATAACGTTATGTACCATTACGATATAACGTATAACGTTATATGGTAATACGTTATAACGTATAACGTTATGTAACATTACGATATAACGTATAACGTTATGTAGCATAACGATATAACGTATAACGTTATATAGTATTATGTTATAACGTATAACGTTATGTAGCATTACGATATAACATATAACGTTATGTAGCATAACGATATAACGTATAACGTTATATAGTATTACGGTATAACGTATAACGTTATGTAGCATTACGATATAACGTATAACGTTATGTAGCATAACGATATAACGTATAACGTTGTACAGTATTATGATATAACGTATAAGGTTATGTAGCATAACGATATAACGTATAACGTTATGTAGTATTATGATATAACGTAGATGGTTATGTAGCATTACGTTATAACGTATAACGTTATGTAGCATTACGATATAACGTATAACGTTATGTAGCATAACGATATAGCGTATAACGATATGTAGTATTATTATATAACGTATAAGGTTATGTAGCATTACTATATAACGTATAACGTTATGTAGCATTACGATATAACGTATAACGTTATATGGTAATACGTTATAACGTATAACGTTATGTAGTAATACGTTATAACGTATAATGTCATTTAGCATTACGATATAACGTATAACGTTATGTAGCATTACGATATAACGTATAACGTTATATGGTAATACGTTATAACGTATAACGTTAAGTAGCATTACGATATAACGTATAACGTTATGTAGCATTACGATATAACGTATAACGTTATGTAGCATTACGATATAACGTATTACGTTATATGGTAATACGTTATAACGTATAACGTCATGCAGCATAACGGTATAACGTATAACGTTATATAGCATTACGTTATAACGCATAACGTTATGTAGCATTACGATATAACGTATAACGTTATATAGTATTACGTTATAACGTATAACGTTATGTAGTATTACGTTATAACATATAACGTTATGTAGTAATACGTTATAACGTATAATGTCATTTAGCATTACGATATAACGTATAACGTTATGTAGCATTACGATATAACGTATAACGTTATATGGTAATACGTTATAACGTATAACGTTATGTACCATTACGATATAACGTATTACGTTATATAGTGTTACGATATAACGTATAACGTTATGTTGCATTACGATATAACGTATAACGTTATATGGTAATACGCTATAACGTATAACGTTATGTAGCATTACGATATAACGTATAACGTTATGAAGCATTACGATATAACGTATAACGTTATATGGTAATACGTTATAACGTATAACGTTATGTAGCATTACGATATAACGTATAACGTTACGTAGCATTACGATATAACGTATAACGTTATATGGTAATACATTATAACGTATAACGTTATATGGTAATACGTTATAACGTATAACGTTATATGGTAATACGTTATAACGTATAACGTTATGTAACATTACGATATAACGTATAACGTTATGAAGCATTACGATATAACGTATAACGTTATATGGTAATACGTTATAACGTATAACGTTATGTACCATTACGATATAACGTATAACGTTATGTACCATTACGATATAACGTATAACGTTATATGGTAATACGTTATAACGTATAACGTTATGTAGCGTTACGATATAACGTATAACGTTATGTAGCATTACGATATAACGTATAACGTTATATGGTAATACGTTATAACGTATATCGTTATGTACCAGTACGATATAACGTATAACGTTATATGGTAATACGTTATAACGTATAACGTTATGTACCATTACGATAGAACGTATAACGTTATATGGTAATACGTTATAACGTACAACGTTATGTAGTATTACGTTATAACATATAACGTTATGTAGTATTACGTTATAACGTATAACGTTATGTAGCATTACGATATAACGTATAACGTTATGTAGCATTACGATATAACGTATAACGTTATATGGTAATACGTTATATCGTATAACGTTATGTAGCATTACGATATAACGTGTAACGTTATGTAGCATAACGATATAACGTATAACGTTATGTAGCATTACGATATAACGTATAACGTTATATAGTATTACGTTATAACGTATAACGTTATGTAGCATTACGATATAACGTATAACGTTATGTAGTATTACGTTATAACGTATAACGTTATGTAGTAATACGTTATAACGTATAACGTTATGTAGCGTTACGATATAACGTATAACGTTATGTAGTATTATGATATAACGTATAAGGTTATGTAGCATTACGATATAACGTATAACGTTTATTAGCATTACGATATAACGTATAACGTTATATGGTAATAAGTTATAACGTATAACGTCATGTAGCATTACGATATAACGTATAACGTTATGTAGCATAACGATATAACGCATAACGTTATATGGTAATACGTTATAACGTATAACGCTATGTACCATTACGATATATCGTATAACGTTATATGGTATGGCGTTATAACGTATAACGATATGTAGCATTACGATATAACGTATAACGTTATGTAGCATAACGATATAACGTGTAACGTTATATAGTATTACGTTATAACGTATAACGTTATGTAGCATTACGATATAACGTATAACGTTATGTAGCATAACGATATAACTTATAACGTTATATAGTAACGTTATAACGTATAACGTTATATAGTATTACGTTATAACGTATAACGTTATGTAGCGTTACGATATAACGTATAACGTTATGTAGCATTAAGATATAACGTATAACGTTATGTAGCATTACGATATAACATATAACGTTATGTAGCATAACGATATAACTTATAACGTTATATAGTAACGTTATAACGTATAACGTTATGTAGCGTTACGATATAACGTATAACGTTATGTAGCGTTACGATATAACGTATAACGTTATGTAGCATAACGATATAACGTATAACGTTATATGGTAATACGTTATAACGTATAACCTTATGTACTATTACGATATAACGTATAACGTTATATGGTAATACGTTATAACGTACATCGTTATGTAGTATTACGTTATAACATATAACGTTATATAGTATTACGTTATAACGTATAACGTTATGTAGCATTACGATATAACGTATAACGTTATGTAGCATTACGATATAACGTATAACGTTATGTAGCATAACGATATATCGTATAACGTTATATGGTGATACGTTATAACGTATAACCTTATGTACCATTACGATATAACGTATAACGTTACATGGCAATACGTTATAACGTACAACGTTATGTATTATTACGTTATAACATATAACGTTAGGTAGTAATACGTTATAACGTATAACGTTATGTAGCATTACGATATAACGTATAACGTTATGTAGCATTGCGATATAACGTATAACGTTATATGGTAATACGTTATAACGTATAACGTTATGTAGCATTGCGATATAACGTATAACGTTATGTAGCATTACGATATAACGTATAACGTTATATGGTAATACGTTATATCGTATAACGTTATGTAGCATTACGATATAACGTGTAACGTTATGTAGCATAACGATATAACGTATAACGTTATGTAGCATTACGATATAACGTATAACGTTATATAGTATTACGTTATAACGTATAACGTTATGTAGCATTACGATATAACGTATAACGTTATGTAGTATTACGTTATAACGTATAACGTTATGTAGTAATACGTTATAACGTATAACGTTATGTAGCGTTACGATATAACGTATAACGTTATGTAGTATTATGATATAACGTATAAGGTTATGTAGCATTACGATATAACGTATAACGTTTATTAGCATTACGATATAACGTATAACGTTATATGGTAATACGTTATAACGTATAACGTCATGTAGCATTACGATATAACGTATAACGTTATGTAGCATAACGATATAACGCATAACGTTATATGGTAATACGTTATAACGTATAACGCTATGTAGTATTATGATATAACGTAGATGGTTATGTAGCATTACGTTATAACGTATAACGTTATGTAGCATTACGATATAACGTATAACGTTATGTAGCATAACGATATAGCGTATAACGATATGTAGTATTATTATATAACGTATAAGGTTATGTAGCATTACTATATAACGTATAACGTTATGTAGCATTACGATATAACGTATAACGTTATATGGTAATACGTTATAACGTATAACGTTATGTAGTAATACGTTATAACGTATAATGTCATTTAGCATTACGATATAACGTATAACGTTATGTAGCATTACGATATAACGTATAACGTTATATGGTAATACGTTATAACGTATAACGTTAAGTAGCATTACGATATAACGTATAACGTTATGTAGCATTACGATATAACGTATAACGTTATGTAGCATTACGATATAACGTATAACGTTATATGGTAATACGTTATAACGTATAACGTCATGCAGCATAACGGTATAACGTATAACGTTATATAGCATTACGTTATAACGCATAACGTTATGTAGCATTACGATATAACGTATAACGTTATGTAGCATTACGATATAACGTATAACGTTACGTAGCATTACGATATAACGTATAACGTTATATGGTAATACATTATAACGTATAACGTTATATGGTAATACGTTATAACGTATAATGTCATTTAGCATTACGATATAACGTATAACGTTATGTAGCATTACGATATAACGTATAACGTTATATGGTAATACGTTATAACGTATAACGTTATGTACCATTACGATATAACGTATAACGTTATGTAGCATTACGATATAACGTATAACGTTACGTAGCATTACGATATAACGTATAACGTTATATGGTAATACATTATAACGCATAACGTTATATGGTAATACGTTATAACGTATAACGCTATGTAGTATTATGATATAACGTAGATGGTTATGTAGCATTACGTTATAACGTATAACGTTATGTAGCATTACGATATAACGTATAACGTTATGTAGCATAACGATATAGCGTATAACGATATGTAGTATTATTATATAACGTATAAGGTTATGTAGCATTACTATATAACGTATAACGTTATGTAGCATTACGATATAACGTATAACGTTATATGGTAATACGTTATAACGTATAACGTTATGTAGTAATACGTTATAACGTATAATGTCATTTAGCATTACGATATAACGTATAACGTTATGTAGCATTACGATATAACGTATAACGTTATATGGTAATACGTTATAACGTATAACGTTATGTACCATTACGATATAACGTATTACGTTATATAGTGTTACGATATAACGTATAACGTTATGTTGCATTACGATATAACGTATAACGTTATATGGTAATACGTTATAACGTATAACGTTATGTAGCATTACGATATAACGTATAACGTTATGAAGCATTACGATATAACGTATAACGTTATATGGTAATACGTTATAACGTATAACGTTATGTAGCATTACGATATAACGTATAACGTTACGTAGCATTACGATATAACGTATAACGTTATATGGTAATACATTATAACGTATAACGTTATATGGTAATACGTTATAACGTATAACGTTATATGGTAATACGTTATAACGTATAACGTTATATGGTAATACGTTAGAACGTATATCGTTATGTACCAGTACGATATAACGTATAACGTTATATGGTAATACGTTATAACGTATAACGTTATGTACCATTACGATAGAACGTATAACGTTATATGGTAATACGTTATAACGTACAACGTTATGTAGTATTACGTTATAACATATAACGTTATGTAGCATAACGATATAACGCATAACGTTATATGGTAATACGTTATAACGTATAACGTTATGTACCATTACGATATAACGTATAACGTTATGTACCATTACGATATAACGTATAACGTTATGTACCATTACGATATAACGTATAACGTTATATGGTAATACGTTATAACGTATAACGTTATGTAGCGTTACGATATAACGTATAACGTTATGTAGCATTACGATATAACGTATAACGTTATATGGTAATACGTTATAACGTATATCGTTATGTACCAGTACGATATAACGTATAACGTTATATGGTAATACGTTATAACGTATAACGTTATGTACCATTACGATAGAACGTATAACGTTATATGGTAATACGTTATAACGTACAACGTTATGTAGTATTACGTTATAACATATAACGTTATGTAGTATTACGTTATAACGTATAACGTTATGTAGCATTACGATATAACGTATAACGTTATGTAGCATTACGATATAACGTATAACGTTATATGGTAATACGTTATATCGTATAACGTTATGTAGCATTACGATATAACGTGTAACGTTATGTAGCATAACGATATAACGTGTAACGTTATGTAGCATTACGATATAACGTATAACGTTATATAGTATTACGTTATAACGTATAACGTTATGTAGCATTACGATATAACGTATAACGTTATGTAGTATTACGTTATAACGTATAACGTTATGTAGTAATACGTTATAACGTATAACGTTATGTAGCGTTACGATATAACGTATAACGTTATGTAGTATTATGATATAACGTATAAGGTTATGTAGCATTACGATATAACGTATAACGTTTATTAGCATTACGATATAACGTATAACGTTATATGGTAATACGTTATAACGTATAACGTCATGTAGCATTACGATATAACGTATAACGTTATGTAGCATAACGATATAACGCATAACGTTATATGGTAATACGTTATAACGTATAACGCTATGTACCATTACGATATATCGTATAACGTTATATGGTATGGCGTTATAACGTATAACGATATGTAGCATTACGATATAACGTATAACGTTATGTAGCATAACGATATAACGTGTAACGTTATATAGTATTACGTTATAACGTATAACGTTATGTAGCATTACGATATAACGTATAACGTTATGTAGCATAACGATATAACTTATAACGTTATATAGTAACGTTATAACGTATAACGTTATATAGTATTACGTTATAACGTATAACGTTATGTAGCGTTACGATATAACGTATAACGTTATGTAGCATTAAGATATAACGTATAACGTTATGTAGCATTACGATATAACATATAACGTTATGTAGCATAACGATATAACTTATAACGTTATATAGTAACGTTATAACGTATAACGTTATGTAGCGTTACGATATAACGTATAACGTTATGTAGCGTTACGATATAACGTATAACGTTATGTAGCATTACGATATAACGTATAACGTTATGTAGCATAACGATATAACGTATAACGTTATATGGTAATACGTTATAACGTATAACCTTATGTACTATTACGATATAACGTATAACGTTATATGGTAATACGTTATAACGTACATCGTTATGTAGTATTACGTTATAACATATAACGTTATATAGTATTACGTTATAACGTATAACGTTATGTAGCATTACGATATAACGTATAACGTTATGTAGCATTACGATATAACGTATAACGTTATGTAGCATAACGATATATCGTATAACGTTATATGGTGATACGTTATAACGTATAACCTTATGTACCATTACGATATAACGTATAACGTTACATGGCAATACGTTATAACGTACAACGTTATGTAGTATTACGTTATAACATATAACGTTAGGTAGTAATACGTTATAACGTATAACGTTATGTAGCATTACGATATAACGTATAACGTTATGTAGCATTGCGATATAACGTATAACGTTATATGGTAATACGTTATAACGTATAACGTTATGTAGCATTGCGATATAACGTATAACGTTATGTAGCATTGCGATATAACGTATAACGTTATATGGTAATACGTTATAACCTATAACGTTATGTAGCATTGCGATATAACGTATAACGTTATATGGTAATACGTTATAACGTATAACCTTATGTACCATTACGATATAACGTATAACGTTATATGGTAATACGTTATAACGTACAACGTTATGTAGCATAACGATATAACGTATAACGTTATATAGTATTACGTTATAACGTATAACGTTATGTAGCATTGCGATATAACGTATAACGTTATATGGTAATACGTTATAACGTACAACGTCATGTAGCATAACGATATAACGTGTAACGTTATATAGTATTACGTTATAACGTATAACGTTATGTAGCATTACGATATAACGTATAACGTTATGTAGCATAACGATATAACTTATAACGTTATATAGTAACGTTATAACGTATAACGTTATATAGTATTACGTTATAACGTATAACGTTATGTAGCATTGCGATATAACGTATAACGTTATATGGTAATACGTTATAACCTATAACGTTATGTAGCATTGCGATATAACGTATAACGTTATATGGTAATACGTTATAACGTACAACGTTATGTAGCATAACGATATAACGTGTAACGTTATATAGTATTACGTTATAACGTATAACGTTATGTAGCATTACGATATAACGTATAACGTTATGTAGCATAACGATATAACTTATAACGTTATATAGTAACGTTATAACGTATAACGTTATATAGTATTACGTTATAACGTATAACGTTATGTAGCGTTACGATATAACGTATAACGTTATGTAGCATTAAGATATAACGTATAACGTTATGTAGCATTACGATATAACATATAACGTTATGTAGCATAACGATATAACTTATAACGTTATATAGTAACGTTATAACGTATAACGTTATGTAGCGTTACGATATAACGTATAACGTTATGTAGCGTTACGATATAACGTATAACGTTATGTAGCATTACGATATAACGTATAACGTTATGTAGCATAACGATATAACGTATAACGTTATATGGTAATACGTTATAACGTATAACCTTATGTACTATTACGATATAACGTATAACGTTATATGGTAATACGTTATAACGTACATCGTTATGTAGTATTACGTTATAACATATAACGTTATATAGTATTACGTTATAACGTATAACGTTATGTAGCATTACGATATAACGTATAACGTTATGTAGCATTACGATATAACGTATAACGTTATGTAGCATAACGATATATCGTATAACGTTATATGGTGATACGTTATAACGTATAACCTTATGTACCATTACGATATAACGTATAACGTTACATGGCAATACGTTATAACGTACAACGTTATGTAGTATTACGTTATAACATATAACGTTAGGTAGTAATACGTTATAACGTATAACGTTATGTAGCATTACGATATAACGTATAACGTTATGTAGCATTGCGATATAACGTATAACGTTATATGGTAATACGTTATAACGTATAACGTTATGTAGCATTGCGATATAACGTATAACGTTATGTAGCATTACGATATAACGTATAACGTTATATGGTAATACGTTATATCGTATAACGTTATGTAGCATTATGATATAACGTATAAGGTTATGTAGCATTACGATATAACGTATAACGTTTATTAGCATTACGATATAACGTATAACGTTATATAGTATTACGTTATAACGTATAACGTTATGTAGCATTACGATATAACGTATAACGTTATGTAGTATTACGTTATAACGTATAACGTTATGTAGTAATACGTTATAACGTATAACGTTATGTAGCGTTACGATATAACGTATAACGTTATGTAGTATTATGATATAACGTATAAGGTTATGTAGCATTACGATATAACGTATAACGTTTATTAGCATTACGATATAACGTATAACGTTATATGGTAATACGTTATAACGTATAACGTCATGTAGCATTACGATATAACGTATAACGTTATGTAGCATAACGATATAACGCATAACGTTATATGGTAATACGTTATAACGTATAACGCTATGTAGTATTATGATATAACGTAGATGGTTATGTAGCATTACGTTATAACGTATAACGTTATGTAGCATTACGATATAACGTATAACGTTATGTAGCATAACGATATAGCGTATAACGATATGTAGTATTATTATATAACGTATAAGGTTATGTAGCATTACTATATAACGTATAACGTTATGTAGCATTACGATATAACGTATAACGTTATATGGTAATACGTTATAACGTATAACGTTATGTAGTAATACGTTATAACGTATAATGTCATTTAGCATTACGATATAACGTATAACGTTATGTAGCATTACGATATAACGTATAACGTTATATAGTATTACGTTATAACGTATAACGTTATGTAGTATTACGTTATAACATATAACGTTATGTAGTAATACGTTATAACGTATAATGTCATTTAGCATTACGATATAACGTATAACGTTATGTAGCATTACGATATAACGTATAACGTTATATGGTAATACGTTATAACGTATAACGTCATGCAGCATAACGGTATAACGTATAACGTTATATAGCATTACGTTATAACGCATAACGTTATGTAGCATTACGATATAACGTATAACGTTATATAGTATTACGTTATAACGTATAACGTTATGTAGTATTACGTTATAACATATAACGTTATGTAGTAATACGTTATAACGTATAATGTCATTTAGCATTACGATATAACGTATAACGTTATGTAGCATTACGATATAACGTATAACGTTATATGGTAATACGTTATAACGTATAACGTTATGTACCATTACGATATAACGTATTACGTTATATAGTGTTACGATATAACGTATAACGTTATGTTGCATTACGATATAACGTATAACGTTATATGGTAATACGTTATAACGTATAACGTTATGTAGCATTACGATATAACGTATAACGTTGTGAAGCATTACGATATAACGTATAACGTTATATGGTAATACGTTATAACGTATAACGTTATGTAGCATTACGATATAACGTATAACGTTACGTAGCATTACGATATAACGTATAACGTTATATGGTAATACATTATAACGTATAACGTTATATGGTAATACGTTATAACGTATAACGTTATATGGTAATACGTTATAACGTATAACGTTATGTAACATTACGATATAACGTATAACGTTATGTAGCATAACGATATAACGCATAACGTTATATGGTAATACGTTATAACGTATAACGTTATGTACCATTACGATATAACGTATAACGTTATGTACCATTACGATATAACGTATAACGTTATATGGTAATACGTTATAACGTATAACGTTATGTAGCGTTACGATATAACGTATAACGTTATGTAGCATTACGATATAACGTATAACGTTATATGGTAATACGTTATAACGTATATCGTTATGTACCAGTACGATATAACGTATAACGTTATATGGTAATACGTTATAACGTATAACGTTATGTACCATTACGATAGAACGTATAACGTTATATGGTAATACGTTATAACGTACAACGTTATGTAGTATTACGTTATAACATATAACGTTATGTAGTATTACGTTATAACGTATAACGTTATGTAGCATTACGATATAACGTATAACGTTATGTAGCATTACGATATAACGTATAACGTTATATGGTAATACGTTATATCGTATAACGTTATGTAGCATTACGATATAACGTGTAACGTTATGTAGCATAACGATATAACGTGTAACGTTATGTAGCATTACGATATAACGTATAACGTTATATAGTATTACGTTATAACGTATAACGTTATGTAGCATTACGATATAACGTATAACGTTATGTAGTATTACGTTATAACGTATAACGTTATGTAGCGTTACGATATAACGTATAACGTTATGTAGTATTATGATATAACGTATAAGGTTATGTAGCATTACGATATAACGTATAACGTTTATTAGCATTACGATATAACGTATAACGTTATATGGTAATAAGTTATAACGTATAACGTCATGTAGCATTACGATATAACGTATAACGTTATGTAGCATAACGATATAACGCATAACGTTATATGGTAATACGTTATAACGTATAACGCTATGTACCATTACGATATATCGTATAACGTTATATGGTATGGCGTTATAACGTATAACGATATGTAGCATTACGACATAACGTATAACGTTATGTAGCATAACGATATAACGTGTAACGTTATATAGTATTACGTTATAACGTATAACGTTATGTAGCATTACGATATAACGTATAACGTTATGTAGCATAACGATATAACTTATAACGTTATATAGTAACGTTATAACGTATAACGTTATATAGTATTACGTTATAACGTATAACGTTATGTAGCGTTACGATATAACGTATAACGTTATGTAGCATTAAGATATAACGTATAACGTTATGTAGCATTACGATATAACATATAACGTTATGTAGCATAACGATATAACTTATAACGTTATATAGTAACGTTATAACGTATAACGTTATGTAGCGTTACGATATAACGTATAACGTTATGTAGCGTTACGATATAACGTATAACGTTATGTAGCATTACGATATAACGTATAACGTTATGTAGCATAACGATATAACGTATAACGTTATATGGTAATATGTTATAACGTATAACCTTATGTACTATTACGATATAACGTATAACGTTATATGGTAATACGTTATAACGTACATCGTTATGTAGTATTACGTTATAACATATAACGTTATATAGTATTACGTTATAACGTATAACGTTATGTAGCATTACGATATAACGTATAACGTTATGTAGCATTACGATATAACGTATAACGTTATGTAGCATAACGATATATCGTATAACGTTATATGGTGATACGTTATAACGTATAACCTTATGTACCATTACGATATAACGTATAACGTTACATGGCAATACGTTATAACGTACAACGTTATGTAGTATTACGTTATAACATATAACGTCAGGTAGTAATACGTTATAACGTATAACGTTATGTAGCATTACGATATAACGTATAACGTTATGTAGCATTGCGATATAACGTATAACGTTATATGGTAATACGTTATAACGTATAACGTTATGTAGCATTGCGATATAACGTATAACGTTATGTAGCATTGCGATATAACGTATAACGTTATATGGTAATACGTTATAACCTATAACGTTATGTAGCATTGCGATATAACGTATAACGTTATATGGTAATACGTTATAACGTATAACCTTATGTACCATTACGATATAACGTATAACGTTATATGGTAATACGTTATAACGTACAACGTTATGTAGCATAACGATATAACGTATAACGTTATATAGTATTACGTTATAACGTATAACGTTATGTAGTATTACGTTATAACATATAACGTTATGTAGTAATACGTTATAGCGTATAACGTTATGTAGCATTACGATATAAAGTACAACGTTATGTAGCATTACGATATAACGTATAACGTTATATGGTAATACGTTATAACGTATAACGTTATGTAGCATTACGATATAACGTATAACGTTATATGGTAATACGTTATAACGTATAACGTTATGTAGCATTACGATATAACGTATAACGTTATGTAGCATTACGATATAACGTACAACGTTATGTAGCATAACGATATAACGTATAACGTTATGTAGCATTGCGATATAACGTATAACGTTATATGGTAATACGTTATAACCTATAACGTTATGTAGCATTGCGATATAACGTATAACGTTATATGGTAATACGTTATAACGTATAACCTTATGTACCATTACGATATAACGTATAACGTTATATGGTAATACGTTATAACGTACAACGTTATGTAGCATAACGATATAACGTATAACGTTATATAGTATTACGGTATAACGTATAACGTTATGTAGTATTACGTTATAACATATAACGTTATGTAGTAATACGTTATAGCGTATAACGTTATGTAGCATTACGATATAACGTACAACGTTATGTAGCATTACGATATTACGTATAACGTTATGTAGCATTACGATATAACGTATAACGTTATATGGTAATACGTTATAACGTATAACGTTATGTACCATTACGATACAACGTATTACGTTATATAGTATTACGTTATAACATATAACGTTATGTAGTAATACGTTATAGCGTATAACGTTATGTAGCATTACGATATAACGTACAATGTTATGTAGCATTACGATATAACGTATAACGTTATATGGTAATACGTTATAACGTATAACGTTATGTAGCAAAACGATATAACGTATAACGTTATATAGTATTACGATATAACGTATAACGTTATGTAGCATTACGTTATAACATATAACGTTATGTAGTAATACGTTATAACGTATTACGTTATGTAGCATTACGATATAACGTATAACGTTATATAGTATTACGTTATAACGTACAACGTTATGTAGCATTACGATATAACATATAACGTTATGTAGCATAACGATATAACGTATAACGTTATATAGTATTACGTTATAACGTATAACGTTATGTAGCATAACGGTATAACGTATAACGTTATATAGTATTACGTTATAACGTATAACGTTATGTAGTATTACGTTATAACATTTAACGTTATGTACTAATACGTTATAACGTATTACGTTATGTAGCATTACGATATAACGTATAACGTTACGTAGCATTACGATAAAACGTATGACGTTATATGGTAATACGTTATAACGTATAACGTTATGTAGCATTACGATATAACGTATAACGTTATATGGTAATACGTTATAACGTATAACGTTATGTACTATTTCGATATAACGTATAACGTTATATGGTAATACGTTATAACGTATAACGTTATGCAACATTACGATATAACGTATAACGTTATGTAGCATAACGATATAACGTATAACGTTATATAGTATTACGTTATAACGTATAACGTTATGTACCATTACGATATAACGTATAACGTTATATGGTAATACGTTATAACGTATAACGTTATGTAACATTACGATATAACGTATAACGTTATGTGGCATAACGATATAACGTATAACGATATGTAGTATTATGATATAACGTATAAGGTTATGTAGCATTACGATATTACGTATAACGTTATGTAGCATTACGATATAACGTATAACGTTATATGGTAATACGTTATAACGTATAACGTTATGTACCATTACGATACAACGTATTACGTTATATAGTATTACGTTATAACATATAACGTTATGTAGTAATACGTTATAGCGTATAACGTTATGTAGCATTACGATATAACGTACAATGTTATGTAGCATTACGATATAACGTATAACGTTATATGGTAATACGTTATAACGTATAACGTTATGTAGCATTACGATATAACGTATAACGTTATGTAGCATTACGACATAACGTATAACGTTATATGGTAATACGTTATAACGTATAACGTTATGTAGCATTACGATATAACGTATAACGTTATGTAGCATTACGATATAACGTATAACGTTATATAGTATTACGTTATAACGTATAACGTTATGCAGCATTACGATATAACGTATAACGTTATATAGTATTACGTTATAACGTATAACGTTATGTAGTATTACGTTATAACATATAACGTTATGTAGTAATACGCTATAGCGTATAACGTTATGTAGCATTACGATATAACATATAACGTTGTGTAGCAAAACGATATAACGTATAACGTTATATAGTATTACGATATAACGTATAACGTTATGTAGCATTACGTTATAACATATAACATTATGTAGTAATACGTTATAACGTATTACGTTATGTAGCATTACGATATAACGTATAACGTTATGTAGCATAACGATATAGCGTATAACGATATGTAGTATTATGATATAACGTATAAGGTTATGTAGCATTACGATATAACGTATAACGTTATGTAGCGTTACGATATAACGTATAACGTTATATGGTAATACGTTATAACGTATAACGTTATGTACCATTACGATACAACGTATTACGTTATATAGTATTACGTTATAACGTATAACGTTATGTAGTATTACGTTATAACGTATAACGTTATGTAACATTACGATATAACGTATAACGTTATATAGCATAACGATATAACGTATAACGTTATGTACCATTACGATATAACGTATAACGTTATATGGTAATACGTTATAACGTATAACGTTATGTAACATTACGATATAACGTATAACGTTATGTAGCATTACGATATAACGTATAACGTTATATAGTATTACGTTATAACGTATAACGTTATGTAGTATTACGTTATAACATATAACGTTATGTAGTAATACGTTATAGCGTATAACGTTATGTAGCATTACGATATAACATATAACGTTATGTAGCATAACGATGTAACGTATATCGTTATATAGTATTACGGTATAACGTATTACCTTATGTAGCATTACGATATAACGTATAACGTTATGTAGCATAACGATATAGCGTATAACGATATGTAGTATTATGATATAACGTATAAGGTTATGTAGCATTACGATATTACGTATAACGTTATGTAGCATTACGATATAACGTATAACGTTATATGGTAATACGTTATAACGTATAACGTTATGTACCATTACGATACAACGTATTACGTTATATAGTATTACGTTATAACATATAACGTTATGTAGTAATACGTTATAGCGTATAACGTTATGTAGCATTACGATATAACGTACAATGTTATGTAGCATTACGATATAACGTATAACGTTATGTACCATTACGATATAACGTATAACGTTATATGGTAATACGTTATAACGTATAACGTTATGTAACATTACGATATAACGTATAACGTTATGTAGCATTACGATATAACGTATAACGTTATATAGTATTACGTTATAACGTATAACGTTATGTAGTATTACGTTATAACATATAACGTTATGTAGTAATACGTTATAGCGTATAACGTTATGTAGCATTACGATATAGCGTATAACGATATGTAGTATTATGATATAACGTATAAGGTTATGTAGCATTACGATATAACGTATAACGTTATGTAGCGTTACGATATAACGTATAACGTTATATGGTAATACGTTATAACGTATAACGTTATGTACCATTACGATACAACGTATTACGTTATATAGTATTACGTTATAACGTATAACGTTATGTAGTATTACGTTATAACGTATAACGTTATGTAACATTACGATATAACGTATAACGTTATATAGCATAACGATATAACGTATAACGTTATGTACCATTACGATATAACGTATAACGTTATATGGTAATACGTTATAACGTATAACGTTATGTAACATTACGATATAACGTATAACGTTATGTAGCATTACGATATAACGTATAACGTTATATAGTATTACGTTATAACGTATAACGTTATGTAGTATTACGTTATAACATATAACGTTATGTAGTAATACGTTATAGCGTATAACGTTATGTAGCATTACGATATAACATATAACGTTATGTAGCATAACGATGTAACGTATATCGTTATATAGTATTACGGTATAACGTATTACGTTATGTAGCATTACGATATAACGTATAACGTTATGTAGCATAACGATATAGCGTATAACGATATGTAGTATTATGATATAACGTATAAGGTTATGTAGCATTACGATATTACGTATAACGTTATGTAGCATTACGATATAACGTATAACGTTATATGGTAATACGTTATAACGTATAACGTTATGTACCATTACGATACAACGTATTACGTTATATAGTATTACGTTATAACATATAACGTTATGTAGTAATACGTTATAGCGTATAACGTTATGTAGCATTACGATATAACGTACAATGTTATGTAGCATTACGATATAACGTATAACGTTATATGGTAATACGTTATAACGTATAACGTTATGTAGCATTACGATATAACGTATAACGTTATGTAGCATTACGACATAACGTATAACGTTATATGGTAATACGTTATAACGTATAACGTTATGTAGCATTACGATATAACGTATAACGTTATGTAGCATTACGATATAACGTATAACGTTATATAGTATTACGTTATAACGTATAACGTTATGCAGCATTACGATATAACGTATAACGTTATATAGTATTACGTTATAACGTATAACGTTATGTAGTATTACGTTATAACATATAACGTTATGTAGTAATACGCTATAGCGTATAACGTTATGTAGCATTACGATATAACATATAACGTTGTGTAGCAAAACGATATAACGTATAACGTTATATAGTATTACGATATAACGTATAACGTTATGTAGCATTACGTTATAACATATAACGTTATGTAGTAATACGTTATAACGTATTACGTTATGTAGCATTACGATATAACATATAACGTTATGTAGCATAACGATATAGCGTATAACGATATGTAGTATTATGATATAACGTATAAGGTTATGTAGCATTACGATATAACGTATAACGTTATGTAGCGTTACGATATAACGTATAACGTTATATGGTAATACGTTATAACGTATAACGTTATGTACCATTACGATACAACGTATTACGTTATATAGTATTACGTTATAACGTATAACGTTATGTAGTATTACGTTATAACGTATAACGTTATGTAACATTACGATATAACGTATAACGTTATATAGCATAACGATATAACGTATAACGTTATGTACCATTACGATATAACGTATAACGTTATATGGTAATACGTTATAACGTATAACGTTATGTAACATTACGATATAACGTATAACGTTATGTAGCATAACGATATAACGTATAACGTTATATAGTATTATGTTATAACGTATAACGTTATGTAGCATTACGATATAACATATAACGTTATGTAGCATAACGATATAACGTATAACGTTATATAGTATTACGGTATAACGTATAACGTTATGTAGCATTACGATATAACGTATAACGTTATGTAGCATAACGATATAACGTATAACGTTGTACAGTATTATGATATAACGTATAAGGTTATGTAGCATAACGATATAACGTATAACGTTATGTAGTATTATGATATAACGTAGATGGTTATGTAGCATTACGTTATAACGTATAACGTTATGTAGCATTACGATATAACGTATAACGTTATGTAGCATAACGATATAGCGTATAACGATATGTAGTATTATTATATAACGTATAAGGTTATGTAGCATTACTATATAACGTATAACGTTATGTAGCATTACGATATAACGTATAACGTTATATGGTAATACGTTATAACGTATAACGTTATGTAGTAATACGTTATAACGTATAATGTCATTTAGCATTACGATATAACGTATAACGTTATGTAGCATTACGATATAACGTATAACGTTATATGGTAATACGTTATAACGTATAACGTTAAGTAGAATTACGATATAACGTATAACGTTATGTAGCATTACGATATAACGTATAACGTTATGTAGCATTACGATATAACGTATAACGTTATATGGTAATACGTTATAACGTATAACGTCATGCAGCATAACGGTATAACGTATAACGTTATATAGCATTACGTTATAACGCATAACGTTATGTAGCATTACGATATAACGTATAACGTTATATAGTATTACGTTATAACGTATAACGTTATGTAGTATTACGTTATAACATATAACGTTATGTAGTAATACGTTATAACGTATAATGTCATTTAGCATTACGATATAACGTATAACGTTATGTAGCATTACGATATAACGTATAACGTTATATGGTAATACGTTATAACGTATAACGTTATGTACCATTACGATATAACGTATTACGTTATATAGTGTTACGATATAACGTATAACGTTATGTTGCATTACGATATAACGTATAACGTTATATGGTAATACGCTATAACGTATAACGTTATGTAGCATTACGATATAACGTATAACGTTATGAAGCATTACGATATAACGTATAACGTTATATGGTAATACGTTATAACGTATAACGTTATGTAGCATTACGATATAACGTATAACGTTACGTAGCATTACGATATAACGTATAACGTTATATGGTAATACATTATAACGTATAACGTTATATGGTAATACGTTATAACGTATAACGTTATATGGTAATACGTTATAACGTATAACGTTATGTAACATTACGATATAACGTATAACGTTATATAGCATAACGATATAACGCATAACGTTATATGGTAATACGTTATAACGTATAACGTTATGTACCATTACGATATAACGTATAACGTTATGTACCATTACGATATAACGTATAACGTTATATGGTAATACGTTATAACGTATAACGTTATGTAGCGTTACGATATAACGTATAACGTTATGTAGCATTACGATATAACGTATAACGTTATATGGTAATACGTTATAACGTATATCGTTATGTACCAGTACGATATAACGTATAACGTTATATGGTAATACGTTATAACGTATAACGTTATGTACCATTACGATAGAACGTATAACGTTATATGGTAATACGTTATAACGTACAACGTTATGTAGTATTACGTTATAACATATAACGTTATGTAGTATTACGTTATAACGTATAACGTTATGTAGCATTACGATATAACGTATAACGTTATGTAGCATTACGATATAACGTATAACGTTATGTAGCATTACGATATAACGTATAACGTTATATAGTATTACGTTATAACGTATAACGTTATGTAGCATTACGATATAACGTATAACGTTATGTAGTATTACGTTATAACGTATAACGTTATGTAGTAATACGTTATAACGTATAACGTTATGTAGCGTTACGATATAACGTATAACGTTATGTAGTATTATGATATAACGTATAAGGTTATGTAGCATTACGATATAACGTATAACGTTTATTAGCATTACGATATAACGTATAACGTTATATGGTAATACGTTATAACGTATAACGTCATGTAGCATTACGATATAACGTATAACGTTATGTAGCATAACGATATAACGCATAACGTTATATGGTAATACGTTATAACGTATAACGCTATGTACCATTACGATATATCGTATAACGTTATATGGTATGGCGTTATAACGTATAACGATATGTAGCATTACGATATAACGTATAACGTTATGTAGCATTACGATATAACGTATAACGTTATGTAGCATAACGATATAACTTATAACGTTATATAGTAACGTTATAACGTATAACGTTATATAGTATTACGTTATAACGTATAACGTTATGTAGCGTTACGATATAACGTATAACGTTATGTAGCATTAAGATATAACGTATAACGTTATGTAGCATTACGATATAACATATAACGTTATGTAGCATAACGATATAACTTATAACGTTATATAGTAACGTTATAACGTATAACGTTATGTAGCGTTACGATATAACGTATAACGTTATATGGTAATACGTTATAACGTATAACCTTATGTACTATTACGATATAACGTATAACGTTATATGGTAATACGTTATAACGTACATCGTTATGTAGTATTACGTTATAACATATAACGTTATATAGTATTACGTTATAACGTATAACGTTATGTAGCATTACGATATAACGTATAACGTTATGTAGCATTACGATATAACGTATAACGTTATGTAGCATAACGATATAACTTATAACGTTATATAGTAACGTTATAACGTATAACGTTATATAGTATTACGTTATAACGTATAACGTTATGTAGCGTTACGATATAACGTATAACGTTATGTAGCGTTACGATATAACGTATAACGTTATGTAGTATTATGATATAACGTATAAGGTTATGTAGCATTACGATATAACGTATAACGTTATGTAGCATAACGATATAACGTATAACGTTATATGGTAATACGTTATAACGTATAACCTTATGTACTATTACGATATAACGTATAACGTTATATGGTAATACGTTATAACGTACATCGTTATGTAGTATTACGTTATAACATATAACGTTATATAGTATTACGTTATAACGTATAACGTTATGTAGCATTACGATATAACGTATAACGTTATGTAGCATTACGATATAACGTATAACGTTATGTAGCATAATGATATATCGTATAACGTTATATGGTGATACGTTATAACGTATAACCTTATGTACCATTACGATATAACGTATAACGTTACATGGCAATACGTTATAACGTACAACGTTATGTAGTATTACGTTATAACATATAACGTTAGGTAGTAATACGTTATAACGTATAACGTTATGTAGCATTACGATATAACGTATAACGTTATGTAGCATTGCGATATAACGTATAACGTTATATGGTAATACGTTATAACGTATAACGTTATGTAGCATTGCGATATAACGTATAACGTTATGTAGCATTACGATATAACGTATAACGTTATATGGTAATACGTTATATCGTATAACGTTATGTAGCATTACGATATAACGTGTAACGTTATGTAGCATAACGATATAACGTATAACGTTATGTAGCATTACGATATAACGTATAACGTTATATAGTATTACGTTATAACGTATAACGTTATGTAGCATTACGATATAACGTATAACGTTATGTAGTATTACGTTATAACGTATAACGTTATGTAGTAATACGTTATAACGTATAACGTTATGTAGCGTTACGATATAACGTATAACGCTATGTAGTATTATGATATAACGTAGATGGTTATGTAGCATTACGTTATAACGTATAACGTTATGTAGCATTACGATATAACGTATAACGTTATGTAGCATAACGATATAGCGTATAACGATATGTAGTATTATTATATAACGTATAAGGTTATGTAGCATTACTATATAACGTATAACGTTATGTAGCATTACGATATAACGTATAACGTTATATGGTAATACGTTATAACGTATAACGTTATGTAGTAATACGTTATAACGTATAATGTCATTTAGCATTACGATATAACGTATAACGTTATGTAGCATTACGATATAACGTATAACGTTATATGGTAATACGTTATAACGTATAACGTTAAGTAGCATTACGATATAACGTATAACGTTATGTAGCATTACGATATAACGTATAACGTTATGTAGCATTACGATATAACGTATAACGTTATATGGTAATACGTTATAACGTATAACGTCATGCAGCATAACGGTATAACGTATAACGTTATATAGCATTACGTTATAACGCATAACGTTATGTAGCATTACGATATAACGTATAACGTTATATGGTAATACGTTATAACGTATAACGTTAAGTAGCATTACGATATAACGTATAACGTTATGTAGCATTACGATATAACGTATAACGTTATATGGTAATACGTTATAACGTATAACGATATGTACCATTACGATATAACGTATTACGTTATATAGTGTTACGATATAACGTATAACGTTATGTTGCATTACGATATAACGTATAACGTTATATGGTAATACGTTATAACGTATAACGTTATGTAGCATTACGATATAACGTATAACGTTATGAAGCATTACGATATAACGAATAACGTTATATGGTAATACGTTATAACGTATAACGTTATGTAGCATTACGATATAACGTATAACGTTACGTAGCATTACGATATAACGTATAACGTTATATGGTAATACATTATAACGTATAACGTTATATGGTAATACGTTATAACGTATAACGTTATATGGTAATACGTTATAACGTATAACGTTATGTAACATTACGATATAACGTATAACGTTATGTAGCATAACGATATAACGCATAACGTTATATGGTAATACGTTATAACGTATAACGTTATGTACCATTACGATATAACGTATAACGTTATGTACCATTACGATATAACGTATAACGTTATATGGTAATACGTTATAACGTATAACGTTATGTAGCGTTACGATATAACGTATAACGTTATGTAGCATTACGATATAACGTATAACGTTATATGGTAATACGTTATAACGTATATCGTTATGTACCAGTACGATATAACGTATAACGTTATATGGTAATACGTTATAACGTATAACGTTATGTACCATTACGATAGAACGTATAACGTTATATGGTAATACGTTATAACGTACAACGTTATGTAGTATTACGTTATAACATATAACGTTATGTAGTATTACGTTATAACGTATAACGTTATGTAGCATTACGATATAACGTATAACGTTATGTAGCATTACGATAGAACGTATAACGTTATATGGTAATACGTTATATCGTATAACGTTATGTAGCATTACGATATAACGTGTAACGTTATGTAGCATAACGATATAACGTGTAACGTTATGTAGCATTACGATATAACGTATAACGTTATATAGTATTACGTTATAACGTATAACGTTATGTAGCATTACGATATAACGTATAACGTTATGTAGTATTACGTTATAACGTATAACGTTATGTAGTAATACGTTATAACGTATAACGTTATGTAGCGTTACGATATAACGTATAACGTTATGTAGCGTTACGATATAACGTATAACGTTATGTAGTATTATGATATAACGTATAAGGTTATGTAGCATTACGATATAACGTATAACGTTTATTAGCATTACGATATAACGTATAACGTTATATGGTAATACGTTATAACGTATAACGTCATGTAGCATTACGATATAACGTATAACGTTATGTAGCATAACGATATAACGCATAACGTTATATGGTAATACGTTATAACGTATAACGCTATGTACCATTACGATATAACTTATAACGTTATATAGTAACGTTATAACGTATAACGTTATATAGTATTACGTTATAACGTATAACGTTATGTAGCGTTACGATATAACGTATAACGTTATGTAGCATTAAGATATAACGTATAACGTTATGTAGCATTACGATATAACATATAACGTTATGTAGCATAACGATATAACTTATAACGTTATATAGTAACGTTATAACGTATAACGTTATGTAGCGTTACGATATAACGTATAACGTTATGTAGCGTTACGATATAACGTATAACGTTATGTAGCATTACGATATAACGTATAACGTTATGTAGCATAACGATATAACGTATAACGTTATATGGTAATACGTTATAACGTATAACCTTATGTACTATTACGATATAACGTATAACGTTATATGGTAATACGTTATAACGTACATCGTTATGTAGTATTACGTTATAACATATAACGTTATATAGTATTACGTTATAACGTATAACGTTATGTAGCATTACGATATAACGTATAACGTTATGTAGCATTACGATATAACGTATAACGTTATGTAGCATAACGATATATCGTATAACGTTATATGGTGATACGTTATAACGTATAACCTTATGTACCATTACGATATAACGTATAACGTTACATGGCAATACGTTATAACGTACAACGTTATGTAGTATTACGTTATAACATATAACGTTAGGTAGTAATACGTTATAACGTATAACGTTATGTAGCATTACGATATAACGTATAACGTTATGTAGCATTGCGATATAACGTATAACGTTATGTGGTAATACGTTATAACGTATAACGTTATGTAGCATTGCGATATAACGTATAACGTTATGTAGCATTGCGATATAACGTATAACGTTATATGGTAATACGTTATAACCTATAACGTTATGTAGCATTGCGATATAACGTATAACGTTATATGGTAATACGTTATAACGTATAACCTTATGTACCATTACGATATAACGTATAACGTTATATGGTAATACGTTATATCGTACAACGTTATGTAGCATAACGATATAACGTATAACGTTATATAGTATTACGTTATAACGTATAACGTTATGTAGTATTACGTTATAACATATAACGTTATGTAGTAATACGTTATAGCGTATAACGTTATGTAGCATTACGATATAAAGTACAACGTTATGTAGCATTACGATATAACGTATAACGTTATATGGTAATACGTTATAACGTATAACGTTATGTAGCATTACGATATAACGTATAACGTTATATGGTAATACGTTATAACGTATAACGTTATGTAGCATAGCGATATAACGCATAACGTTATATAGTATTACGATATAACGTATAACGTTATGTAGCATAACGATATAACGTATAACGTTATGTAGTATTATGATATAACGTATAACGTATAACGTTATGTAGCATTACGATATAACGTATAACGTTATGTAGCATAACGATATATCGTACAACGTTATATGGTGATACGTTATAACGTATAACCTTATGTACCATTACGATATAACGTATAACGTTACATGGCAATACGTTATAACGTACAACGTTATGTAGTATTACGTTATAACATATAACGTTAGGTAGTAATACGTTATAACGTATAACGTTATGTAGCATTACGATATAACGTATAACGTTATGTAGCATTGCGATATAACGTATAACGTTATATGGTAATACGTTATAACGTATAACGTTATGTAGCATTGCGATATAACGTATAACGTTACGTGGCATAACGATATAACGTATAACGTTATATGGTAATACGTTATAACGTATAACCTTATGTACCATTACGATATAACGTATAACGTTATATGGTAATACGTTATAACGTACAACGTTATGTAGCATAACGATATAACGTATAACGTTATGTAGCATTGCGATATAACGTATAACGTTATATGGTAATACGTTATAACCTATAACGTTATGTAGCATTGCGATATAACGTATAACGTTATATGGTAATACGTTATAACGTATAACCTTATGAACCATTACGATATAACGTATAACGATATATGGTAATACGTTATAACGTACAACGTTATGTAGCATAACGATATAACGTATAACGTTATATAGTATTACGTTATAACGTATAACGTTATGTAGTATTACGTTATAACATATAACGTTATGTAGTAATACGTTATAGCGTATAACGTTATGTAGCATTACGATATAACGTACAACGTTATGTAGCATTACGATATAACGTATAACGTTATATGGTAATACGTTATAACGTATAACGTTATGTAGCATTACGATATAACGTATAACGTTATATGGTAATACGTTATAACGTATAACGTTATGTAGCATAGCGATATAACGCATAACGTTATATAGTATTACGATATAACGTATAACGTTATGTAGCATAACGATATAACGTATAACGTTATGTAGTATTATGATATAACGTATAACGTTATGTAGCATTACGATATAACGTATAACGTTATGTAGCATTACGATATAACGTATAACGTTATGTAGCATAACGATATATCGTATAACGTTATATGGTGATACGTTATAACGTATAACCTTATGTAGCATTACGATATAACGTATAACGTTATATAGTATTACGTTATAACGTATAACGTTATGTAGTATTACGTTATAACGTATAACGTTATGTAGCATTACGATATAACGTATAACGTTATGTAGCATTGCGATATAACGTATAACGTTATATGGTAACACGTTATAACGTATAACCTTATGTACCATTACGATATAACGTATAACGTTATATGGTAATACGTTATAACGTACAACGTTGTGTAGCATAACGATATAACGTATAACGTTATATAGTATTACGTTATAACGTATAACGTTATGTAGTATTACGTTATAACATATAACGTTATGTAGTAATACGTTATAGCGTATAACGTTATGTAGCATTACGATATAACGTACAACGTTATGTAGCATTACGATATAACGTATAACGTTATATGGTAATACGTTATAACGTATAACGTTATGTAGCATTACGATATAACGTATAACGTTATATGGTAATACGTTATAACGTATAACGTTATGTAGCATAGCGATATAACGCATAACGTTATATAGTATTACGATATAACGTATAACGTTATGTAGCATAACGATATAACGTATAACGTTATGTAGTATTATGATATAACGTATAACGTTATGTAGCATTACGATATAACGTATAACGTTATGTAGCATTACGATATAACGTATAACGTTATATGGTAATACGTTATAACGTACAACGTTATGTAGCATAACGATATAACGTATAACGTTATATAGTATTACGTTATAACGTATAACGTTATGTAGTATTACGTTATAACATATAACGTTATGTAGTAGTACGTTATAGCGTATAACGTTATGTAGCATTACGATATAACGTACAACGTTATGTAGCATTACGATATAACGTATAACGTTATATGGTAATACGTTATAACGTATAACGTTATGTAGCATAGCGATATAACGTATAACGTTATATGGTAATACGTTATAACGTATAACGTTATGTAGCATTACGATATAACGTATAACGTTATATGGTAATACGTTATAACGTATAACGTTATGTAGCATAGCGATATAACGCATAACGTTATATAGTATTACGATATAACGTATAACGTTATGTAGCATAACGATATAACGTATAACGTTATGTAGTAATACGTTATAGCGTATAACGTTATGTAGCATTACGATATAACGTACAACGTTATGTAGCATTACGATATAACGTATAACGTTATATGGTAATACGTTATAACGTATAACGTTATGTAGCATTACGATATAACGTATAACGTTATATGGTAATACGTTATAACGTATAACGTTATGTAGCATAGCGATATAACGCATAACGTTATATAGTATTACGATATAACGTATAACGTTATGTAGCATAACGATATAACGTATAACGTTATGTAGTATTATGATATAACGTATAACGTTATGTAGCATTGCGATATAACGTATAACGTTATGTAGCGTTACGATATAACGTATAACGTTATGTAGCATTAAGATATAACGTATAACGTTATGTAGCATTACGATATAACATATAACGTTATGTAGCATAACGATATAACTTATAACGTTATATAGTAACGTTATAACGTATAACGTTATATAGTATTACGTTATAACGTATAACGTTATGTAGCGTTACGATATAACGTATAACGTTATGTAGCATTAAGATATAACGTATAACGTTATGTAGCATTACGATATAACATATAACGTTATGTAGCATAACGATATAACTTATAACGTTATATAGTAACGTTATAACGTATAACGTTATGTAGCGTTACGATATAACGTATAACGTTATGTAGCGTTACGATATAACGTATAACGTTATGTAGCATTACGATATAACGTATAACGTTATGTAGCATAACGATATAACGTATAACGTTATATGGTAATACGTTATAACGTATAACCTTATGTACTATTACGATATAACGTATAACGTTATATGGTAATACGTTATAACGTACATCGTTATGTAGTATTACGTTATAACATATAACGTTATATAGTATTACGTTATAACGTATAACGTTATGTAGCATTACGATATAACGTATAACGTTATGTAGCATTACGATATAACGTATAACGTTATGTAGCATAACGATATATCGTATAACGTTATATGGTGATACGTTATAACGTATAACCTTATGTACCATTACGATATAACGTATAACGATACATGGCAATACGTTATAACGTACAACGTTATGTAGTATTACGTTATAACATATAACGTTAGGTAGTAATACGTTATAACGTATAACGTTATGTAGCATTACGATATAACGTATAACGTTATGTAGCATTGCGATATAACGTATAACGTTATATGGTAATACGTTATAACGTATAACGTTATGTAGCATTGCGATATAACGTATAACGTTACGTGGCATAACGATATAACGTATAACGTTATATGGTAATACGTTATAACGTATAACCTTATGTACCATTACGATATAACGTATAACGTTATATGGTAATACGTTATAACGTACAACGTTATGTAGCATAACGATATAACGTATAACGTTATATAGTAATACGTTATAACGTATAACGTTATGTAGCATTACGATATAACGAATAACGTTATGTAGCATAACGATATAACGTATAACGTTATATAGTATTACGTTATAACGTATAACGTTATGTAGCATTACGATATAACGTACAACGTTATATAGTATTACGTTATAACGTATAACGTTATGTAGTATTACGTTATAACGTATAACGTTATGTAGCATTACGATATAACGTATAACGTTATGTAGCATTGCGATATAACGTATAACGTTATATGGTAATACGTTATAACCTATAACGTTATGTAGCATTGCGATATAACGTATAACGTTATATGGTAATACGTTATAACGTATAACCTTATGTACCATTACGATATAACGTATAACGTTATATGGTAATACGTTATAACGTACAACGTTATGTAGCATAACGATATAACGTATAACGTTATATAGTATTACGTTATAACGTATAACGTTATGTAGTATTACGTTATAACATATAACGTTATGTAGTAATACGTTATAGCGTATAACGTTATGTAGCATTACGATATAAAGTACAACGTTATGTAGCATTACGATATAACGTATAACGTTATATGGTAATACGTTATGACGTATAACGTTATGTAGCATTACGATATAACGTATAACGTTATATGGTAATACGTTATAACGTATAACGTTATGTAGCATAGCGATATAACGCATAACGTTATATAGTATTACGATATAACGTATAACGTTATGTAGCATAACGATATAACGTATAACGTTATGTAGTATTATGATATAACGTATAACGTTATGTAGCATTACGATATAACGTATAACGTTATGTAGCATTACGATATAACGTATAACGTTATGTAGCATAACGATATATCGTATAACGTTATATGGTGATACGTTATAACGTATAACCTTATGTACCATTACGATATAACGTATAACGTTACATGGCAATACGTTATAACGAACAACGTTATGTAGTATTACGTTATAACATATAACGTTAGGTAGTAATACGTTATAACGTATAACGTTATGTAGCATTACGATATAACGTATAACGTTATATAGTATTACGTTATAACGTATAACGTTATGTAGTATTACGTTATAACATATAACGTTATGTAGTAATACGTTATAGCGTATAACGTTATGTAGCATTACGATATAACGTACAACGTTATGTAGCATTACGATATAACGTATAACGTTATATGGTAATACGTTATAACGTATAACGTTATGTAGCATTACGATATAACGTATAACGTTATATAGTATTACGTTATAACGTATAACGTTATGTAGTATTACGTTATAACGTACAACGTTATGTAGCATAACGATATAACGTATAACGTTATATAGTATTACGTTATAACGTATAACGTTATGTAGTATTACGTTATAACATATAACGTTATGTAGTAATACGTTATAGCGTATAACGTTATGTAGCATTACGATATAACGTACAACGTTATGTAGCATTACGATATAACGTATAACGTTATATGGTAATACGTTATAACGAATAACCTTATGTACCATTACGATATAACGTATAACGTTATATGGTAATACGTTATAACGTACAACGTTATGTAGCATAACGATATAACGTATAACGTTATATAGTATTACGTTATAACGTATAACGTTATGTAGTATTACGTTATAACATATAACGTTATGTAGTAATACGTTATAACGTATAACCTTATGTACCATTACGATATAACGTATAACGTTATATGGTAATACGTTATAACGTACAACGTTATGTAGCATAACGATATAACGTATAACGTTATATAGTATTACGTTATAACGTATAACGTTATGTAGTATTACGTTATGACATATAACGTTATGTAGTAATACGTTATAGCGTATAACGTTATGTAGCATTACGATATAACGTACAACGTTATGTAGCATTACGATATAACGTATAACGTTATATGGTAATACGTTATAACGTATAACGTTATGTAGCATTACGATATAACGTATAACGTTATATGGTAATACGTTATAACGTATAACGTTATGTAGCATAGCGATATAACGCATAACGTTATATAGTATTACGATATAACGTATAACGTTATGTAGCATAACGATATAACGTATAACGTTATGTAGTATTATGATATAACGTATAACGTTATGTAGCATTACGATATAACGTATAACGTTATGTAGCATTACGATATAACGTATAACGTTATATGGTAATACGTTATAACGTACAACGTTATGTAGCATAACGATATAACGTATAACGTTATATAGTATTACGTTATAACGTATAACGTTATGTAGTATTACGTTATAACATATAACGTTATGTAGTAATACGTTATAGCGTATAACGTTATGTAGCATTACGATATAACGTACAACGTTATGTAGCATTACGATATAACGTATAACGTTATATGGTAATACGTTATAACGTATAACGTTATGTAGCATAGCGATATAACGCATAACGTTATATAGTATTACGATATAACGTATAACGTTATGTAGCATAACGATATAACGTATAACGTTATGTAGTATTATGATATAACGTATAACGTTATGTAGCATTACGATATAACGTATAACGTTATGTAGCATTATGATATAACGTATAACGTTATATGGTAATACGTTATAACGTATAACGTTATGTAGCATTACGATATAACGTATAACGTTATATGGTAATACGTTATAACGTATAACGTTATGTAGCATAGCGTTATAACGCATAACGTTATATAGTATTACGATATAACGTATAACGTTATGTAGCATAACGATATAACGTATAACGTTATGTAGTAATACGTTATAGCGTATAACGTTATGTAGCATTACGATATAACGTACAACGTTATGTAGCATTACGATATAACGTATAACGTTATATGGTAATACGTTATAACGTATAACGTTATGTAGCATTACGATATAACGTATAACGTTATATGGTAATACGTTATAACGTATAACGTTATATAGTATTACGTTATAACGTATAACGTTATGTAGCGTTACGATATAACGTATAACGCTATGTAGCATTAAGATATAACGTATAACGTTATGTAGCATTACGATATAACATATAACGTTATGTAGCATAACGATATAACTTATAACGTTATATAGTAACGTTATAACGTATAACGTTATGTAGCGTTACGATATAACGTATAACGTTATGTAGCGTTACGATATAACGTATAACGTTATGTAGCATTACGATATAACGTATAACGTTATGTAGCATAACGATATAACGTATAACGTTATATGGTAATACGTTATAACGTATAACCTTATGTACTATTACGATATAACGTATAACGTTATATGGTAATACGTTATAACGTACATCGTTATGTAGTATTACGTTATAACATATAACGTTATATAGTATTACGTTATAACGTATAACGTTATGTAGCATTACGATATAACGTATAACGTTATGTAGCATTACGATATAACGTATAACGTTATGTAGCATAACGATATATCGTATAACGTTATATGGTGATACGTTATAACGTATAACCTTATGTACCATTACGATATAACGTATAACGTTACATGGCAATACGTTATAACGTATAACCTTATGTACCATTACGATATAACGTATAACGTTATATGGTAATACGTTATAACGTACAACGTTATGTAGCATAACGATATAACGTATAACGTTATATAGTAATACGTTATAACGTATAACGTTATGTAGCATTACGATATAACGAATAACGTTATGTAGCATAACGATATAACGTATAACGTTATATAGTATTACGTTATAACGTATAACGTTATGTAGCATTACGATATAACGTACAACGTTATATAGTATTACGTTATAACGTATAACGTTATGTAGTATTACGTTATAACGTATAACGTTATGTAGCATTACGATATAACGTATAACGTTATGTAGCATTGCGATATAACGTATAACGTTATATGGTAATACGTTATAACCTATAACGTTATGTAGCATTGCGATATAACGTATAACGTTATATGGTAATACGTTATAACGTATAACCTTATGTACCATTACGATATAACGTATAACGTTATATGGTAATACGTTATAACGTACAACGTTATGTAGCATAACGATATAACGTATAACGTTATATAGTATTACGTTATAACGTATAACGTTATGTAGTATTACGTTATAACATATAACGTTATGTAGTAATACGTTATAGCGTATAACGTTATGTAGCATTACGATATAAAGTACAACGTTATGTAGCATTACGATATAACGTATAACGTTATATGGTAATACGTTATAACGTATAACGTTATGTAGCATTACGATATAACGTATAACGTTATATGGTAATACGTTATAACGTATAACGTTATGTAGCATAGCGATATAACGCATAACGTTATATAGTATTACGATATAACGTATAACGTTATGTAGCATAACGATATAACGTATAACGTTATGTAGTATTATGATATAACGTATAACGTTATGTAGCATTACGATATAACGTATAACGTTATGTAGCATTACGATATAACGTATAACGTTATGTAGCATAACGATATATCGTATAACGTTATATGGTGATACGTTATAACGTATAACCTTATGTACCATTACGATATAACGTATAACGTTACATGGCAATACGTTATAACGTACAACGTTATGTAGTATTACGTTATAACATATAACGTTAGGTAGTAATACGTTATAACGTATAACGTTATGTAGCATTACGATATAACGTATAACGTTATGTAGCATTGCGATATAACGTATAACGTTATATGGTAATACGTTATAACGTATAACGTTATGTAGCATTGCGATATAACGTATAACGTTACGTGGCATAACGATATAACGTATAACGTTATATGGTAATACGTTATAACGTATAACCTTATGTACCATTACGATATAACGTATAACGTTATATGGTAATACGTTATAACGTACAACGTTATGTAGCATAACGATATAACGTATAACGTTATGTAGCATTGCGATATAACGTATAACGTTATATGGTAATACGTTATAACCTATAACGTTATGTAGCATTGCGATATAACGTATAACGTTATATGGTAATACGTTATAACGTATAACCTTATGTACCATTACGATATAACGTATAACGTTATATGGTAATACGTTATAACGTACAACGTTATGTAGCATAACGATATAACGTATAACGTTATATAGTATTACGTTATAACGTATAACGTTATGTAGTATTACGTTATAACATATAACGTTATGTAGTAATACGTTATAGCGTATAACGTTATGTAGCATTACGATATAACGTACAACGTTATGTAGCATTACGATATAACGTATAACGTTATATGGTAATACGTTATAACCTATAACGTTATGTAGCATTGCGATATAACGTATAACGTTATATGGTAATACGTTATAACGTATAACCTTATGTACCATTACGATATAACGTATAACGTTATATGGTAATACGTTATAACGTACAACGTTATGTAGCATAACGATATAACGTATAACGTTATATAGTATTACGTTATAACGTATAACGTTATGTAGTATTACGTTATAACATATAACGTTATGTAGTAATACGTTATAGCGTATAACGTTATGTAGCATTACGATATAACGTACAACGTTATGTAGCATTACGATATATCGTATAACGTTATATGGTGATACGTTATAACGTATAACCTTATGTACCATTACGATATAACGTATAACGTTACATGGCAATACGTTATAACGTACAACGTTATGTAGTATTACGTTATAACATATAACGTTAGGTAGTAATACGTTATAACGTATAACTATATGTAGCATTACGATATAACGTATAACGTTATGTAGCATTGCGATATAACGTATAACGTTATATGGTAATACGTTATAACGTATAACGTTATGTAGCATTGCGATATAACGTATAACGTTACGTGGCATAACGATATAACGTATAACGTTATATGGTAATACGTTATAACGTATAACCTTATGTACCATTACGATATAACGTATAACGTTATATCGTAATACGTTATAACGTACAACGTTATGTAGCATAACGATATAACGTATAACGTTATATAGTAATACGTTATAACGTATAACGTTATGTAGCATTGCGATATAACGAATAACGTTATGTAGCATAACGATATAACGTATAACGTTATATAGTATTACGTTATAACGTATAACGTTATGTAGCATTACGATATAACGTATAACGTTATATAGTATTACGTTATAACGTATAACGTTATGTAGTATTACGTTATAACGTATAACGTTATGTAGCATTACGATATAACGTATAACGTTATGTAGCATTGCGATATAACGTATAACGTTATATGGTAATACATTATAACCTATAACGTTATGTAGCATTGCGATATAACGTATAACGTTATATGGTAATACGTTATAACGTATAACCTTATGTACCATTACGATATAACGTATAACGTTATATGGTAATACGTTATAACGTACAACGTTATGTAGCATAACGATATAACGTATAACGTTATATAGTATTACGTTATAACGTATAACGTTATGTAGTATTACGTTATAACATATAACGTTATGTAGTAATACGTTATAGCGTATAACGTTATGTAGCATTACGATATAACGTACAACGTTATGTAGCATTACGATATAACGTATAATGTTATATGGTAATACGTTATAACGTATAACGTTATGTAGCATTACGATATAACGTATAACGTTATATGGTAATACGTTATAACGTATAACGTTATGTAGCATAGCGATATAACGCATAACGTTATATAGTATTACGATATAACGTATAACGTTATGTAGCATAACGATATAACGTATAACGTTATGTAGTATTATGATATAACGTATAACGTTATGTAGCATTACGATATAACGTATAACGTTATGTAGCATTACGATATAACGTATAACGTTATATGGTAATACGTTATAACGTACAACGTTATGTAGCATAACGATATAACGTATAACGTTATATAGTATTACGTTATAACGTATAACGTTATGTAGTATTACGTTATAACATATAACGTTATGTAGTAACACGTTATAGCGTATAACGTTATGTAGCATTACGATATAACGTACAACGTTATGTAGCATTACGATATAACGTATAACGTTATATGGTAATACGTTATAACGTATAACGTTATGTAGCATAGCGATATAACGCATAACGTTATATAGTATTACGATATAACGTATAACGTTATGTAGCATAACGATATAACGTATAACGTTATGTAGTATTATGATATAACTTATAACGTTATGTAGCATTACGATATAACGTATAACGTTATGTAGCATTACGATATAACGTATAACGTTATATGGTAATACGTTATAACGTATAACGTTATGTAGCATTACGATATAACGTATAACGTTATATGGTAATACGTTATAACGTATAACGTTATGTAGCATAGCGATATAACGCATAACGTTATATAGTATTACGATATAACGTATAACGTTATGTAGCATAACGATATAACGTATAACGTTATGTAGTAATACGTTATAGCGTATAACGTTATGTAGCATTACGATATAACGTACAACGTTATGTAGCATTACGATATAACGTATAACGTTATATGGTAATACGTTATAACGTATAACGTTATGTAGCATTACGATATAACGTATAACGTTATATGGTAATACGTTATAACGTATAACGTTATATGGTAATACGTTATAACGTATAACGTTATGTAGCATAGCGATATAACGCATAACGTTATATAGTATTACGATATAACGTATAACGTTATGTAGCATAACGATATAACGTATAACGTTATGTAGTATTATGATATAACGTATAACGTTATGTAGCATTACGATATAACGTATAACGTTATGTAGCATTACGATATAACGTATAACGTTATATGGTAATACGTTATAACGTATAACGTTATGTACCATTACGATATAACGTATTACGTTATATAGTGTTACGATATAACGTACAACGTTATGTTGCATTACGATATAACGTATAACGTTATATGGTATTACGTTATAACGTATAACGTTATGTAGCATTACGATATAACGTATAACGTTATGAAGCATTACGATATAACGTATAACGTTATATGGTAATACGTTATAACGTATAACGATATGTAGCATTACGATATAACGTATAACGTTACGTAGCATTACGATATAACGTATAACGTTATATGGTAATACATTATAACGTATAACGTTATATGGTAATACGTTATAACGTATAACGTTATATGGTAATACGTTATAACGTATAACGTTATATGGTAATACGTTATAACGTATAACGTTATGTAACATTACGATATAACGTATAACGTTATGTAGCATTACGATATAACGTATAACGTTATATGGTAATACGACATAACGTATAACGATATGTAGCATTACGATATAACGTATAACGTTATGTAGCATTACGATATAACGTATTACGTTATATAGTGTTACGATATAACGTACAACGTTATGTTGCATTACGATATAACGTATAACGTTATATGGTATTACGTTATAACGTATAACGTTATGTAGCATTACGATATAACGTATAACGTTATGAAGCATTACGATATAACGTATAACGTTATATGGTAATACGTTATATCGTATAACGTTATGTAGCATTACGATATAACGTGTAACGTTATGTAGCATAACGATATAACGTATAACGTTATGTAGCATTACGATATAACGTATAACGTTATATAGTATTACGTTATAACGTATAACGTTATGTAGCATTACGATATAACGTATAACGTTATATAGTATTACGTTATAACGTATAACGTTATGTAGTATTACGTTATAACGTATAACGTTATGTAGTAATACGATATAACGTATAACGTTATGTAGCGTTACGATATAACGTATAACGTTATGTAGTATTATGATATAACGTATAAGGTTATGTAGCATTACGATATAACGTATAACGTTTATTAGCATTACGATATAACGTATAACGTTATATGGTAATACGTTATAACGTATAACGTCATGTAGCATTACGATATAACGTATAACGTTATGTAGCATAACGATATAACGCATAACGTTATATGGTAATACGTTATAACGTATAACGCTATGTACCATTACGATATATCGTATAACGTTATATGGTATGGCGTTATAACGTATAACGATATGTAGCATTACGATATAACGTATAACGTTATGTAGCATAACGATATAACGTGTAACGTTATATAGTATTACGTTATAACGTATAACGTTATGTAGCATTACGATATAACGTATAACGTTATGTAGCATAACGATATAACGTATAACGTTATATAGTATTACGTTATAACGTATAACGTTATATAGTATTACGTTATAACGTATAACGTTATGTAGCGTTACGATATAACGTATAACGTTATGTAGCATTAAGATATAACGTATAACGTTATGTAGCATTACGATATAACATATAACGTTATGTAGCATAACGATATAACTTATAACGTTATATAGTAACGTTATAACGTATAACGTTATGTAGCGTTACGATATAACGTATAACGTTATGTAGCGTTACGATATAACGTATAACGTTATGTAGCATTACGATATAACGTATAACGTTATGTAGCATAACGATATAACGTATAACGTTATATGGTAATACGTTATAACGTATAACCTTATGTACTATTACGATATAACGTATAACGTTATATGGTAATACGTTATAACGTACATCGTTATGTAGTATTACGTTATAACATATAACGTTATATAGTATTACGTTATAACGTATAACGTTATGTAGCATTACGATATAACGTATAACGTTATGTAGCATTACGATATAACGTATAACGTTATATGGTAATACGTTATAACCTATAACGTTATGTAGCATTGCGATATAACGTATAACGTTATATGGTAATACGTTATAACGTATAACCTTATGTACCATTACGATATAACGTATAACGTTATATGGTAATACGTTATAACGTATAACGTTATGTAGTATTACGTTATAACATATAACGTTATGTAGTAATACGTTATAACGTATAATGTCATTTAGCATTACGATATAACGTATAACGTTATGTAGCATTACGATATAACGTATAACGTTATATGGTAATACGTTATAACGAATAACGTTATGTAGCGTTACGATATAACGTATAACGTTATGTAGCATTAAGATATAACGTATAACGTTATGTAGCATTACGATATAACATATAACGTTATGTAGCATAACGATATAACTTATAACGTTATATAGTAACGTTATAACGTATAACGTTATGTAGCGTTACGATATAACGTATAACGTTATGTAGCGTTACGATATAACGTATAACGTTATGTAGCATTACGATATAACGTATAACGTTATGTAGCATAACGATATAACGTATAACGTTATATGGTAATACGTTATAACGTATAACGTTATGTAGCATTGCGATATAACGTATAACGTTATATGGTAATACGTTATAACCTATAACGTTATGTAGCATTGCGATATAACGTATAACGTTATATGGTAATACGTTATAACGTATAACCTTATGTACCATTACGATATAACGTATAACGTTATATGGTAATACGTTATAACGTACAACGTTATGTAGCATTACGATATAACGAATAACGTTATGTAGCATAACGATATAACGTATAACGTTATATAGTATTACGTTATAACGTATAACGTTATGTAGCATTACGATATAACGTATAACGTTATATAGCATTACGTTATAACGTATAACGTTATGTAGTATTACGTTATAACGTATAACGTTATGTAGCATTACGATATAACGTATAACGTTATGTAGCATTGCGATATAACGTATAACGTTATATGGTAATACGTTATAACCTATAACGTTATGTAGCATTGCGATATAACGTATAACGTTATATGGTAATACGTTATAACGTATAACCTTATGTACCATTACGATATAACGTATAACGTTATATGGTAATACGTTATAACGTACAACGTTATGTAGCATAACGATATAACGTATAACGTTATATAGTATTACGTTATAACGTATAACGTTATGTAGCATTACGATATAACATATAACGTTATGTAGCATAACGATATAACGTATAACGTTATATAGTATTACGTTATAACGTATAACGTTATGTAGCGTTACGATATAACGTATAACGTTATGTAGCATTAAGATATAACGTATAACGTTATGTAGCATTACGATATAACATAT
Source organism: Bombus lapidarius (assembly GCA_936014575.1). Taxonomy (NCBI): domain Eukaryota; kingdom Metazoa; phylum Arthropoda; class Insecta; order Hymenoptera; family Apidae; genus Bombus; species Bombus lapidarius. The sequence continues at coordinate 100,921 of CAKXZU010000048.1, forward strand.
AACGTTATGTAGCATAACGATATAACTTATAACGTTATATAGTATTACGTTATAACCTATAACGTTATGTAGCGTTACGATATAACGTATAACGTTATGTAGCGTTACGATATAACGTATAACGTTATGTAGCATTACGATATAACGTATAACGTTATGTAGCATAACGATATAACGTATAACGTTATATAGTATTACGTTATAACGTATAACGTTATGTAGCATTACGATATAACATATAACGTTATGTAGCATAACGATATAACGTATAACGTTATATAGTATTACGTTATAACGTATAACGTTATGTAGCGTTACGATATAACGTATACCGTTAAGTAGCATTACGATATAACGTATAACGTTATGTAGCATTACGATATAACGTATAACGTTATGTAGCATTACGATATAACGTATAAGGTTATATAGTATTACGTTATAACGTATAACGTTATGTAGCGTTACGATATAACGTATAACGTTATGTAGCATTAAGATATAACGTATAACGTTATGTAGCATTACGATATAACATATAACGTTATGTAGCATAACGATATAACTTATAACGTTATATAGTATTACGTTATAACCTATAACGTTATGTAGCGTTACGATATAACGTATAACGTTATGTAGCGTTACGATATAACGTATAACGTTATGTAGCATTACGATATAACGTATAACGTTATGTAGCATAACGATATAACGTATAACGTTATATAGTATTACGTTATAACGTATAATGTTATGTAGCATTACGATATAACATATAACGTTATGTAGCATAACGATATAACGTATAACGTTATATAGTATTACGTTATAACGTATAACGTTATGTAGCGTTACGATATAACGTATAACGTTAAGTAGCATTACGATATAACGTATAACGTTATGTAGCATTACGATATAACGTATAACGTTATGTAGCATTACGATATAACGTATAACGTTATATGGTAATACGTTATAACGTATAACGTCATGCAGCATAACGGTATAACGTATAACGTTATATAGCATTACGTTATAACGCATAACGTTATGTAGCATTACGATATAACGTATAACGTTATATAGTATTACGTTATAACGTATAACGTTATGTAGTATTACGTTATAACATATAACGTTATGTAGTAATACGTTATAACGTATAATGTCATTTAGCATTACGATATAACATATAACGTTATGTAGCATAACGATATAACTTATAACGTTATATAGTAACGTTATAACGTATAACGTTATGTAGCGTTACGATATAACGTATAACGTTATGTAGCGTTACGATATAACGTATAACGTTATGTAGCATTACGATATAACGTATAACGTTATGTAGCATAACGATATAACGTATAACGTTATATGGTAATACGTTATAACGTATAACCTTATGTACTATTACGATATAACGTATAACGTTATATGGTAATACGTTATAACGTACATCGTTATGTAGTATTACGTTATAACATATAACGTTATATAGTATTACGTTATAACGTATAACGTTATGTAGCATTACGATATAACGTATAACGTTATGTAGCATTACGATATAACGTATAACGTTATATGGTAATACGTTATAACCTATAACGTTATGTAGCATTGCGATATAACGTATAACGTTATATGGTAATACGTTATAACGTATAACCTTATGTACCATTACGATATAACGTATAACGTTATATGGTAATACGTTATAACGTATAACGTTATGTAGTATTACGTTATAACATATAACGTTATGTAGTAATACGTTATAACGTATAATGTCATTTAGCATTACGATATAACGTATAACGTTATGTAGCATTACGATATAACGTATAACGATATGTAGCATTGCGATATAACGTATACCGTTACGTGGCATAACGATATAAAGTATAACGTTATATGGTAATACGTTATAACGTATAACCTTATGTACCATTACGATATAACGTATAACGTTATGTAGCATTACGATATAACGTATAACGTTATATGGTAATACGTTATAACGAATAACGTTATGTAGCATTGCGATATAACGTATACCGTTACGTGGCATAACGATATAAAGTATAACGTTATATGGTAATACGTTATAACGTATAACCTTATGTACCATTACGATATAACGTATAACGTTATATGGTAATACGTTATAACGTACAACGTTATGTAGCATAACGATATAACGTATAACGTTATATAGTATTACGTTATAACGTATAACGTCATGTAGCATTACGATATAACGAATAACGTTATGTAGCATAACGATATAACGTATAACGTTATATAGTATTACGTTATAACGTATAACGTTATGTAGCATTACGATATAACGTATAACGTTATATAGCATTACGTTATAACGTATAACGTTATGTAGTATTACGTTATAACGTATAACGTTATGTAGCATTACGATATAACGTATAACGTTATGTAGCATTGCGATATAACGTATAACGTTATATGGTAATACGTTATAACCTATAACGTTATGTAGCATTGCGATATAACGTATAACGTTATATGGTAATACGCTATAACGTATAACCTTATGTACCATTACGATATAACGTATAACGTTATATGGTAATACGTTATAACGTACAACGTTATGTAGCATAACGATATAACGTATAACGTTATATAGTATTACGTTATAACGTATAACGTTATGTAGCATTACGATATAACATATAACGTTATGTAGCATAACGATATAACGTATAACGTTATATAGTATTACGTTATAACGTATAACGTTATGTAGCGTTACGATATAACGTATAACGTTATGTAGCATTAAGATATAACGTATAACGTTATGTAGCATTACGATATAACATATAACGTTATGTAGCATAACGATATAACTTATAACGTTATATAGTATTACGTTATAACCTATAACGTTATGTAGCGTTACGATATAACGTATAACGTTATGTAGCGTGACGATATAACGTATAACGTTATGTAGCATTACGATATAACGTATAACGTTATGTAGCATAACGATATAACGTATAACGTTATATAGTATTACGTTATAACGTATAACGTTATGTAGCATTACGATATAACATATAACGTTATGTAGCATAACGATATAACGTATAACGTTATATAGTATTACGTTATAACGTATAACGTTATGTAGCGTTACGATATAACGTATAACGTTAAGTAGCATTACGATATAACGTATAACGTTATGTAGCATTACGATATAACGTATAACGTTATGTAGCATTACGATATAACGTATAACGTTATATGGTAATACGTTATAACGTATAACGTCATGCAGCATAACGGTATAACGTATAACGTTATATAGCATTACGTTATAACGCATAACGTTATGTAGCATTACGATATAACGTATAACGTTATATAGTATTACGTTATAACGTATAACGTTATGTAGTATTACGTTATAACATATAACGTTATGTAGTAATACGTTATAACGTATAATGTCATTCAGCATTACGATATAACGTATAACGTTATGTAGCATTACGATATAACGTATAACGTTATATGGTAATACGTTATAACGTATAACGTTATGTAGCATTACGGTATAACGTATAACGTTATATAGTATTACGTTATAACGTATAACGTTATGTAGCATTACGATATAACATATAACGTTATGTAGCATAACGATATAACTTATAACGTTATATAGTATTACGTTATAACCTATAACGTTATGTAGCGTTACGATATAACGTATAACGTTATGTAGCGTTACGATATAACGTATAACGTTATGTAGCATTACGATATAACGTATAACGTTATGTAGCATAACGATATAACGTATAACGTTATATAGTATTACGTTATAACGTATAACGTTATGTAGCATTACGATATAACATATAACGTTATGTAGCATAACGATATAACGTATAACGTTATATAGTATTACGTTATAACGTATAACGTTATGTAGCGTTACGATATAACGTATAACGTTAAGTAGCATTACGATATAACGTATAACGTTATGTAGCATTACGATATAACGTATAACGTTATGTAGCATTACGATATAACGTATAACGTTATATGGTAATACGTTATAACGTATAACGTCATGCAGCATAACGGTATAACGTATAACGTTATATAGCATTACGTTATAACGCATAACGTTATGTAGCATTACGATATAACGTATAACGTTATATAGTATTACGTTATAACGTATAACGTTATGTAGTATTACGTTATAACATATAACGTTATGTAGTAATACGTTATAACGTATAATGTCATTTAGCATTACGATATAACATATAACGTTATGTAGCATAACGATATAACTTATAACGTTATATAGTAACGTTATAACGTATAACGTTATGTAGCGTTACGATATAACGTATAACGTTATGTAGCGTTACGATATAACGTATAACGTTATGTAGCATTACGATATAACGTATAACGTTATGTAGCATAACGATATAACGTATAACGTTATATGGTAATACGTTATAACGTATAACCTTATGTACTATTACGATATAACGTATAACGTTATATGGTAATACGTTATAACGTACATCGTTATGTAGTATTACGTTATAACATATAACGTTATATAGTATTACGTTATAACGTATAACGTTATGTAGCATTACGATATAACGTATAACGTTATGTAGCATTACGATATAACGTATAACGTTATATGGTAATACGTTATAACCTATAACGTTATGTAGCATTGCGATATAACGTATAACGTTATATGGTAATACGTTATAACGTATAACCTTATGTACCATTACGATATAACGTATAACGTTATATGGTAATACGTTATAACGTATAACGTTATGTAGTATTACGTTATAACATATAACGTTATGTAGTAATACGTTATAACGTATAATGTCATTTAGCATTACGATATAACGTATAACGTTATGTAGCATTACGATATAACGTATAACGTTATGTAGCATTGCGATATAACGTATACCGTTACGTGGCATAACGATATAAAGTATAACGTTATATGGTAATACGTTATAACGTATAACCTTATGTACCATTACGATATAACGTATAACGTTATGTAGCATTACGATATAACGTATAACGTTATATGGTAATACGTTATAACGAATAACGTTATGTAGCATTGCGATATAACGTATACCGTTACGTGGCATAACGATATAAAGTATAACGTTATATGGTAATACGTTATAACGTATAACCTTATGTACCATTACGATATAACGTATAACGTTATATGGTAATACGTTATAACGTACAACGTTATGTAGCATAACGATATAACGTATAACGTTATATAGTATTACGTTATAACGTATAACGTCATGTAGCATTACGATATAACGAATAACGTTATGTAGCATAACGATATAACGTATAACGTTATATAGTATTACGTTATAACGTATAACGTTATGTAGCATTACGATATAACGTATAACGTTATATAGCATTACGTTATAACGTATAACGTTATGTAGTATTACGTTATAACGTATAACGTTATGTAGCATTACGATATAACGTATAACGTTATGTAGCATTGCGATATAACGTATAACGTTATATGGTAATACGTTATAACCTATAACGTTATGTAGCATTGCGATATAACGTATAACGTTATATGGTAATACGCTATAACGTATAACCTTATGTACCATTACGATATAACGTATAACGTTATATGGTAATACGTTATAACGTACAACGTTATGTAGCATAACGATATAACGTATAACGTTATATAGTATTACGTTATAACGTATAACGTTATGTAGCATTACGATATAACATATAACGTTATGTAGCATAACGATATAACGTATAACGTTATATAGTATTACGTTATAACGTATAACGTTATGTAGCGTTACGATATAACGTATAACGTTATGTAGCATTAAGATATAACGTATAACGTTATGTAGCATTACGATATAACATATAACGTTATGTAGCATAACGATATAACTTATAACGTTATATAGTATTACGTTATAACCTATAACGTTATGTAGCGTTACGATATAACGTATAACGTTATGTAGCGTTACGATATAACGTATAACGTTATGTAGCATTACGATATAACGTATAACGTTATGTAGCATAACGATATAACGTATAACGTTATATAGTATTACGTTATAACGTATAACGTTATGTAGCATTACGATATAACATATAACGTTATGTAGCATAACGATATAACGTATAACGTTATATAGTATTACGTTATAACGTATAACGTTATGTAGCGTTACGATATAACGTATAACGTTAAGTAGCATTACGATATAACGTATAACGTTATGTAGCATTACGATATAACGTATAACGTTATGTAGCATTACGATATAACGTATAACGTTATATGGTAATACGTTATAACGTATAACGTCATGCAGCATAACGGTATAACGTATAACGTTATATAGCATTACGTTATAACGCATAACGTTATGTAGCATTACGATATAACGTATAACGTTATATAGTATTACGTTATAACGTATAACGTTATGTAGTATTACGTTATAACATATAACGTTATGTAGTAATACGTTATAACGTATAATGTCATTTAGCATTACGATATAACGTATAACGTTATGTAGCATTACGATATAACGTATAACGTTATATGGTAATACGTTATAACGTATAACGTTATGTAGCATTACGGTATAACGTATAACGTTATATAGTATTACGTTATAACGTATAACGTTATGTAGTATTACGTTATAACATATAACGTTATGTAGTAATACGTTATAACGTATAATGTCATTTAGCATTACGATATAACGTATAACGTTATGTAGCATTACGATATAACGTATAACGTTATATGGTAATACGTTATAACGTATAACGTTATGTAGCATTACGATATAACGTATAACGTTATGTAGCATTACGATATAACGTATAACGTTATATGGTAATACGTTATAACGTATAACGTTATGTACCATTACGATATAACGTATAACGTTATATGGTAATACGTTATAACGTATAACGTTATGTAGCATAGCGATATAACGCATAACGTTATATAGTATTACGATATAACGTATAACGTTATGTAGCATAACGATATAACGTATAACGTTATGTAGTATTATGATATAACGTATAAGGTTATGTAGAATTACGATATAACGTATAACGTTATGTTGCATTACGATATAACGTATAACGTTATATGGTAATACGTTATAACGTATAACGTTATGTAGCATTACGATATAACGTATAACGTTATGAAGCATTACGATATAACGTATAACGTTATATGGTAATACGTTATAACGTATAACGTTATGTAGCATTACGATATAACGTATAACGTTACGTAGCATTACGATATAACGTATAACGTTATATGGTAATACATTATAACGTATAACGTTATATGGTAATACGTTATAACGTATAACGTTACATGGTAATACGTTATAACGTATAACGTTATGTAACATTACGATATAACGTATAACGTTATGTAGCATTACGATATAACGTATAACGTTATATGGTAATACGTTATAACATATAACGTTATGTAGCATTACGATATAACGTATAACGTTATGTAGCATTACGATATAACGTATAACGTTATGTAGCATTACGATATAACGTATATCGTTATATGGTAATACGTTATAACGTATAACGTTATGTAGCATTACGATATAACGCATACCGTTATGTAGCATTACGATATAACGTATAACGTTATATGGTAATACGTTATAACGTATAACGTTATGTAACATTACGATATAACGTATAACGTTATGTAGCATAACGCTATAACGTATAACGTTATGTACCATTACGATATAACGTATAACGTTATATGGTAATACGTTATAACGTATAAAGTTATGTAACATTACGTTACAACGTATAACGTTATGTAGCATAACGATATAACGTATAACGTTATATAGTATTACGTTATAACTTATAACGTTATGTAGCATTACGATATAACATATAACGTTATGTAGCATAACTATATATCGTATAACGTTATATGGTAATACGTTATAACGTATAACGTTATGTAGCATTACGACATAACGTATAACGTTATGTAGCATTACGACATAACGTATAACGTTATGTAGCATAACGATATAACGTATAACGTTATATAGTATTACGTTATAACGTATAACGTTATGTAGCATTACGATATAACGTATAACGTTATATAGTATTACGTTATAACGTATAACGTTAATTAGCATTACGATATAACGTATAACGTTATATGGTAATACGTTATAACGTATAACGTTATGTAGCATTACGATATAACGTATAACGTTATGTAGCATAACGATATAACGCATAACGTTATATGGTAATACGTTATAACGTATAACGCTATGTACCATTACGATATAACGTATAACGTTATATGGTAATACGTTATAACGTATAACGATATGTAGCATTACGATATAACGTATAACGTTATGTAGCATAACGATATAACGTATAACGTTATACAGTATTACGTTATTACGTATAACGTTATGTAGCATTACGATATAACGTGTACCGTTATGTAGCATAACGATATAACGTATAACGTTATGTAGCATTACGATATAACGTATAACGTTATATAGTATTACGTTATAACGTATAACGTTATGTAGCATTACGATATAACGTATAACGTTATATAGTATTACGTTATAACGTATAACGTTATGTAGTATTACGTTATAACGTATAACGTTATGTAGTAATACGTTATAACGTATAACGTTATGTAGCGTTACGATATAACGTATAACGTTATGTAGTATTATGATATAACGTATAAGGTTATGTAGCATTACGATATAACGTATAACGTTTATTAGCATTACGATATAACGTATAACGTTATATGGTAATACGTTATAACGTATAACGTCATGTAGCATTACGATATAACGTATAACGTTATGTAGCATAACGATATAACGCATAACGTTATATGGTAATACGTTATAACGTATAACGCTATGTACCATTAGGATATAACGTATAACGTTATATAGTATTACGTTATAACGTATAACGTTATGTAGCATTACGATATAACGTATAACGTTATGTAGCATAACGATATAACGTATAACGTTATATAGTATTACGTTATAACGTATAACGTTATGTAGCGTTACGATATAACGTATAACGTTATGTAGCATTAAGATATAACGTATAACGTTATGTAGCATTACGATATAACATACAACGTTATGTAGCATAACGATATAACTTATAACGTTATATCGTAACGTTATAACGTATAACGTTATGTAGCGTTACGATATAACGTATAACGTTATGTAGCGTTACGATATAACGTATAACGTTATGTAGCATTACGATATAACGTATAACGTTATGTAGCATAACGATATAACGTATAACGTTATATGGTAATACGTTATAACGTATAACCTTATGTACTATTACGATATAACGTATAACGTTATATGGTAATACGTTATAACGTACATCGTTATGTAGTATTACGTTATAACATATAACGTTATATAGTATTACGTTATAACGTATAACGTTATGTAGCATTACGATATAACGTATAACGTTATGTAGCATTACGATATAACGTATAACGTTATGTAGCATAACGATATATCGTATAACGTTATATGGTGATACGTTATAACGTATAACCTTATGTACCATTACGATATAACGTATAACGTTATATGGCAATACGTTATAACGTACAACGTTATGTAGTATTACGTTATAACATATAACGTTAGGTAGTAATACGTTATAACGTATAACGTTATGTAGCATTACGATATAACGTATAACGTTATGTAGCATTGCGATATAACGTATAACGTTATATGGTAATACGTTATAACGTATAACGTTATCTAGCATTGCGATATAACGTATAACGTTACGTGGCATAACGATATAACGTATAACGTTATATGGTAATACGTTATAACGTATAACCTTATGTACCATTACGATATAACGTATAACGTTATATGGTAATACGTTATAACGTACAACGTTATGTAGCATAACGATATAACGTATAACGTTATATAGTATTACGTTATAACGTATAACGTTATGTAGCATTACGATATAACGAATAACGTTATGTAGCATAACGATATAACGTATAACGTTATATAGTATTACGTTATAACGTATAACGTTATGTAGCATTACGATATAACGTATAACGTTATATAGTATTACGTTATAACGTATAACGTCAGGTAGTATTACGTTATAACGTATAACGTTATGTAGCATTACGATATAACGTATAACGTTATGTAGCATTGCGATATAACGTATAACGTTATATGGTAATACGTTATAACGTATAACGTTATATGGTAATACGTTATAACGTATAACGTTATGTAGCATTACGATATAACGTATAACGTTATGTAGCATTACGATATAACGTATAACGTTATATGGTAATACGTTATAACGTATAACGTTATGTACCATTACGATATAACGTATAACGTTATATGGTAATACGTTATAACGTATAACGTTATGTAGCATAGCGATATAACGCATAACGTTATATAGTATTACGATATAACGTATAACGTTATGTAGCATAACGATATAACGTATAACGTTATGTAGTATTATGATATAACGTATAACGTTATGTAGAATTACGATATAACGTATAACGTTATGTTGCATTACGATATAACGTATAACGTTATATGGTAATACGTTATAACGTATAACGTTATGTAGCATTACGATATAACGTATAACGTTATGAAGCATTACGATATAACGTATAACGTTATATGGTAATACGTTATAACGTATAACGTTATGTAGCATTACGATATAACGTATAACGTTACGTAGCATTACGATATAACGTATAACGTTATATGGTAATACATTATAACGTATAACGTTATATGGTAATACGTTATAACGTATAACGTTACATGGTAATACGTTATAACGTATAACGTTATGTAACATTACGATATAACGTATAACGTTATGTAGCATTACGATATAACGTATAACGTTATATGGTAATACGTTATAACGTATAACGTTATGTAGCATTACGATATAACGTATAACGTTATGTAGCATTACGATATAACGTATAACGTTATGTAGCATTACGATATAACGTATATCGTTATATGGTAATACGTTATAACGTATAACGTTATGTAGCATTACGATATAACGCATAACGTTATGTAGCATTACGATATAACGTATAACGTTATATGGTAATACGTTATAACGTATAACGTTATGTTACATTACGATATAACGTATAACGTTATGTAGCATAACGCTATAACGTATAACGTTATGTACCATTACGATATAACGTATAACGTTATATGGTAATACGTTATAACGTATAAAGTTATGTAACATTACGTTACAACGTATAACGTTATGTAGCATAACGATATAACGTATAACGTTATATAGTATTACGTTATAACTTATAACGTTATGTAGCATTACGATATAACATATAACGTTATGTAGCATAACTATATATCGTATAACGTTATATGGTAATACGTTATAACGTATAACGTTATGTAGCATTACGACATAACGTATAACGTTATGTAGCATTACGACATAACGTATAACGTTATGTAGCATAACGATATAACGTATAACGTTATATAGTATTACGTTATAACGTATAACGTTATGTAGCATTACGATATAACGTATAACGTTATATAGTATTACGTTATAACGTATAACGTTAATTAGCATTACGATATAACGTATAACGTTATATGGTAATACGTTATAACGTATAACGTTATGTAGCATTACGATATAACGTATAACGTTATGTAGCATAACGATATAACGCATAACGTTATATGGTAATACGTTATAACGTATAACGGTATGTACCATTACGATATAACGTATAACGTTATATGGTAATACGTTATAACGTATAACGATATGTAGCATTACGATATAACGTATAACGTTATGTAGCATAACGATATAACGTATAACGTTATACAGTATTACGTTATTACGTACAACGTTATGTAGCATTACGATATACCGCATAACGTTATGTAGCATAACGATATAACGTATAACGTTATATAGTATTACGTTATAACGTATAACTTTATGTAGCATTACGATATAACATATAACGTTATGTAGCATAACGATATAACGTATAACGTTATATAGTATTACGTTATAACGTATAACGTTATGTAGCGTTGCGATATAACGTATAACGTTATGTAGCATTACGATATAACGTATAACGTTATGTAGCATAACGATATAACGTATAACGTTATACAGTATTACGTTATTACGTATAACGTTATGTAGCATTACGATATACCGTATAACGTTATGTAGCATAACGATATAACGTATAACGTTATATAGTATTACGTTATAACGTATAACGTTATGTAGTATTACGATATAACACATAACGTTATGTAGCATAACGATATAACGTATAACGTTATATAGTATTACGTTATAACGTATAACGTTATGTAGCGTTGCGATATAACGTATAACGTTATGTAGCATTACGATATAACGTATAACGTTATATGGTAATACGTTATAACGTATAACGTTATATGGTAATACGTTATAACGTATAACGTTATGTAGCGTTACGATATAACGTATAACGTTATGTAGCATTACGATATAACGTATAACGTTATGTACCAGTACGATATAACGTATAACGTTATATGGTAATACGTTATAACGTATAACGTTATGTACCATTACGATAGAACGTATAACGTTATATGGTAATACGTTATAACGTACAACGTTATGTAGCATTACGATATAACGTATAACGTTATATGGTAATACGTTATATCGTATAACGTTATGTAGCATTACGATATAACGTGTAACGTTATGTAGCATAACGATATAACGTATAACGTTATGTAGCATTACGATATAACGTATAACGTTATATAGTATTACGTTATAACGTATAACGTTATGTAGCATTACGATATAACGTATAACGTTATATAGTATTACGTTATAACGTATAACGTTATGTAGTAATACGTTATAACGTATAACGTTATGTAGCGTTACGATATAACGTATAACGTTATGTAGTATTATGATATAACGTATAAGGTTATGTAGCATTACGATATAACGTATAACGTTTATTAGCATTACGATATAACGTATAACGTTATATGGTAATACGTTATAACGTATAACGTCATGTAGCATTACGATATAACGTATAACGTTATGTAGCATAACGATATAACGCATAACGTTATATGGTAATACGTTATAACGTATAACGCTATGTACCATTACGATATATCGTATAACGTTATATGGTATGGCGTTATAACGTATAACGATATGTAGCATTACGATATAACGTATAACGTTATGTAGCATAACGATATAACGTGTAACGTTATATAGTATTACGTTATAACGTATAACGTTATGTAGCATTACGATATAACGTATAACGTTATGTAGCATAACGATATAACGTATAACGTTATATAGTATTACGTTATAACGTATAACGTTATGTAGCATTACGATATAACGTATAACGTTATGTAGCATAACGATATAACGTATAACGTTATATAGTATTACGTTACAACGTATAACGTTATGTAGCGTTACGATATAACGTATAACGTTATGTAGCATTAAGATATAACGTATAACGTTATGTAGCATTACGATATAACATACAACGTTATGTAGCATAACGATATAACTTATAACGTTATATAGTAACGTTATAACGTATAACGTTATGTAGCGTTACGATATAACGTATAACGTTATGTAGCGTTACGATATAACGTATAACGTTATGTAGCATTACGATATAACGTATAACGTTATGTAGCATAACGATATAACGTATAACGTTATATGGTAATACGTTATAACGTATAACGCTATGTACCATTACGATATATCGTATAACGTTATATGGTATGGCGTTATAACCTATAACGATATGTAGCATTACGATATAACGTATAACGTTATGTAGCATAACGATATAACGTGTAACGTTATATAGTATTACGTTATAACGTATAACGTTATGTAGCATTACGATATAACGTATAACGTTATGTAGCATAACGATATAACGTATAACGTTATATAGTATTACGTTATAACGTATAACGTTATGTAGCATTACGATATAACGTATAACGTTATGTAGCATAACGATATAACGTATAACGTTATATAGTATTACGTTACAACGTATAACGTTATGTAGCGTTACGATATAACGTATAACGTTATGTAGCATTAAGATATAACGTATAACGTTATGTAGCATTACGATATAACATACAACGTTATGTAGCATAACGATATAACTTATAACGTTATATAGTAACGTTATAACGTATAACGTTATGTAGCGTTACAATATAACGTATAACGTTATGTAGCGTTACGATATAACGTATAACGTTATGTAGCATTACGATATAACGTATAACGTTATGTAGCATAACGATATAACGTATAACGTTATATGGTAATACGTTATAACGTATAACCTTATGTACTATTACGATATAACGTATAACGTTATATGGTAATACGTTATAACGTACATCGTTATGTAGTATTACGTTATAACGTATAACGTTATGTAGCATAACGATATAACGTATAACGTTATATAGTATTACGTTATAACGTATAACGTTATGTAGCATTACGATATAACGTATAACGTTATGTAGCATAACGATATAACGTATAACGTTATATAGTATTACGTTACAACGTATAACGTTATGTAGCGTTACGATAGAACGTATAACGTTATATGGTAATACGTTATAACGTACAACGTTATGTAGCATTACGATATAACGTATAACGTTATATGGTAATACGTTATATCGTATAACGTTATGTAGCATTACGATATAACGTGTAACGTTATGTAGCATAACGATATAACGTATAACGTTATGTAGCATTACGATATAACGTATAACGTTATATAGTATTACGTTATAACGTATAACGTTATGTAGCATTACGATATAACGTATAACGTTATATAGTATTACGTTATAACGTATAACGTTATGTAGTAATACGTTATAACGTATAACGTTATGTAGCGTTACGATATAACGTATAACGTTATGTAGTATTATGATATAACGTATAAGGTTATGTAGCATTACGATATAACGTATAACGTTTATTAGCATTACGATATAACGTATAACGTTATATGGTAATACGTTATAACGTATAACGTCATGTAGCATTACGATATAACGTATAACGTTATGTAGCATAACGATATAACGCATAACGTTATATGGTAATACGTTATAACGTATAACGCTATGTACCATTACGATATATCGTATAACGTTATATGGTATGGCGTTATAACGTATAACGATATGTAGCATTACGATATAACGTATAACGTTATGTAGCATAACGATATAACGTGTAACGTTATATAGTATTACGTTATAACGTATAACGTTATGTAGCATTACGATATAACGTATAACGTTATGTAGCATAACGATATAACGTATAACGTTATATAGTATTACGTTATAACGTATAACGTTATGTAGCATTACGATATAACGTATAACGTTATGTAGCATAACGATATAACGTATAACGTTATATAGTATTACGTTACAACGTATAACGTTATGTAGCGTTACGATATAACGTATAACGTTATGTAGCATTAAGATATAACGTATAACGTTATGTAGCATTACGATATAACATACAACGTTATGTAGCATAACGATATAACTTATAACGTTATATAGTAACGTTATAACGTATAACGTTATGTAGCGTTACGATATAACGTATAACGTTATGTAGCGTTACGATATAACGTATAACGTTATGTAGCATTACGATATAACGTATAACGTTATGTAGCATAACGATATAACGTATAACGTTATATGGTAATACGTTATAACGTATAACGCTATGTACCATTACGATATATCGTATAACGTTATATGGTATGGCGTTATAACCTATAACGATATGTAGCATTACGATATAACGTATAACGTTATGTAGCATAACGATATAACGTGTAACGTTATATAGTATTACGTTATAACGTATAACGTTATGTAGCATTACGATATAACGTATAACGTTATGTAGCATAACGATATAACGTATAACGTTATATAGTATTACGTTATAACGTATAACGTTATGTAGCATTACGATATAACGTATAACGTTATGTAGCATAACGATATAACGTATAACGTTATATAGTATTACGTTACAACGTATAACGTTATGTAGCGTTACGATATAACGTATAACGTTATGTAGCATTAAGATATAACGTATAACGTTATGTAGCATTACGATATAACATACAACGTTATGTAGCATAACGATATAACTTATAACGTTATATAGTAACGTTATAACGTATAACGTTATGTAGCGTTACAATATAACGTATAACGTTATGTAGCGTTACGATATAACGTATAACGTTATGTAGCATTACGATATAACGTATAACGTTATGTAGCATAACGATATAACGTATAACGTTATATGGTAATACGTTATAACGTATAACCTTATGTACTATTACGATATAACGTATAACGTTATATGGTAATACGTTATAACGTACATCGTTATGTAGTATTACGTTATAACATATAACGTTATATAGTATTACGTTATAACGTATAACGTTATGTAGCATTACGATATAACGTATAACGTTATGTAGCATTACGATATAACGTATAACGTTATGTAGCATAACGATATATCGTATAACGTTATATGGTGATACGTTATAACGTATAACCTTATGTACCATTACGATATAACGTATAACGTTATATGGCAATACGTTATAACGTACAACGTTATGTAGTATTACGTTATAACATATAACGTTAGGTAGTAATACGTTATAACGTATAACGTTATGTAGCATTACGATATAACGTATAACGTTATGTAGCATTGCGATATAACGTATAACGTTATATGGTAATACGTTATAACGTATAACGTTATCTAGCATTGCGATATAACGTATAACGTTACGTGGCATAACGAGATAACGTATAACGTTATATGGTAATACGTTATAACGTATAACCTTATGTACCATTACGATATAACGTATAACGTTATATGGTA
The DNA here is from genome assembly GCA_936014575.1 of Bombus lapidarius. Taxonomy (NCBI): domain Eukaryota; kingdom Metazoa; phylum Arthropoda; class Insecta; order Hymenoptera; family Apidae; genus Bombus; species Bombus lapidarius. The sequence goes on from CAKXZU010000048.1 coordinate 118,321, forward strand.
AGACGTTATAACGTACAACGTTATGTAGCATAACGATATAACGTATAACGTTATATAGTATTACGTTATAACGTATAACGTTATGTAGCATTACGATATAACGTATAACGTTATGTAGCATTACGATATAACGTATAACGTTATGTAGCATTACGATATAACGTATATCGTTATATGGTAATACGTTATAACGTATAACGTTATGTAGCATTACGATATAACGCATAACGTTATGTAGCATTACGATATAACGTATAACGTTATATGGTAATACGTTATAACGTATAACGTTATGTAACATTACGATATAACGTATAACGTTATGTAGCATAACGCTATAACGTATAACGTTATGTACCATTACGATATAACGTATAACGTTATATGGTAATACGTTATAACGTATAAAGTTATGTAACATTACGTTACAACGTATAACGTTATGTAGCATAACGATATAACGTATAACGTTATATAGTATTACGTTATAACTTATAACGTTATGTAGCATTACGATATAACATATAACGTTATGTAGCATAACTATATATCGTATAACGTTATATGGTAATACGTTATAACGTATAACGTTATGTAGCATTACGACATAACGTATAACGTTATGTAGCATTACGACATAACGTATAACGTTATGTAGCATAACGATATAACGTATAACGTTATATAGTATTACGTTATAACGTATAACGTTATGTAGCATTACGATATAACGTATAACGTTATATAGTATTACGTTATAACGTATAACGTTAATTAGCATTACGATATAACGTATAACGTTATATGGTAATACGTTATAACGTATAACGTTATGTAGCATTACGATATAACGTATAACGTTATGTAGCATAACGATATAACTCATAACGTTATATGGTAATACGTTATAACGTATAACGCTATGTACCATTACGATATAACGTATAACGTTATATGGTAATACGTTATAACGTATAACGATATGTAGCATTACGATATAACGTATAACGTTATGTAGCATAACGATATAACGTATAACGTTATACAGTATTACGTTATTACGTATAACGTTATGTAGCATTACGATATACCGTATAACGTTATGTAGCATAACGATATAACGTATAACGTTATATAGTATTACGTTATAACGTATAACTTTATGTAGCATTACGATATAACATATAACGTTATGTAGCATAACGATATAACGTATAACGTTATATAGTATTACGTTATAACGTATAACGTTATGTAGCGTTGCGATATAACGTATAACGTTATGTAGCATTACGATATAACGTATAACGTTATGTAGCATAACGATATAACGTATAACGTTATACAGTATTACGTTATTACGTATAACGTTATGTAGCATTACGATATACCGTATAACGTTATGTAGCATAACGATATAACGTATAACGTTATATAGTATTACGTTATAACGTATAACGTTATGTAGTATTACGATATAACATATAACGTTATGTAGCATAACGATATAACGTATAACGTTATATAGTATTACGTTATAACGCATAACGTTATGTAGCGTTGCGATATAACGTATAACGTTATGTAGCATTACGATATAACGTATAACGTTATATGGTAATACGTTATAACGTATAACGTTATGTAGCGTTACGATATAACGTATAACGTTATGTAGCATTACGATATAACGTATAACGTTATATGGTAATACGTTATAACGTATAACGTTATGTACCAGTACGATATAACGTATAACGTTATATGGTAATACGTTATAACGTATAACGTTATGTACCATTACGATAGAACGTATAACGTTATATGGTAATACGTTATAACGTACAACGTTATGTAGTATTACGTTATAACATATAACGTTATGTAGTATTACGTTATAACGTATAACGTTATGTAGCATTACGATATAACGTATAACGTTATGTAGCATTACGATATAACGTATAACGTTATATGGTAATACGTTATATCGTATAACGTTATGTAGCATTACGATATAACGTGTAACGTTATGTAGCATAACGATATAACGTATAACGTTATGTAGCATTACGATATAACGTATAACGTTATATAGTATTACGTTATAACGTATAACGTTATGTAGCATTACGATATAACGTATAACGTTATATAGTATTACGTTATAACGTATAACGTTATGTAGTATTACGTTATAACGTATAACGTTATGTAGTAATACGTTATAACGTATAACGTTATGTAGCTTTACGATATAACGTATAACGTTATGTAGTATTATGATATAACGTATAAGGTTATGTATCATTACGATATAACGTATAACGTTTATTAGCATTACGATATAACGTATAACGTTATATGGTAATACGTTATAACGTATAACGTCATGTAGCATTACGATATAACGTATAACGTTATGTAGCATAACGATATAACGCATAACGTTATATGGTAATACGTTATAACGTATAACGCTATGTACCATTACGATATATCGTATAACGTTATATGGTATGGCGTTATAACGTATAACGATATGTAGCATTACGATATAACGTATAACGTTATGTAGCATAACGATATAACGTGTAACGTTATATAGTATTACGTTATAACGTATAACGTTATGTAGCATTACGATATAACGTATAACGTTATGTAGCATAACGATATAACGTATAACGTTATATAGTATTACGTTATAACGTATAACGTTATGTAGCATTACGATATAACGTATAACGTTATGTAGCATAACGATATAACGTATAACGTTATATAGTATTACGTTACAACGTATAACGTTATGTAGCGTTACGATATAACGTATAACGTTATGTAGCATTAAGATATAACGTATAACGTTATGTAGCATTACGATATAACATACAACGTTATGTAGCATAACGATATAACTTATAACGTCATATAGTAACGTTATAACGTATAACGTTATGTAGCGTTACGATATAACGTATAACGTTATGTAGCGTTACGATATAACGTATAACGTTATGTAGCATTACGATATAACGTATAACGTTATGTAGCATAACGATATAACGTATAACGTTATATGGTAATACGTTATAACGTATAACGCTATGTACCATTACGATATATCGTATAACGTTATATGGTATGGCGTTATAACCTATAACGATATGTAGCATTACGATATAACGTATAACGTTATGTAGCATAACGATATAACGTGTAACGTTATATAGTATTACGTTATAACGTATAACGTTATGTAGCATTACGATATAACGTATAACGTTATGTAGCATAACGATATAACGTATAACGTTATATAGTATTACGTTATAACGTATAACGTTATGTAGCATTACGATATAACGTATAACGTTATGTAGCATAACGATATAACGTATAACGTTATATAGTATTACGTTACAACGTATAACGTTATGTAGCGTTACGATATAACGTATAACGTTATGTAGCATTAAGATATAACGTATAACGTTATGTAGCATTACGATATAACATACAACGTTATGTAGCATAACGATATAACTTATAACGTTATATAGTAACGTTATAACGTATAACGTTATGTAGCGTTACGATATAACGTATAACGTTATGTAGCGTTACGATATAACGTATAACGTTATGTAGCATTACGATATAACGTATAACGTTATGTAGCATAACGATATAACGTATGACGTTATATGGTAATACGTTATAACGTACAACGTTATGTAGTATTACGTTATAACATATAACGTTATGTAGTATTACGTTATAACGTATAACGTTATGTAGCATTACGATATAACGTATAACGTTATGTAGCATTACGATATAACGTATAACGTTATATGGTAATACGTTATATCGTATAACGTTATGTAGCATTACGATATAACGTGTAACGTTATGTAGCATAACGATATAACGTATAACGTTATGTAGCATTACGATATAACGTATAACGTTATATAGTATTACGTTATAACGTATAACGTTATGTAGCATTACGATATAACGTATAACGTTATATAGTATTACGTTATAACGTATAACGTTATGTAGTATTACGTTATAACGTATAACGTTATGTAGTAATACGTTATAACGTATAACGTTATGTAGCTTTACGATATAACGTATAACGTTATGTAGTATTATGATATAACGTATAAGGTTATGTAGCATTACGATATAACGTATAACGTTTATTAGCATTACGATATAACGTATAACGTTATATGGTAATACGTTATAACGTATAACGTCATGTAGCATTACGATATAACGTATAACGTTATGTAGCATAACGATATAACGCATAACGTTATATGGTAATACGTTATAACGTATAACGCTATGTACCATTACGATATATCGTATAACGTTATATGGTATGGCGTTATAACGTATAACGATATGTAGCATTACGATATAACGTATAACGTTATGTAGCATAACGATATAACGTGTAACGTTATATAGTATTACGTTATAACGTATAACGTTATGTAGCATTACGATATAACGTATAACGTTATGTAGCATAACGATATAACGTATAACGTTATATAGTATTACGTTATAACGTATAACGTTATGTAGCATTACGATATAACGTATAACGTTATGTAGCATAACGATATAACGTATAACGTTATATAGTATTACGTTACAACGTATAACGTTATGTAGCGTTACGATATAACGTATAACGTTATGTAGCATTAAGATATAACGTATAACGTTATGTAGCATTACGATATAACATACAACGTTATGTAGCATAACGATATAACTTATAACGTCATATAGTAACGTTATAACTTATAACGTTATGTAGCGTTACGATATAACGTATAACGTTATGTAGCATTACGATATAACGTATAACGTTATGTAGCATAACGATATAACGTATAACGTTATATGGTAATACGTTATAACGTATAACGCTATGTACCATTACGATATATCGTATAACGTTATATGGTATGGCGTTATAACCTATAACGATATGTAGCATTACGATATAACGTATAACGTTATGTAGCATAACGATATAACGTGTAACGTTATATAGTATTACGTTATAACGTATAACGTTATGTAGCATTACGATATAACGTATAACGTTATGTAGCATAACGATATAACGTATAACGTTATATAGTATTACGTTATAACGTATAACGTTATGTAGCATTACGATATAACGTATAACGTTATGTAGCATAACGATATAACGTATAACGTTATATAGTATTACGTTACAACGTATAACGTTATGTAGCGTTACGATATAACGTATAACGTTATGTAGCATTAAGATATAACGTATAACGTTATGTAGCATTACGATATAACATACAACGTTATGTAGCATAACGATATAACTTATAACGTTATATAGTAACGTTATAACGTATAACGTTATGTAGCGTTACGATATAACGTATAACGTTATGTAGCGTTACGATATAACGTATAACGTTATGTAGCATTACGATATAACGTATAACGTTATGTAGCATAACGATATAACGTATGACGTTATATGGTAATACGTTATAACGTATAACCTTATGTACTATTACGATATAACGTATAACGTTATATGGTAATACGTTATAACGTACATCGTTATGTAGTATTACGTTATAACATATAACGTTATATAGTATTACGTTATAACGTATAACGTTATGTAGCATTACGATATAACGTATAACGTTATGTAGCATTACGATATAACGTATAACGTTATGTAGCATAACGATATATCGTATAACGTTATATGGTGATACGTTATAACGTATAACCTTATGTACCATTACGATATAACGTATAACGTTATATGGCAATACGTTATAACGTACAACGTTATGTAGTATTACGTTATAACATATAACGTTAGGTAGTAATACGTTATAACGTATAACGTTATGTAGCATTACGATATAACGTATAACGTTATGTAGCATTGCGATATAACGTATAACGTTATATGGTAATACGTTATAACGTATAACGTTATCTAGCATTGCGATATAACGTATAACGTTACGTGGCATAACGATATAACGTATAACGTTATATGGTAATACGTTATAACGTATAACCTTATGTACCATTACGATATAACGTATAACGTTATATGGTAAGACGTTATAACGTACAACGTTATGTAGCATAACGATATAACGTATAACGTTATATAGTATTACGTTATAACGTATAACGTTATGTAGCATTACGATATAACGAATAACGTTATGTAGCATAACGATATAACGTATAACGTTATATAGTATTACGTTATAACGTATAACGTTATGTAGCATTACGATATAACGTATAACGTTATATAGTATTACGTTATAACGTATAACGTTAGGTAGTATTACGTTATAACGTATAACGTTATGTAGCATTACGATATAACGTATAACGTTATGTAGCATTGCGATATAACGTATAACGTTATATGGTAATACGTTATAACCTATAACGTTATGTAGCATTGCGATATAACGTATAACGTTATATGGTAATACGTAATAACGTATAACCTTATGTACCATTACGATATAACGTATAACGTTATATGGTAATACGTTATAACGTACAACGTTATGTACCATTACGATAGAACGTATAACGTTATATGGTAATACGTTATAACGTACAACGTTATGTAGTATTACGTTATAACATATAACGTTATGTAGTATTACGTTATAACGTATAACGTTATGTAGCATTACGATATAACGTATAACGTTATGTAGCATTACGATATAACGTATAACGTTATATGGTCATACGTTATATCGTATAACGTTATGTAGCATTACGATATAACGTGTAACGTTGTGTAGCATAACGATATAACGTATAACGTTATGTAGCATTACGATATAACGTATAACGTTATATAGTATTACGTTATAACGTATAACGTTATGTAGCATTACGATATAACGTATAACGTTATATAGTATTACGTTATAACGTATAACGTTATGTAGTATTACGTTATAACGTATAACGTTATGTAGTAATACATTATAACGTATAACGTTATGTAGCGTTACGATATAACGTATAACGTTATGTAGCATTACGATATAACGTATAACGTTATGTAGCATAACGATATAACGTATGACGTTATATGGTAATACGTTATAACGTATAACCTTATGTACTATTACGATATAACGTATAACGTTATATGGTAATACGTTATAACGTACATCGTTATGTAGTATTACGTTATAACATATAACGTTATATAGTATTACGTTATAACGTATAACGTTATGTAGCATTACGATATAACGTATAACGTTATGTAGCATTACGATATAACGTATAACGTTATGTAGCATAACGATATATCGTATAACGTTATATGGTGATACGTTATAACGTATAACCTTATGTACCATTACGATATAACGTATAACGTTATATGGCAATACGTTATAACGTACAACGTTATGTAGTATTACGTTATAACATATAACGTTAGGTAGTAATACGTTATAACGTATAACGTTATGTAGCATTACGATATAACGTATAACGTTATGTAGCATTGCGATATAACGTATAACGTTATATGGTAATACGTTATAACGTATAACGTTATCTAGCATTGCGATATAACGTATAACGTTACGTGGCATAACGATATAACGTATAACGTTATATGGTAATACGTTATAACGTATAACCTTATGTACCATTACGATATAACGTATAACGTTATATGGTAAGACGTTATAACGTACAACGTTATGTAGCATAACGATATAACGTATAACGTTATATAGTATTACGTTATAACGTATAACGTTATGTAGCATTACGATATAACGAATAACGTTATGTAGCATAACGATATAACGTATAACGTTATATAGTATTACGTTATAACGTATAACGTTATGTAGCATTACGATATAACGTATAACGTTATATAGTATAACGTTATAACGTATAACGTTAGGTAGTATTACGTTATAACGTATAACGTTATGTAGCATTACGATATAACGTATAACGTTATGTAGCATTGCGATATAACGTATAACGTTATATGGTAATACGTTATAACCTATAACGTTATGTAGCATTGCGATATAACGTATAACGTTATATGGTAATACGTAATAACGTATAACCTTATGTACCATTACGATATAACGTATAACGTTATATGGTAATACGTTATAACGTACAACGTTATGTACCATTACGATAGAACGTATAACGTTATATGGTAATACGTTATAACGTACAACGTTATGTAGTATTACTTTATAACATATAACGTTATGTAGTATTACGTTATAACGTATAACGTTATGTAGCATTACGATATAACGTATAACGTTATGTAGCATTACGATATAACGTATAACGTTATATGGTCATACGTTATATCGTATAACGTTATGTAGCATTACGATATAACGTGTAACGTTGTGTAGCATAACGATATAACGTATAACGTTATGTAGCATTACGATATAACGTATAACGTTATATAGTATTACGTTATAACGTATAACGTTATGTAGCATTACGATATAACGTATAACGTTATATAGTATTACGTTATAACGTATAACGTTATGTAGTATTACGTTATAACGTATAACGTTATGTAGTAATACGTTATAACGTATAACGTTATGTAGCGTTACGATATAACGTATAACGTTATGTAGTATTATGATATAACGTATAAGGTTATGTAGCATTACGATATAACGTATAACGTTTATTAGCATTACGATATAACGTATAACGTTATATGGTAATACGTTATAACGTATAACGTCATGTAGCATTACGATATAACGTATAACGTTATGTAGCATAACGATATAACGCATAACGTTATATGGTAATACGTTATAACGTATAACGCTATGTACCATTACGATATATCGTATAACGTTATATGGTATGGCGTTATAACGTATAACGATATGTAGCATTACGATATAACGTATAACGTTATGTAGCATAACGATATAACGTGTAACGTTATATAGTATTACGTTATAACGTATAACGTTATGTAGCATTACGATATAACGTATAACGTTATGTAGCATAACGATATAACGTATAACGTTATATAGTATTACGTTATAACGTATAACGTTATGTAGCATTACGATATAACGTATAACGTTATGTAGCATAACGATATAACGTATAACGTTATATAGTATTACGTTATAACGTATAACGTTATGTAGCGTTACGATATAACGTATAACGTTATGTAGCATTAAGATATAACGTATAACGTTATGTAGCATTACGATATAACATACAACGTTATGTAGCATTACGATATAACGTATAACGTTATGTAGCATAACGATATAACGTATAACGTTATATGGTAATACGTTATAACGTATAACCTTATGTACTATTACGATATAACGTATAACGTTATATGGTAATACGTTATAACGTACATCGTTATGTAGTATTACGTTATAACATATAACGTTATATAGTATTACGTTATAACGTATAACGTTATGTAGCATTACGATATAACGTATAACGTTATGTAGCATTACGATATAACGTATAACGTTATGTAGCATAACGATATATCGTATAACGTTATATGGTGATACGTTATAACGTATAACCTTATGTACCATTACGATATAACGTATAACGTTATATGGCAATACGTTATAACGTACAACGTTATGTAGTATTACGTTATAACATATAACGTTAGGTAGTAATACGTTATAACGTATAACGTTATGTAGCATTACGATATAACGTATAACGTTATGTAGCATTGCGATATAACGTATAACGTTATATGGTAATACGTTATAACGTATAACGTTATCTAGCATTGCGATATAACGTATAACGTTACGTGGCATAACGATATAACGTATAACGTTATATGGTAATACGTTATAACGTATAACCTTATGTACCATTACGATATAACGTATAACGTTATATGGTAATACGTTATAACGTACAACGTTATGTAGCATAACGATATAACGTATAACGTTATATAGTATTACGTTATAACGTATAACGTTATGTAGCATTACGATATAACGAATAACGTTATGTAGCATAACGATATAACGTATAACGTTATATAGTATTACGTTATAACGTATAACGTTATGTAGCATTACGATATAACGTATAACGTTATATAGTATTACGTTATAACGTATAACGTTAGGTAGTATTACGTTATAACGTATAACGTTATGTAGCATTACGATATAACGTATAACGTTATGTAGCATTGCGATATAACGTATAACGTTATATGGTAATACGTTATAACCTATAACGTTATGTAGCATTGCGATATAACGTATAACGTTATATGGTAATACGTTATAACGTATAACCTTATGTACCATTACGATATAACGTATAACGTTATATGGTAATACGTTATAACGTACAACGTTATGTAGCATAACGATATAACGTATAACATTATATAGTATTACGTTATAACGTATAACGTTATGTAGCATTACGATATAACATATAACGTTATGTAGCATAACGATATAACGTATAACGTTATATAGTATTACGTTATAACGTATAACGTTATGTAGCGTTACGATATAACGTATAACGTTATGTAGCATTAAGATATAACGTATAACGTTATGTAGCATTACGATATAACATATAACGTTATGTAGCATAACGATATAACTTATAACGTTATATAGTATTACGTTATAACCTATAACGTTATGTAGCGTTACGATATAACGTATAACGTTATGTAGCGTTACGATATAACGTATAACGTTATGTAGCATTACGATATAACGTATAACGTTATGTAGCATAACGATATAACGTATAACGTTATATAGTATTACGTTATAACGTATAACGTTATGTAGCATTACGATATAACATATAACGTTATGTAGCATAACGATATAACGTATAACGTTATATAGTATTACGTTATAACGTATAACGTTATGTAGCGTTACGATATAACGTATAACGTTATGTAGCATAACGATATAACGTACAACGTTATGTAGCATAACGATATAACGTATAACGTTATATAGTATTACGTTATAACGTATAACGTTATGTAGCATTACGATATAACGTATAACGTTATGTAGCATTACGATATAACGTATAACGTTATGTAGCATTACGATATAACGTATAACGTTATGTAGCATAACGATATAACGTATAACGTTATATGGTAATACGTTATAACGTATAACCTTATGTACCATTACGATATAACGTATAACGTTATATAGTATTACGTTAATACGTATAACGTTATGTAGCGTTACGATATAACGTATAACGTTATGTAGCATAACGATATAACGTGTAACGTTATATAGTATTACGTTATAACGTATAACGTTATGTAGCATTACGATATAACGTATAACGTTATGTAGCATAACGATATAACGTATAACGTTATATAGTATTACGTTATAACGTATAACGTTATGTAGCATTACGATATAACGTATAACGTTATGTAGCATAACGATATAACGTATAACGTTATATAGTATTACGTTATAACGTATAACGTTATGTAGCGTTACGATATAACGTATAACGTTATGTAGCATTAAGATATAACGTATAACGTTATGTAGCATTACGATATAACATACAACGTTATGTAGCATTACGATATAACGTATAACGTTATGTAGCATAACGATATAACGTATAACGTTATATGGTAATACGTTATAACGTATAACCTTATGTACTATTACGATATAACGTATAACGTTATATGGTAATACGTTATAACGTACATCGTTATGTAGTATTACGTTATAACATATAACGTTATATAGTATTACGTTATAACGTATAACGTTATGTAGCATTACGATATAACGTATAACGTTATGTAGCATTACGATATAACGTATAACGTTATGTAGCATAACGATATATCGTATAACGTTATATGGTGATACGTTATAACGTATAACCTTATGTACCATTACGATATAACGTATAACGTTATATGGCAATACGTTATAACGTACAACGTTATGTAGTATTACGTTATAACATATAACGTTAGGTAGTAATACGTTATAACGTATAACGTTATGTAGCATTACGATATAACGTATAACGTTATGTAGCATTGCGATATAACGTATAACGTTATATGGTAATACGTTATAACGTATAACGTTATCTAGCATTGCGATATAACGTATAACGTTACGTGGCATAACGATATAACGTATAACGTTATATGGTAATACGTTATAACGTATAACCTTATGTACCATTACGATATAACGTATAACGTTATATGGTAATACGTTATAACGTACAACGTTATGTAGCATAACGATATAACGTATAACGTTATATAGTATTACGTTATAACGTATAACGTTATGTAGCATTACGATATAACGAATAACGTTATGTAGCATAACGATATAACGTATAACGTTATATAGTATTACGTTATAACGTATAACGTTATGTAGCATTACGATATAACGTATAACGTTATATAGTATTACGTTATAACGTATAACGTTAGGTAGTATTACGTTATAACGTATAACGTTATGTAGCATTACGATATAACGTATAACGTTATGTAGCATTGCGATATAACGTATAACGTTATATGGTAATACGTTATAACCTATAACGTTATGTAGCATTGCGATATAACGTATAACGTTATATGGTAATACGTTATAACGTATAACCTTATGTACCATTACGATATAACGTATAACGTTATATGGTAATACGTTATAACGTACAACGTTATGTAGCATAACGATATAACGTATAACATTATATAGTATTACGTTATAACGTATAACGTTATGTAGCATTACGATATAACATATAACGTTATGTAGCATAACGATATAACGTATAACGTTATATAGTATTACGTTATAACGTATAACGTTATGTAGCGTTACGATATAACGTATAACGTTATGTAGCATTAAGATATAACGTATAACGTTATGTAGCATTACGATATAACATATAACGTTATGTAGCATAACGATATAACTTATAACGTTATATAGTATTACGTTATAACCTATAACGTTATGTAGCGTTACGATATAACGTATAACGTTATGTAGCGTTACGATATAACGTATAACGTTATGTAGCATTACGATATAACGTATAACGTTATGTAGCATAACGATATAACGTATAACGTTATATAGTATTACGTTATAACGTATAACGTTATGTAGCATTACGATATAACATATAACGTTATGTAGCATAACGATATAACGTATAACGTTATATAGTATTACGTTATAACGTATAACGTTATGTAGCGTTACGATATAACGTATAACGTTATGTAGCATAACGATATAACGTACAACGTTATGTAGCATAACGATATAACGTATAACGTTATATAGTATTACGTTATAACGTATAACGTTATGTAGCATTACGATATAACGTATAACGTTATGTAGCATTACGATATAACGTATAACGTTATGTAGCATTACGATATAACGTATAACGTTATGTAGCATAACGATATAACGTATAACGTTATATGGTAATACGTTATAACGTATAACCTTATGTACCATTACGATATAACGTATAACGTTATATAGTATTACGTTAATACGTATAACGTTATGTAGCGTTACGATATAACGTATAACGTTATGTAGCATTAAGATATAACGTATAGCGTTATGTAGCATTACGATATAACATATAACGTTATGTAGCATAACGATATAACTTATAACGTTATATAGTATTACGTTATAACGTATAACGTTATGTAGCGTTACGATATAACGTATAACGTTATGTAGCATTACGATATAACGTATAGCGTTATATAGTATTACGTTATAACGTATAACGTTGTGTAGTATTACGTTATAACGTATAACGTTATGTAGTAATACGTTATAACGTATAACGTTATGTAGCGTTACGATATAACGTATAACGTTATGTAGCATTACGATATAACATATAACGTTATGTAGCATAACGATATAACGCATAACGTTATATGGTAATACGTTATAACGTATAACGTTATGTAGCATAACGATATAACGCATAACGTTATATGGTAATACGTTATAACGTATAACGCTATGTACCATTACGATATAACGTATAACGTTATATGGTAATACGTTATGACGTATAACGATATGTAGCATTACGATATAACGTATAACGTTATGTAGCATAACGATATAACGTATAACGTTACACAGTATTACGTTATAACGTATAACGTTATGTAGCATTACGATATACCGTATAACGTTATGTAGCATAACGATATAACGTATAACGTTATATAGTATTACGGTATAACGTATAACGTTATGTAGCATTACGATATAACGTATAACGTTATGTAGCATAACGATATAACGTATAACGATATGTAGTATTATGATATAACGTATAAGGTTATGTAGCATTCCGATATAACGTATAACGTTATGTAGCATTACGATATAATGTATAACGTTATATGGTAATACGTTATAACGTATAACGTTATGTACCATTACGATATAACGTATAACGTTATGTAGCATTACGATATAACGCATAACGTTATGTAGCATTACGATATAACGCATAACGTTATATAGTATTACGATATAACGTATAACGTTATGTAGCATAACGGTATAACGTATAACGTTATGTAGTATTATGATATAACGTATAAGGTTATGTAGCATTACGATATAACGTATAACGTTATGTAGCATTACGATATAACGTATAACGTTATATGGTAATACGTTATAACGTATAACGTTATGTACCATTACGATATAACGTATAACGTTATATGGTAATACGTTATAACGTATAACGTTATGTAACATTACGATATAACGTATAACGTTATATGGTAATACGTTATAACGTATAACGTTATGTAACATTACGATATAACGTATAACGTTATGTAGCATAACGATATAACGTATAACGTTATATGCTAATACGTTATAACGTATAACGTTATGTAGCATTACGATATAATGTATAACGTTATATGGTAATACGTTATAACGTATAACGTTATGTACCATTACGATATAACGTATAACGTTATGTAGCATAACGATATAACGTATAACGTTATGTAGTATTATGATATAACGTATAAGGTTATGTAGCATTACGATATAACGTATAACGTTATGTAGCATTACGATATAACGTATAACGTTATATGGTAATACGTTATAACGTATAACGTTATGTACCATTACGATATAACGTATAACGTTATATGGTAATACGTTATAACGTATAACGTTATGTAACATTACGATATAACGTATAACGTTATGTAGCATAACGATATAACGTATAACGTTATATGCTAATACGTTATAACGTATAACGTTATGTAGCATTACGATATAACGTATAACGTTATATGGTAATACGTCATAACGTATAATGTTATGTAGTATTACGATATAACGTATAACGTTATGTAGCATAACGATATAAAGCATAACGTTATATGGTAATACGTTATAACGTATAACGTTATGTACTATTACGATATAACGTATAACGTTCTATGGTAATACGTTATAACGTATATCGTTATGTAGCATTACGATATAACGTATAACGTTATGTAGCGTTACGATATAACGTATAACGTTATGTAGCATAACGATATAACGCATAACGTTATATAGTATTACGATATAACGTATAACGTTATGTAGCATAACGATATAACGTATAACGTTATATAGTATTATGATATAACGTATAAGGTTATGTAGCATAACGATATAACGTATAACGTTATGTAGTATTATGATATAACGTAGATGGTTATGTAGCATTACGATATAACGTATAACGTTATGTAGCATTACGATATAACGTATAACGTTATGTAGCAGTGCGATATAACGTATAACGTTATATTTTAATACGTTATAACGTATAACGTTATGTACCATTACGATATAACGTATAACGTTATATAGTATTACGCTATAACGTACAACGTTATGTAGCATAACGATATAACGTATAACGTTATATAGTATTACGTTATAACGTATAACGTTATGTAGCATTACGATATAACATATAACGTTATGTAGCATAACGATATAACGTATAACGTTATATAGTATTACGTTATAACGTATAACGTTATGTAGTATTACGATCTAACGTATAACGTTATATAGTATTACGTTATAACGTACAACGTTATGTAGTATTACTTTATAACATATAACGTTATGTAGTAATACGTTTTAACGTATAACGTTATGTAGTATTATGATATAACGTATAAGGTTATGTAGCATTACGATATAACGTATAACGTTATGTAGCATTACGATATAACGTATAACGTTATATGGTAATACGTTATAACGTATAACGTTATGTACCATTACGATATAACGTGTAACGTTATATGGTAATACGTTATAACGTATAACGTTGTGTAACATTACGATATAACGTATAACGTTATGTAGCGTTACGATATAACGTATATCGTTATGTAGCATAACGATATAACGCATTACGTTATATAGTATTACGATATAACGTATAACGTTATGTAGCATAACGATATAAAGCATAACGTTATATGGTAATACGTTATAACGTATAACGTTATGTACCATTACGATATAACGTATAACGTTATGTAGCATAACGATATAAAGCATAACGTTATATGGTACTACGTTATAACGTATAACGTTATGTACCATTACGATATAACGTATAACGTTCTATGGTAATACGTTATAACGTATAACGTTATGTAACATTACGATATAACGTATAACGTTATGTAGCATAACGATATAACGTATAACGTTATATAGTATTACGTTAAAACGTATAACGTTATGTAGCATTACGATATAACGTATAACGTTGTATAGTATTACGTTATAACGTATAACGTTATGTAGCATTACGATATAACGTATAACGTTATATAGCATTACGATATAACGTATAACGTTATATAGTATTACGTTATAACGTATAACGTTATGTAGTATTACGTTATAACATATAACGTTATGTAGTAATACGTTATAACGTATAACGTTATGTAGCATTACGATATAACGTATAACGTTATATAGCATTACGATATAACGTATAACGTTATGTAGCATTACGATATAACGTATAATGTTATATTTTAATACGTTATAACGTATAACGTTATGTACCATTACGATATAACGTATAACGTTATATAGTATTACGTTATAACGTACAACGTTATGTAGCATTACGATATAACTTATAACGTTATGTAGCATAACGATATAACGTATAACGTTATAACGTTATAACGTATAACGTTATGTAGCATTACGATATAACGTATAACGTTATATAGTATTACGTTATAACGTATAACGTTATGTAGTATTACGTTATAACATTTAACGTTATGTAGTATTACGTTATAACATATAACGTTATGTAGTAATACGTTATAACGTATAACGTTATGTAGCATTACGATATAACGTATAACGTTATATAGCATTACGATATAACGTATAACGTTATATGGTAATACGTCATAACGTATAATGTTATGTAGTATTACGATATAACGTATAACGTTATGTAGCATAACGATATAAAGCATAACGTTATATGGTAATACGTTATAACGTATAACGTTATGTACCATTACGATATAACGTATAACGTTCTATGGTAATACGTTATAACGTATATCGTTATGTAGCATTACGATATAACGTATAACGTTATGTAGCATAACGATATAACGTATAACGATATGTAGTATTATGATATAACGTATAAGGTTATGTAGCATTCCGATATAACGTATAACGTTATGTAGCATTACGATACAATGTATAACGTTATATGGTAATACGTTATAACGTATAAGGTTATGTAGCATTACGATATAACGTATAACGTTATGTAGCATTACGATATAACGTATAACGTTATATGGTAATACGTTATAACGTATAACGTTATGTACCATTACGATATAACGTATAACGTTATATGGTAATACGTTATAACGTATAACGTTATGTAACATTACGATATAACGTATAACGTTATGTAGCATAACGATATAACGTATAACGTTATATGCTAATACGTTATAACGTATAACGTTATGTAGCATTACGATATAACGTATAACGTTATATGGTAATACGTCATAACGTATAATGTTATGTAGTATTACGATATAACGTATAACGTTATGTAGCATAACGATATAAAGCATAACGTTATATGGTAATACGTTATAACGTATAACGTTATGTACCATTACGATATAACGTATAACGTTCTATGGTAATACGTTATAACGTATATCGTTATGTAGCATTACGATATAACGTATAACGTTATGTAGCATAACGATATAACGTATAACGTTATATGGTATTACGTTATAACGTATAACGTTATGTAGCATTACGATATAACATATAACGTTATGTAGCATAACGATATAACGTATAACGTTATATAGTATTACGGTATAACGTATAACGTTATGTAGCATTACGATATAACGTATAACGTTATGTAGCATAACGATATAACGTATAACGATATGTAGTATTATGATATAACGTATAAGGTTATGTAGCATTCCGATATAACGTATAACGTTATGTAGCATTACGATATAATGTATAACGTTATATGGTAATACGTTATAACGTATAACGTTATGTACCATTACGATATAACGTATAACGTTATGTAGCATTACGATATAACGCATAACGTTATATAGTATTACGATATAACGTATAACGTTATGTAGCATAACGATATAACGTATAACGTTATGTAGCATAACGATATAACGTATAACGTTATATGCTAATGCGTTATAACGTATAACGTTATGTACCATTACGATATAACGTATGACGTTATATGGTAATACGTCATAACGTATAATGTTATGTAGTATTACGATATAACGTATAACGTTATGTAGCATAACGATATAACGTATAACGTTATATGCTAATGCGTTATAACGTATAACGTTATGTAGCATTACGATATAACGTATAACGTTATATGGTAATACGTCATAACGTATAATGTTATGTAGTATTACGATATAACGTATAACGTTATGTAGCATAACGATATAAAGCATAACGTTATATGGTAATACGTTATAACGTATAACGTTATGTACCATTACGATATAACGTATAACTATCTATGGTAATACGTTATAACGTATATCGTTATGTAGCATTACGATATAACGTATAACGTGATGTAGCGTTACGATATAACGTATAACGTTATGTAGCATAACGATATAACGCATAACGTTATATAGTATTACGATATAACGTATAACGTTATGTAGCATAACGATATAACGTATAACGTTATATAGTATTATGATATAACGTATAAGGTTATGTAGCATAACGATATAACGTATAACGTTATGTAGTATTATGATATAACGTAGATGGTTATGTAGCATTACGATATAACGTATAACGTTATGTAGCATTACGATATAACGTATAACGTTATGTAGCATTGCGATATAACGTATAACGTTATATTTTAATACGTTATAACGTATAACGTTATGTACCATTACGATATAACGTATAACGTTATATAGTATTACGTTATAACGTACAACGTTATGTAGCATTACGATATAATATAAAACGTTATGTAGCATAACGATATAACGTATAACGTTATATGGTAATACGTTATAACGTATAACGTTATGTAGCATAACGATATAATGTATAACGTTATGTAGTATTATGATATAACGTATAAGGTTATGTAGTATTACGGTATAACGTATAACGTTATGTAGCATTACGATATAACGTATAACGTTATATGGTAATACGTTATAACGTATAACGTTATGTACCATTACGATATAACGTATGACGTTATATGGTAATACGTTATAACGTATAACGTTATGTAACATTACGATATAACGTATAACGTTATGTAGCATAACGATATAACGTATAACGTTATATGCTAATGCGTTATAACGTATAACGTTATGTAGCATTACGATATAACGTATAACGTTATATGGTAATACGTCATAACGTATAATGTTATGTAGTATTACGATATAACGTATAACGTTATGTAGCTTAACGATATAAAGCATAACGTTATATGGTAATACGTTATAACGTATAACGTTATGTACCATTACGATATAACGTATAACTATCTATGGTAATACGTTATAACGTATATCGTTATGTAGCATTACGATATAACGTATAACGTGATGTAGCGTTACGATATAACGTATAACGTTATGTAGCATAACGATATAAGGCATAACGTTATATAGTATTACGATATAACGTATAACGTTATGTAGCATAACGATATAACGTATAACGTTATATAGTATTATGATATAACGTATAAGGTTATGTAGCATAACCATATAACGTATAACGTTATGTAGTATTATGATATAACGTAGATGGTTATGTAGCATTACGATATAACGTATAACGTTATGTAGCATTACGATATAACGTATAACGTTATGTAGCATTGCGATATAACGTATAACGTTATATTTTAATACGTTATAACGTATAACGTTATGTACCATTACGATATAACGTATAACGTTATATAGTATTACGTTATAACGTACAACGTTATGTAGCATTACGATATAATATAAAACGTTATGTAGCATAACGATATAACGTATAACGTTATATAGTATTACGTTATAACGTATAACGTTATGTAGCATTACGATATAACGTATAACGTTATATAGTATTACGTTATAACGTATAACGTTATGTAGCATAACAATATAACGTATAACGTTATATAGTATTATGATATAACGTATAACGTTATGTAGCATAACGATATAACGTATAACGTTATGTAGTATTATGATATAACGTAGATGGTTATGTAGCATTACGATATAACGTATAACGTTATGTAGCATTACGATATAACGTATAACGTTATGTAGCATTACGATAAAACGTATAACGTTATATGGTAATACGTTATAACGTATAACGTTATGTAGCATTACGATATAACGTATAACGTTATGTAGCATTACGATATAACGTATAACGTTATATAGTATTACGTTATAACGTATAACGTTATGCAGCATTACGATATAACGTATAACGTTATATTGTATTACGTTATAACGTATAACGTTATGTAGTATTACGTTATAACATATAACGTTATGTAGTAATACGTTATAACGTATTACGTTATGTAGCATTACGATATAACGTATATCGTTATGTAGCATAACGGTATAACGTATAACGTTATATAGTATTACGTTATAATGTATAACGTTATGTAGCATTACGATATAACATATAACGTTATGTAGCATAACGATATAACGCATAACGTTATATAGTATTACGGTATAACGTATAACGTTATGTAGCATTACGATATAACGTATAACGTTATGTAGCATAACGATATAACGTATAACGTTATATAGTATTATGATATAACGTATAACGTTATGTAGCATAACGATATAACGTATAACGTTATATAGTATTACGTTATAACGTACAACGTTATGTAGCATTACGATATAACGTATAACGTTATATAGTATTACGTTATAACGTATAACGTTATGTAGAATTACGATATAACGTATAACGTTATATAGTATTATGTTATAACGTACAACGTTATGTAGCATAACGATATAACGTATAACGTTATATAGTATTACGTTATAACGTATAACGTTATGTAGCATTACGATATAACGTATAACGTTATGTAGCATTACGATATAACGTATAACGTTATATAGTATTACGTTATAACGTATAACGTTATGTAGAATTACGATATAACGTATAACGTTATATAGTATTATGTTATAACGTACAACGTTATGTAGCATTACGATATAACATATAACGTTATGGAGCATAACGATATAACGTATAACGTTATATAGTATTACGTTATAACGCATAACGTTATGTAGCATTACGATATAACGTATAACGTTATATAGTATTACGTTATAACGTATAACGTTATGTAGTATTACGTTATAACATTTAACGTTATGTAGTAATACGTTATAACGTATAACGTTATGTAGCATTACGATATAACGTATAACGTTACGCAGCATTACGATATAACGTATGACGTTATATGGTAATACGTTATAACGTATAACGTTATGTAGCATTACGATATAACGTATAACGTTATATGGTAATACGTTATAACGTATAACGTTATGTACTATTTCGATATAACGTATAACGTTATATGGTAATACGTTATAACGTATAACGTTATGTAACATTACGATATAACGTATAACGTTATGTAGCATAACGATATAACGTATAACTTTATATAGTATTACGTTATAACGTATAACGTTATGTACCATTACGATATAACGTATAATTTTATATGGTATTACGTTATAACGTATAACGTTATGTAGTATTACGTTATAACATATAACGTTATGTAGTAATACGTTATAGCGTATAACGTTATGTAGCATTACGATATTACATATAACGTTGTGTAGCAAAACGATATAACGTATAACGTTATATAGTATTACGATATAACGTATAACGTTATGTAGCATTACGTTATAACATATAACGTTATGTAGTAATACGTTATAACGTATTACGTTATGTAGCATTACGATATAACATATAACGTTATGTAGCATAACGATATAGCGTATAACGATATGTAGTATTATGATATAACGTATAAGGTTATGTAGCATTACGATATAACGTATAACGTTATGTAGCATTACGATATAACGTATAACGTTATATAGTAATACGTCATAACTTATAACGTTATGTACCATTACGATACAACGTATTACGTTATATAGTATTACGTTATAACGTATAACGTTATGTAGTATTACGTTATAACATATAACGTTATGTAGTAATACGTTATAGCGTATAACGTTATGTAGAATTACGATATAACGTACAACGGTATGTAGCATTACGATATAACGTATAACGTTATATGGTAATACGTTATAACGTATAACGTTATGTAGCATTACGATATAACGTATAACGTTATATGGTAATACGTTATAACGTATAACGTTATGTAGCATTACGATATAACGTATAACGTTATGTAGCATTACGATAAAACGTATAACGTTATACGGTAATACGTTATAACGTATAACGTTATGTAGCATTACGATATAACGTATAACGTTATGTAGCATTACGATATAACGTATAACGTTATATAGTATTACGTTATAACGTATAACATTATGCAGCATTACGATATAACGTATAACGTTATATAGTATTACGTTATAACGTATAACGTTATGTAGTATTACGTTATAACATATAACGTTATGTAGTAATACGTTATAGCGTATAACGTTATGTAGCATTACGATATAACATATAACGTTGTGTAGCAAAACGATATAACGTATAACGTTATATAGTATTACGATATAACGTATAACGTTATGTAGCATTACGTTATAACATATAACGTTATGTAGTAATACGTTATAACGTATTACGTTATGTAGCATTACGATATAACGTATAACGTTATGTAGCATAACGATATAGCGTATAACGATATGTAGTATTATGATATAACGTAGAAGGTTATGTAGCATTACGATATAACGTATAACGTTATGTAGCATTACGATATAACGTATAACGTTATATGGTAATACGTTATAACGTATAACGTTATGTACCATTACGATACAACGTATTACGTTATATAGTATTACGTTATAACGTATAACGTTATGTAGTATTACGTTATAACGTATAACGTTATGTAACATTACGATATAACGTATAACGTTATGTAGCATAACGATATAACGTATAGCGTTATGTACCATTACGATATAACGTATAACGTTATGTAACATTACGATATAACGTATAACGTTATGTAGCATAACGATATAACGTATAACGTTATATAGTATTACGTTATAACGTATAACGTTATGTAGCATTACGATATAACATATAACGTTATGTAGCATAACGATATAACGCATAACGTTATATAGTATTACGGTATAACGCATAACGTTATGTAGCATTACGATATAACGTATAACGTTATGTAGCATAACGATATAACGTATAACGTTATATAGTATTATGATATAACGTATAAGGTTATGTAGCATAACGATATAACGTATAACGTTATGTAGTATTATGATATAACGTAGATGGTTATGTAGCATTACGATATAACGTATAACGTTATGTAGCATTACGATATAACGTATAACGTTATGTAGCATTGCGATATAACGTATAACGTTATATTTTAATACGTTATAACGTATAACGTTATGTACCATTACGATATAACGTATAACGTTATATAGTATTACGTTATAACGTACAACGTTATGTAGCATTACGATATAACATATAACGTTATGTAGCATAACGATATAACGTATAACGTTATATAGTATTACGTTATAACGTATAACGTTATGTAGAATTACGATATAACGTATAACGTTATATAGTATTATGTTATAACGTACAACGTTATGTAGCATTACGATATAACATATAACGTTATGGAGCATAACGATATAACGTATAACGTTATATAGTATTACGTTATAACGTATAACGTTATGTAGCATTACGATATAACGTATAACCTTATATAGTATTACGTTATATCGTATAACGTTATGTAGTATTACGTTATAACATTTAACGTTATGTAGTAATACGTTATAACGTATAACGTTATGTAGCATTACGATATAACGTATAACGTTATGTTGTATTATGATATAACGTAGATGGTTATGTAGCATTACGATATAACGTATAACGTTATGTAGCATTACGATATAACGTATAACGTTATGTAGCATTGCGATATAACGTATAACGTTATGTAGAATTACGATATAACGTATAACGTTATGTAACATTACGATATAACGTATAACGTTATGTAGCATAACGATATAACGTATAGCGTTATGTACCATTACGATATAACGTATAACGTTATGTAACATTACGATATAACGTATAACGTTATGTAGCATAACGATATAACGTATAACGTTATATAGTATTACGTTATAACGTACAACGTTATGTAGCATTACGATATAACATATAACGTTATGTAGCATAACGATATAACGTATAACGTTATATAGTATTACGTTATAACGTATAACGTTATGTAGCATTACGATATAACGTATAACGTTATGTAGAATTACGATATAACGTATAACGTTATATAGTATTATGTTATAACGTACAACGTTATGTAGCATTACGATATAACATATAACGTTATGGAGCATAACGATATATCGTATAACGTTATATAGTATTACGTTATAACGTATAACGTTATGTAGCATTACGATATAACGTATAACGTTATATAGTATTACGTTATAACGTATAACGTTATGTAGTATTACGTTATAACATTTAACGTTATGTAGTAATACGTTATAACGTATAACGTTATGTAGCATTACGATATAACGTATAACGTTACGTAGCATTACGATATAACGTATGACGTTATATGGTAATACGTTATAACGTATAACGTTATGTAGCATTACGATATAACGTATAACGTTATATGGTAATACGTTATAACGTATAACGTTATGTACTATTTCGATATAACTTATAACGTTATATGGTAATACGTTATAACGTATAACGTTATGTAACATTACGATATAACGTATAACGTTATGTAGCATAACGATATAACGTATAACTTTATATAGTATTACGTTATAACGTATAACGTTATGTACCATTACGATATAACGTATAATTTTATATGGTATTACGTTATAACGTATAACGTTATGTAGTATTACGTTATAACATATAACGTTATGTAGTAATACGTTATAACGTATTACGTTATGTAGCATTACGATATAACGTATAACGTTATGTAGCATAACGATATAGCGTATAACGATATGTAGTATTATGATATAACGTATAAGGTTATGTAGCATTACGATATAACGTATAACGTTATGTAGCATTACGATATAACGTATAACGTTATATAGTAATACGTCATAACGTATAACGTTATGTACCATTACGATACAACGTATTACGTTATATAGTATTACGTTATAACGTATAACGTTATGTAGTATTACGTTATAACATATAACGTTATGTAGTAATACGTTATAGCGTATAACGTTATGTAGCATTACGATATAACGTACAACGTTATGTAGCATTACGATATATCGTATAACGTTATATGGTAATACGTTATAACGTATAACGTTATGTAGCATTACGATATAACGTATAACGTTATATGGTAATACGTTATAACGTATAACGTTATGTTGTATTATGATATAACGTAGATGGTTATGTAGCATTACGATATAACGTATAACGTTATGTAGCATTACGATATAACGTATAACGTTATGTTGCATTGCGATATAACGTATAACGTTATATTTTAATACGTTATAACGTACAACGTTATGTAGCATTACGATATAACATATAACGTTATGTAGCATAACGATATAACGTATAACGTTATATAGTATTACGTTATAACGTATAACGTTATGTAGCATTACGATTTAACGTATAACGTTATGTAGAATTACGATATAACGTATAACGTTATATAGTATTATGTTATAACGTACAACGTTATGTAGCATTACGATATAACATATAACGTTATGGAGCATAACGATATATCGTATAACGTTATATAGTATTACGTTATAACGTATAACGTTATGTAGCATTACGATATAACGTATAACGTTATATAGTATTACGTTATAACGTATAACGTTATGTAGTATTACGTTATAACATTTAACGTTATGTAGTAATACGTTATAACGTATAACGTTATGTAGCATAACGATATAACGTATAACTTTATATAGTATTACGTTATAACGTATAACGTTATGTACCATTACGATATAACGTATAATTTTATATGGTATTACGTTATAACGTATAACGTTATGTAGTATTACGTTATAACATATAACGTTATGTAGTAATACGTTATAACGTATTACGTTATGTAGCATTACGATATAACGTATAACGTTATGTAGCATAACGATATAGCGTATAACGATATGTAGTATTATGATATAACGTATAAGGTTATGTAGCATTACGATATAACGTATAACGTTATGTAGCATTACGATATAACGTATAACGTTATATAGTAATACGTCATAACGTATAACGTTATGTACCATTACGATACAACGTATTACGTTATATACTATTACGTTATAACGTATAACGTTATGTAGTATTACGTTATAACATATAACGTTATGTAGTAATACGTTATAGCGTATAACGTTATGAAGCATTACGATATAACGTACAACGTTATGTAGCATTACGATATATCGTATAACGTTATATGGTAATACGTTATAACGTATAACGTTATGTAGCATTACGATATAACGTATAACGTTATATGGTAATACGTTATAACGTATAACGTTATGTAGCATTACGATATAACGTATAACGTTATGTAGCATTACGATAAAACGTATAACGTTATATGGTAATACGTTATAACGTATAACGTTATGTAGCATTACGATATAACGTATAACGTTATGTAGCATTACGATATAACGTATAACGTTATATAGTATTACGTTATAACGTATAACATTATGCAGCATTACGATATAACGTATAACGTTATATAGTATTACGTTATAACGTATAACGTTATGTAGTATTACGTTATAACATATAACGTTATGTAGTAATACGTTATAGCGTATAACGTTATGTAGCATTACGATATAACATATAACGTTGTGTAGCAAAACGATATAACGTATAACGTTATATAGTATTACGATATAACGTATAACGTTATGTAGCATTACGATATAACGTATAACGTTATGTAGCATTACGATATAACGTATAACGTTATATGGTAATACGTTATAACGTATAACGTTATGTACCATTACGATACAACGTATTACGTTATATAGTATTACGTTATAACGTATAACGTTATGTAGCATAACGATATAACGTATAGCGTTATGTACCATTACGATATAACGTATAACGTTATGTAACATTACGATATAACGTATAACGTTATGTAGCATAACGATATAACGTATAACGTTATATAGTATTACGTTATAGCGTATAACGTTATGTAGCATTACGATATAACATATAACGTTATGTAGCATAACGATATAACGCATAACGTTATATAGTATTACGGTATAACGTATAACGTTATGTAGCATTACGATATAACGTATAACGTTATGTAGCAAAACGATATAACGTATAACGTTATATATTATTATGATATAACGTATAAGGTTATGTAGCATAACGATATAACGTATAACGTTATGTAGTATTATGATATAACGTAGATGGTTATGTAGCATTACGATATAACGTATAACGTTATGTAGCATTACGATATAACGTATAACGTTATGTAGCATTGCGATATAACGTATAACGTTATATTTTAATACGTTATAACGTATAACGTTATGTACCATTACGATGTAACGTATAACGTTATATAGTATTACGTTATAACGTACAACGTTATGTAGCATTACGATATAACATATAACGTTATGTAGCATAACGAAATAACGTATAACGTTATATAGTATTACGTTATAACGTATAACGTTATGTACCATTACGATATAACGTATAATTTTATATGGTATTACGTTATAACGTATAACGTTATGTAGTATTACGTTATAACATATAACGTTATGTAGTAATACGTTATAACGTATTACGTTATGTAGCATTACGATATAACGTATAACGTTATGTAGCATAACGATATAGCGTATAACGATATGTAGTATTATGATATAACGTATAAGGTTATGTAGCATTACGATATAACGTATAACGTTATGTAGCATTACGATATAACGTATAACGTTATATAGTAATACGTCATAACGTATAACGTTATGTACCATTACGATACAACGTATTACGTTATATACTATTACGTTATAACGTATAACGTTATGTAGTATTACGTTATAACATATAACGTTATGTAGTAATACGTTATAGCGTATAACGTTATGAAGCATTACGATATAACGTACAACGTTATGTAGCATTACGATATATCGTATAACGTTATATGGTAATACGTTATAACGTATAACGTTATGTAGCATTACGATATAACGTATAACGTTATATGGTAATACGTTATAACGTATAACGTTATGTAGCATTACGATATAACGTATAACGTTATGTAGCATTACGATAAAACGTATAACGTTATATGGTAATACGTTATAACGTATAACGTTATGTAGCATTACGATATAACGTATAACGTTATGTAGCATTACGATATAACGTATAACGTTATATAGTATTACGTTATAACGTATAACATTATGCAGCATTACGATATAACGTATAACGTTATATACTATTACGTTATAACGTATAACGTTATGTAGTATTACGTTATAACATATAACGTTATGTAGTAATACGTTATAGCGTATAACGTTATGTAGCATTACGATATAACATATAACGTTGTGTAGCAAAACGATATAACGTATAACGTTATATAGTATTACGATATAACGTATAACGTTATGTAGCATTACGTTATAACATATAACGTTATGTAGTAATACGTTATAACGTATTACGTTATGTAGCATTACGATATAACGTATAACGTTATGTAGCATAACGATATAGCGTATAACGATATGTAGTATTATGATATAACGTATAAGGTTATGTAGCATTACGATATAACGTATAACGTTATGTAGCATTACGATATAACGTATAACGTTATATGGTAATACGTTATAACGTATAACGTTATGTACCATTACGATACAACGTATTACGTTATATAGTATTACGTTATAACGTATAACGTTATGTAGCATAACGATATAACGTATAGCGTTATGTACCATTACGATATAACGTATAACGTTATGTAACATTACGATATAACGTATAACGTTATGTAGCATAACGATATAACGTATAACGTTATATAGTATTACGTTATAGCGTATAACGTTATGTAGCATTACGATATAACATATAACGTTATGTAGCATAACGGTATAACGCATAACGTTATATAGTATTACGGTATAACGTATAACGTTATGTAGCATTACGATATAACGTATAACGTTATGTAGCAAAACGATATAACGTATAACGTTATATATTATTATGATATAACGTATAAGGTTATGTAGCATAACGATATAACGTATAACGTTATGTAGTATTATGATATAACGTAGATGGTTATGTAGCATTACGATATAACGTATAACGTTATGTAGCATTACGATATAACGTATAACGTTATGTAGCATTGCGATATAACGTATAACGTTATATTTTAATACGTTATAACGTATAACGTTATGTACCATTACGATGTAACGTATAACGTTATATAGTATTACGTTATAACGTACAACGTTATGTAGCATTACGATATAACATATAACGTTATGTAGCATAACGATATAACGTATAACGTTATATAGTATTACGTTATAACGTATAACGTTATGTAGAATTACGATATAACGTATAACGTTATATAGTATTATGTTATAACGTACAACGTTATGTAGCATTACGATATAACATATAACGTTATGGAGCATAACGATATAACGTATAACGTTATATAGTATTACGTTATAACGTATAACGTTATGTAGCATTACGATATAACGTATAACGTTATATAGTATTACGTTATAACGTATAACGTTATGTAGTATTACGTTATAACATTTAACGTTATGTAGTAATACGTTATAACGTATAACGTTATGTAGCATTACGATATAACGTATAAGGTTACGTAGCATTACGATATAACGTATAACGTTAAATAGTATTACGTTATAACGTATAACGTTATATAGTATTACGATATAACGTATAACGTTATGTAGCATTACGATATAACGTATAACGTTATATAGTAATACGTTATAACGTATAACGTTATGTACCATTACGATACAACGTATTACGTTATATAGTATTACGTTATACCGTATAACGTTATGTAGTATTACGTTATAACATATAACGTTATGTAGTAATACGTTATAGCGTATAACGTTATGTAGCATTACGATATAACATATAACGCTGTGTAGCAAAACGATATAACGTATAACGTTATATAGTATTACGATATAACGTATAACGTTATGTAGCATTACGTTATAACATATAACGTTATGTAGTAATACGTTATAACGTATTACGTTATGTAGCATTACGATATAACGTATAACGTTATGTAGCATAACGATATAGCATATAACGATATGTAGTATTATGATATAACGTATAAGGTTATGTAGCATTACGATATAACGTATAACGTTATGTAGCATTACGATATAACGTACAACGTTATATAGTAATACGTTATAACGTATAACGTTATGTAGTATTACGTTATAACATATAACGTTATGTAGTAATACGTTATAGCGTATAACGTTATGTAGCATTACGATATAACGTACAACGTTATGTAGCATTACGATATAACGTATAACGTTATATGGTAATACGTTATAACGTATAACGTTATGTAGCATTACGATATAACGTATAACGTTATATGGTAATACGTTATAACGTATAACGTTATGTAGCATTACGATATAACGTATAACGTTATGTAGCATAACGATATAGCGTATAACGATATGTAGTATTATGATATAACGTATAAGGTTATGTAGCATTACGATATAACGTATAACGTTGTGTAGCAAAACGATATAACGTATAACGTTATATAGTATTACGATATAACGTATAACGTTATGTACCATTACGATACAACGTATTACGTTATATAGTATTACGTTATAACGTATAACGTTATGTAGTATTACGTTATAACATATAACGTTATGTAGTAATACGTTATAGCGTATAACGTTATGTAGCATTACGATATAACGTACAACGTTATGTAGCATTACGATATAACGTATAACGTTATATGGTAATACGTTATAACGTATAACGTTATGTAGCATTACGATATAACGTATAACGTTATATGGTAATACGTTATAACGTATAACGTTATGTAGCATTACGATATAACGTATAACGTTATGTAGCATTACGATAAAACGTATAACGTTATATGGTAATACGTTATAACGTATAACGTTATGTAGCATTACGATATAACGTATAACGTTATGTATCATTACGACATAACGTATAACGTTATATAGTATTACGTTATAACTTATAACATTATGCAGCATTACGATATAACGTATAACGTTATATAGTATTACGTTATAACGTATAACGTTATGTAGTATTACGTTATAACATATAACGTTATGTAGTAATACGTTATAACGTATTACGTTATGTAGCATTACGATATAACGTATAACGTTATGTAGCATAACGATATAGCGTATAACGATATGTAGTATTATGATATAACGTATAAGGTTATGTAGCATTACGATATAACGTATAACGTTATGTAGCATTACGATATAACGTATAACGTTATATGGTAATACGTTATAACGTATAACGTTATGTACCATTACGATACAACGTATTACGTTATATAGTATTACGTTATAACGTATAACGTTATGTAGTATTACGTTATAACGTATAACGTTATGTAACATTACGATGTAACGTATGACGTTATGTAGCATAACGATATAACGTATAGCGTTATGTACCATTACGATATAACGTATAACGTTATATGGTAATACGTTATAACGTATAACGTTATGAAACATAACGATATAACGTATAACGTTATGTAGCATAACGATATAACGTATAACGTTATATAGTATTACGTTATAACGTATAACGTTATGTAGCATTACGATATAACATATAAAATTATGTAGCATAACGATATAACGCATAACGTTATATAGTATTACGGTATAACGTATAACGTTATGTAGCATTACGATATAACGTATAACGTTATGTAGCATAACGATATAACGTATAACGATATGTAGTATTATGATATAACGTATAACGTTATGTAACATTACGAAATAACGTATAACGTTATGTAGCATAACGATATAACGTATAACTTTATATAGTATTACGTTATAACGTATAACGTTATGTACCATTACGATATAACGTATAACGTTATATGGTAATACGTTATAACGTATAACGTTATGTAACATTACGATATAACGTATAACGTTATGTAGCATGACGATATAACGTATAACGTTATGTAGCATAACGATATAACGTATAACGTTATATAGTATTATGATATAACGTATAACGTTATATAGTATTACGTTATAACGTATAACGTTATGTAGTATTACGATATAACGTATAACGTTATATAGTATTATGTTATAACGTACAACGTTATGTAGCATTACGATATAACGTATAACTTTATATAGTATTACGTTATAACGTATAACGTTATGTACCATTACGATATAACGTATAACGTTATATGGTAATACGTTATAACGTATAACGTTATGTAACATTACGATATAACGTATAACGTTATGTAGCATAACGATATAACGTATAACGTTATGTAGCATTACGATATAACGTATAACGTTATATAGTATTACGTTATAACGTATAACGTTATGTAGTATTACGATATAACGTATAACGTTATATTTTAATACGTTATAACGTATAACGTTATGTACCATTACGATATAACGTATAACGTTATATAGTATTACGTTATAACGTACAACGTTATGTAGCATTACGATATAACATATAACGTTATGTAGCATAACGATATAACGTATAACGTTATATAGTATTACGTTATAACGTATAACGTTATATAGTATTACGTTATAACGTATAACGTTATGTACCATTACGATATAACGTATAACGTTATATGGTAATACGTTATAACGTATAACGTTATGTAACATTACGATATAACGTATAACGTTATGTAGCATAACGATATAACGTATAACGTCATATAGTATTACGTTATAACGTATAACGTTATGTAGCATTACGATATAACGTATAACGTTATATAGTATTACGTTATAACGTATAACGTTATGTAGCATTACGATATAACGTGTAACGTTATATAGTATTACGTTATAACGTATAACGTTATGTAGTATTACGTTATAACATATAACGTTATGTAGTAATACGTTATAACGTATAACGTTATGAAGCATTACGATATAATGTATAACGTTATATGGTAATACGTTATAACGTATAACGTTATGTACCATTACGATATAACGTATAACGTTATGTAACATTACGATATAACGTATAACGTTATGTGGCATAACGATATAACGTATAACGTTATATAGTATTACGTTATAACATATAACGTTATGTAGTAATACGTTATAACGTATTACGTTATGTAGCATTACGATATAACGTATAACGTTATGTAGCATAACGATATAGCGTATAACGATATGTAGTATTATGATATAACGTATAAGGTTATGTAGCATTACGATATAACGTATAACGTTATGTAGCATTACGATATAACGTATAACGTTATATGGTAATACGTTATAACGTATAACGTTATGTACCATTACGATATAACGTATTACGTTATATAGTATTACGTTATAACGTATAACGTTATGTAGTATTACGTTATAACATATAACGTTAAGTTGTAATACGTTATAGCGTATAACGTTATGTAGCATTACGATATAACGTATAACGTTATGTAGCATTACGATATAACGTACAACGTTATATAGTAATACGTTATAACGTATAACGTTATGTAGTATTACGTTATAACATATAACGTTATGTAGTAATACGTTATAGCGTATAACGTTATGTAGCATTACGATATAACGTACAACGTTATGTAGCATTACGATATAACGTATAACGTTATATGGTAATACGTTATAACGTATAACGTTATGTAGCATTACGATATAACGTATAACGTTATATGGTAATACGTTATAACGTATAACGTTATGTAGCATTACGATATAACGTATAACGTTATGTAGCATAACGATATAGCGTATAACGATATGTAGTATTATGATATAACGTATAAGGTTATGTAGCATTACGATATAACGTATAACGTTGTGTAGCAAAACGATATAACGTATAACGTTATATAGTATTACGATATAACGTATAACGTTATGTACCATTACGATACAACGTATTACGTTATATAGTATTACGTTATAACGTATAACGTTATGTAGTATTACGTTATAACATATAACGTTATGTAGTAATACGTTATAGCGTATAACGTTATGTAGCATTACGATATAACGTACAACGTTATGTAGCATTACGATATAACGTATAACGTTATATGGTAATACGTTATAACGTATAACGTTATGTAGCATTACGATATAACGTATAACGTTATATGGTAATACGTTATAACGTATAACGTTATGTAGCATTACGATATAACGTATAACGTTATGTAGCATTACGATAAAACGTATAACGTTATATGGTAATACGTTATAACGTATAACGTTATGTAGCATTACGATATAACGTATAACGTTATGTATCATTACGATATAACGTATAACGTTATATAGTATTACGTTATAACTTATAACATTATGCAGCATTACGATATAACGTATAACGTTATATAGTATTACGTTATAACGTATAACGTTATGTAGTATTACGTTATAACATATAACGTTATGTAGTAATACGTTATAACGTATTACGTTATGTAGCATTACGATATAACGTATAACGTTATGTAGCATAACGATATAGCGTATAACGATATGTAGTATTATGATATAACGTATAAGGTTATGTAGCATTACGATATAACGTATAACGTTATGTAGCATTACGATATAACGTATAACGTTATATGGTAATACGTTATAACGTATAACGTTATGTACCATTACGATACAACGTATTACGTTATATAGTATTACGTTATAACGTATAACGTTATGTAGTATTACGTTATAACGTATAACGTTATGTAACATTACGATGTAACGTATGACGTTATGTAGCATAACGATATAACGTATAGCGTTATGTACCATTACGATATAACGTATAACGTTATATGGTAATACGTTATAACGTATAACGTTATGAAACATAACGATATAACGTATAACGTTATGTAGCATAACGATATAACGTATAACGTTATATAGTATTACGTTATAACGTATAACGTTATGTAGCATTACGATATAACATATAAAATTATGTAGCATAACGATATAACGCATAACGTTATATAGTATTACGGTATAACGTATAACGTTATGTAGCATTACGATATAACGTATAACGTTATGTAGCATAACGATATAACGTATAACGATATGTAGTATTATGATATAACGTATAACGTTATGTAACATTACGAAATAACGTATAACGTTATGTAGCATAACGATATAACGTATAACTTTATATAGTATTACGTTATAACGTATAACGTTATGTACCATTACGATATAACGTATAACGTTATATGGTAATACGTTATAACGTATAACGTTATGTAACATTACGATATAACGTATAACGTTATGTAGCATGACGATATAACGTATAACGTTATGTAGCATAACGATATAACGTATAACGTTATATAGTATTATGATATAACGTATAACGTTATATAGTATTACGTTATAACGTATAACGTTATGTAGTATTACGATATAACGTATAACGTTATATAGTATTATGTTATAACGTACAACGTTATGTAGCATTACGATATAACGTATAACTTTATATAGTATTACGTTATAACGTATAACGTTATGTACCATTACGATATAACGTATAACGTTATATGGTAATACGTTATAACGTATAACGTTATGTAACATTACGATATAACGTATAACGTTATGTAGCATAACGATATAACGTATAACGTTATGTAGCATTACGATATAACGTATAACGTTATATAGTATTACGTTATAACGTATAACGTTATGTAGTATTACGATATAACGTATAACGTTATATTTTAATACGTTATAACGTATAACGTTATGTACCATTACGATATAACGTATAACGTTATATAGTATTACGTTATAACGTACAACGTTATGTAGCATTACGATATAACATATAACGTTATGTAGCATAACGATATAACGTATAACGTTATATAGTATTACGTTATAACGTATAACGTTATATAGTATTACGTTATAACGTATAACGTTATGTACCATTACGATATAACGTATAACGTTATATGGTAATACGTTATAACGTATAACGTTATGTAACATTACGATATAACGTATAACGTTATGTAGCATAACGATATAACGTATAACGTCATATAGTATTACGTTATAACGTATAACGTTATGTAGCATTACGATATAACGTATAACGTTATATAGTATTACGTTATAACGTATAACGTTATGTAGCATTACGATATAACGTGTAACGTTATATAGTATTACGTTATAACGTATAACGTTATGTAGTATTACGTTATAACATATAACGTTATGTAGTAATACGTTATAACGTATAACGTTATGAAGCATTACGATATAATGTATAACGTTATATGGTAATACGTTATAACGTATAACGTTATGTACCATTACGATATAACGTATAACGTTATGTAACATTACGATATAACGTATAACGTTATGTGGCATAACGATATAACGTATAACGTTATATAGTATTACGTTATAACATATAACGTTATGTAGTAATACGTTATAACGTATTACGTTATGTAGCATTACGATATAACGTATAACGTTATGTAGCATAACGATATAGCGTATAACGATATGTAGTATTATGATATAACGTATAAGGTTATGTAGCATTACGATATAACGTATAACGTTATGTAGCATTACGATATAACGTATAACGTTATATGGTAATACGTTATAACGTATAACGTTATGTACCATTACGATATAACGTATTACGTTATATAGTATTACGTTATAACGTATAACGTTATGTAGTATTACGTTATAACATATAACGTTAAGTTGTAATACGTTATAGCGTATAACGTTATG
This sequence comes from Bombus lapidarius, assembly GCA_936014575.1. NCBI lineage: Eukaryota > Metazoa > Arthropoda > Insecta > Hymenoptera > Apidae > Bombus > Bombus lapidarius. The sequence continues at coordinate 156,851 of CAKXZU010000048.1, forward strand.
TAGCATTACGATATAACGTATAACGTTATGTACACATTACGATATAACGTATAACGTTATATGGCAATACGTATAACGTTATGTAACATTACAATATAACGTATAACGTCATGCAGCATAACGGTATAACGTATAACGTTATATAGCATTTCGTTATAACGCATAACGTTATGTAGCATTACGATATAACGTATAACGTTATATAGTATTACGTTATAACGTATAGCGTTATGTAGTATTACGTTATAACATATAACGTTATGTAGTAATACGTTATAACGTATAATGTCATTTAGCATTACGATATAACGTATAACGTTATGTAGCATTACGATATAACGTATAACGTTATACGGTAATACGTTATAACGTATAACGTTATGTAGCATTACGATATAACGTATAACGTTATGTAGCATTACGATATAACGTATAACGTTATATGGTAATACGTTATAACGTATAACGTTATGTACCATTACGATATAACGTATTACGTTATGTAGCATAACGATATAACGTATAACGTCATATAGTATTACGTTATAACGTATAACGTTATGTAGCATTACGATATAACGTATAACGTTATGTACACATTACGATGTAACGTATAACGTTATATGGCAATACGTTATAACGTATAACGTTATGTAACATTACAATATAACGTATAACGTCATGCAGCATAACGGTATAACGTATAACGTTATATAGCATTACGTTATAACGCATAACGTTATGTAGCATTACGATATAACGTATAACGTTATATAGTATTACGTTATAACGTATAACGTTATGTAGTATTACGTTATAACGTATAACGTTATGTAACATTACGATATAACGTATAACGTTATGTAGCATAACGATATAACGTATAGCGTTATGTACCATTACGATATAACGTATAACGTTATGTAACATTACGATATAACGTATAACGTTATGTAGCATAACGATATAACGTATAACGTTATATAGTATTACGCTATAACGTATAACGTTATGTAGCATTACGATATAACATATAACGTTATGTAGCATAACGATATAACGCATAACGTTATATAGTATTACGGTATAACGTATAACGTTATGTAGCATTACGATATAACGTATAACGTTATGTAGCATAACGATATAACGTATAACGTTATATAGTATTATGATATAACGTATAAGGTTATGTAGCATAACGATATAACGTATAACGTTATGTAGTATTATGATATAACGTAGATGGTTATGTAGCATTACGATATAACGTATAACGTTATGTAGCATTACGATATAACGTATAACGTTATGTAGAATTGCGATATAACGTATAACATTATATTTTAATACGTTATAACGTATAACGTTATGTACCATTACGATATAACGTATAACGTTATATAGTATTACGTTATAACGTACAACGTTATGTAGCATTACGATATAACATATAACGTTATCTAGCATAACGATATAACGTATAACGTTATATAGTATTACGTTATAACGTATAACGTTATGTAGCATTACGATATAACATATAACGTTATGTAGCATAACGATATAACGCATAACGTTATATAGTATTACGGTATAACGTATAACGTTATGTAGCATTACGATATAACGTATAACGTTTATGTAGCATAACGATATAACGTATAACGTTATATAGTATTATGATATAACGTATAAGGTTATGTAGCATAACGATATAACGTATAACGTTATGTGGTATTATGATATAACGTAGATGGTTATGTAGCATTACGATATGACGTATAACGTTATGTAGCATTACGATATAACGTATAACGTTATGTAGAATTGCGATATAACGTATAACGTTATATTTTAATACGTTATAACGTATAACGTTATGTAGCATTACGATATAACGTATAACGTTATATAGTATTACGTTATAACGTACAACGTTATGTAGCATTACGATATAACATATAACGTTATGTAGCATAACGATATAACGTATAACGTTATATAGTATTACGTTATAACGTATAACGTTATGTAGCATTACGATATAACGTATAACGTTATATAGTATTACGTTATAACGTATAACGTTATGTAGAATTACGATATAACGTATAACGTTATATAGTATTATGTTATAACGTACAACGTTATGTAGCATTACGATATAACATATAACGTTATGGAGCATAACGATATAACGTATAACGTTATATAGTATTACGTTATAACGTATAACGTTATGTAGCATTACGATATAACGTATAACGTTATATAGTATTACGTTATAACGTATAACGTTATGTAGTATTACGGTATAACGTATAACGTTATGTAGCATTACGATATAACGTATAACGTTATGTAGCATAACGATATAACGTATAACGTTATATAGTATTATGATATAACGTATAAGGTTATGTAGCATAACGATATAACGTATAACGTTATGTAGTATTATGATATAACGTAGATGGTTATGTAGCATTACGCTATAACGTATAACGTTATGTAGCGTTACGATATAACGTATAACGTTATGTAGCATAACGATATAACGCATAACGGTATATAGTATTACGATATAACGTATAACGTTATGTAGCATAACGATATAACGTATAACGTTATGTAGTATTATGATATAACGAATAAGGTTATGCAGCATTACGATATAACGTATAACGTTATGTAGCATTACGAAATAACGTATTACGTTATATAGTATTACGATATGACGTATAACGTTATGTAGCATAACGATATAACGTATAACGTTATGTAGTATTATGATATAACGTATAACGTTATGTACACATTACGATATAACGTATAACGTTATGTAGCATAACGATATAACGTATAACGTTATATAGTATTACGTTATAACGTATAACGTTATGTAGCATTACGATATAACATATAACGTTATGTAGCATAACGATATAACGCATAACGTTATATAGTATTACGGTATAACGTATAACGTTATGTAGCATTACGATATAACGTATAACGTTATATAGCATTACGTTATAACGCATAACGTTATGTAGCATTACGATATAACATATAACGTTATGTAGCATAACGATATAACGTATAACGTTATATAGTATTACGTTATAACGTATAACGTTATGTAGCATTACGATATAACGTATAACGTTATATAGTATTACGTTATAACGTATAACGTTATGTAGAATTACGATATAACGTATAACGTTATATAGTATTATGTTATAACGTACAACGTTATGTAGCATTACGATATAACCTATAACGTTATGGAGCATAACGATATAACGTATGACGTTATATAGTATTACGTTATAACGTATAACGTTATGTAGCATTACGATATAACGTATAACGTTATATAGTATTACGTTATAACGTATAACGTTATGTAGTATTACGTTATAACATTTAACGTTATGTAGTAATACGTTATAACGTATAACGTTATGTAGCATTACGATATAACGTATAACGTTACGTAGCATTACGATATAACGTATGACGTTATATGGTAATACGTTATAACGTATAACGTTATGTAGCATTACGATATAACGTATAACGTTATATGGTAATACGTTATAACGTATAACGTTATGTACTATTTCGATATAACGTATAACGTTATATGGTAATACGTTATAACGTATAACGTTATGTAACATTACGATATAACGTATAACGTTATGTAGCATAACGATATAACGTATAACTTTATATAGTATTACGTTATAACGTATAACGTTATGTACCATTACGATATAACGTATAACGTTATATGGTATTACGTTATAACGTATAACGTTATGTAGTATTACGTTATAACATATAACGTTATGTAGTAATACGTTATAGCGTATAACGTTATGTAGCATTACGATATAACATATAACGTTGTGTAGCAAAGCGATATAACGTATAACGTTATATAGTATTACGATATAACGTATAAATTTATGTAGCATTACGTTATAACATATAACGTTATGTAGTAATACGTTATAACGTATTACGTTATGTAGCATTACGATATAACGTATAACGTTATGTAGCATAACGATATAGCGTATAACGATATGTAGTATTATGATATAACGTATAAGGTTATGTAGCATTACGATATAACGTATAACGTTATGTAGCATTACGATATAACGTATAACGTTATATAGTAATACGTCATAACGTATAACGTTATGTACCATTACGATACAACGTATTACGTTATATAGTATTACGTTACAACGTATAACGTTATGTAGTATTACGTTATAACATATAACGTTATGTAGTAATACGTTATAGCGTATAACGTTATGTAGCATTACGATATAACGTACAACGTTATGTAGCATTACGATATAACGTATAACGTTATATGGTAATACGTTATAACGTATAACGTTATGTAGCATTACGATATAACGTATAACGTTATATGGTAATACGTTATAACGTATAACGTTATGTAGCATTACGATATAACGTATAACGTTATGTAGCATTACGATAAAACGTATAACGTTATATGGTAATACGTTATAACGTATAACGTTATGTAGCATTACGATATAACGTATAACGTTATGTAGCATTACGATATAACGTATAACGTTATATAGTATTACGTTATAACGTATAACATTATGCAGCATTACGATATAACGTATAACGTTATATAGCATTACGTTATAACGTATAACGTTATGTAGTATTACTTTATAACATATAACGTTATGTAGTAATACGTTATAGCGTATAACGTTATGTAGCATTACGATATAACATATAACGTTGTGTAGCAAAACGATATAACGTATAACGTTATATAGTATTACGATATAACGTATAACGTTATGTAGCATTACGTTATAACATATAACGTTATGTAGTAATACGTTATAACGTATTACGTTATGTAGCATTACGATATAACGTATAACGTTATGTAGCATAACGATATAGCGTATAACGATATGTAGTATTATGATATAACGTATAAGGTTATGTAGCATTACGATATAACGTATAACGTTATGTAGCATTACGATATAACGTATAACGTTATATGGTAATACGTTATAACGTATAACGTTATGTACCATTACGATACAACGTATTACGTTATATAGTATTACGTTATAACGTATAACGTTATGTAGTATTACGTTATAACGTATAACGTTATGTAACATTACGATATAACGTATAACGTTATGTAGCATAACGATATAACGTATAGCGTTATGTACCATTACGATATAACGTATAACGTTATGTAACATTACGATATAACGTATAACGTTATGTAGCATAACGATATAACGTATAACGTTATATAGTATTACGTTATAGCGTATAACGTTATGTAGCATTACGATATAACATATAACGTTATGTAGCATAACGATATAACGCATAACGTTATATAGTATTACGGTATAACGTATAACGTTATGTAGCATTACGATATAACGTATAACGTTATGTAGCAAAACGATATAACGTATAACGTTATATATTATTATGATATAACGTATAAGGTTATGTAGCATAACGATATAACGTATAACGTTATGTAGTATTATGATATAACGTAGATGGTTATGTAGCATTACGATATAACGTATAACGTTATGTAGCATTACGATATAACGTATAACGTTATGTAGCATTGCGATATAACGTATAACGTTATATTTTAATACGTTATAACGTATAACGTTATGTACCATTACGATATAACGTATAACGTTATATAGTATTACGTTATAACGTACAACGTTATGTAGCATTACGATATAACATATAACGTTATGTAGCATAACGATATAACGTATAACGTTATATAGTATTACGATATAACGTATAAGGTTACGTAGCATTACGATATAACGTATAACGTTAAATAGTATTACGTTATAACGTATAACGTTATATAGTATTACGATATAACGCATAACGTTATGTAGCATTACGATATAACGTATAACGTTATATAGTAATACGTTATAACGTATAACGTTATGTACCATTACGATACAACGTATTACGTTATATAGTATTACGTTATACCGTATAACGTTATGTAGTATTACGTTATAACATATAACGTTATGTAGTAATACGTTATAGCGTATAACGTTATGTAGCATTACGATATAACATATAACGTTGTGTAGCAAAACGATATAACGTATAACGTTATATAGTATTACGATATAACGTATAACGTTATGTAGCATTACGTTATAACATATAACGTTATGTAGTAATACGTTATAACGTATTACGTTATGTAGCATTACGATATAACGTATAACGTTATGTAGCATAACGATATAGCGTATAACGATATGTAGTATTATGATATAACGTATAAGGTTATGTAGCATTACGATATAACGTATAACGTTATGTAGCATTACGATATAACGTACAACGTTATATAGTAATACGTTATAACGTATAACGTTATGTAGTATTACGTTATAACATATAACGTTATGTAGTAATACGTTATAGCGTATAACGTTATGTAGCATTACGATATAACGTACAACGTTATGTAGCATTACGATATAACGTATAACGTCATATGGTAATACGTTATAACGTATAACGTTATGTAGCATTACGATATAACGTATAACGTTATATGGTAATACGTTATAACGTATAACGTTATGTAGCATTACGATATAACGTATAACGTTATGTAGCATAACGATATAGCGTATAACGATATGTAGTATTATGATATAGAGTATAAGGTTATGTAGCATTACGATATAACGTATAACGTTGTGTAGCAAAACGATATAACGTATAACGTTATATAGTATTACGATATAACGTATAACGTTATGTACCATTACGATACAACGTATTACGTTATATAGTATTACGTTATAACGTATAACGTTATGTAGTATTACGTTATAACATATAACGTTATGTAGTAATACGTTATAGCGTATAACGTTATGTAGCATTACGTTATAACGTATAACGTTATGTAGTCTTACGTTATAACATATAACGTTATGTAGTAATACGTTATAACGTATTACGTTATGTAGCATTACGATATAACGTATAACGTTATGTAGCATAACGATATAGCGTATAACGATATGTAGTATTATGATATAACGTATAAGGTTATGTAGCATTACGATATAACGTATAACGTTATGTAGCATTACGATATAACGTATAACGTTATATGGTAATACGTTATAACGTATAACGTTATGTACCATTACGATACAACGTATTACGTTATATAGTATTACGTTATAACGTATAACGTTATGTAGTATTACGTTATAACGTATAACGTTATGTAACATTACGATGTAACGTATGACGTTATGTAGCATAACGATATAACGTATAGCGTTATGTACCATTACGATATAACGTATAACGTTATATGGTAATACGTTATAACGTATAACGTTATGTAACATAACGATATAACGTATAACGTTATGTAGCATAACGATATAACGTATAACGTTATATAGTATCACGTTATAACGTATAACGTTATGTAGCATTACGATATAACATATAAAATTATGTAGCATAACGATATAACGCATAACGTTATATAGTATTACGGTATAACGTATAACGTTATGTAGCATTACGATATAACGTATAACGTTATGTAGCATAACGATATAACGTATAACGATATGCAGTATTATGATATAACGTATAACGTTATGTAAGATTACGAAATAACGTATAACGTTATGTAGCATAACGATATAACGTATAACTTTATATAGTATTACGTTATAACGTATAACGTTATGTACCATTACGATATAACGTATAACGTTATATGGTAATACGTTATAACGTATAACGTTATGTAACATTACGATATAACGTATAACGTTATGTAGCATGACGATATAACGTATAACGTTATGTAGCATAACGATATAACGTATAACGTTATATAGTATTATGATATAACGTATAACGTTATATAGTATTACGTTATAACGTATAACGTTATGTAGTATTACGATATAACGTATAACGTTATATAGTATTATGTTATAACGTACAACGTTATGTACCATTACGATATAACGTATAACTTTATATAGTATTACGTTATAACGTATAACGTTATGTACCATTACGATATAACGTATAACGTTATATGGTAATACGTTATAACGTATAACGTTATGTAACATTACGATATAACGTATAACGTTATGTAGCATAACGATATAACGTATAACGTTATGTAGCATTACGATATAACGTATAACGTTATATAATATTACGTTATAACGTATAACGTTATGTAGTATTACGATATAACGTATAACGTTATATTTTAATACGTTATAACGTATAACGTTATGTACCATTACGATATAACGTATAACGTTATATAGTATTACGTTATAACGTACAACGTTATGTAGCATTACGATATATCATATAACGTTATGTAGCATAACGATATAACGTATAACGTTATATAGTATTACGTTATAACGTATAACGTTATGGAGCATAACGATATAACGTATAACGTTATATAGTATTACGTTATAACGTATAACGTTATGTAGCATTACGATATAACGTATAACGTTATATAGTATTACGTTATAACGTATACCGTTATGTAGTATTACGTTATAACATTTAACGTTATGTAGTAATACGTTATACCATATAACGTTATGTAGCATTACGATATAACGTATAACGTTACGTAGCATTACGATATAACGTATGACGTTATATGGTAATACGTTATAACGTATAACGTTATGTAGCATTACGATATAACGTATAACGTTATATGGTAATACGTTATAACGTATAACGTTATGTACTATTTCGATATAACGTATAACGTTATATGGTAATACGTTATAACGTATAACGTTATGTAACATTACGATATAACGTATAACGTTATGTAGCATAACGATATAACGTATAACGTTATATAGTATTACGTTATAACGTATAACGTTATGTACCATTACGATATAACGTATAACGTTATATGGTAATACGTTATAACGTATAACGTTATGTAACATTACGATGTAACGTATAACGTTATGTAGCATAACGATATAACGTATAACGTCATATAGTATTACGTTATAACGTATAACGTTATGTAGCATTACGATATAACGTATAACGTTATATAGTATTACGTTATAACGTATAACGTTATGTAGCATTACGATATAACGTATAAGGTTACGTAGCATTACGATATAACGTATAACGTTAAATAGTATTACGTTATAACGTATAACGTTATATAGTATTACGATATAACGTATAACGTTATGTAGCATTACGATATAACGTATAACGTTATATAGTAATACGTTATAACGTATAACGTTATGTACCATTACGATACAACGTATTACGTTATATAGTATTACGTTATACCGTATAACGTTATGTAGTATTACGTTATAACATATAACGTTATGTAGTAATACGTTATAGCGTATAACGTTATGTAGCATTACGATATAACATATAACGTTGTGTAGCAAAACGATATAACGTATAACGTTATATAGTATTACGATATAACGTATAACGTTATGTAGCATTACGTTATAACATATAACGTTATGTAGTAATACGTTATAACGTATTACGTTATGTAGCATTACGATATAACGTATAACGTTATGTAGCATAACGATATAGCGTATAACGATATGTAGTATTATGATATAACGTATAAGGTTATGTAGCATTACGATATAACGTATAACGTTATGTAGCATTACGATATAACGTACAACGTTATATAGTAATACGTTATAACGTATAACGTTATGTAGTATTACGTTATAACATACAACGTTATGTAGTAATACGTTATAGCGTATAACGTTATGTAGCATTACGATATAACGTACAACGTTATGTAGCATTACGATATAACGTATAACGTTATATGGTAATACGTTATAACGTATAACGTTATGTAGCATTACGATATAACGTATAACGTTATATGGTAATACGTTATAACGTATAACGTTATGTAGCATTACGATATAACGTATAACGTTATGTAGCATAACGATATAGCGTATAACGATATGTAGTATTATGATATAACGTATAAGGTTATGTAGCATTACGATATAACGTATAACGTTGTGTAGCAAAACGATATAACGTATAACGTTATATAGTATTACGATATAACGTATAACGTTATGTACCATTACGATACAACGTATTACGTTATATAGTATTACGTTATAACGTATAACGTTATGTAGTATTACGTTATAACATATAACGTTATGTAGTAATACGTTATAGCGTATAACGTTATGTAGCATTACGATATAACGTACAACGTTATGTAGCATTACGATATAACGTATAACGTTATATGGTAATACGTTATAACGTATAACGTTATGTAGCATTACGATATAACGTATAACGTTATATGGTAATACGTTATAACGTATAACGTTATGTAGCATTACGATATAACGTATAACGTTATGTAGCATTACGATAAAACGTATAACGTTATATGGTAATACGTTATAACGTATAACGTTATGTAGCATTACGATATAACGTATAACGTTATGTATCATTACGATATAACGTATAACGTTATATAGTACTACGTTATAACGTATAACATTATGCAGCATTACGATATAACGTATAACGTTATATAGTATTACGTTATAACGTATAACGTTATGTAGTATTACGTTATAACATATAACGTTATGTAGTAATACGTTATAACGTATTACGTTATGTAGCATTACGATATAACGTATAACGTTATGTAGCATAACGATATAGCGTATAACGATATGTAGTATTATGATATAACGTATAAGGTTATGTAGCATTACGATATAACGTATAACGTTGTGTAGCAAAACGATATAACGTATAACGTTATATAGTATTACGATATAACGTATAACGTTATGTACCATTACGATACAACGTATTACGTTATATAGTATTACGTTATAACGTATAACGTTATGTAGTATTACGTTATAACATATAACGTTATGTAGTAATACGTTATAGCGTATAACGTTATGTAGCATTACGATATAACGTACAACGTTATGTAGCATTACGATATAACGTATAACGTTATATGGTAATACGTTATAACGTATAACGTTATGTAGCATTACGATATAACGTATAACGTTATATGGTAATACGTTATAACTTATAACGTTATGTAGCATTACGATATAACGTATAACGTTATGTAGCATTACGATAAAACGTATAACGTTATATGGTAATACGTTATAACGTATAACGTTATGTAGCATTACGATATAACGTATAACGTTATGTATCATTACGATATAACGTATAACGTTATATAGTATTACGTTATAACGTATAACATTATGCAGCATTACGATATAACGTATAACGTTATATAGTATTACGTTATAACGTATAACGTTATGTAGTATTACGTTATAACATATAACGTTATGTAGTAATACGTTATAACGTATTACGTTATGTAGCATTACGATATAACGTATAACGTTATGTAGCATAACGATATAGCGTATAACGATATGTAGTATTATGATATAACGTATAAGGTTATGTAGCATTACGATATAACGTATAACGTTATGTAGCATTACGATATAACGTATAACGTTATATGGTAATACGTTATAGCGTATAACGTTATGTACCATTACGATACAACGTATTACGTTATATAGTATTACGTTATAACGTATAACGTTATGTAGTATTACGTTATAACGTATAACGTTATGTAACATTACGATGTAACGTATGACGTTATGTAGCATAACGATATAACGTATAGCGTTATGTACCATTACGATATAACGTATAACGTTATATGGTAATACGTTATAACGTATAACGTTATGTAACATAACGATATAACGTATAACGTTATGTAGCATAACGATATAACGTATAACGTTATATAGTATTACGTTATAACGTATAACGTTATGTAGCATTACGATATAACATATAAAATTATGTAGCATAACGATATAACGCATAACGTTATATAGTATTACGGTATAACGTATAACGTTATGTAGCATTACGATATAACGTATAACGTTATGTAGCATAACGATATAACGTATAACGATATGTAGTATTATGATATAACGTATAACGTTATGTAACATTACGAAATAACGTATAACGTTATGTAGCATAACGATATAACGTATAACTTTATATAGTATTACGTTATAACGTATAACGTTATGTACCATTACGATATAACGTATAACGTTATATGGTAATACGTTATAACGTATAACGTTATGTAACATTACGATATAACGTATAACGTTATGTAGCATGACGATATAACGTATAACGTTATGTAGCATAACGATATAACGTATAACGTTATATAGTATTATGATATAACGTATAACGTTATATAGTATTACGTTATAACGTATAACGTTATGTAGTATTACGATATAACGTATAACGTTATATAGTATTATGTTATAACGTACAACGTTATGTACCATTACGATATAACGTATAACTTTCTATAGTATTACGTTATAACGTATAACGTTATGTACCATTACGATATAACGTATAACGTTATATGGTAATACGTTATAACGTATAACGTTATGTAACATTACGATATAACGTATAACGTTATGTAGCATAACGATATAACGTATAACGTTATGTAGCATTACGATATAACGTATAACGTTATATAGTATTACGTTATAACGTATAACGTTATGTAGTATTACGATATAACGTATAACGTTATATTTTAATACGTTATAACGTATAACGTTATGTACCATTACGATATAACGTATAACGTTATATAGTATTACGTTATAACGTACAACGTTATGAAGCATTACGATATAACATATAACGTTATGTAGCATAACGATATAACGTATAACGTTATATAGTATTACGTTATAACGTATAACGTTATGGAGCATAACGATATAACGTATAACGTTATATAGTATTACGTTATAACGTATAACGTTATGTAGCATTACGATATAACGTATAACGTTATATAGTATTACGTTATAACGTATACCGTTATGTAGTATTACGTTATAACATTTAACGTTATGTAGTAATACGTTATACCGTATAACGTTATGTAGCATTACGATATAACGTATAACGTTACGTAGCATTACGATATAACGTATGACGTTATATGGTAATACGTTATAACGTATAACGTTATGTAGCATTACGATATAACGTATAACGTTATATGGTAATACGTTATAACGTATAACGTTATGTACTATTTCGATATAACGTATAACGTTATATGGTAATACGTTATAACGTATAACGTTATGTAACATTACGATATAACGTATAACGTTATGTAGCATAACGATATAACGTATAACGTTATATAGTATTACGTTATAACGTATAACGTTATGTACCATTACGATATAACGTATAACGTTATATGGTAATACGTTATAACGTATAACGTTATGTAACATTACGATATAACGTATAACGTTATGTAGCATAACGATATAACGTATAACGTCATATAGTATTACGTTATAACGTATAACGTTATGTAGCATTACGATATAACGTATAACGTTATATAGTATTACGTTATAACGTATAACGTTATGTAGCATTACGATATAACGTGTAACGTTATATAGTATTACGTTATAACGTATAACGTTATGTAGTATTACGTTATAACATATAACGTTATGTAGTAATACGTTATAACGTATAACGTTATGAAGCATTACGATATAATGTATAACGTTATATGGTAATACGTTATAACGTATAACGTTATGTACCATTAAGATATAACGTATAACGTTATGTAACATTACGATATAACGTATAACGTTATGTGGCATAACGATATAACGTATAACGTTATATAGTATTACGTTATAACATATAACGTTATGTAGTAATACGTTATAACGTATTACGTTATGTAGCATTACGATATAACGTATAACGTTATGTAGCATAACGATATAGCGTATAACGATATGTAGTATTATGATATAACGTATAAGGTTATGTACCATTACGATATAACGTATAACGTTATGTAGCATTACGATATAACGTATAACGTTATATGGTAATACGTTATAACGTATAACGTTATGTACCATTACGATATAACGTATTACGTTATATAGTATTACGTTATAACGTATAACGTTATGTAGTATTACGTTATAACATATAACGTTAAGTTGTAATACGTTATAGCGTATAACGTTATGTAGCATTACGATATAACGTATAACGTTATGTACACATTACGATATAACGTATAACGTTATATGGCAATACGTATAACGTTATGTAACATTACAATATAACGTATAACGTCATGCAGCATAACGGTATAACGTATAACGTTATATAGCATTACGTTATAACGCATAACGTTATGTAGCATTACGATATAACGTATAACGTTATATAGTATTACGTTATAACGTATAACGTTATGTAGTATTACGTTATAACATATAACGTTATGTAGTAATACGTTATAACGTATAATGTCATTTAGCATTACGATATAACGTATAACGTTATGTAGCATTACGATATAACGTATAACGTTATACGGTAATACGTTATAACGTATAACGTTATGTAGCATTACGATATAACGTATAACGTTATGTAGCATTACGATATAACGTATAACGTTATGTAGCATTACGATATAACGTATAACGTTATATGGTAATACGTTATAACGTATAACGTTATGTACCATTACGATATAACGTATTACGTTATGTAGCATAACGATATAACGTATAACGTCATATAGTATTACGTTATAACGTATAACGTTATGTAGCATTACGATATAACGTATAACGTTATGTACACATTACGATGTAACGTATAACGTTATATGGCAATACGTTATAACGTATAACGTTATGTAACATTACAATATAACGTATAACGTCATGCAGCATAACGGTATAACGTATAACGTTATATAGCATTACGTTATAACGCATAACGTTATGTAGCATTACGATATAACGTATAACGTTATATAGTATTACGTTATAACGTATAACGTTATGTAGTATTACGTTATAACGTATAACGTTATGTAACATTACGATATAACGTATAACGTTATGTAGCATAACGATATAACGTATAGCGTTATGTACCATTACGATATAACGTATAACGTTATGTAACATTACGATATAACGTATAACGTTATGTAGCATAACGATATAACGTATAACGTTATATAGTATTACGTTATAACGTATAACGTTATGTAGCATTACGATATAACATATAACGTTATGTAGCATAACGATATAACGCATAACGTTATACAGTATTACGGTATAACGTATAACGTTATGTAGCATTACGATATAACGTATAACGTTATGTAGCATAACGATATAACGTATAACGTTATATAGTATTATGATATAACGTATAAGGTTATGTAGCATAACGATATAACGTATAACGTTATGTAGTATTATGATATAACGTAGATGGTTATGTAGCATTACGATATAACGTATAACGTTATGTAGCATTACGATATAACGTATAACGTTATGTAGAATTGCGATATAACGTATAACGTTATATTTTAATACGTTATAACGTATAACGTTATGTACCATTACGATATAACGTATAACGTTATATAGTATTACGTTATAACGTACAACGTTATGTAGCATTACGATATAACATATAACGTTATCTAGCATAACGATATAACGTATAACGTTATATAGTATTACGTTATAACGTATAACGTTATGTAGCATTACGATATAACATATAACGTTATGTAGCATAACGATATAACGCATAACGTTATATAGTATTACGGTATAACGTATAACGTTATGTAGCATTACGATATAACGTATAACGTTTATGTAGCATAACGATATAACGTATAACGTTATATAGTATTATGATATAACGTATAAGGTTATGTAGCATAACGATATAACGTATAACGTTATGTAGTATTATGATATAACGTAGATGGTTATGTAGCATTACGATATGACGTATAACGTTATGTAGCATTACGATATAACGTATAACGTTATGTAGAATTGCGATATAACGTATAACGTTATATTTTAATACGTTATAACGTATAACGTTATGTAGCATTACGATATAACGTATAACGTTATATAGTATTACGTTATAACGTACAAAGTTATGTAGCATTACGATATAACATATAACGTTATGTAGCATAACGATATAACGTATAACGTTATATAGTATTACGTTATAACGTATAACGTTATGTAGCATTACGATATAACGTATAACGTTATATAGTATTACGTTATAACGTATAACGTTATGTAGAATTACGATATAACGTATAACGTTATATAGTATTATGTTATAACGTACAACGTTATGTAGCATTACGATATAACATATAACGTTATGGAGCATAACGATATAACGTATAACGTTATATAGTATTACGTTATAACGTATAACGTTATGTAGCATTACGATATAACGTATAACGTTATATAGTATTACGTTATAACGTATAACGTTATGTAGAATTACGATATACCGTATAACGTTATATAGTATTATGTTATAACGTACAACGTTATGTAGCATTACGATATAACATATAACGTTATGGAGCATAACGATATAACGTATAACGTTATATAGTATTACGTTATAACGTATAACGTTATGTAGCATTACGATATAACGTATAACGTTATATAGTATTACGTTATAACGTATAACGTTATGTAGTATTACGGTATAACGTATAACGTTATGTAGCATTACGATATAACGTATAACGTTATGTAGCATAACGATATAACGTATAACGTTATATAGTATTATGATATAACGTATAAGGTTATGTAGCATAACGATATAACGTATAACGTTATGTAGTATTATGATATAACGTAGATGGTTATGTAGCATTACGCTATAACGTATAACGTTATGTAGCATTACGATATAACGTATAACGTTATGTAGAATTGCGATATAACGTATAACGTTATATTTTAATACGTTATAACGTATAACGTTATGTAGCATTACGATATTACGTATAACGTTATATGGTAATACGTTATAACGTATAACGTTATGTAGCGTTACGATATAACGTATAACGTTATGTAGCATAACGATATAACGCATAACGGTATATAGTATTACGATATAACGTATAACGTTATGTAGCATAACGATATAACGTATAACGTTATGTAGTATTATGATATAACGAATAAGGTTATGCAGCATTACGATATAACGTATAACGTTATGTAGCATTACGAAATAACGTATTACGTTATATAGTATTACGATATGACGTATAACGTTATGTAGCATAACGATATAACGTATAACGTTATGTAGTATTATGATATAACGTATAACGTTATGTAGTATTACGTTATAACATATAACGTTAAGTAGTAAGACGTTATAGCGTATAACGTTATGTAGCATTACGATATAACGTATAACGTTATGTACACATTACGATATAACGTATAACGTTATATGGCAATACGTTATAACGTATAACGTTATGTAACATTACAATATAACGTATAACGTCATGCAGCATAACGGTATAACGTATAACGTTATATAGCATTACGTTATAACGCATAACGTTATGTAGCATTACGATATAACGTATAACGTTATATAGTATTACGTTATAACGTATAACGTTATGTAGTATTACGTTATAACGTATAACGTTATGTAACATTACGATATAACGTATAACGTTATGTAGCATAACGATATAACGTATAGCGTTATGTACCATTACGATATAACGTATAACGTTATGTAACATTACGATATAACGTATAACGTTATGTAGCATAACGATATAACGTATAACGTTATATAGTATTACGTTATAACGTATAACGTTATGTAGCATTACGATATAGCATATAACGTTATGTAGCATAACGATATAACGCATAACGTTATATAGTATTACGGTATAACGTATAACGTTATGTAGCATTACGATATAACGTATAACGTTATATAGCATTACGTTATAGCGCATAACGTTATGTAGCATTACGATATAACATATAACGTTATGTAGCATAACGATATAACGTATAACGTTATATAGTATTACGTTATAACGTATAACGTTATGTAGCATTACGATATAACGTATAACGTTATATAGTATTACGTTATAACGTATAACGTTATGTAGAATTACGATATAACGTATAACGTTATATAGTATTATGTTATAACGTACAACGTTATGTAGCATTACGATATAACCTATAACGTTATGGAGCATAACGATATAACGTATGACGTTATATAGTATTACGTTATAACGTATAACGTTATGTAGCATTACGATATAACGTATAACGTTATATAGTATTACGTTATAACGTATAACGTTATGTAGTATTACGTTATAACATTTAACGTTATGTAGTAATACGTTATAACGTATAACGTTATGTAGCATTACGATATAACGTATAACGTTACGTAGCATTACGATATAACGTATGACGTTATATGGTAATACGTTATAACGTATAACGTTATGTAGCATTACGATATAACGTATAACGTTATATGGTAATACGTTATAACGTATAACGTTATGTACTATTTCGATATAACGTATAACGTTATATGGTAATACGTTATAACGTATAACGTTATGTAACATTACGATATAACGTATAACGTTATGTAGCATAACGATATAACGTATAACTTTATATAGTATTACGTTATAACGTATAACGTTATGTACCATTACGATATAACGTATAACGTTATATGGTATTACGTTATAACGTATAACGTTATGTAGTATTACGTTATAACATATAACGTTATGTAGTAATACGTTATAGCGTATAACGTTATGTAGCATTACGATATAACATATAACGTTGTGTAGCAAAGCGATATAACGTATAACGTTATATAGTATTACGATATAACGTATAAATTTATGTAGCATTACGTTATAACATATAACGTTATGTAGTAATACGTTATAACGTATTACGTTATGTAGCATTACGATATAACGTATAACGTTATGTAGCATAACGATATAGCGTATAACGATATGTAGTATTATGATATAACGTATAAGGTTATGTAGCATTACGATATAACGTATAACGTTATGTAGCATTACGATACAACGTATGACGTTATATAGTATTACGTTATAACGTATAACGTTATGTAGCATTACGATATAACGTATAACGTTATATAGTATTACGTTATAACGTATAACGTTATGTAGTATTACGTTATAACATTTAACGTTATGTAGTAATACGTTATAACGTATAACGTTATGTAGCATTACGATATAACGTATAACGTTACGTAGCATTACGATATAACGTATGACGTTATATGGTAATACGTTATAACGTATAACGTTATGTAGCATTACGATATAACGTATAACGTTATATGGTAATACGTTATAACGTATAACGTTATGTACTATTTCGATATAACGTATAACGTTATATGGTAATACGTTATAACGTATAACGTTATGTAACATTACGATATAACGTATAACGTTATGTAGCATAACGATATAACGTATAACTTTATATAGTATTACGTTATAACGTATAACGTTATGTACCATTACGATATAACGTATAACGTTATATGGTATTACGTTATAACGTATAACGTTATGTAGTATTACGTTATAACATATAACGTTATGTAGCATAACGATATAACGTATAACGTTATATAGTATTACGTTATAACGTATAACGTTATATAGTATTACGTTATAACGTATAACATTATGCAGCATTACGATATAACGTATAACGTTATATAGTATTACGTTATAACGTATAACGTTATGTAGTATTACGTTATAACATATAACGTTATGTAGTAATACGTTATAGCGTATAACGTTATGTAGCATTACGATATAACATATAACGTTGTGTAGCAAAACGATATAACGTATAACGTTATATATTATTACGATATAACGTATAACGTTATGTAGCATTACGTTATAACATATAACGTTATGTAGTAATACGTTATAACGCATAACGTTATGTAGCATTACGATATAACGTATAACGTTATGTAGCATAACGATAAAACGTATAACGTTATATGGTAATACGTTATAACGTATAACGTTATGTAGCATTACGATATAACGTATAACGTTATATGGTAATACGTTATAACGTATAACGTTATGTACTATTTCGATATAACGTATAACGTTATATGGTAATACGTTATAACGTATAACGTTATGTAACATTACGATATAACGTATAACGTTATGTAGCATAACGATATAACGTATAACTTTATATAGTATTACGTTATAACGTATAACGTTATGTACCATTACGATATAACGTATAACGTTATATGGTATTACGTTATAACGTATAACGTTATGTAGTATTACGTTATAACATATAACGTTATGTAGCATAACGATATAACGTATAACGTTATATAGTATTACGTTATAACGTATAACGTTATATAGTATTACGTTATAACGTATAACATTATGCAGCATTACGATATAACGTATAACGTTATATAGTATTACGTTATAACGTATAACGTTATGTAGTATTACGTTATAACATATAACGTTATGTAGTAATACGTTATAGCGTATAACGTTATGTAGCATTACGATATAACATATAACGTTGTGTAGCAAAACGATATAACGTATAACGTTATATATTATTACGATATAACGTATAACGTTATGTAGCATTACGTTATAACATATAACGTTATGTAGTAATACGTTATAACGCATAACGTTATGTAGCATTACGATATAACGTATAACGTTATGTAGCATAACGATAAAACGTATAACGTTATATGGTAATACGTTATAACGTATAACGTTATGTAGCATTACGATATAACGTATAACGTTATGTAGCATTACGATATAACGTATAACGTTATATAGTATTACGTTATAACGTATAACATTATGCAGCATTACAATATAACGTATAACGTTATATAGTATTACGTTATAACGTATAACATTATGCAGCATTACGATATAACGTATAACGTTATGTAGCATTACGATATAACGTATAACGTTATGTAGCATAACGATATAGCGTATAACGATATGTAGTATTATGATATAACGTATAAGGTTATGTAGCATTACGATATAACGTATAACGTTATGTAGCATTACGATATAACGTATAACGTTATATAGTATTATGTTATAACGTACAACGTTATGTAGCATTACGATATAACATATAACGTTATGGAGCATAACGATATAACGTATAACGTTATATAGTATTACGTTATAACGTATAACGTTATGTAGCATTACGATATAACGTATAACGTTATATAGTATTACGTTATAACGTATAACGTTATGTAGTATTACGGTATAACGTATAACGTTATGTAGCATTACGATATAACGTATAACGTTATGTAGCATAACGATATAACGTATAACGTTATATAGTATTATGATATAACGTATAAGGTTATGTAGCATAACGATATAACGTATAACGTTATGTAGTATTATGATATAACGTAGATGGTTATGTAGCATTACGCTATAACGTATAACGTTATGTAGCATTACGATATAACGTATAACGTTATGTAGAATTGCGATATAACGTATAACGTTATATTTTAATACGTTATAACGTATAACGTTATGTAGCATTACGATATTACGTATAACGTTATATGGTAATACGTTATAACGTATAACGTTATGTAGCGTTACGATATAACGTATAACGTTATGTAGCATAACGATATAACGCATAACGGTATATAGTATTACGATATAACGTATAACGTTATGTAGCATAACGATATAACGTATAACGTTATGTAGTATTATGATATAACGAATAAGGTTATGCAGCATTACGATATAACGTATAACGTTATGTAGCATTACGAAATAACGTATTACGTTATATAGTATTACGATATGACGTATAACGTTATGTAGCATAACGATATAACGTATAACGTTATGTAGTATTATGATATAACGTATAACGTTATGTAGTATTACGTTATAACATATAACGTTAAGTAGTAAGACGTTATAGCGTATAACGTTATGTAGCATTACGATATAACGTATAACGTTATGTACACATTACGATATAACGTATAACGTTATATGGCAATACGTTATAACGTATAACGTTATGTAACATTACAATATAACGTATAACGTCATGCAGCATAACGGTATAACGTATAACGTTATATAGCATTACGTTATAACGCATAACGTTATGTAGCATTACGATATAACGTATAACGTTATATAGTATTACGTTATAACGTATAACGTTATATAGTATTACGTTATAACGTATAACGTTATGTAGTATTACGTTATAACATTTAACGTTATGTAGTAATACGTTATAACGTATAACGTTATGTAGCATTACGATATAACGTATAACGTTACGTAGCATTACGATATAACGTATGACGTTATATGGTAATACGTTATAACGTATAACGTTATGTAGCATTACGATATAACGTATAACGTTATATGGTAATACGTTATAACGTATAACGTTATGTACTATTTCGATATAACGTATAACGTTATATGGTAATACGTTATAACGTATAACGTTATGTAACATTACGATATAACGTATAACGTTATGTAGCATAACGATATAACGTATAACTTTATATAGTATTACGTTATAACGTATAACGTTATGTACCATTACGATATAACGTATAACGTTATATGGTATTACGTTATAACGTATAACGTTATGTAGTATTACGTTATAACATATAACGTTATGTAGTAATACGTTATAGCGTATAACGTTATGTAGCATTACGATATAACATATAACGTTGTGTAGCAAAGCGATATAACGTATAACGTTATATAGTATTACGATATAACGTATAAATTTATGTAGCATTACGTTATAACATATAACGTTATGTAGTAATACGTTATAACGTATTACGTTATGTAGCATTACGATATAACGTATAACGTTATGTAGCATAACGATATAGCGTATAACGATATGTAGTATTATGATATAACGTATAAGGTTATGTAGCATTACGATATAACGTATAACGTTATGTAGCATTACGATATAACGTATAACGTTATATAGTAATACGTCATAACGTATAACGTTATGTACCATTACGATACAACGTATTACGTTATATAGTATTACGTTACAACGTATAACGTTATGTAGTATTACGTTATAACATATAACGTTATGTAGTAATACGTTATAGCGTATAACGTTATGTAGCATTACGATATAACGTACAACGTTATGTAGCATTACGATATAACGTATAACGTTATATGGTAATACGTTATAACGTATAACGTTATGTAGCATTACGATATAACGTATAACGTTATATGGTAATACGTTATAACGTATAACGTTATGTAGCATTACGATATAACGTATAACGTTATATAGTATTACGTTATAACGTACAACGTTATGTAGCGTTACGATATAACATATAACGTTATGTAGCATAACGATATAACGTATAACGTTATATAGTATTACGTTATAACGTATAACGTTATATAGTATTACGTTATAACGTATAACATTATGCAGCATTACGATATAACGTATAACGTTATATAGTATTACGTTATAACGTATAACGTTATGTAGTATTACGTTATAACATATAACGTTATGTAGTAATACGTTATAGCGTATAACGTTATGTAGCATTACGATATAACATATAACGTTGTGTAGCAAAACGATATAACGTATAACGTTATATATTATTACGATATAACGTATAACGTTATGTAGCATTACGTTATAACATATAACGTTATGTAGTAATACGTTATAACGCATAACGTTATGTAGCATTACGATATAACGTATAACGTTATGTAGCATAACGATAAAACGTATAACGTTATATGGTAATACGTTATAACGTATAACGTTATGTAGCATTACGATATAACGTATAACGTTATGTAGCATTACGATATAACGTATAACGTTATATAGTATTACGTTATAACGTATAACATTATGCAGCATTACGATATAACGTATAACGTTATATAGTATTACGTTATAACGTATAACGTTATGTAGTATTACGTTATAACATATAACGTTATGTAGTAATACGTTATAGCGTATAACGTTATGTAGCATTACGATATAACATATAACGTTGTGTAGCATAACGATATAACGCATAACGTTATATAGTATTACGGTATAACGCATAACGTTATGTAGCATTACGATATAACGTATAACGTTATGTAGCATAACGATATAGCGTATAACGATATGTAGTATTATGATATAACGTATAAGGTTATGTAGCATTACGATATAACGTATAACGTTATGTAGCATTACGATATAACGTATAACGTTATATGGTAATACGTTATAACGTATAACGTTATGTACCATTACGATACAACGTATTACGTTATATAGTATTACGTTATAACGTATAACGTTATGTAGTATTACTTTATAACGTATAACGTTATGTAACATTACGATATAACGTATAACGTTATGTAGCATAACGATATAACGTATAGCGTTATGTACCATTACGATATAACGTATAACGTTATGTAACATTACGATATAACGTATAACGTTATGTAGCATAACGATATAACGTATAACGTTATATAGTATTACGTTATAACGTATAACGTTATGTAGCATTACGATATAACATATAACGTTATGTAGCATAACGATATAACGCATAACGTTATATAGTATTACGGTATAACGTATAACGTTATGTAGCATTACGATATAACGTAGAACGTTATGTAGCATAACGATATAACGTATAACGTTATATAGTATTATGATATTACGTATAAGGTTATGTAGCATAACGATATAACGTATAACGTTATATAGTATTACGTTATAACGTATAACGTTATGTAGCATTACGATATAACGTATAACGTTATGTAGCATTGCGATATAACGTATAACGTTATATTTTAATACGTTATAACGTATAACGTTATGTACCATTACGATATAACGTATAACGTTATATAGTATTACGTTATAACGTACAACGTTATGTAGCATTACGATATAACATATAACGTTATGTAGCTGAACGATATAACGTATAACGTTATATAGTATTACGTTATAACGTATAACGTTATGTAGCATTACGATATAACGTATAACGTTATATAGTATTACGTTATAACGTATAACGTTATGTAGAATTACGATATAACGTATAACGTTATATAGTATTATGTTATAACGTACAACGTTATGTAGCATTACGATATAACATATAACGTTATGGAGCATAACGATATAACGTATAACGTTATATAGTATTACGTTATAACGTATAACGTTATGTAGCATTACGATATAACGTATAACGTTATATAGTATTACGTTATAACGTATAACGTTATGTAGTATTAAGTTATAACATTTAACGTAATGTGGTAATACGTTATAACGTATAACGTTATGTAGCATTACGATATAACGTATAACGTTACGTAGCATTACGATATAACGTATAACGTTATATAGTATTACGTTATAACGTATAACGTTATATAGTATTACGATATAACGTATAACGTTATGTAGCATTACGATATAACGTATAACGTTATATAGTAATACGTTATAACGTATAACGTTATGTACCATTACGATACAACGTATTACGTTATATAGTATTACGTTATAACGTATAACGTTATGTAGTATTACGTTATAACATATAACGTTATGTAGTAATACGTTATAGCGTATAACGTTATGTAGCATTACGATATAACATATAACGTTGTGTAGCAAAACGATATAACGTATAACGTTATATAGTATTACGATATAACGTATAACGTTATGTAGCATTACGTTATAACATATAACGTTATGTAGTAATACGTTATAACGTATTACGTTATGTAGCATTACGATATAACGTATAACGTTATGTAGCATAACGATATAACGTACAACGTTATGTAGCATTACGATATAACGTATAACGTTATATGGTAATACGTTATAACGTATAACGTTATGTAGCATTACGATATAACGTATAACGTTATATAGTAATACGTTATAACGTATAACGTTATGTACCATTACGATACAACGTATTACGTTATATAGTATTACGTTATAACGTATAACGTTATGTAGTATTACGTTATAACATATAACGTTATGTAGTAATACGTTATAGCGTATAACGTTATGTAGCATTACGATATAACGTACAACGTTATGTAGCATTACGATATAACGTATAACGTTATATGGTAATACGTTATAACGTATAACGTTATGTAGCATTACGATATAACGTATAACGTTATATGGTAATACGTTATAACGTATAACGTTATGTAGCATTACGATATAACGTATAACGTTATGTAGCATTACGATAAAACGTATAACGTTATATGGTAACACGTTATAACGTATAACGTTATGTAGCATTACGATATAACGTATAACGTTATGTAGCATTACGATATAACGTATAACGTTATATAGTATTACGTTATAACGTATAACATTATGCAGCATTACGATATAACGTATAACGTTATATAGTATTACGTTATAACGTATAACGTTATGTAGTATTACGTTATAACATATAACGTTATGTAGTAATACGTTATAACGTATTACGTTATGTAGCATTACGATGTAACGTATAACGTTATATGGTAATACGTTATAACGTATAACGTTATGTAGCATTACGATATAACGTATAACGTTATATGGTAATACGTTATAACGTATAACGTTATGTAACATTACGATATAACGTATAACGTTATGTAGCATAACGATATAACGTATAACTTTATATAGTATTACGTTATAACGTATAACGTTATGTACCATTACGATATAACGTATAACGTTATATGGTATTACGTTATAACGTATAACGTTATGTAGTATTACGTTATAACATATAACGTTATGTAGTAATACGTTATAGCGTATAACGTTATGTAGCATTACGATATAACATATAACGTTGTGTAGCAAAGCGATATAACGTATAACGTTATATACTATTACGATATAACGTATAAATTTATGTAGCATTACGTTATAACATATAACGTTATGTAGTAATACGTTATAACGTATTACGTTATGTAGCATTACGATATAACGTATAACGTTATGTAGCATAACGATATAGCGTATAACGATATGTAGTATTATGATATAACGTATAAGGTTATGTAGCATTACGATATAACGTATAACGTTATGTAGCATTACGATATAACGTATAACGTTATATAGTAATACGTCATAACGTATAACGTTATGTACCATTACGATACAACGTATTACGTTATATAGTATTACGTTACACCGTATAACGTTATGTAGTATTACGTTATAACATATAACGTTATGTAGTAATACGTTATAGCGTATAACGTTATGTAGCATTACGATATAACGTACAACGTTATGTAGCATTACGATATAACGTATAACGTTATATGGTAATACGTTATAACGTATAACGTTATGTAGCATTACGATATAACGTATAACGTTATATGGTAATACGTTATAACGTATAACGTCATGTAGCATTACGATATAACGTATAACGTTATGTAGCATTACGATAAAACGTATAACGTTATATGGTAATACGTTATAACGTATAACGTTATGTAGCATTACGATATAACGTATAACGTTATGTAGCATTACGATATAACGTATAACGTTATATAGTATTACGTTATAACGTATAACATTATGCAGCATTACGATATAACGTATAACGTTATATAGTATTACGTTATAACGTATAACATTATGCAGCATTACGATATAACGTATAACGTTATGTAGCATTACGAAATAACGTATTACGTTATATAGTATTACGATATGACGTATAACGTTATGTAGCATAACGATATAACGTATAACGTTATGTAGTATTATGATATAACGTATAACGTTATGTAGTATTACGTTATAACATATAACGTTAAGTAGTAAGACGTTATAGCGTATAACGTTATGTAGCATTACGATATAACGTATAACGTTATGTACACATTACGATATAACGTATAACGTTATATGGCAATACGTTATAACGTATAACGTTATGTAACATTACAATATAACGTATAACGTCATGCAGCATAACGGTATAACGTATAATGTTATATAGCATTACGTTATAACGCATAACGTTATGTAGCATTACGATATAACGTATAACGTTATATAGTATTACGTTATAACGTATAACGTTATGTAGTATTACGTTATAACGTATAACGTTATGTAACATTACGATATAACGTATAACGTTATGTAGCATAACGATATAACGTATAGCGTTATGTACCATTACGATATAACGTATAACGTTATGTAACATTACGATATAACGTATAACGTTATGTAGCATAACGATATAACGTATAACGTTATATAGTATTACGTTATAACGTATAACGTTATGTAGCATTACGATATAGCATATAACGTTATGTAGCATAACGATATAACGCATAACGTTATATAGTATTACGGTATAACGTATAACGTTATGTAGCATTACGATATAACGTATAACGTTATATAGCATTACGTTATAGCGCATAACGTTATGTAGCATTACGATATAACATATAACGTTATGTAGCATAACGATATAACGTATAACGTTATATAGTATTACGTTATAACGTATAACGTTATGTAGCATTACGATATAACGTATAACGTTATATAGTATTACGTTATAACGTATAACGTTATGTAGAATTACGATATAACGTATAACGTTATATAGTATTATGTTATAACGTACAACGTTATGTAGCATTACGATATAACCTATAACGTTATGGAGCATAACGATATAACGTATGACGTTATATAGTATTACGTTATAACTTATAACGTTATGTAGCATTACGATATAACGTATAA
Organism: Bombus lapidarius; assembly: GCA_936014575.1. NCBI lineage: Eukaryota > Metazoa > Arthropoda > Insecta > Hymenoptera > Apidae > Bombus > Bombus lapidarius. Next base: position 186,178 of record CAKXZU010000048.1, read on the forward strand.
CGTTATATAGTATTACGTTATAACGTATAACGTTATGTAGTATTACGTTATAACATTTAACGTTATGTAGTAATACGTTATAACGTATAACGTTATGTAGCATTACGATATAACGTATAACGTTACGTAGCATTACGATATAACGTATGACGTTATATGGTAATACGTTATAACGTATAACGTTATGTAGCATTACGATATAACGTATAACGTTATATGGTAATACGTTATAACGTATAACGTTATGTACTATTTCGATATAACGTATAACGTTATATGGTAATACGTTATAACGTATAACGTTATGTAACATTACGATATAACGTATAACGTTATGTAGCATAACGATATAACGTATAACTTTATATAGTATTACGTTATAACGTATAACGTTATGTACCATTACGATATAACGTATAACGTTATATGGTATTACGTTATAACGTATAACGTTATGTAGTATTACGTTATAACATATAACGTTATGTAGTAATACGTTATAGCGTATAACGTTATGTAGCATTACGATATAACATATAACGTTGTGTAGCAAAGCGATATAACGTATAACGTTATATAGTATTACGATATAACGTATAAATTTATGTAGCATTACGTTATAACATATAACGTTATGTAGTAATACGTTATAACGTATTACGTTATGTAGCATTACGATATAACGTATAACGTTATGTAGCATAACGATATAGCGTATAACGATATGTAGTATTATGATATAACGTATAAGGTTATGTAGCATTACGATATAACGTATAACGTTATGTAGCATTACGATATAACGTATAACGTTATATAGTAATACGTCATAACGTATAACGTTATGTACCATTACGATACAACGTATTACGTTATATAGTATTACGTTACAACGTATAACGTTATGTAGTATTACGTTATAACATATAACGTTATGTAGTAATACGTTATAGCGTATAACGTTATGTAGCATTACGATATAACGTACAACGTTATGTAGCATTACGATATAACGTATAACGTTATATGGTAATACGTTATAACGTATAACGTTATGTAGCATTACGTTATAACATATAACGTTATGTAGTAATACGTTATAACGCATAACGTTATGTAGCATTACGATATAACGTATAACGTTATGTAGCATAACGATAAAACGTATAACGTTATATGGTAATACGTTATAACGTATAACGTTATGTAGCATTACGATATAACGTATAACGTTATGTAGCATTACGATATAACGTATAACGTTATATAGTATTACGTTATAACGTATAACATTATGCAGCATTACGATATAACGTATAACGTTATATAGTATTACGTTATAACGTATAACATTATGCAGCATTACGATATAACGTATAACGTTATATAGTATTACGTTATAACGTATAACGTTATGTAGTATTACGTTATAACATATAACGTTATGTAGTAATACGTTATAGCGTATAACGTTATGTAGCATTACGATATAACATATAACGTTGTGTAGCATAACGATATAACGCATAACGTTATATAGTATTACGGTATAACGCATAACGTTATGTAGCATTACGATATAACGTATAACGTTATGTAGCATAACGATATAGCGTATAACGATATGTAGTATTATGATATAACGTATAAGGTTATGTAGCATTACGATATAACGTATAACGTTATGTAGCATTACGATATAACGTATAACGTTATATGGTAATACGTTATAACGTATAACGTTATGTACCATTACGATACAACGTATTACGTTATATAGTATTACGTTATAACGTATAACGTTATGTAGTATTACGTTATAACGTATAACGTTATGTAACATTACGATATAACGTATAACGTTATGTAGCATAACGATATAACGTATAGCGTTATGTACCATTACGATATAACGTATAACGTTATGTAACATTACGATATAACGTATAACGTTATGTAGCATAACGATATAACGTATAACGTTATATAGTATTACGTTATAACGTATAACGTTATGTAGCATTACGATATAACATATAACGTTATGTAGCATAACGATATAACGCATAACGTTATATAGTATTACGGTATAACGTATAACGTTATGTAGCATTACGATATAACGTAGAACGTTATGTAGCATAACGATATAACGTATAACGTTATATAGTATTATGATATTACGTATAAGGTTATGTAGCATAACGATATAACGTATAACGTTATATAGTATTACGTTATAACGTATAACGTTATGTAGCATTACGATATAACGTATAACGTTATGTAGCATTGCGATATAACGTATAACGTTATATTTTAATACGTTATAACGTATAACGTTATGTACCATTACGATATAACGTATAACGTTATATAGTATTACGTTATAACGTACAACGTTATGTAGCATTACGATATAACATATAACGTTATGTAGCTTAACGATATAACGTATAACGTTATATAGTATTACGTTATAACGTATAACGTTATGTAGCATTACGATATAACGTATAACGTTATATAGTATTACGTTATAACGTATAACGTTATGTAGAATTACGATATAACGTATAACGTTATATAGTATTATGTTATAACGTACAACGTTATGTAGCATTACGATATAACATATAACGTTATGGAGCATAACGATATAACGTATAACGTTATATAGTATTACGTTATAACGTATAACGTTATGTAGCATTACGATATAACGTATAACGTTATATAGTATTACGTTATAACGTATAACGTTATGTAGTATTAAGTTATAACATTTAACGTAATGTGGTAATACGTTATAACGTATAACGTTATGTAGCATTACGATATAACGTATAACGTTACGTAGCATTACGATGTAACGTATAACGTTATATAGTATTACGTTATAACGTATAACGTTATATAGTATTACGATATAACGTATAACGTTATGTAGCATTACGATATAACGTATAACGTTATATAGTAATACGTTATAACGTATAACGTTATGTACCATTACGATACAACGTATTACGTTATATAGTATTACGTTATAACGTATAACGTTATGTAGTATTACGTTATAACATATAACGTTATGTAGTAATACGTTATAGCGTATAACGTTATGTAGCATTACGATATAACATATAACGTTGTGTAGCAAAACGATATAACGTATAACGTTATATAGTATTACGATATAACGTATAACGTTATGTAGCATTACGTTATAACATATAACGTTATGTAGTAATACGTTATAACGTATTACGTTATGTAGCATTACGATATAACGTATAACGTTATGTAGCATAACGATATAACGTACAACGTTATGTAGCATTACGATATAACGTATAACGTTATATGGTAATACGTTATAACGTATAACGTTATGTAGCATTACGATATAACGTATAACGTTATATAGTAATACGTTATAACGTATAACGTTATGTACCATTACGATACAACGTATTACGTTATATAGTATTACGTTATAACGTATAACGTTATGTAGTATTACGTTATAACATATAACGTTATGTAGTAATACGTTATAGCGTATAACGTTATGTAGCATTACGATATAACGTACAACGTTATGTAGCATTACGATATAACGTATAACGTTATATGGTAATACGTTATAACGTATAACGTTATGTAGCATTACGATATAACGTATAACGTTATATGGTAATACGTTATAACGTATAACGTTATGTAGCATTACGATATAACGTATAACGTTATGTAGCATTACGATAAAACGTATAACGTTATATGGTAACACGTTATAACGTATAACGTTATGTAGCATTACGATATAACGTATAACGTTATGTAGCATTACGATATAACGTATAACGTTATATAGTATTACGTTATAACGTATAACATTATGCAGCATTACGATATAACGTATAACGTTATATAGTATTACGTTATAACGTATAACGTTATGTAGTATTACGTTATAACATATAACGTTATGTAGTAATACGTTATAACGTATTACGTTATGTAGCATTACGATATAACGTATAACGTTATATGGTAATACGTTATAACGTATAACGTTATGTAGCATTACGATATGACGTATAACGTTATATGGTAATACGTTATAACGTATAACGTTATGTAACATTACGATATAACGTATAACGTTATGTAGCATAACGATATAACGTATAACTTTATATAGTATTACGTTATAACGTATAACGTTATGTACCATTACGATATAACGTATAACGTTATATGGTATTACGTTATAACGTATAACGTTATGTAGTATTACGTTATAACATATAACGTTATGTAGTAATACGTTATAGCGTATAACGTTATGTAGCATTACGATATAACATATAACGTTGTGTAGCAAAGCGATATAACGTATAACGTTATATACTATTACGATATAACGTATAAATTTATGTAGCATTACGTTATAACATATAACGTTATGTAGTAATACGTTATAACGTATTACGTTATGTAGCATTACGATATAACGTATAACGTTATGTAGCATAACGATATAGCGTATAACGATATGTAGTATTATGATATAACGTATAAGGTTATGTAGCATTACGATATAACGTATAACGTTATGTAGCATTACGATATAACGTATAACGTTATATAGTAATACGTCATAACGTATAACGTTATGTACCATTACGATACAACGTATTACGTTATATAGTATTACGTTACACCGTATAACGTTATGTAGTATTACGTTATAACATATAACGTTATGTAGTAATACGTTATAGCGTATAACGTTATGTAGCATTACGATATAACGTACAACGTTATGTAGCATTACGATATAACGTATAACGTTATATGGTAATACGTTATAACGTATAACGTTATGTAGCATTACGATATAACGTATAACGTTATATGGTAATACGTTATAACGTATAACGTCATGTAGCATTACGATATAACGTATAACGTTATGTAGCATTACGATAAAACGTATAACGTTATATGGTAATACGTTATAACGTATAACGTTATGTAGCATTACGATATAACGTATAACGTTATGTAGCATTACGATATAACGTATAACGTTATATAGTATTACGTTATAACGTATAACATTATGCAGCATTACGATATAACGTATAACGTTATATAGTATTACGTTATAACGTATAACATTATGCAGCATTACGATATAACGTATAACGTTATATAGTATTACGTTATAACGTATAACGTTATGTAGTATTACGTTATAACATATAACGTTATGTAGTAATACGTTATAGCGTATAACGTTATGTAGCATTACGATATAACATATAACGTTGTGTAGCATAACGATATAACGCATAACGTTATATAGTATTACGGTATAACGCATAACGTTATGTAGCATTACGATATAACGTATAACGTTATGTAGCATAACGATATAGCGTATAACGATATGTAGTATTATGATATAACGTATAAGGTTATGTAGCATTACGATATAACGTATAACGTTATGTAGCATTACGATATAACGTATAACGTTATATGGTAATACGTTATAACGTATAACGTTATGTACCATTACGATACAACGTATTACGTTATATAGTATTACGTTATAACGTATAACGTTATGTAGTATTACGTTATAACGTATAACGTTATGTAACATTACGATATAACGTATAACGTTATGTAACATTACGATATAACGTATAACGTTATGTAGCATAACGATATAACGTATAGCGTTATGTACCATTACGATATAACGTATAACGTTATGTAACATTACGATATAACGTATAACGTTATGTAGCATAACGATATAACGTATAACGTTATATAGTATTACGTTATAACGTATAACGTTATGTAGCATTACGATATAACGTAGAACGTTATGTAGCATAACGATATAACGTATAACGTTATATAGTATTATGATATTACGTATAAGGTTATGTAGCATAACGATATAACGTATAACGTTATATAGTATTACGTTATAACGTATAACGTTATGTAGCATTACGATATAACGTATAACGTTATGTAGCATTGCGATATAACGTATAACGTTATATTTTAATACGTTATAACGTATAACGTTATGTACCATTACGATATAACGTATAACGTTATATAGTATTACGTTATAACGTACAACGTTATGTAGCATTACGATATAACATATAACGTTATGTAGCTTAACGATATAACGTATAACGTTATATAGTATTACGTTATAACGTATAACGTTATGTAGCATTACGATATAACGTATAACGTTATATAGTATTACGTTATAACGTATAACGTTATGTAGAATTACGATATAACGTATAACGTTATATAGTATTATGTTATAACGTACAACGTTATGTAGCATTACGATATAACATATAACGTTATGGAGCATAACGATATAACGTATAACGTTATATAGTATTACGTTATAACGTATAACGTTATGTAGCATTACGATATAACGTATAACGTTATATAGTATTACGTTATAACGTATAACGTTATGTAGTATTAAGTTATAACATTTAACGTAATGTGGTAATACGTTATAACGTATAACGTTATGTAGCATTACGATATAACGTATAACGTTACGTAGCATTACGATATAACGTATAACGTTATATAGTATTACGTTATAACGTATAACGTTATATAGTATTACGATATAACGTATAACGTTATGTAGCATTACGATATAACGTATAACGTTATGTACCATTACGATACAACGTATTACGTTATATAGTATTACGTTATAACGTATAACGTTATGTAGTATTACGTTATAACATATAACGTTATGTAGTAATACGTTATAGCGTATAACGTTATGTAGCATTACGATATAACATATAACGTTGTGTAGCAAAACGATATAACGTATAACGTTATATAGTATTACGATATAACGTATAACGTTATGTAGCATTACGTTATAACATATAACGTTATGTAGTAATACGTTATAACGTATTACGTTATGTAGCATTACGATATAACGTATAACGTTATGTAGCATAACGATATAACGTACAACGTTATGTAGCATTACGATATAACGTATAACGTTATATGGTAATACGTTATAATGTATAACGTTATGTAGCATTACGATATAACGTATAACGTTATATAGTAATACGTTATAACGTATAACGTTATGTACCATTACGATACAACGTATTACGTTATATAGTATTACGTTATAACGTATAACGTTATGTAGTATTACGTTATAACATATAACGTTATGTAGTAATACGTTATAGCGTATAACGTTATGTAGCATTACGATATAACGTACAACGTTATGTAGCATTACGATATAACGTATAACGTTATATGGTAATACGTTATAACGTATAACGTTATGTAGCATTACGATATAACGTATAACGTTATATGGTAATACGTTATAACGTATAACGTTATGTAGCATTACGATATAACGTATAACGTTATGTAGCATTACGATAAAACGTATAACGTTATATGGTAACACGTTATAACGTATAACGTTATGTAGCATTACGATATAACGTATAACGTTATGTAGCATTACGATATAACGTATAACGTTATATAGTATTACGTTATAACGTATAACATTATGCAGCATTACGATATAACGTATAACGTTATATAGTATTACGTTATAACGTATAACGTTATGTAGTATTACGTTATAACATATAACGTTATGTAGTAATACGTTATAACGTATTACGTTATGTAGCATTACGATATAACGTATAACGTTATATGGTAATACGTTATAACGTATAACGTTATGTAGCATTACGATATAACGTATAACGTTATGTAACATTACGATATAACGTATAACGTTATGTAGCATAACGATATAACGTATAACTTTATATAGTATTACGTTATAACGTATAACGTTATGTACCATTACGATATAACGTATAACGTTATATGGTATTACGTTATAACGTATAACGTTATGTAGTATTACGTTATAACATATAACGTTATGTAGTAATACGTTATAGCGTATAACGTTATGTAGCATTACGATATAACATATAACGTTGTGTAGCAAAGCGATATAACGTATAACGTTATATACTATTACGATATAACGTATAAATTTATGTAGCATTACGTTATAACATATAACGTTATGTAGTAATACGTTATAACGTATTACGTTATGTAGCATTACGATATAACGTATAACGTTATGTAGCATAACGATATAGCGTATAACGATATGTAGTATTATGATATAACGTATAAGGTTATGTAGCATTACGATATAACGCATAACGTTATATAGTATTACGGTATAACGCATAACGTTATGTAGCATTACGATATAACGTATAACGTTATGTAGCATAACGATATAGCGTATAACGATATGTAGTATTATGATATAACGTATAAGGTTATGTAGCATTACGATATAACGTATAACGTTATGTAGCATTACGATATAACGTATAACGTTATATGGTAATACGTTATAACGTATAACGTTATGTACCATTACGATACAACGTATTACGTTATATAGTATTACGTTATAACGTATAACGTTATGTAGTATTACGTTATAACGTATAACGTTATGTAACATTACGATATAACGTATAACGTTATGTAACATTACGATATAACGTATAACGTTATGTAGCATAACGATATAACGTATAGCGTTATGTACCATTACGATATAACGTATAACGTTATGTAACATTACGATATAACGTATAACGTTATGTAGCATAACGATATAACGTATAACGTTATATAGTATTACGTTATAACGTATAACGTTATGTAGCATTACGATATAACGTAGAACGTTATGTAGCATAACGATATAACGTATAACGTTATATAGTATTATGATATTACGTATAAGGTTATGTAGCATAACGATATAACGTATAACGTTATATAGTATTACGTTATAACGTATAACGTTATGTAGCATTACGATATAACGTATAACGTTATGTAGCATTGCGATATAACGTATAACGTTATATTTTAATACGTTATAACGTATAACGTTATGTACCATTACGATATAACGTATAACGTTATATAGTATTACGTTATAACGTACAACGTTATGTAGCATTACGATATAACATATAACGTTATGTAGCATAACGATATAACGTATAACGTTATATAGTATTACGTTATAACGTATAACGTTATGTAGCATTACGATATAACGTATAACGTTATATAGTATTACGTTATAACGTATAACGTTATGTAGAATTACGATATAACGTATAACGTTATATAGTATTATGTTATAACGTACAACGTTATGTAGCATTACGATATAACATATAACGTTATGGAGCATAACGATATAACGTATAACGTTATATAGTATTACGTTATAACGTATAACGTTATGTAGCATTACGATATAACGTATAACGTTATATAGTATTACGTTATAACGTATAACGTTATGTAGTATTAAGTTATAACATTTAACGTTATGTAGTAATACGTTATAACGTATAACGTTATGTAGCATTACGATATAACGTATAACGTTACGTAGCATTACGGTATAACGTATAACGTTATATAGTATTACGTTATAACGTATAACGTTATATAGTATTACGATATAACGTATAACGTTATGTAGCATTACGATATAACGTATAACGTTATATAGTAATACGTTATAACGTATAACGTTATGTACCATTACGATACAACGTATTACGTTATATAGTATTACGTTATAACGTATAACGTTATGTAGTATTACGTTATAACATATAACGTTATGTAGTAATACGTTATAGCGTATAACGTTATGTAGCATTACGATATAACATATAACGTTGTGTAGCAAAACGATATAACGTATAACGTTATATAGTATTACGATATAACGTATAACGTTATGTAGCATTACGTTATAACATATAACGTTATGTAGTAATACGTTATAACGTATTACGTTATGTAGCATTACGATATAACGTATAACGTTATGTAGCATAACGATATAACGTACAACGTTATGTAGCATTACGATATAACGTATAACGTTATATGGTAATACGTTATAACGTATAACGTTATGTAGCATTACGATATAACGTATAACGTTATATAGTAATACGTTATAACGTATAACGTTATGTACCATTACGATACAACGTATTACGTTATATAGTATTACGTTATAACGTATAACGTTATGTAGTATTACGTTATAACATATAACGTTATGTAGTAATACGTTATAACGTATAACGTTATGTAGCATTACGATATAACGTATAACGTTATATGGTAATACGTTATAACGTATAACGTTATGTAGCATTACGATATAACGTATAACGTTATGTAGCATTACGATAAAACGTATAACGTTATATGGTAACACGTTATAACGTATAACGTTATGTAGCATTACGATATAACGTATAACGTTATGTAGCATTACGATATAACGTATAACGTTATATAGTATTACGTTATAACGTATAACATTATGCAGCATTACGATACAACGTATAACGTTATATAGTATTACGTTATAACGTATAACGTTATGTAGTATTACGTTATAACATATAACGTTATGTAGTAATACGTTATAACGTATTACGTTATGTAGCATTACGATATAACGTATAACGTTATATGGTATTACGTTATAACGTATAACGTTATGTAGTATTACGTTATAACATATAACGTTATGTAGTAATACGTTATAGCGTATAACGTTATGTAGCATTACGATATAACATATAACGTTGTGTAGCAAAGCGATATAACGTATAACGTTATATACTATTACGATATAACGTATAAATTTATGTAGCATTACGTTATAACATATAACGTTATGTAGTAATACGTTATAACGTATTACGTTATGTAGCATTACGATATAACGTATAACGTTATGTAGCATAACGATATAGCGTATAACGATATGTAGTATTATGATATAACGTATAAGGTTATGTAGCATTACGATATAACGTATAACGTTATGCAGCATTACGATATAACGTATAACGTTATATAGTAATACGTCATAACGTATAACGTTATGTACCATTACGATACAACGTATTACGTTATATAGTATTACGTTACACCGTATAACGTTATGTAGTATTACGTTATAACATATAACGTTATGTAGTAATACGTTATAGCGTATAACGTTATGTAGCATTACGATATAACGTACAACGTTATGTAGCATTACGATATAACGTATAACGTTATATGGTAATACGTTATAACGTATAACGTTATGTAGCATTACGATATAACGTATAACGTTATATGGTAATACGTTATAACGTATAACGTCATGTGGCATTACGATATAACGTATAACGTTATGTAGCATTACGATAAAACGTATAACGTTATATGGTAATACGTTATAACGTATAACGTTATGTAGCATTACGATATAACGTATAACGTTATGTAGCATTACGATATAACGTATAACGTTATATAGCATTACGTTATAACGTATAACATTATGCAGCATTACGATATAACGTATAACGTTATATAATATTACGTTATAACGTATAACATTATGCAGCATTACGATATAACGTATAACGTTATATAGTATTACGTTATAACGTATAACGTTATGTAGTATTACGTTATAACATATAACGTTATGTAGTAATACGTTATAGCGTATAACGTTATGTAGCATTACGATATAACATATAACGTTGTGTAGCATAACGATATAACGCATAACGTTATATAGTATTACGGTATAACGCATAACGTTATGTAGCATTACGATATAACGTATAACGTTATGTAGCATAACGATATAGCGTATAACGATATGTAGTATTATGATATAACGTATAAGGTTATGTAGCATTACGATATAACGTATAACGTTATGTAGCATTACGATATAACGTATAACGTTATATGGTAATACGTTATAACGTATAACGTTATGTACCATTACGATACAACGTATTACGTTATATAGTATTACGTTATAACGTATAACGTTATGTAGTATTACGTTATAACGTATAACGTTATGTAACATTACGATATAACGTATAACGTTATGTAGCATAACGATATAACGTATAGCGTTATGTACCATTACGATATAACGTATAACGTTATGTAACATTACGATATAACGTATAACGTTATGTAGCATAACGATATAACGTATAACGTTATATAGTATTACGTTATAACGTATAACGTTATGTAGCATTACGATATAACATATAACGTTATGTAGCATAACGATATAACGCATAACGTTATATAGTATTACGGTATAACGTATAACGTTATGTAGCATTACGATATAACGTAGAACGTTATGTAGCATAACGATATAACGTATAACGTTATATAGTATTATGATATAACGTATAAGGTTATGTAGCATAACGATATAACGTATAACGTTATATAGTATTACGTTATAACGTATAACATTATGTAGCATTACGATATAACGTATAACGTTATGTAGCATTGCGATATAACGTATAACGTTATATTTTAATACGTTATAACGTATAACGTTATGTACCATTACGATATAACGTATAACGTTATATAGTATTACGTTATAACGTACAACGTTATGTAGCATTACGATATAACATATAACGTTATGTAGCATAACGATATAACGTATAACGTTATATAGTATTACGTTATAACGTATAACGTTATGTAGCATTACGATATAACGTATAACGTTATATAGTATTACGTTATAACGTATAACGTTATGTAGAATTACGATATAACGTATAACGTTATATAGTATTATGTTATAACGTACAACGTTATGTAGCATTACGATATAACATATAACGTTATGGAGCATAACGATATAACGTATAACGTTATATAGTATAACGTTATAACGTATAACGTTATGTAGCATTACGATATAACGTATAACGTTATATAGTATTACGTTATAACGTATAACGTTATGTAGTATTAAGTTATAACATTTAACGTTATGTAGTAATACGTTATAACGTATAACGTTATGTAGCATTACGATATAACGTATAACGTTACGTAGCATTACGATATAACGTATAACGTTATATAGTATTACGTTATAACGTATAACGTTATATAGTATTACGATATAACGTATAACGTTATGTAGCATTACGATATAACGTATAACGTTATATAGTAATACGTTATAACGTATAACGTTATGTACCATTACGATACAACGTATTACGTTATATAGTATTACGTTATAACGTATAACGTTATGTAGTATTACGTTATAACATATAACGTTATGTAGTAATACGTTATAGCGTATAACGTTATGTAGCATTACGATATAACATATAACGTTGTGTAGCAAAACGATATAACGTATAACGTTATATAGTATTACGATATAACGTATAACGTTATGTAGCATTACGTTATAACATATAACGTTATGTAGTAATACGTTATAACGTATTACGTTATGTAGCATTACGATATAACGTATAACGTTATGTAGCATAACGATATAACGTACAACGTTATGTAGCATTACGATATAACGTATAACGTTATATGGTAATACGTTATAACGTATAACGTTATGTAGCATTACGATATAACGTATAACGTTATATAGTAATACGTTATAACGTATAACGTTATGTACCATTACGATACAACGTATTACGTTATATAGTATTACGTTATAACGTATAACGTTATGTAGTATTACGTTATAACATATAACGTTATGTAGTAATACGTTATAGCGTATAACGTTATGTAGCATTACGATATAACGTACAACGTTATGTAGCATTACGATATAACGTATAACGTTATATGGTAATACGTTATAACGTATAACGTTATGTAGCATTACGATATAACGTATAACGTTATATGGTAATACGTTATAACGTATAACGTTATGTAGCATTACGATATAACGTATAACGTTATGTAGCATTACGATAAAACGTATAACGTTATATGGTAACACGTTATAACGTATAACGTTATGTAGCATTACGATATAACGTATAACGTTATGTAGCATTACGATATAACGTATAACGTTATATAGTATTACGTTATAACGTATAACATTATGCAGCATTACGATATAACGTATAACGTTATATAGTATTACGTTATAACGTATAACGTTATGTAGTATTACGTTATAACATATAACGTTATGTAGTAATACGTTATAACGTATTACGTTATGTAGCATTACGATATAACGTATAACGTTACGTAGCATTACGATGTAACGTATAACGTTATATAGTATTACGTTATAACGTATAACGTTATATAGTATTACGATATAACGTATAACGTTATGTAGCATTACGATATAACGTATAACGTTATATAGTAATACGTTATAACGTATAACGTTATGTACCATTACGATACAACGTATTACGTTATATAGTATTACGTTATAACGTATAACGTTATGTAGTATTACGTTATAACATATAACGTTATGTAGTAATACGTTATAGGGTATAACGTTATGTAGCATTACGATATAACATATAACGTTGTGTAGCAAAACGATATAACGTATAACATTATATAGTATTACGATATAACGTATAACGTTATGTAGCATTACGTTATAACATATAACGTTATGTAGTAATACGTTATAACGTATTACGTTATGTAGCATTACGATATAACGTATAACGTTATGTAGCATAACGATATAACGTACAACGTTATGTAGCATTACGATATAACGTATAACGTTATATGGTAATACGTTATAACGTATAACGTTATGTAGCATTACGATATAACGTATAACGTTATATAGTAATACGTTATAACGTATAACGTTATGTACCATTACGATACAACGTATTACGTTATATAGTATTACGTTATAACGTATAACGTTATGTAGTATTACGTTATAACATATAACGTTATGTAGTAATACGTTATAGCGTATAACGTTATGTAGCATTACGATATAACGTACAACGTTATGTAGCATTACGATATAACGTATAACGTTATATGGTAATACGTTATAACGTATAACGTTATGTAGCATTACGATATAACGTATAACGTTATATGGTAATACGTTATAACGTATAACGTTATGTAGCATTACGATATAACGTATAACGTTATGTAGCATTACGATAAAACGTATAACGTTATATGGTAATACGTTATAACGTATAACGTTATGTATCATTACGATATAACGTATAACGTTATGTAGCATTACGATATAACGTATAACGTTATATAGTATTACGTTATAACGTATAACATTATGCAGCATTACGATATAACGTATAACGTTATATAGTATTACGTTATAACGTATAACGTTATGTAGTATTACGTTATAACATATAACGTTATGTAGTAATACGTTATAACGTATTACGTTATGTAGCATTACGATATAACGTATAACGTTATGTAGCATAACGATATAGCGTATAACGATATGTAGTATTATGATATAACGTATAAGGTTATGTAGCATTACGATATAACGTATAACGTTATGTAGCATTACGATATAACGTATAACGTTATATTTTAATACGTTATAACGTATAACGTTATGTACCATTACGATATAACGTATAACGTTATATAGTATTACGTTATAACGTACAACGTTATGTAGCATTACGATATAACATATAACGTTATGTAGCATAACGATATAACGTATAACGTTATATAGTATTACGTTATAACATATAACGTTATGGAGCATAACGATATAACGTATAACGTTATATAGTATTACGTTATAACGTATAACGTTATGTAGCATTACGATATAACGTATAACGTTATGTAGCATTACGATAAAACGTATAACGTTATATGGTAATACGTTATAACGTATAACGTTATGTAGCATTACGATATAACGTATAACGTTATGTAGCATTACGATATAACGTATAACGTTATATAGTATTACGTTATAACGTATAACATTATGCAGCATTACGATATAACGTATAACGTTATATAGTATTACGTTATAACGTATAACGTTATGTAGCATTACGATATAACGTATAACGTTATATAGTATTACGTTATAACGTATAACGTTATATAGTATTACGTTATAACGTATAACGTTATGGAGCATAACGATATAACGTATAACGTTATATAGTATTACGTTATAACGTATAACGTTATGTAGCATTACGATATAACGTGTAACGTTATATAGTATTACGTTATAACGTATAACGTTATGTAGTATTACGTTATAACGTATAACATTATGCAGCATTACGATATAACGTATAACGTTATATAGTATTACGTTATAACGTATAACGTTATGTAGTATTACGTTATAACATATAACGTTATGTAGTAATACGTTATAACGTATTACGTTATGTAGCATTACGATATAACGTATAACGTTATGTAGTAATACGTTATAACGTATAACGTTATGTAACATTACGATATAACGTATAACGTTATGTAGCATAACGATATAACGTATAACGTTATGTACCATTACGATATAACGTATAACGTTATATGGTAATACGTTATAACGTATAACGTTATGTAGCATAACGATATAACATATAACGTTACGTAGCATAACGATATAACGTATAACGTTATATAGTATTACGGTATAACGTATAACGTTATGTAGCATTACGATATAACGTATAACGTTATGTAGCATAACGATATAACATATAACGTTATGGAGCATAACGATATAACGTATAACGTTATATAGTATTACGTTATAACGTATAACGTTATGTAGTATTACGATATAACGTATAACGTTATATAGTATTATGTTATAACGTACAACGTTATGTAGCATTACGATATAACATATAACGTTATGGAGCATAACAATATAACGTATAACGTTATATAGGATTACGTTATAACGTACAACGTTATGTAGCATTACGATATAACATATAACGTCATGTAGCATAACGAAATAACGTATAACGTTATATAGTATTACGTTATAACGTATAACGTTATGTAGCATTACGATATAACGTATAACGTTATATAGTATTACGTTATAACGTATAACGTTATGTAGTATTACGATATAACGTATAACGTTATATAGTATTATGTTATAACGTACAACGTTATGTAGCATTGCGATATAACGTATAACGTTATATTTTAATACGTTATAACGTATAACGTTATGTACCATTACGATATAACGTATAACGTTATGTAGCATAACGATATAACACATAACGTTATGGAGCATAACGATATAACGTATAACGTTATATAGTATTACGTTATAACGTATAACGTTATGTAGTATTACGATATAACATATAACGTTATGTAGCATAACGATATAACGTATAACGTTATATAGTATTACGTTATAACGTATAACGTTATGTAGCATTACGATATAACGTATAAAGTTATATAGTATTACGTTATAACGTATAACGTTATGTAGTATTACGATATAACGTATAACGTTATATAGTATTATGTTATAACGTACAACGTTATGTAGCATTGCGATATAACGTATAACGTTATATTTTAATACGTTATAACGTATAACGTTATGTACCATTACGATATAACGTATAACGTTATATAGTATTACGTTATAACGTACAACGTTATGTAGCATTACGATATAACATATAACGTTATGTAGCATAACGATATAACGTATAACGTTATGTAGCATTACGATATAACGTATAACGTTATGTAGCATTACGATATAACGTATAACGTTATATTTTAATACGTTATAACGTATAACGTTATGTACCATTACGATATAACGTATAACGTTATGTAGCATAACGATATAACATATAACGTTATGGAGCATAACGATATAACGTATAACGTTATATAGTATTACGTTATAACGTATAACGTTATGTAGTATTACGATATAACATTTAACGTTATGTAGCATAACGATATAACGTATAACGTTATATAGTATTACGTTATAACGTATAACGTTATGTAGCATTACGATATAACGTATAACGTTATATAGTATTACGTTATAACGTATAACGTTATGTAGTATTACGATATAACGTATAACGTTATATAGTATTACGATATAACGTATAACGTTATATGGTAATACGTTATAACGTATAACGTTATGTACCATTACGATATAACGTATTACGTTATATAGTATTACGTTATAACGTATAACGTTATGTAGTATTACGTTATAACATATAACGTTAAGTAGTAATACCTTATAGCGTATAACGTTATGTAGCATTACGATATAACGTATAACGTTATGTACACATTACGATATAACGTATAACGTTATATGGCAATACGTTATAACGTATAACGTTATGTAACATTACAATATAACGTATAACGTTGTGCAGCATAACGGTATAACGTATAACGTTATATAGCATTACGTTATAACGTATAAGGTTATGTAGCATTACGATATAACGTATAACGTTATATAGTATTACGTTATAACGTATAACGTTATGTAGTATTACGTTATAACATATAACGTTATGTAGTAATACGTTATAACGTATAATGTCATTTAGCATTACGATATAACGTATAACGTTATGTAGCATTACGATATAACGTATAACGTTATATGGTAATACGTTATAACGTATAACGTTATGTAGCATTACGATATAACGTATGACGTTATGTAGCATTACGATATAACGTATAACGTTATGTAGCATTACGATATAACGTATAACGTTATATGGTAATTTGTCATAACGTATAACGTTATATGGTAATACGTTATAACGTATAACGTTGTGCAGCATAACGGTATAACGTATAACGTTATATAGCATTACGTTATAACGTATAAGGTTATGTAGCATTACGATATAACGTATAACGTTATATAGTATTACGTTATAACGTATAACGTTATGTAGTATTACGTTATAACATATAACGTTATGTAGTAATACGTTATAACGTATAATGTCATTTAGCATTACGATATAACGTATAACGTTATGTAGCATTACGATATAACGTATAACGTTATATGGTAATACGTTATAACGTATAACGTTATGTAGCATTACGATATAACGTATGACGTTATGTAGCATTACGATATAACGTATAACGTTATGTAGCATTACGATATAACGTATAACGTTATATGGTAATTTGTCATAACGTATAACGTTATATGGTAATACGTTATAACGTATAACGTTATGTAACATTGCGATATAACGTATAACGTTATGTAGCATAACGATATAACGTATAACGTTATGTACCATTACGATATAACGTATAACGTTATATGGTAATACGTTTTAACGTATAACGTTATGTAGCATAACGATATAACATATAACGTTACGTAGCATAACGATACAACGTATAACGTTATATAGTATTACGGTATAACGTATAACGATATGTAGCATTACGATATAACGTATAACGTTATGTAGCATAACGATATAACATATAACGTTATGGAGCATAACGATATAACGTATAACGTTATATAGTATTACGTTATAACGTATAACGTTATGTAGCATTACGATATAACGTATAACGTTATATAGTATTATGTTATAACGTACAACGTTATGTAGCATTACGATATAACATATAACGTTATGGAGCATAACGATATAACGTATAACGTTATATAGTATTACGCTATAACGTTCAACGTTATGTAGCATTACGATATAACGTATAACGTTATGTAGCATTGCGATATAACGTATAACGTTATATTTTAATACGTTATAAAGTATAACGTTATGTACCATTACGATATAACGTATAACGTTATGTAGCATAACGATATAACATATAACGTTATGGAGCATAACGATATAATGTATAACGTTATATAGTATTACGATATAACGTATAACGTTATGTAGTATTACGATATAAAGTATAACGATATATAGTATTACGTTATAACGTATAACGTTATGTAGCATTACGATATAACGTATAACGTTATATAGTATTACGTTATAACGTATAACGTTATGTAGTATTACGATATACCGTATAACGTTATATAGTATTACGGTATAACGTATAACGTTATGTAGCATTACGATATAACGTATAACGTTATGTAGCATAACGATATAACATATAACGTTATGGAGCATAACGATATAACGTATAACGTTATATAGTATTACGTTATAACGTATAACGTTATGTAGTATTACGATATAACGTATAACGTTATATAGTATTATGTTATAACGTACAACGTTATGTAGCATTACGATATAACATATAACGTTATGGAGCATAACGATATAACGTATAACGTTATATAGTATTACGTTATAACGTACAACGTTATGTAGCATTACGATATAACATATAACGTTATGTAGCATAACGATATAACGTATAACGTTATATAGTATTACGTTATAACGTATAACGTTATGTAGCATTACGATATAACGTATAACGTTATATAGTATTACGTTATAACGTATAACGTTATATAGTATTATGTTATAACGTACAACGTTATGTAGCATTACGATATAACATATAACGTTATGGAGCATAACGATATAACGTATAACGTTATATAGTATTACGTTATAACGTACAACGTTATGTAGCATTACGATATAACATATAACGTTATGTAGCATAACGATATAACGTATAACGTTATATAGTATTACGTTATAACGTATAACGTTATGTAGCATTACGATATAACGTATAACGTTATATAGTATTACGTTATAACGTATAACGATATGTAGTATTACGATATAACGTATAACGTTATGTAGCATTGCGATATAACGTATAACGTTACATTTTAATACGTTATAACGTATAACGTTATGTACCATTACGATATAACGTATAACGTTATGTAGCATAACGATATAACATATAACGTTATGGAGCATAACGATATAACGTATAACGTTATATAGTATTACGTTATAACGTATAACGTTATGTAGTATTACGATATAAAGTATAACGTTATATAGTATTACGTTATAACGTATAACGTTATGTAGCATTACGATATAACGTATAACGTTATGTAGCATTACGATATAACGTATAACGTTATATAGTATTATGTTATAACGTACAACGTTATGTAGCATTACGATATAACATATAACGTTATGGAGCATAACGATATAACGTATAACGTTATATAGTATTACGCTATAACGTACAACGTTATGTAGCATTACGATATAACATATAACGTTATGTAGCATAACGATATAACGTATAACGTTATATAGTATTACGTTATAACGTATAACGTTATGTAGCATTACGATATAACGTATAACGTTATATAGTATTACGTTATAACGTATAACGTTATGTAGTATTACGATATAACGTATAACGTTATATAGTATTATGTTATAACGTACAACGTTATGTAGCATTGCGATATAACGTATAACGTTATATTTTAATACGTTATAACGTATAACGTTATGTACCATTACGATATAACGTATAACGTTATATAGTATTACGTTATAACGTACAACGTTATGTAGCATTACGATATAACATATAACGTTATGTAGCATAACGATATAACGTATAACGTTATGTAGCATTACGATATAACGTATAACGTTATGTAGCATTGCGATATAACGTATAACGTTATATTTTAATACGTTATAAAGTATAACGTTATGTACCATTACGATATAACGTATAACGTTATGTAGCATAACGATATAACATATAACGTTATGGAGCATAACGATATAATGTATAACGTTATATAGTATTACGATATAACGTATAACGTTATGTAGTATTACGATATAAAGTATAACGATATATAGTATTACGTTATAACGTATAACGTTATGTAGTATTACGATATAAAGTATAACGTTATATAGTATTACGTTATAACGTATAACGTTATATAGTATTACGTTATAACGTATAACGTTATGTAGCATTACGATATAACGTATAACGTTATATAGTATTACGTTATAACGTATAACGTTATGCAGTATTACGATATAACGTATAACGTTATATAGTATTACGGTATAACGTATAACGTTATGTAGCATTACGATATAACGTATAACGTTATGTAGCATAACGATATAACATATAACGTTATGGAGCATAACGATATAACGTATAACGTTATATAGTATTACGTTATAACGTATAACGTTATGTAGCATTACGATATAACGTATAACGTTATATAGTATTATGTTATAACGTACAACGTTATGTAGCATTACGATATAACATATAACGTTATGGAGCATAACGATATAACGTATAACGTTATATAGTATTACGCTATAACGTACAACGTTATGTAGCATTACGATATAACATATAACGTTATGTAGCATAACGATATAACGTATAACGTTATATAGTATTACGTTATAACGTATAACGTTATGTAGCATTACGATATAACGTATAACGTTATATAGTATTACGTTATAACGTATAACGTTATGTAGTATTACGATATAACGTATAACGTTATATAGTATTATGTTATAACGTACAACGTTATGTAGCATTGCGATATAACGTATAACGTTATATTTTAATACGTTATAACGTATAACGTTATGTACCATTACGATATAACGTATAACGTTATATAGTATTACGTTATAACGTACAACGTTATGTAGCATTACGATATAACATATAACGTTATGTAGCATAACGATATAACGTATAACGTTATGTAGCATTACGATATAACGTATAACGTTATGTAGCATTGCGATATAACGTATAACGTTATATTTTAATACGTTATAAAGTATAACGTTATGTACCATTACGATATAACGTATAACGTTATGTAGCATAACGATATAACATATAACGTTATGGAGCATAACGATATAATGTATAACGTTATATAGTATTACGATATAACGTATAACGTTATGTAGTATTACGATATAAAGTATAACGATATATAGTATTACGTTATAACGTATAACGTTATGTAGCATTACGATATAACGTATAACGTTATATAGTATTACGTTATAACGTATAACGTTATGTAGTATTACGATATACCGTATAACGTTATATAGTATTACGGTATAACGTATAACGTTATGTAGCATTACGATATAACGTATAACGTTATGTAGCATAACGATATAACATATAACGTCATAGTATTACGTTATAACGTATAACGTTATGTAGAATTACGATATAACGTATAACGTTATATAGTATTACGTTATAACGTATAACGTTATGTAGTATTACGATATAACGTATAACGTTATATAGTATTATGGTATAACGTATAACGTTATGTAGCATTACGATATAACGTATAACGTTATGTAGCATAACGATATAACATATAACGTTATGGAGCATAACGATATAACGTATAACGTTATATAGTATTACGTTATAACGTATAACGTTATGTAGTATTACGATATAAAGTATAACGTTATATAGTATTACGTTATAACGTATAACGTTATGTAGCATTACGATATAACGTATAACGTTATATAGTATTACGTTATAACGTATAACGTTATGTAGTATTACGATATAACGTATAACGTTATATAGTATTACGGTATAACGTATAACGTTATGTAGCATTACGATATAACGTATAACGTTATGTAGCATAACGATATAACATATAACGTTATGGAGCATAACGATATAACGTATAACGTTATATAGTATTACGTTATAACGTATAACGTTATGTAGTATTACGATATAACGTATAACGTTATATAGTATTATGTTATAACGTACAACGTTATGTAGCATTACGATATAACATATAACGTTATGGAGCATAACGATATAACGTATAACGTTATATAGTATTACGTTATAACGTACAACGTTATGTAGCATTACGATATAACATATAACGTTATGTAGCATAACGATATAACGTATAACGTTATATAGTATTACGTTATAACGTATAACGTTATGTAGCATTACGATATAACGTATAACGTTATATAGTATTACGTTATAACGTATAACGTTATATAGTATTATGTTATAACGTACAACGTTATGTAGCATTACGATATAACATATAACGTTATGGAGCATAACGATATAACGTATAACGTTATATAGTATTACGTTATAACGTACAACGTTATGTAGCATTACGATATAACATATAACGTTATGTAGCATAACGATATAACGTATAACGTTATATAGTATTACGTTATAACGTATAACGTTATATAGTATTACGTTATAACGTATAACGTTATGTAGCATTACGATATAACGTATAACGTTATATAGTATTACGTTATAACGTATAACGATATGTAGTATTACGATATAACGTATAACGTTATGTAGCATTGCGATATAACGTATAACGTTATATTTTAATACGTTATAACGTATAACGTTATGTACCATTACGATATAACGTATAACGTTATGTAGCATAACGATATAACATATAACGTTATGGAGCATAACGATATAACGTATAACGTTATATAGTATTACGTTATAACGTATAACGTTATGTAGTATTACGATATAAAGTATAACGTTATATAGTATTACGTTATAACGTATAACGTTATGTAGCATTACGATATAACGTATAACGTTATATAGTATTACGTTATAACGTATAACGTTATGCAGTATTACGATATAACGTATAACGTTATGTAGCATTACGTTATAACATATAACGTTATGTAGTAATACGTTATAACGTATTACGTTATGTAGCATTACGATATAACGTACAACGTTATGTAGCATTACAATATAACATATAACGTTATGTAGCATAACGATATAACGTATAACGTTATGTAGCATTACGATATAACGTATAACGTTATGTAGCATTGCGATATAACGTATAACGTTATATTTTAATACGTTATAACGCATAACGTTATGTACCATTACGATATAACGTATAACGTTATGTAGCATAACGATATAACATATAACGTTATGGAGCATAACGATATAACGTATAACGTTATATAGTATTACGTTATAACGTATAACGTTATGTAGTATTACGATATAAAGTATAACGTTATATAGTATTACGTTATAACGTATAACGTTATGTAGCATTACGATATAACGTATAACATTATATAGTATTACGTTATAACGTATAACGTTATGTAGTATTACGATATAACGTATAACGTTATATAGTATTACGGTATAACGTATAACGTTATGTAGCATTACGATATAACGTATAACGTTATGTAGCATAACGATATAACATATAACGTTATGGAGCATAACGATATAACGTATAACGATATATAGTATTACGTTATAACGTATAACGTTATGTAGTATTACGATATAACGTATAACGTTATATAGTATTATGTTATAACGTACAACGTTATGTAGCATTACGATATAACATATAACGTTATGGAGCATAACGATATAACGTATAACGTTATATAGTATTACGTTATAACGTACAACGTTATGTAGCATTACGATATAACATATAACGTTATGTAGCATAACGATATAACGTATAACGTTATATAGTATTACGTTATAACGTATAACGTTATGTAGCATTACGATATAACGTATAACGTTATATAGTATTACGTTATAACGTATAACGTTATGTAGTATTACGATATAACGTATAACGTTATATAGTATTATGTTATAACGTACAACGTTATGTAGCATTGCGATATAACGTATAACGTTATATTTTAATACGCTATAACGTATAACGTTATGTACCATTACGATATAACGTATAACGTTATATAGTATTACGTTATAACGTACAACGTTATGTAGCATTACGATATAACATATAACGTTATGTAGCATAACGATATAACGTATAACGTTATGTAGCATTACGATATAACGTATAACGATATGTAGCATTGCGATATAACGTATAACGTTATATTTTAATACGTTAGAACGTATAACGTTATGTACCATTACGATATAACGTATAACGTTATGTAGCATAACGATATAACATATAACGTTATGGAGCATAACGATATAACGTATAACGTTATATAGCATAACGATATAACGTATAACGTTATATAGTATTACGTTATAACGTATTACGTTATGTAGCATTACGATATAACATATAACGTTGTGTAGCATAACGATATAACATATAACGTTAAGTAGTAATACCTTATAGCGTATAACGTTATGTAGCATTACGATATAACGTATAACGTTGTGTACACATTACGATATAACGTATAACGTTATATGGCAATACGTTATAACGTATAACGTTATGTAACATTACAATATAACGTATAACGTTGTGCAGCATAACGGTATAACGTATAACGTTATATAGCATTACGTTATAACGTATAACGTTATGTAGCATTACGATATAACGTATAACGTTATATAGTATTACGTTATAACGTATAACGTTGTGTAGTATTACGTTATAACATATAACGTTATGTAGTAATACGTTATAACGTATAATGTCATTTAGCATTACGATATAACGTATAACGTTATGTAGCATTACGATATAACGTATAACGTTATATGGTAATACGTTATAACGTATAACGTTATGTAGCATTACGATATAACGTATAACGTTATGTAGCATTACGATATAACGTATAACGTTATATGGTAATACGTTATAACGTATTACGTTATATGGTAATACGTTATAACGTATAACGTTATGTAACATTACGATATAACGTATATCGTTATGTAGCATAACGATATAACGTATAACGTTATGTACCATTACGATATAACGTATAACGTTATATGGAAATACGTTATAACGTATAACGTTATGTAGCATAACGATATAACATATAACGTTACGTAGCATAACGATATAACGTATAACGTTATATAGTATTACGGTATAACGTATAACGTTATGTAGCATTACGATATAACGTATAACGTTATGTAGCATAACGATATAACATATAACGTTATGGAGCATCACGATATAACGTATAACGTTATATAGTATTACGTTATAACGTATAACGTTATGTAGTATTACGATATAACGTATAACGTTATATAGTATTATGTTATAACGTACAACGTTATGTAGCATTACGATATAACATATAACGTTATGGAGCATAACGATATAACGTATAACGTTATATAGTATTACGTTATAACGTACAACGTTATGTAGCATTACGATATAACATATAACGTTATGTAGCATAACGATATAACGTATAACGTTATATAGTATTACGTTATAACGTATAACGTTATGTAGTATTACGATATAACGTATAACGTTATATAGTAATATGTTATAACGTACAACGTTATGTAGCATTGCGATATAACGTATAACGTTATATTTTAATACGTTATAACGTATAACGTTATGTACCATTACGATATAACGTATAACGTTATATAGTATTACGTTATAACGTACAACGTTATGTAGCATTACGATATAACATATAACGTTATGTAGCATAACGATATAACGTATAACGTTATGTAGCATTACGATATAACGTATAACGTTATGTAGCATTGCGATATAACGTATAACGTTATATTTTAATACGTTATAAAGTATAACGTTATGTACCATTACGATATATCGTATAATGTTATGTAGCATAACGATATAACATATAACGTTATGGAGCATAACGATATAACGTATAACGTTATATAGTATTACGTTATAACGTATAACGTTATGTAGTATTACGATATAAAGTATAACGTTATATAGTATTACGTTATAACGTATAACGTTATGTAGCACTACGATATAACGTATAACGTTATATAGTATTACGTTATAACGTATAACGTTATGTAGTATTACGATATAACGTATAACGTTATATAGTATTACGGTATAACGTATAACGTTATGTAGCATTACGATATAACGTATAACGTTATGTAGCATAACGATATAACATATAACGTTATATAGTATTACGTTATAACGTATAACGTTATGTAGCATTACGATATAACGTATAACGTTATATAGTATTACGTTACAACGTATAACGTTATGTAGTATTACGATATAACGTATAACGTTATATAGTATTACGGTATAACGTATAACGTTATGTAGCATTACGATATAACGTATAACGTTATGTAGCATAACGATATAACATATAACGTTATGGAGCATAACGATATAACGTATAACGTTATATAGTATTACGTTATAACGTATAACGTTATGTAGTATTACGATATAAAGTATAACGTTATATAGTATTACGTTATAACGTATAACGTTATGTAGCATTACGATATAACGTATAACGTTATATAGTATTACGTTATAACGTACAACGTTATGTAGTATTACGATATAACGTATAACGTTATATAGTATTACGGTATAACGTATAACGTTATGTAGCATTACGATATAACGTATAACGTTATGTAGCATAACGATATAACATATAACGTTATGGAGCATAACGATATAACGTATAACGTTATATAGTATTACGTTATAACGTATAACGTTATGTAGTATTACGATATAACGTATAACGTTATATAGTATTATGTTATAACGTACAACGTTATGTAGCATTACGATATAACATATAACGTTATGGAGCATAACGATATAACGTATAACGTTATATAGTATTACGTTATAACGTACAACGTTATGTAGCATTACGATATAACATATAACGTTATGTAGCATAACGATATAACGTATAACGTTATATAGTATTACGTTATAACGTATAACGTTATGTAGCATTACGATATAACGTATAACGTTATATAGTATTACGTTATAACGTATAACGTTATATAGTATTATGTTATAACGTACAACGTTATGTAGCATTACGATATAACATATAACGTTATGGAGCATAACGATATAACGTATAACGTTATATAGTATTACGTTATAACGTACAACGTTATGTAGCATTGCGATATAACGTATAACGTTATATTTTAATACGTTATAACGTATAACGTTATGTACCATTACGATATAACGTATAACGTTATATAGTATTACGTTATAACGTACAACGTTATGTAGCATTACGATATAACATATAACGTTATGTAGCATAACGATATAACGTATAACGTTATGTAGCATTACGATATAACGTATAACGTTATGTAGCATTGCGATATAACGTATAACGTTATATTTTAATACGTTATAAAGTATAACGTTATGTACCATTACGATATATCGTATAACGTTATGTAGCATAACGATATAACATATAACGTTATGGAGCATAACGATATAACGTATAACGTTATATAGTATTACGTTATAACGTATAACGTTATGTAGTATTACGATATAAAGTATAACGTTATATAGTATTACGTTATAACGTATAACGTTATGTAGCACTACGATATAACGTATAACGTTATATAGTATTACGTTATAACGTATAACGTTATGTAGTATTACGATATAACGTATAACGTTATATAGTATTACGGTATAACGTATAACGTTATGTAGCATTACGATATAACGTATAACGTTATGTAGCATAACGATATAACATATAACGTTATATAGTATTACGTTATAACGTATAACGTTATGTAGCATTACGAGATAACGTATAACGTTATATAGTATTACGTTACAACGTATAACGTTATGTAGTATTACGATATAACGTATAACGTTATATAGTATTACGGTATAACGTATAACGTTATGTAGCATTACGATATAACGTATAACGTTATGTAGCATAACGATATAACATATAACGTTATGGAGCATAACGATATAACGTATAACGTTATATAGTATTACGTTATAACGTATAACGTTATGTAGTATTACGATATAAAGTATAACGTTATATAGTATTACGTTATAACGTATAACGTTATGTAGCATTACGATATAACGTATAACGTTATATAGTATTACGTTATAACGTATAACGTTATGTAGTATTACGATATAACGTATAACGTTATATAGTATTACGGTATAACGTATAACGTTATGTAGCATTACGATATAACGTATAACGTTATGTAGCATAGCGATATAACATATAACGTTATGGAGCATAACGATATAACGTATAACGTTATATAGTATTACGTTATAACGTATAACGTTATGTAGTATTACGATATAACGTATAACGTTATATAGTATTATGTTATAACGTACAACGTTATGTAGCATTACGATATAACATATAACGTTATGGAGCATAACGATATAACGTATAACGTTATATAGTATTACGTTATAACGTACAACGTTATGTAGCATTACGATATAACATATAACGTTATGTAGCATAACGATATAACGTATAACGTTATATAGCATTACGATATAACGTATAACGTTATATAGTATTACGTTATAACGTATAACGTTATATAGTATTATGTTATAACGTACAACGTTATGTAGCATTACGATATAACATATAACGTTATGGAGCATAACGATATAACGTATAACGTTATATAGTATTACGTTATAACGTACAACGTTATGTAGCATTACGATATAACATACAACGTTATGTAGCATAACGATATAACGTATAACGTTATATAGTATTACGTTATAACGTATAACGTTATGTAGCATTACGATATAACGTATAACGTATAACGTTATGTAGTATTACGATATAACGTATAACGTTATGTAGCATTGCGATATAACGTATAACGTTATATTTTAATACGTTATAACGTATAACGTTATGTACCATTACGATATAACGTATAACGTTATGTAGCATAACGATATAACATATAACGTTATGTACCATTACGATATAACGTATAACGTTATGTAGCATAACGATATAACATATAACGTTATGGAGCATAACGATATAACGTATAACGTTATATAGTATTACGTTATAACGTATAACGTTAAGTAGTATTACGATATAAAGTATAACGTTATATAGTATTACGTTATAACGTATAACGTTATGTAGTATTACGATATAACGTATAACGTTATATAGTATTACGGTATAACGTATAACGTTATGTAGCATTACGATATAACGTATAACGTTATATAGTATTACGTTATAACGTATAACGTTATATAGTATTACGTTATAACGTATAACGTTATGTAGCATTGCGATATAACGTATAACGTTATATTTTAATACGTTATAACGTATAACGTTATGTACCATTACGATATAACGTATAACGTTATGTAGCATAACGATATAACATATAACGTTATGGAGCATAACGATATAACGTATAACGTTATATAGTATTACGTTATAACGTATAACGTATTGTAGTATTACGATATAAAGTATAACGTTATATAGTATTACGTTATAACGTATAACGTTATGTAGCATTACGATATAACGTATAACGTTATATAGTATTACGTTATAACGTATAACGTTATGTAGTATTACGATATAACGTATAACGTTATATAGTATTACGGTATAACGTATAACGTTATGTAGCATTACGATATAACGTATAACGTTATGTAGCATAACGATATAACATATAACGTTATGGAGCATAACGATATAACGTATAACGTTATATAGTATTACGTTATAACGTATAACGTTATGTAGTATTACGATATAACGTATAACGTTATATAGTATTATGTTATAACGTACAACGTTATGTAGCATTACGATATAACATATAACGTTATGGAGCATAACGATATAACGTATAACGTTATGTAGTAATACGTTATAACGTATTACGTTATGTATCATTACGATATAACGTATAACGTTATGTAGCATAACGATATAGCGTATAACGATATGTAGTATTATGATATAACGTATAAGGTTATGTAGCATTACGATATAACGTATAACTTTATGTAGCATTACGATATAACGTATAACGTTATATGGTAATACGTTATGACGTATAACGTTATGTACCATTACGATATAACGTATTACGTTATATAGTATTACGTTATAACGTATAACGTTATGTAGTATTATGTTATAACATATAACGTTAAGTAGTAATACCTTATAGCGTATAACGTTATGTAGCATTACGATATAACGTATAACGTTATGTACACATTACGATATAACGTATAACGTTATATGGCAATACGTTATAACGTATAACGTTATGTAACATTACAATATAACGTATAACGTTGTGCAGCATAACGGTATAACGTATAACGTTACATAGCATTACGTTATAACGTATAACGTTATGTAGCATTACGATATAACGTATAACGTTATATAGTATTACGTTATAACGTATAACGTTATGTAGTATTACGATATAACATATAACGTTATGTAGTAATACGTTATAACGTATAATGTCATTTAGCATTACGATATAACGTATAACGTCATGTAGCATTACGATATAACGTATAACGTTATATGGTAATACGTTATAACGTATAACGTTATGTGGCATTACGATATAACGTATAATGTCATTTAGCATTACGATATAACGTATAACGTCATGTAGCATTACGATATAACGTATAACGTTATGCAGTATTATGATATAACGTATAACGTTATGTAGCATTACGATATAACGTATAACGTTATGTTGCATTACGATATAACGTATAACGTTATATGGTAATACGTTATAACGTATAACGTTATGTAGCATTACGATATAACGTGTAACGTTATATGGTAATACGTTATAACGTATAACGTCATGTAGCATTACGATATGACGTATAACGTTATGTAGTATTACGATATAACATATAACGTTATGTAGCATAACGATATAACGTATAACGTTATATAGTATTACGGTATAACGTATATCGTTATGTAGCATTACGATATAACGTATAACGTTATGTAGCATAACGATATAACGTATAACGTTATATAGTATTATGATATAACGTATAAGGTTATGTAGCATAACGATATAACGTATAACGTTATGTAGTATTATGATATAACGTAGATGGTTATGTAGCATTACGATATAACGTATAACGTTATGTAGCATTACGATATAACGTATAACGTTATGTAGCATTGCGATATAACGTATAACGTTATATTTTAATACGTTATAACGTATAACGTTGCGTAGCATTACGATATAACGTATAACGTTATGTAGCATTACGATATAACGTATAACGTTATGTAGCATTGCGATACAACGTATAACGTTATATTTTAATACGTTATAACGTATAACGTTATGTACCATTACGATATAACGTATAACGTTATATAGTATTACGTTATAACGTACAACGTTATGTAGCATTACGATATAACATATAACGTTATGTAGCATAACGATATAACGTATAACGTTATATAGTATTACGTTATAACGTATAACGTTATGTAGCATTACGATATAACGTATAACGTTATATAGTATTACGTTATAACGTATAACGTTATGTAGTATTACGATATAACGTATAACGTTATATAGTATTATGTTATAACGTACAACGTTATGTAGCATTACGATATAACATATAACGTTACGGAGCATAACGATATAACGTATAACGTTATGCAGCATTACGATATAACGTATAACGTTATATAGTATTACGTTATAACGTATAACGTAATGTAGTATTACGATATAACATTTAACGTTATGTAGTAATACGTTATAACGTATAACGTTATGTAGCATTACGATATAACGTATAACGTTATATGGTAATACGTTATAACGTATAACGTTATGTAGCGTTTCGATATAACGTATAACGTTATGTAGCATAACGATATAACGCATAACGTTATATAGTATTACGATATAACGTATAACGTTATGTAGCATAACGATATAACGTATAACGTTATGCAGTATTATGATATAACGTATAACGTTATGTAGCATTACGATATAACGTATAACGTTATGTTGCATTACGATATAACGTATAACGTTATATGGTAATACGTTATAACGTATAACGTTATGTAGCATTACGATATAACGTGTAACGTTATATGGTAATACGTTATAACGTATAACGTCATGTAGCATTACGATATAACGTATAACGTTATGTAGTATTACGATATAACATATAACGTTATGTAGCATAACGATATAACGTATAACGTTATATAGTATTGCGGTATAACGTATATCGTTATGTAGCATTACGATATAACGTATAACGTTATGTAGCATAACGATATAACGTATAACGTTATATAGTATTATGATATAACGTATAAGGTTATGTAGCATAACGATATAACGTATAACGTTATGTAGTATTATGATATAACGTAGATGGTTATGTAGCATTACGATATAACGTATAACGTTATGTAGCATTACGATATAACGTATAACGTTATATTTTAATACGTTATAACGTATAACGTTGCGTAGCATTACGATATAACATATAACGTTAAGTAGCATAACGATATAACGTATAACGTTATATAGTATTACGGTATAACGTTTAACGTTATGTGGCATTACGATATAACGTATAACGTTATATGGTAATACGTTATAACGTATAACGTTATGTAGCATTACGATATAACGTATAACGTTATATGGTAATACGTTATAACGTATAACGTTATGTACTATCTCGATATAACGTATAACGTTATATGGTCATACGTTATAACGTATAACGTTATGTAACATTACGATATAACGTATAACGTTATGTAGCATAACGATATAACGTATAACGTTATATAGTATTACGGTATAACGTATATCGTTATGTAGCATTACGATATAACGTATAACGTTATGTAGCATAACGATATAACGTATAACGTTATATAGTATTATGATATAACGTATAAGGTTATGTAGCATAACGATATAACGTATAACGTTATGTAGTATTATGATATAACGTAGATGGTTATGTAGCATTACGATATAACGTATAACGTTATGTAGCATTACGATATAACGTATAACGTTATGTAGCATTGCGATATAACGTATAACGTTATATTTTAATACGTTATAACGTATAACGTTGCGTAGCATTACGATATAACGTATAACGTTATGTAGCATTACGATATAACGTATAACGTTATGTAGCATTGCGATACAACGTATAACGTTATATTTTAATACGTTATAACGTATAACGTTATGTACCATTACGATATAACGTATAACGTTATATAGTATTATGATATAACGTATAAGGTTATGTAGCATAACGATATAACGTATAACGTTATGTAGTATTATGATATAACGTAGATGGTTATGTAGCATTACGATATAACGTATAACGTTATGTAGCATTACGATATAACGTATAACGTTATGTAGCATTGCGATATAACGTATAACGTTATATTTTAATACGTTATAACGTATAACGTTGCGTAGCATTACGATATAACGTATAACGTTATGTAGCATTACGATATAACGTATAACGTTATGTAGCATTGCGATACAACGTATAACGTTATATTTTAATACGTTATAACGTATAACGTTATGTACCATTACGATATAACGTATAACGTTATATAGTATTACGTTATAACGTACAACGTTATGTAGCATTACGATATAACATATAACGTTATGTAGCATAACGATATAACGTATAACGTTATATAGTATTACGTTATAACGTATAACGTTATGTAGCATTACGATATAACGTATAACGTTATATAGTATTACGTTATAACGTATAACGTTATGTAGTATTACGATATAACGTATAACGTTATATAGTATTATGTTATAACGTACAACGTTATGTAGCATTACGATATAACATATAACGTTACGGAGCATAACGATATAACGTATAACGTTATGCAGCATTACGATATAACGTATAACGTTATATAGTATTACGTTATAACGTATAACGTAATGTAGTATTACGATATAACATTTAACGTTATGTAGTAATACGTTATATCGTATAACGTTATGTAGCATTACGATATAACGTATAACGTTACGTAGCATTACGATATAACGTGTGACGTTATATGGTAATACGTTATAACGTATAACGTTATGTAGCATTACGACATAACGTATAACGTTATATGGTAATACGTTATAACGTATAACGTTATGTACTATTTCGATACAACGTATAACGTTATATGGTAATACGTTATAACATATAACGTTATGTAACATTACGATATAACGTATAACGTTATGTAGCATAACGATATAACGTATAACGTTATATAGTATTACGTTATAACGTATAACGTTATGTACCATTACGATATAACGTATAACGTTATATGGTAATACGTTATAACGTATAACGTTATGTAACATTACGATATAACGTATAACGTTATGTAGCATAACGATATAACGTATAACGTTATGTAGCATTACGATATAACGTATAACGTTACGTAGCATTACGATATAACGTATGACGTTATATGGTAATACGTTATAACGTATAACGTTATGTAGCATTACGATATAACGTATAACGTTATATGGTAATACGTTATAACGTATAACGTTATGTACTATCTCGATATAACGTATAACGTTATATGGTCATACGTTATAACGTATAACGTTATGTAACATTACGATATAACGTATAACGTTATGTAGCATAACGATATAACGTATAACGTTATATAGTATAACGTTATAAGGTATAACGTTATGTACCATTACGATATAACGTATAACGTTATATGGTATTACGTTATAACGTATAACGTTATGTAACATTACGATATAACGTATAACGTTATGTAGCAGAACGATATAACGTATAACGTTATATAGTATTACGTTATAACGTATAACGTTATGTAGCATTACGATATAACGTATAACGTTATATAGTATTACGTTATAACGTATAACGTTATGTAGCATTACGATATAACGTATAACGTTATATAGTATTACGTTATAACGTATAACGTTATGTAGCATTACGATATAACGTATAACGTTATATAGTATTACGTTATAACGTATAACGTTATGTAGTATTACGTTATAACATATAACGTTATGTAGTAATACGTTATAACGTATAACGTTATGTAGCATTACGATATTACGTATAACGTTATGTAGCATTACGATATAACGTATAACGTTATATGGTAATACGTTATAACGTATAACGTTATGTAGCATTACGATATAACGTATAACGTTATATGGTAATACGTTATAACGTATAACGTTATATGGTAATACGTTATAACGTATAACGTTATGTAACATTACGATATAACGTATAACGTTATGTAGCATAACGATATAACGTATAACGTTATGTACCATTACGATATAACGTATAACGTTATGTAACATTACGATATAACGTATAACGTTATGTAGCATAACGATATAACTTATAACGTTATATAGTATTACGTTATAACGTATAAGGTTATGTAGCATTACGATATATCGTATAACTTTATGTAGCATTACGATATAACGTATAACGTTATGTACCATTACGATATAACGTATTACGTTATATAGTATTACGTTATAACGTATAACGTTATATAGTATTACGTTATAACGTATAACGTTATGTAGTATTACGTTATAACATATAACGTTATGTTGCAATACGTTGTAGCGTATAACGTTATGTAGCATTACGTTATAACGTATAACGTTATGTAGTATTACGTTATAACATATAACGTTATGTAGTAATACGTTATAGCGTATAACGTTATGTAGCATTACGATATAACATATA
This sequence comes from Bombus lapidarius, assembly GCA_936014575.1. Classification (NCBI taxonomy): domain Eukaryota; kingdom Metazoa; phylum Arthropoda; class Insecta; order Hymenoptera; family Apidae; genus Bombus; species Bombus lapidarius. The sequence goes on from CAKXZU010000048.1 coordinate 224,165, forward strand.
ACGTTGTGTAGCATAACGATATAACGTATAACGTTATGTTCCATTATGATATAACGTATAACGTTATGTAGCATAACGATATAACGTATAACGTTATGTAACATTACGATATAACGTATAACGTTATGTAGCATAACGATATAACGTATATCGTTATGTTCCATTATGATATAACGTATATGGTTATGTAGCATTACGATATAACGTATAACGTTATGTAGCATTACGATATAATGTATAACGTTATATGGTAATACGTTATAACGTATAACGTTATGTAACATTACGATATAACGTATAACGTTATGTGGCATAACGATATGACGTATAACGTTTTATAGTATTACGTTATAACGTATAACGTTATATAGTATTACGTTATAACGTATAACGTTATGTAGTATTACGTTATAACATATAACGTTATGTAGTAATACGTTATAGCGTATAACGTTATGTAGCATTACGATATAACATATAACGTTGTGTAGCATAACGATATAACGTATAACGTTATATAGTATTACGATATAACGTATAACGTTATGTAGCATTACGTTGTAACATATAACGTTATGTAGTAATACGTTATAACGTATTACGTTATGTAGCATTACGATATAACGTATAACGTTATGTAGCATAACGATATAGCGTATAACGATATATAGTATTATGATATAACGTATAAGGTTATGTAGCATTACGATATAACGTATAACTTTATGTAGCATTACGATATAACGTATAACGTTATATGGTAATACGTTATAACGTATAACGTTATGTACCATTACGATATAACGGATTACGTTATATAGTATTACGTTATAACGTATAACGTTATGTAGTATTACGTTATAACATATAACGTTAAGTAGTAATACCTTATAGCGTATAACGTTATGTAGCATTACGATATAACGTATAACGTTATGTACACATTACGATATAACGTATAACGTTATGTAACATTACGATATGACGTATAACGTTATATGGTAATACGTTATAACGTATAACGTTATGTAGCATTACGATATAACGTACAACGTTATGTAGCATTACGATATAACGTATAACGTTATATGGTAATACGTTATAACGTATAACGTTATGTAGCAATACGATATAACGTACAACGTTATGTAGCATTACGATATAACGTATAACGTTATATGGTAATACGTTATAACGTATAACGTTATGTAGCATTACGATATAACGTATAACGTTATATGGTAATACGTTATAATGTATAACGTTATGTAGCGCTACGATATAACGTATAACGTTATGTAGCATAACGATATAACGCATAATGTTATATAGTATTACGATATAACGTATAACGTTATGTAGCATAACGATATAACGTATAACGTTATGTAGTATTATGATATAACGTATAACGTTATGTAGCATTACGATATAACGTATAACGTTATGTAGCATTACGATATAACGTATAACGTTATATGGTAATACGATATAACGTATAACGTTATGTAGCATTACGATATAACGTATAACGTTATGTAGCATTACGATATAACGTATAACGTTATATGGTAATACGTTATAACGTATAACGTTATATGGTAATACGTTATAACGTATAACGTTATGTAACATTACGATATAACGTATAACGTTATGTAGCATAACGATATAACGTATAACGTTATATGGTAATACGTTATAACGTATAACGTTATGTAACATTACGATATAACGTATTACGTTAAATAGTATTACGTTATAACGTATAACGTTATGTAGTATTACGTTATAACCTATAACGTTAAGTAGTAATACCTTATAGCGTATAACGTTATGTAGCATTACGATATAACGTATAACGTTATGTACACATTACGATATAACGTATAACGTTATGTACACATTACGATATAACGTATAACGTTATATGGCAATACGTTATAACGTATAACGTTATGTAACATTACAATATAACGTATAACGTTACGCAGCATAACGGTGTAACGTATAACGTTATATAGTATTACGTTATAACGTATAACGTTATGTAGCATTACGATTTAACGTATAACGTTATATGGTAATACGTTATAACGTATAACGTTATGTACCATTACGATATAACGTATAACGTTATACAGTATTACGTTATAACGTACAACGTTATGTAGCATTACGATATAACATATAACGTTATGTAGCATAACGATATAACGTATAACGTTATGTAGCATTACGATATAACGTATAACGTTATATGGTAATACGTTATAACGTATAACGTTATGTACCATTACGATATAACGTATTACGTTATATAGTATTACGTTATAACGTATAACGTTATGTAGTATTACGTTATAACATATAACGTTATGTAGTTATACGTTATAGCGTATAACGTTATGTAGCATTACGATATAACGTACAACGTTATGTAGCATTACGATATTACGTATAACGTTATATGGTATTACGTTATAACGTATAACGTTATGTAGCATTACGATATAACGTATAACGTTATATAGTATTACGTTATAACGTATAACGTTATGTAGTATTACGTTATAACATATAACGTTATGTAGTAATACGTTATAACGTATAATGTCATTTAGCATTACGATATAACGTAGAACGTTATGTAGCATTACGATATAACGTATAACGTTATATGGTAATACGTTATAACGTATAACGTTATGTAGCATTACGATATAACGTATAACGTTATGTAGCATTACGATATAACGTATAACGTTATATGGTAATACGTTATAACGTATAACGTTATGTACCATTACGATATAACGTATTACGTTATGTAGCATTACGGTATAATGTATAACGTTATATGGTAATACGTTATAACGTATAACGTTATGTACCATTACGATATAACGTATAACGTTATATGGTAATACGTTATAACGTATAACGTTATGTAGTATTACGTTATAACATATAACGTTAAGTAGTAATACCTTATAGCGTATAACGTTATGTAGCATTACGATATAACGTATAACGTTATGTACACATTACGATATAACGTATAACGTTATGTAACATTACGATATGACGTATAACGTTATATGGTAATACGTTATAACGTATAACGTTATGTAGCATTACGATATAACGTACAACGTTATGTAGCATTACGATATAACGTATAACGTTATATGGTAATACGTTATAACGTATAACGTTATGTACCATTACGATATAACGTATTACGTTATACAGTATTACGTTATAACGTACAACGTTATGTAGCATTACGATATAACATATAACGTTATGTAGCATAACGATATAACGTATAACGTTATGTAGCATTACGATATAACGTATAACGTTATATGGTAATACGTTATAACGTATAACGTTATGTACCATTACGATATAACGTATTACGTTATATAGTATTACGTTATAACGTATAACGTTATGTAGTATTACGTTATAACATATAACGTTATGTAGTTATACGTTATAGCGTATAACGTTATGTAGCATTACGATATAACGTACAACGTTATGTAGCATTACGATATTACGTATAACGTTATATGGTATTACGTTATAACGTATAACGTTATGTAGCATTACGATATAACGTATAACGTTATATAGTATTACGTTATAACGTATAACGTTATGTAGTATTACGTTATAACATATAACGTTATGTAGTAATACGTTATAACGTATAATGTCATTTAGCATTACGATATAACGTAGAACGTTATGTAGCATTACGATATAACGTATAACGTTATATGGTAATACGTTATAACGTATAACGTTATGTAGCATTACGATATAACGTATAACGTTATGTAGCATTACGATATAACGTATAACGATATATAGTATTATGATATAACGTATAAGGTTATGTAGCATTACGATATAACGTATAACTTTATGTAGCATTACGATATAACGTATAACGTTATATGGTAATACGTTATAACGTATAACGTTATGTACCATTACGATATAACGGATTACGTTATATAGTATTACGTTATAACGTATAACGTTATGTAGTATTACGTTATAACATATAACGTTAAGTAGTAATACCTTATAGCGTATAACGTTATGTAGCATTACGATATAACGTATAACGTTATGTACACATTACGATATAACGTATAACGTTATGTAACATTACGATATGACGTATAACGTTATATGGTAATACGTTATAACGTATAACGTTATGTAGCATTACGATATAACGTACAACGTTATGTAGCATTACGATATAACGTATAACGTTATATGGTAATACGTTATAACGTATAACGTTATGTAGCAATACGATATAACGTACAACGTTATGTAGCATTACGATATAACGTATAACGTTATATGGTAATACGTTATAACGTATAACGTTATGTAGCATTACGATATAACGTATAACGTTATATGGTAATACGTTATAATGTATAACGTTATGTAGCGCTACGATATAACGTATAACGTTATGTAGCATAACGATATAACGCATAATGTTATATAGTATTACGATATAACGTATAACGTTATGTAGCATAACGATATAACGTATAACGTTATGTAGTATTATGATATAACGTATAACGTTATGTAGCATTACGATATAACGTATAACGTTATGTAGCATTACGATATAACGTATAACGTTATATGGTAATACGATATAACGTATAACGTTATGTAGCATTACGATATAACGTATAACGTTATGTAGCATTACGATATAACGTATAACGTTATATGGTAATACGTTATAACGTATAACGTTATATGGTAATACGTTATAACGTATAACGTTATGTAACATTACGATATAACGTATAACGTTATGTAGCATAACGATATAACGTATAACGTTATGTACCATTACGATATAACGTATAACGTTATATGGTAATACGTTATAACGTATAACGTTATGTAACATTACGATATAACGTATTACGTTAAATAGTATTACGTTATAACGTATAACGTTATGTAGTATTACGTTATAACCTATAACGTTAAGTAGTAATACCTTATAGCGTATAACGTTATGTAGCATTACGATATAACGTATAACGTTATGTACACATTACGATATAACGTATAACGTTATATGGCAATACGTTATAACGTATAACGTTATGTAACATTACAATATAACGTATAACGTTACGCAGCATAACGGTGTAACGTATAACGTTATATAGTATTACGTTATAACGTATAACGTTATGTAGCATTACGATATAACGTATAACGTTATATAGTATTACGTTATAACGTATAACGTTATGTAGTATTACGTTATAACATATAACGTTATGTAGTAATACGTTATAACGTATAATGTCATTTAGCATTACGATATAACGTATAATGTTATGTAGCATTACGATTTAACGTATAACGTTATATGGTAATACGTTATAACGTATAACGTTATGTACCATTACGATATAACGTATAACGTTATACAGTATTACGTTATAACGTACAACGTTATGTAGCATTACGATATAACATATAACGTTATGTAGCATAACGATATAACGTATAACGTTATGTAGCATTACGATATAACGTATAACGTTATATGGTAATACGTTATAACGTATAACGTTATGTACCATTACGATATAACGTATTACGTTATATAGTATTACGTTATAACGTATAACGTTATGTAGTATTACGTTATAACATATAACGTTATGTAGTTATACGTTATAGCGTATAACGTTATGTAGCATTACGATATAACGTACAACGTTATGTAGCATTACGATATTACGTATAACGTTATATGGTATTACGTTATAACGTATAACGTTATGTAGCATTACGATATAACGTATAACGTTATATAGTATTACGTTATAACGTATAACGTTATGTAGTATTACGTTATAACATATAACGTTATGTAGTAATACGTTATAACGTATAATGTCATTTAGCATTGCGATATAACGTAGAACGTTATGTAGCATTACGATATAACGTATAACGTTATATGGTAATACGTTATAACGTATAACGTTATGTAGCATTACGATATAACGTATAACGTTATGTAGCATTACGATATAACGTATAACGTTATATGGTAATACGTTATAACGTATAACGTTATGTACCATTACGATATAACGTATTACGTTATGTAGCATTACGGTATAATGTATAACGTTATATGGTAATACGTTATAACGTATAACGTTATGTACCATTACGATATAACGTATAACGTTATATGGTAATACGTTATAACGTATAACGTTATGTAACAGTACGTTATAACGTATAACGTTATGTACCATTACGATATAACGTATTACGTTATATAGTATTACGTTATAAGGTATAACGTTATGTAGTATTACGTTATAACATATAACGTTATGTAGCGTTACGATATAACGTATAACGTTATGTAGTATTATGATATAACGTATAACGTTATGTAGCATTACGATATAACGTATAACGTTATGTTGCATTACGATATAACGTATAACGTTATATGGTAATACGTTATAACGTATAACGTTATGTAGCATTACGATATAACGTATAACGTTATGTTGCATTACGATATAACGTATAACGTTATATGGTAATACGTTATAACGTATAACGTTATGTAGCATTACGATATAACGTATAACGTTATGTAGCATTACGATATAACGTATAACGTTATGTAGCATTACGATATAACGTATAACGTTATATGGTAATACGTTATAACGTATAACGTTATATGGTAATACGTTATAACGTATAACGTTATGTAACATTACGATATAACGTATAACGTTATATAGTATTACGTTATAACGTATAACGTTATGTAGCATTACGATATAACGTATAACGTTATATGGTAATACGTTATAACGTATAACGTTATGTAGCATTACGATATAACGTATAACGTTATGTAGCATTACGATATAACGTATAACGTTATATGGTAATACGTTATAATGTATAACGTTATGTAGCATTACGATATAACTTATAACGTTATGTAGCATTACGATATAACGTATAACGTTATGTAGCATAACGATATAACGTATAACGTTATGTAGCATTACGATATAACGTATAACGTTATATGGTAATACGTTATAACGTATAACGTTATGTACCATTACGATATAACGTATTACGTTATATAGTATTACGTTATAACGTATAACGTTATGTAGTATTACGTTATAACATATAACGTTATGTAGTTATACGTTATAGCGTATAACGTTATGTAGCATTACGATATAACGTATAACGTTATATAGTATTATGTTATAACGTACAACGTTATGTAGCATTACGATATAACATATAACGTTATGGAGCATAACGATATAACGTATAACGTTATATAGTATTACGTTATAACGTATAACGTTATGCAGCATTACGATATAACGTATAACGTTATATAGTATTACGTTATAACGTATAACGTAATGTAGTATTACGTTATAACATTTAACGTTATGTAGTAATACGTTATAACGTATAACGTTATGTAGCATTACGATATAACGTATAACGTTATGTAGCATAACGATATAACGTATAACGTTATATAGTATTACGTTATAACGTATAACGTTATGTAGCATTACGATATAACATATAACGATATGTAGTTATACGTTATAGCGTATAACGTTATGTAGCATTACGATATAACGTACAACGTTATGTAGCATTACGATATTACGTATAACGTTATATGGTAATACGTTATAACGTATAACGTTATGTAGCATTACGATATAACGTATAACGTTATATAGTATTACGTTATAACGTATAACGTTATGTAGCCTTACGATATAACGTATAACGTTATATAGTATTACGTTATAACGTATAACGTTATGTAGCATTACGATATAACGTATAACGTTATATAGTATTACGTTATAACGTATAACGTTATGTAGTATTACGTTACAACATATAACGTTATGTAGTAATACGTTATAACGTATAACGTTATGTAGCATTACGATATAACGTATAACGTTATGTAGCATTACGATATAACGTATAACGTTATGTAGCATTACGATATAACGTATAACGTTATGTAGCATTACGATATAACGTATAACGTTATATGGTAATACGTTATAACGTATAACGTTATGTACCATTACGATATAACGTATTACGATATGTTGTATTATGATATAACGTATAAGGTTATGTAGCATTACGATATAACGTATAACGTTATGTAGCATTACGGTATAATGTATAACGTTATATGGTAATACGTTATAACGTATAACGTTATGTGCCATTACGATATAACGTATAACGTTATATGGTAATACGTTATAACGTATAACGTTATGTAACATTACGATATAACGTATTACATTATATAGTATTACGTTATAACGTATAACGTTATGTAGTATTACGTTATAACATATAACGTTATGTAGTTATACGTTATAGCGTATAACGTTATGTAGCATTACGATATAACGTACAACGTTATGTAGCATTACGATATTACGTATAACGTTATATGGTAATACGTTATAACGTATAACGTTATGTAGCATTACGATATAACGTATAACGTTATATGGTAATACGTTATAACGTATAACGTTATGTAGCATTACGATATAACGTATAACGTTATGTAGCATTACGATATAACGTATAACGTTATGTAGTAATACGTTATAACGTATAACGTTATGTAGCATTACGATATAACGTATAACGTTATGTAGCATTACGATATAACGTATAACGTTATATAGTATTACGTTATAACGTATAACGTTATGTAGCATTACGATATAACGTATAACGTTATATAGTATTACGTTATAACGTATAACGTAATGTAGATATTACGTTATAACATTTAACGTTATGTAGTAATACGTTATAACGTATAACGTTATGTAACATTACGATATAACGTATAACGTTATGTAGCATAACGATATAACGTATAACGTTATATAGTATTACGTTATAACGTATAACGTTATGTAGCCTTACGATATAACGTATAACGTTATATAGTATTACGTTATAACGTATAACGTTATGTAGCATTACCATATAACGTATAACGTTATATAGTATTACGTTATAACGTATAACGTTATGTAGTATTACGTTATAACATATAACGTTATGTAGTAATACGTTATAACGTATAACGTTATGTAGCATTACGATATAACGTATAACGTTATGTAGCATTACGATATAACGTATAACGTTATATGGTAATACGTCATAACGTATAATGTTATGTAGCATTACGATATAACGTATAACGTTATGTAGCATAACGATATAACGTATAACGTTATATAGTATTACGTTATAACGTATAACGTTATGTAGCATTACGATATAACATATAACGATATGTAGTTATAAGTTATAGCGTATAACGTTATGTAGCATTACGATATAACGTACAACGTTATGTAGCATTACGATATTACGTATAACGTTATATGGTAATACGTTATAACGTATAACGTTATGTAGCATTACGATATAACGTATAACGTTATATAGTATTACGTTATAACGTATAACGTTATGTAGCCTTACGATATAACGTATAACGTTATGTACCATTACGATATAACGTATTACGTTATATAGTATTACGTTATAACGTATAACGTTATATAGTATTACGTTATAACGTATAACGTTATGTAGTATTACGTTATAACATATAACGTTATGTTGCAATACGTTGTAGCGTATAACGTTATGTAGCATTACGATATAACATATAACGTTGTGTAGCATAACGATATAACGTATAACGTTATGTAACATTACGATATAACGTATAACGTTATGTAGCATAACGATATAACGTATAACGTTATGTACCATTATGATATAACGTATATGGTTATGTAGCATTACGATATAACGTATAACGTTATGTAGCATTACGATATAATGTATAACGTTATATGGTAATACGTTATAACGTATAACGTTATGTACCATTACGATATAACATATAACGTTATATGGTAATACGTTATAACGTATAACGTTATGTAACATTCCGATATAACGTATAACGTTATGTGGCATAACGATATAACGTATAACGTTTTATAGTATTACGTTATAACGTATAACGTTATATAGTATTACGTTATAACGTATAACGTTATGTAGTATTACGTTATAACATATAACGTTATGTAGTAATACGTTATAGCGTATAACGTTATGTAGCATTACGATATAACATATAACGTTGTGTAGCATAACGATATAACGTATAACGTTATATAGTATTACGATATAACGTATAACGTTATGTAGCATTACGTTATAACATATAACGTTATGTAGTAATACGTTATAACGTATTACGTTATGTAGCATTACGATATAACGTATAACGTTATGTAGCATAACGATATAGCGTATAACGATATGTAGTATTATGATATAACGTATAAGGTTATGTAGCATTACGATATAACGTATAACTTTATGTAGCATTACGATATAACGTATAACGTTATATGGTAATACGTTATAACGTATAACGTTATGTACCATTACGATATAACGGATTACGTTATATAGTATTACGTTATAACGTATAACGTTATGTAGTAATACGTTATAACATATAACGTTAAGTAGTAATACCTTATAGCGTATAACGTTATGTAGCATTACGATATAACGTATAACGTTATGTACATATTACGATATAACGTATAACGTTATGTAACATTACGATATAACGTATAACGTTATATGGTAATACGTTATAACGTATAACGTTATGTAGCATTACGATATAACGTACAACGTTATGTACCATTACGATATAACGTATAACGTTATATAGTATTACGTTATAACGTACAACGTTATGTAGCATTACGATATAACATATAACGTTATGTAGCATAACGATATAACGTATAACGTTATGTAGCATTACGATATAACGTATAACGTTATGTAGCATTGCGATATAACGTATAACGTTATATTTTAATACGTTATAAAGTATAACGTTATGTACCACTACGATATAACGTATAACGTTATGTAGCATAACGATATAACATATAACGTTATGGAGCATAACGATATAATGTATAACGTTATATAGTATTACGTTATAACATATAACGTTATGTAGTAATACGTTATAACGTATAACGTTATGTAGCATTACGATATAACGTATAACGTTATGTAGCATTACGATATAACGTATAACGTTATGTAGCATTACGATATAACGTATAACGTTATGTAGCATTACGATATAACGTATAACGTTATATGGTAATACGTTATAACGTATAACGTTATGTACCATTACGATATAACGTATTACGATATATTGTATTATGATATAACGTATAAGGTTATGTAGCATTACGATATAACGTATAACGTTATGTAGCATTACGGTATAATGTATAACGTTATATGGTAATACGTTATAACTTATAACGTTATGTACCATTACGATATAACGTATAACGTTATATGGTAATACGTTATAACGTATAACGTTATGTAACATTACGATATAACGTATTACGTTATATAGTATTACGTTATAACGTATAACGTTATGTAGTATTACGTTATAACATATAACGTTATGTAGTTATACGTTATAGCGTATAACGTTATGTAGCATTACGATATAACGTACAACGTTATGTAGCATTACGATATTACGTATAACGTTATATGGTAATACGTTATAACGTATAACGTTATGTAGCATTACGATATAACGTATAACGTTATATGGTAATACGTTATAACGTATAACGTTATGTAGCATTACGATATAACGTATAACGTTATGTAGCATTACGATATAACGTATAACGTTATGTAGTAATACGTTATAACGTATAACGTTATGTAGCATTACGATATAACGTATAACGTTATGTAGCATTACGATATAACGTATAACGTTATATAGTATTACGTTATAACGTATAACGTTATGTAGCATTACGATATAACGTATAACGTTATATAGTATTACGTTATAACGTATAACGTAATGTAGATATTACGTTATAACATTTAACGTTATGTAGTAATACGTTATAACGTATAACGTTATGTAACATTACGATATAACGTATAACGTTATGTAGCATAACGATATAACGTATAACGTTATATAGTATTACGTTATAACGTATAACGTTATGTAGCCTTACGATATAACGTATAACGTTATATAGTATTACGTTATAACGTATAACGTTATGTAGCATTACGATATAACGTATAACGTTATATAGTATTACGTTATAACGTATAACGTTATGTAGTATTACGTTATAACATATAACGTTATGTAGTAATACGTTATAACGTATAACGTTATGTAGCATTACGATATAACGTATAACGTTATGTAGCATTACGATATAACGTATAACGTTATATGGTAATACGTCATAACGTATAATGTTATGTAGCATTACGATATAACGTATAACGTTATGTAGCATAACGATATAACGTATAACGTTATATAGTATTACGTTATAACGTATAACGTTATGTAGCATTACGATATAACATATAACGATATGTAGTTATACGTTATAGCGTATAACGTTATGTAGCATTACGATATAACGTACAACGTTATGTAGCATTACGATATTACGTATAACGTTATATGGTAATACGTTATAACGTATAACGTTATGTAGCAGTACGATATAACGTATAACGTTATATAGTATTACGTTATAACGTATAACGTTATGTAGCCTTACGATATAACGTATAACGTTATGTACCATTACGATATAACGTATTACGTTATATAGTATTACGTTATAACGTATAACGTTATATAGTATTACGTTATAACGTATAACGTTATGTAGTATTACGTTATAACATATAACGTTATGTTGCAATACGTTGTAGCGTATAACGTTATGTAGCATTACGATATAACATATAACGTTGTGTAGCATAACGATATAACGTATAACGTTATGTAACATTACGATATAACGTATAACGTTATGTAGCATAACGATATAACGTATAACGTTATGTACCATTATGATATAACGTATATGGTTATGTAGCATTACGATATAACGTATAACGTTATGTAGCATTACGATATAATGTATAACGTTATATGGTAATACGTTATAACGTATAACGTTATGTACCATTACGATATAACATATAACGTTATATGGTAATACGTTATAACGTATAACGTTATGTAACATTCCGATATAACGTATAACGTTATGTGGCATAACGATATAACGTATAACGTTTTATAGTATTACGTTATAACGTATAACGTTATATAGTATTACGTTATAACGTATAACGTTATGTAGTATTACGTTATAACATATAACGTTATGTAGTAATACGTTATAGCGTATAACGTTATGTAGCATTACGATATAACATATAACGTTGTGTAGCATAACGATATAACGTATAACGTTATATAGTATTACGATATAACGTATAACGTTATGTAGCATTACGTTATAACATATAACGTTATGTAGTAATACGTTATAACGTATTACGTTATGTAGCATTACGATATAACGTATAACGTTATGTAGCATAACGATATAGCGTATAACGATATGTAGTATTATGATATAACGTATAAGGTTATGTAGCATTACGATATAACGTATAACTTTATGTAGCATTACGATATAACGTATAACGTTATATGGTAATACGTTATAACGTATAACGTTATGTACCATTACGATATAACGGATTACGTTATATAGTATTACGTTATAACGTATAACGTTATGTAGTAATACGTTATAACATATAACGTTAAGTAGTAATACCTTATAGCGTATAACGTTATGTAGCATTACGATATAACGTATAACGTTATGTACATATTACGATATAACGTATAACGTTATGTAACATTACGATATAACGTATAACGTTATATGGTAATACGTTATAACGTATAACGTTATGTAGCATTACGATATAACGTACAACGTTATGTACCATTACGATATAACGTAGAACGTTATATAGTATTACGTTATAACGTACAACGTTATGTAGCATTACGATATAACATATAACGTTATGTAGCATAACGATATAACGTATAACGTTATGTAGCATTACGATATAACGTATAACGTTATGTAGCATTGCGATATAACGTATAACGTTATATTTTAATACGTTATAAAGTATAACGTTATGTACCACTACGATATAACGTATAACGTTATGTAGCATAACGATATAACATATAACGTTATGGAGCATAACGATATAATGTATAACGTTATATAGTATTACGATATAACGTATAACGTTATGTAGTATTACGATATAAAGTATAACGATATATAGTATTACGTTATAACGTATAACGTTATGTAGCATAACGATATAACGTATAACGTTATATAGTATTACGTTATAACGTATAACGTTATGTAGCATTACGATATAACATATAACGTTATGTAGCATAACGATATAACGTATAACGTTATATAGTATTACGTTATAACGTATAACGTTATGTAGCGTTACGATATAACGTATAACGTTATGTAGCATTAAGATATAACGTATAACGTTATGTAGCATTACGATATAACATATAACGTTATGTAGCATAACGATATAACTTATAACGTTATATAGTATTACGTTATAACCTATAACGTTATGTAGCGTTACGATATAACGTATAACGTTATGTAGCGTTACGATATAACGTATAACGTTATGTAGCATTACGATATAACGTATAACGTTATGTAGCATAACGATATAACGTATAACGTTATATAGTATTACGTTATAACGTATAACGTTATGTAGCATTACGATATAACATATAACGTTATGTAGCATAACGATATAACGTATAACGTTATATAGTATTACGTTATAACGTATAACGTTATGTACCATTACGATATAACGTATTACGATATGTTGTATTATGATATAACGTATAAGGTTATGTAGCATTACGATATAACGTATAACGTTATGTAGCATTACGGTATAATGTATAACGTTATATGGTAATACGTTATAACTTATAACGTTATGTACCATTACGATATAACGTATAACGTTATATGGTAATACGTTATAACGTATAACGTTATGTAACATTACGATATAACGTATTACGTTATATAGTATTACGTTATAACGTATAACGTTATGTAGTATTACGTTATAACATATAACGTTATGTAGTTATACGTTATAGCGTATAACGTTATGTAGCATTACGATATAACGTACAACGTTATGTAGCATTACGATATTACGTATAACGTTATATGGTAATACGTTATAACGTATAACGTTATGTAGCATTACGATATAACGTATAACGTTATATGGTAATACGTTATAACGTATAACGTTATGTAGCATTACGATATAACGTATAACGTTATGTAGCATTACGATATAACGTATAACGTTATGTAGTAATACGTTATAACGTATAACGTTATGTAGCATTACGATATAACGTATAACGTTATGTAGCATTACGATATAACGTATAACGTTATATAGTATTACGTTATAACGTATAACGTTATGTAGCATTACGATATAACGTATAACGTTATATAGTATTACGTTATAACGTATAACGTAATGTAGATATTACGTTATAACATTTAACGTTATGTAGTAATACGTTATAACGTATAACGTTATGTAACATTACGATATAACGTATAACGTTATGTAGCATAACGATATAACGTATAACGTTATATAGTATTACGTTATAACGTATAACGTTATGTAGCCTTACGATATAACGTATAACGTTATATAGTATTACGTTATAACGTATAACGTTATGTAGCATTACGATATAACGTATAACGTTATATAGTATTACGTTATAACGTATAACGTTATGTAGTATTACGTTATAACATATAACGTTATGTAGTAATACGTTATAACGTATAACGTTATGTAGCATTACGATATAACGTATAACGTTATGTAGCATTACGATATAACGTATAACGTTATATGGTAATACGTCATAACGTATAATGTTATGTAGCATTACGATATAACGTATAACGTTATGTAGCATAACGATATAACGTATAACGTTATATAGTATTACGTTATAACGTATAACGTTATGTAGCATTACGATATAACATATAACGATATGTAGTTATACGTTATAGCGTATAACGTTATGTAGCATTACGATATAACGTACAACGTTATGTAGCATTACGATATTACGTATAACGTTATATGGTAATACGTTATAACGTATAACGTTATGTAGCAGTACGATATAACGTATAACGTTATATAGTATTACGTTATAACGTATAACGTTATGTAGCCTTACGATATAACGTATAACGTTATGTACCATTACGATATAACGTATTACGTTATATAGTATTACGTTATAACGTATAACGTTATATAGTATTACGTTATAACGTATAACGTTATGTAGTATTACGTTATAACATATAACGTTATGTTGCAATACGTTGTAGCGTATAACGTTATGTAGCATTACGATATAACATATAACGTTGTGTAGCATAACGATATAACGTATAACGTTATGTAACATTACGATATAACGTATAACGTTATGTAGCATAACGATATAACGTATAACGTTATGTACCATTATGATATAACGTATATGGTTATGTAGCATTACGATATAACGTATAACGTTATGTAGCATTACGATATAATGTATAACGTTATATGGTAATACGTTATAACGTATAACGTTATGTACCATTACGATATAACATATAACGTTATATGGTAATACGTTATAACGTATAACGTTATGTAACATTCCGATATAACGTATAACGTTATGTGGCATAACGATATAACGTATAACGTTTTATAGTATTACGTTATAACGTATAACGTTATATAGTATTACGTTATAACGTATAACGTTATGTAGTATTACGTTATAACATATAACGTTATGTAGTAATACGTTATAGCGTATAACGTTATGTAGCATTACGATATAACATATAACGTTGTGTAGCATAACGATATAACGTATAACGTTATATAGTATTACGATATAACGTATAACGTTATGTAGCATTACGTTATAACATATAACGTTATGTAGTAATACGTTATAACGTATTACGTTATGTAGCATTACGATATAACGTATAACGTTATGTAGCATAACGATATAGCGTATAACGATATGTAGTATTATGATATAACGTATAAGGTTATGTAGCATTACGATATAACGTATAACTTTATGTAGCATTACGATATAACGTATAACGTTATATGGTAATACGTTATAACGTATAACGTTATGTACCATTACGATATAACGGATTACGTTATATAGTATTACGTTATAACGTATAACGTTATGTAGTAATACGTTATAACATATAACGTTAAGTAGTAATACCTTATAGCGTATAACGTTATGTAGCATTACGATATAACGTATAACGTTATGTACATATTACGATATAACGTATAACGTTATGTAACATTACGATATAACGTATAACGTTATATGGTAATACGTTATAACGTATAACGTTATGTAGCATTACGATATAACGTACAACGTTATGTACCATTACGATATAACGTATAACGTTATATAGTATTACGTTATAACGTACAACGTTATGTAGCATTACGATATAACATATAACGTTATGTAGCATAACGATATAACGTATAACGTTATGTAGCATTACGATATAACGTATAACGTTATGTAGCATTGCGATATAACGTATAACGTTATATTTTAATACGTTATAAAGTATAACGTTATGTACCACTACGATATAACGTATAACGTTATGTAGCATAACGATATAACATATAACGTTATGGAGCATAACGATATAATGTATAACGTTATATAGTATTACGATATAACGTATAACGTTATGTAGTATTACGATATAAAGTATAACGATATATAGTATTACGTTATAACGTATAACGTTATGTAGCATTACGATATAACGTATAACGTTATATAGTATTACGTTATAACGTATAACGTTATGTAGTATTACGATATACCGTATAACGTTATATAGTATTACGGTATAACGTATAACGTTATGTAGCATTACGATATAACGTATAACGTTATGTAGCATAACGATATAACATATAACGTCATAGTATTACGTTATAACGTATAACGTTTTGTAGAATTACGATATAACGTATAACGTTATATAGTATTACGTTATAACGTATAACGTTATGTAGTATTACGATATAACGTATAACGTTATATAGTATTATGGTGTAACGTATAACGTTATGTAGCATTACGATATAACGTATAACGTTATGTAGCATAACGATATAACATATAACGTTATGGAGCATAACGATATAACGTATAACGTTATATAGTATTACGTTATAACGTATAACGTTATGTAGTATTACGATATAAAGTATAACGTTATATAGTATTACGTTATAACGTATAACGTTATGTAGCATTACGATATAACGTATAACGTTATATAGTATTACGTTATAACGTATAACGTTATGTAGTATTACGATATAACGTATAACGTTATATAGTATTACGGTATAACGTATAACGTTATGTAGCATTACGATATAACGTATAACGTTATGTAGCATAACGATATAACATATAACGTTATGGAGCATAACGATATAACGTATAACGTTATATAGTATTACGTTATAACGTATAACGTTATGTAGTATTACGATATAACGTATAACGTTATATAGTATTATGTTATAACGTACAACGTTATGTAGCATTACGATATAACATATAACGTTATGGAGCATAACGATATAACGTATAACGTTATATAGTATTACGTTATAACGTACAACGTTATGTAGCATTACGATATAACATATAACGTTATGTAGCATAACGATATAACGTATAACGTTATATAGTATTACGTTATAACGTATAACGTTATGTAGCATTACGATATAACGTATAACGTTATATAGTATTACGTTATAACGTATAACGTTATATAGTATTATGTTATAACGTACAACGTTATGTAGCATTACGATATAACATATAACGTTATGGAGCATAACGATATAACGTATAACGTTATATAGTATTACGTTATAACGTACAACGTTATGTAGCATTACGATATAACATATAACGTTATGTAGCATAACGATATAACGTATAACGTTATATAGTATTACGTTATAACGTATAACGTTATATAGTATTACGTTATAACGTATAACGTTATGTAGCATTACGATATAACGTATAACGTTATATAGTATTACGTTATAACGTATAACGATATGTAGTATTACGATATAACGTATAACGTTATGTAGCATTGCGATATAACGTATAACGTTATATTTTAATACGTTATAACGCATAACGTTATGTACCATTACGATATAACGTATAACGTTATGTAGCATAACGATATAACATATAACGTTATGGAGCATAACGATATAACGTATAACGTTATATAGTATTACGTTATAACGTATAACGTTATGTAGTATTACGATATAAAGTATAACGTTATATAGTATTACGTTATAACGTATAACGTTATGTAGCATTACGATATAACGTATAACATTATATAGTATTACGTTATAACGTATAACGTTATGTAGAATTACGATATAACGTATAACGTTATATAGTATTACGTTATAACGTATAACGTTATGTAGTATTACGATATAACGTATAACGTTATATAGTATTATGGTATAACGTATAACGTTATGTAGCATTACGATATAACGTATAACGTTATGTAGCATAACGATATAACATATAACGTTATGGAGCATAACGATATAACGTATAACGCTATATAGTATTACGTTATAACGTATAACGTTATGTAGTATTACGATATAAAGTATAACGTTATATAGTATTACGTTATAACGTATAACGTTATGTAGCATTACGATATAACGTATAACGTTATATAGTATTACGTTATAACGTATAACGTTATGTAGTATTACGATATAACGTATAACGTTATATAGTATTACGGTATAACGTATAACGTTATGTAGCATTACGATATAACGTATAACGTTATGTAGCATAACGATATAACATATAACGTTATGGAGCATAACGATATAACGTATAACGTTATATAGTATTACGTTATAACGTATAACGTTATGTAGTATTACGATATAACGTATAACGTTATATAGTATTATGTTATAACGTACAACGTTATGTAGCATTACGATATAACATATAACGTTATGGAGCATAACGATATAACGTATAACGTTATATAGTATTACGTTATAACGTACAACGTTATGTAGCATTACGATATAACATATAACGTTATGTAGCATAACGATATAACGTATAACGTTATATAGTATTACGTTATAACGTATAACGTTATGTAGCATTACGATATAACGTATAACGTTATATAGTATTACGTTATAACGTATAACGTTATATAGTATTATGTTATAACGTACAACGTTATGTAGCATTACGATATAACATATAACGTTATGGAGCATAACGATATAACGTATAACGTTATATAGTATTACGTTATAACGTACAACGTTATGTAGCATTACGATATAACATATAACGTTATGTAGCATAACGATATAACGTATAACGTTATATAGTATTACGTTATAACGTATAACGTTATATAGTATTACGTTATAACGTATAACGTTATGTAGCATTACGATATAACGTATAACGTTATATAGTATTACGTTATAACGTATAACGATATGTAGTATTACGATATAACGTATAACGTTATGTAGCATTGCGATATAACGTATAACGTTATATTTTAATACGTTATAACGCATAACGTTATGTACCATTACGATATAACGTATAACGTTATGTAGCATAACGATATAACATATAACGTTATGGAGCATAACGATATAACGTATAACGTTATATAGTATTACGTTATAACGTATAACGTTATGTAGTATTGCGATATAAAGTATAACGTTATATAGTATTACGTTATAACGTATAACGTTATGTAGTATTACGATATAACGTATAACGTTATATAGTATTATGGTGTAACGTATAACGTTATGTAGCATTACGATATAACGTATAACGTTATGTAGCATAACGATATAACATATAACGTTATGGAGCATAACGATATAACGTATAACGTTATATAGTATTACGTTATAAGGTATAACGTTATGTAGTATTACGATATAAAGTATAACGTTATATAGTATTACGTTATAACGTATAACGTTATGTAGCATTACGATATAACGTATAACGTTATATAGTATTACGTTATAACGTATAACGTTATGTAGTATTACGATATAACGTATAACGTTATATAGTATTACGGTATAACGTATAACGTTATGTAGCATTACGATATAACGTATAACGTTATGTAGCATAACGATATAACATATAACGTTATGGAGCATAACGATATAACGTATAACGTTATATAGTATTACGTTATAACGTATAACGTTATGTAGTATTACGATATAACGTATAACGTTATATAGTATTATGTTATAACGTACAACGTTATGTAGCATTACGATATAACATATAACGTTATGGAGCATAACGATATAACGTATAACGTTATATAGTATTACGTTATAACGTACAACGTTATGTAGCATTACGATATAACATATAACGTTATGTAGCATAACGATATAACGTATAACGTTATATAGTATTACGTTATAACGTATAACGTTATGTAGCATTACGATATAACGTATAACGTTATATAGTATTACGTTATAACGTATAACGTTATATAGTATTATGTTATAACGTACAACGTTATGTAGCATTACGATATAACATATAACGTTATGGAGCATAACGATATAACGTATAACGTTATATAGTATTACGTTATAACGTACAACGTTATGTAGCATTACGATATAACATATAACGTTATGTAGCATAACGATATAACGTATAACGTTATATAGTATTACGTTATAACGTATAACGTTATATAGTATTACGTTATAACGTATAACGTTATGTAGCATTACGATATAACGTATAACGTTATATAGTATTACGTTATAACGTATAACGATATGTAGTATTACGATATAACGTATAACGTTATGTAGCATTGCGATATAACGTATAACGTTATATTTTAATACGTTATAACGCATAACGTTATGTACCATTACGATATAACGTATAACGTTATGTAGCATAACGATATAACATATAACGTTATGGAGCATAACGATATAACGTATAACGTTATATAGTATTACGTTATAACGTATAACGTTATGTAGTATTACGATATAAAGTATAACGTTATATAGTATTACGTTATAACGTATAACGTTATGTAGCATTACGATATAACGTATAACATTATATAGTATTACGTTATAACGTATAACGTTATGTAGAATTACGATATAACGTATAACGTTATATAGTATTACGTTATAACGTATAACGTTATGTAGTATTACGATATAACGTATAACGTTATATAGTATTATGGTATAACGTATAACGTTATGTAGCATTACGATATAACGTATAACGTTATGTAGCATAACGATATAACATATAACGTTATGGAGCATAACGATATAACGTATAACGTTATATAGTATTACGTTATAACGTATAACGTTATGTAGTATTACGATATAAAGTATAACGTTATATAGTATTACGTTATAACGTATAACGTTATGTAGCATTACGATATAACGTATAACGTTATATAGTATTACGTTATAACGTATAACGTTATGTAGTATTACGATATAACGTATAACGTTATATAGTATTACGGTATAACGTATAACGTTATGTAGCATTACGATATAACGTATAACGTTATGTAGCATAACGATATAACATATAACGTTATGGAGCATAACGATATAACGTATAACGTTATATAGTATTACGTTATAACGTATAACGTTATGTAGTATTACGATATAACGTATAACGTTATATAGTATTATGTTATAACGTACAACGTTATGTAGCATTACGATATAACATATAACGTTATGGAGCATAACGATATAACGTATAACGTTATATAGTATTACGTTATAACGTACAACGTTATGTAGCATTACGATATAACATATAACGTTATGTAGCATAACGATATAACGTATAACGTTATATAGTATTACGTTATAACGTATAACGTTATGTAGCATTACGATATAACGTATAACGTTATATAGTATTACGTTATAACGTATAACGTTATATAGTATTATGTTATAACGTACAACGTTATGTAGCATTACGATATAACATATAACGTTATGGAGCATAACGATATAACGTATAACGTTATATAGTATTACGTTATAACGTACAACGTTATGTAGCATTACGATATAACATATAACGTTATGTAGCATAACGATATAACGTATAACGTTATATAGTATTACGTTATAACGTATAACGTTATATAGTATTACGTTATAACGTATAACGTTATGTAGCATTACGATATAACGTATAACGTTATATAGTATTACGTTATAACGTATAACGATATGTAGTATTACGATATAACGTATAACGTTATGTAGCATTGCGATATAACGTATAACGTTATATTTTAATACGTTATAACGCATAACGTTATGTACCATTACGATATAACGTATAACGTTATGTAGCATAACGATATAACATATAACGTTATGGAGCATAACGATATAACGTATAACGTTATATAGTATTACGTTATAACGTATAACGTTATGTAGTATTGCGATATAAAGTATAACGTTATATAGTATTACGTTATAACGTATAACGTTATGTAGCATTACGATATAACGTATAACATTATATAGTATTACGTTATAACGTATAACGTTATGTAGTATTACGATATAACGTATAACGTTATATAGTATTACGGTATAACGTATAACGTTATGTAGCATTACGATATAACGTATAACGTTATGTAGCATAACGATATAACATATAACATTATGGAGCATAACGATATAACGTATAACGATATATAGTATTACGTTATAACGTATAACGTTATGTAGTATTACGATATAACGTATAACGTTATATAGTATTATGTTATAACGTACAACGTTATGTAGCATTACGATATAACATATAACGTTATGGAGCATAACGATATAACGTATAACGTTATATAGTATTACGTTATAACGTACAACGTTATGTAGCATTACGATATAACATATAACGTTATGTAGCATAACGATATAACGTATCACGTTATATAGTATTACGTTATAACGTATAACGTTATGTAGCATTACGATATAACGTATAACGTTATATAGTATTACGTTATAACGTATAACGTTATGTAGTATTACGATATAACGTATAACGTTATATAGTATTATGTTATAACGTACAACGTTATGTAGCATTGCGATATAACGTATAACGTTATATTTTAATACGCTATAACGTATAACGTTATGTACCATTACGATATAACGTATAACGTTATATAGTATTACGTTATAACGTACAACGTTATGTAGCATTACGATATAACATATAACGTTATGTAGCATAACGATATAACGTATAACGTTATGTAGCATTACGATATAACGTATAACGATATGTAGCATTGCGATATAACGTATAACGTTATATTTTAATACGTTAGAACGTATAACGTTATGTACCATTACGATATAACGTATAACGTTATGTAGCATAACGATATAACATATAACGTTATGGAGCATAACGATATAACGTATAACGTTATATAGCATAACGATATAACGTATAACGTTATATAGTATTACGTTATAACGTATTACGTTATGTAGCATTACGATATAACATATAACGTTGTGTAGCATAACGATATAACATATAACGTTAAGTAGTAATACCTTATAGCGTATAACGTTATGTAGCATTACGATATAACGTATAACGTTGTGTACACATTACGATGTAACGTATAACGTTATATGGCAATACGTTATAACGTATAACGTTATGTAACATTACAATATAACGTATAACGTTGTGCAGCATAACGGTATAACGTATAACGTTATATAGCATTACGTTATAACGTATAACGTTATGTAGCATTACGATATAACGTATAACGTTATATAGTATTACGTTATAACGTATAACGTTGTGTAGTATTACGTTATAACATATAACGTTATGTAGTAATACGTTATAACGTATAATGTCATTTAGCATTACGATATAACGTATAACGTTATGTAGCATTACGATATAACGTATTACGTTATATGGTAATACGTTATAACGTATAACGTTATGTAACATTACGATATAACGTATATCGTTATGTAGCATAACGATATAACGTATAACGTTATGTACCATTACGATATAACGTATAACGTTATATGGAAATACGTTATAACGTATAACGTTATGTAGCATTACGATATAACGTATAACGTTATGTAGCATAACGATATAACATATAACGTTATGGAGCATCACGATATAACGTATAACGTTATATAGTATTACGTTATAACGTATAACGTTATGTAGTATTACGATATAACGTATAACGTTATATAGTATTATGTTATAACGTACAACGTTATGTAGCATTACGATATAACATATAACGTTATGGAGCATAACAATATAACGTATAACGTTATATAGTATTACGTTATAACGTACAACGTTATGTAGCATTACGATATAACATATAACGTTATGTAGCATAACGATATAACGTATAACGTTATATAGTATTACGTTATAACGTATAACGTTATGTAGTATTACGATATAACGTATAACGTTATATAGTATTACGTTATAACGTACAACGTTATGTAGCATTACGATATAACATATAACGTTATGTAGCATAACGATATAACGTATAACGTTATATAGTATTACGATATAACATATAACGTTATGGAGCATAACAATATAACGTATAACGTTATATAGTATTACGTTATAACGTACAACGTTATGTAGCATTACGATATAACATATAACGTTATGTAGCATAACGATATAACGTATAACGTTATATAGTATTACAATATAACGTATAACGTTGTGCAGCATAACGGTATAACGTATAACGTTATATAGCATTACGTTATAACGTATAACGTTATGTAGCATTACGATATAACGTATAACGTTATATAGTATTACGTTATAACGTATAACGTTGTGTAGTATTACGTTATAACATATAACGTTATGTAGTAATACGTTATAACGTATAATGTCATTTAGCATTACGATATAACGTATAACGTTATGTAGCATTACGATATAACGTATTACGTTATATGGTAATACGTTATAACGTATAACGTTATGTAACATTACGATATAACGTATATCGTTATGTAGCATAACGATATAACGTATAACGTTATGTACCATTACGATATAACGTATAACGTTATATGGAAATACGTTATAACGTATAACGTTATGTAGCATAACGATATAACATATAACGTTACGTAGCATAACGATATAACGTATAACGTTATATAGTATTACGGTATAACGTATAACGTTATGTAGTATTACGATATAAAGTATAACGTTATATAGTATTACGTTATAACGTATAACGTTATGTAGCATTACGATATAACGTATAACGTTATATAGTATTACGTTATAACGTATAACGTTATGTAGTATTACGATATAACGTATAACGTTATATAGTATTACGGTATAACGTATAACGTTATGTAGCATTACGATATAACGTATAACGTTATGTAGCATAACGATATAACATATAACGTTATGGAGCATAACGATATAACGTATAACGTTATATAGTATTACGTTATAACGTATAACGTTATGTAGTATTACGATATAACGTATAACGTTATATAGTATTATGTTATAACGTACAACGTTATGTAGCATTACGATATAACATATAACGTTATGGAGCATAACGATATAACGTATAACGTTATATAGTATTACGTTATAACGTACAACGTTATGTAGCATTACGATATAACATATAACGTTATGTAGCATAACGATATAACGTATAACGTTATATAGTATTACGTTATAACGTATAACGTTATGTAGCATTACGATATAACGTATAACGTTATATAGTATTACGTTATAACGTATAACGTTATATAGTATTATGTTATAACGTACAACGTTATGTAGCATTACGATATAACATATAACGTTATGGAGCATAACGATATAACGTATAACGTTATATAGTATTACGTTATAACGTACAACGTTATGTAGCATTACGATATAACATATAACGTTATGTAGCATAACGATATAACGTATAACGTTATATAGTATTACGTTATAACGTATAACGTTATATAGTATTACGTTATAACGTATAACGTTATGTAGCATTACGATATAACGTATAACGTTATATAGTATTACGTTATAACGTATAACGATATGTAGTATTACGATATAACGTATAACGTTATGTAGCATTGCGATATAACGTATAACGTTATATTTTAATACGTTATAACGCATAACGTTATGTACCATTACGATATAACGTATAACGTTATGTAGCATAACGATATAACATATAACGTTATGGAGCATAACGATATAACGTATAACGTTATATAGTATTACGTTATAACGTATAACGTTATGTAGTATTGCGATATAAAGTATAACGTTATATAGTATTACGTTATAACGTATAACGTTATGTAGCATTACGATATAACGTATAACATTATATAGTATTACGTTATAACGTATAACGTTATGTAGTATTACGATATAACGTATAACGTTATATAGTATTACGGTATAACGTATAACGTTATGTAGCATTACGATATAACGTATAACGTTATGTAGCATAACGATATAACATATAACATTATGGAGCATAACGATATAACGTATAACGATATATAGTATTACGTTATAACGTATAACGTTATGTAGTATTACGATATAACGTATAACGTTATATAGTATTATGTTATAACGTACAACGTTATGTAGCATTACGATATAACATATAACGTTATGGAGCATAACGATATAACGTATAACGTTATATAGTATTACGTTATAACGTACAACGTTATGTAGCATTACGATATAACATATAACGTTATGTAGCATAACGATATAACGTATCACGTTATATAGTATTACGTTATAACGTATAACGTTATGTAGCATTACGATATAACGTATAACGTTATATAGTATTACGTTATAACGTATAACGTTATGTAGTATTACGATATAACGTATAACGTTATATAGTATTATGTTATAACGTACAACGTTATGTAGCATTGCGATATAACGTATAACGTTATATTTTAATACGCTATAACGTATAACGTTATGTACCATTACGATATAACGTATAACGTTATATAGTATTACGTTATAACGTACAACGTTATGTAGCATTACGATATAACATATAACGTTATGTAGCATAACGATATAACGTATAACGTTATGTAGCATTACGATATAACGTATAACGATATGTAGCATTGCGATATAACGTATAACGTTATATTTTAATACGTTAGAACGTATAACGTTATGTACCATTACGATATAACGTATAACGTTATGTAGCATAACGATATAACATATAACGTTATGGAGCATAACGATATAACGTATAACGTTATATAGCATAACGATATAACGTATAACGTTATATAGTATTACGTTATAACGTATTACGTTATGTAGCATTACGATATAACATATAACGTTGTGTAGCATAACGATATAACATATAACGTTAAGTAGTAATACCTTATAGCGTATAACGTTATGTAGCATTACGATATAACGTATAACGTTGTGTACACATTACGATGTAACGTATAACGTTATATGGCAATACGTTATAACGTATAACGTTATGTAACATTACAATATAACGTATAACGTTGTGCAGCATAACGGTATAACGTATAACGTTATATAGCATTACGTTATAACGTATAACGTTATGTAGCATTACGATATAACGTATAACGTTATATAGTATTACGTTATAACGTATAACGTTGTGTAGTATTACGTTATAACATATAACGTTATGTAGTAATACGTTATAACGTATAATGTCATTTAGCATTACGATATAACGTATAACGTTATGTAGCATTACGATATAACGTATTACGTTATATGGTAATACGTTATAACGTATAACGTTATGTAACATTACGATATAACGTATATCGTTATGTAGCATAACGATATAACGTATAACGTTATGTACCATTACGATATAACGTATAACGTTATATGGAAATACGTTATAACGTATAACGTTATGTAGCATAACGATATAACATATAACGTTACGTAGCATAACGATATAACGTATAACGTTATATAGTATTACGGTATAACGTATAACGTTATGTAGCATTACGATATAACGTATAACGTTATGTAGCATAACGATATAACATATAACGTTATGGAGCATCACGATATAACGTATAACGTTATATAGTATTACGTTATAACGTATAACGTTATGTAGTATTACGATATAACGTATAACGTTATATAGTATTATGTTATAACGTACAACGTTATGTAGCATTACGATATAACATATAACGTTATGGAGCATAACAATATAACGTATAACGTTATATAGTATTACGTTATAACGTACAACGTTATGTAGCATTACGATATAACATATAACGTTATGTAGCATAACGATATAACGTATAACGTTATATAGTATTACGTTATAACGTATAACGTTATGTAGTATTACGATATAACGTATAACGTTATATAGTAATATGTTATAACGTACAACGTTATGTAGCATTGCGATATAACGTATAACGTTATATTTTAATACGTTATAACGTATAACGTTATGTACCATTACGATATAACGTATAACGTTATATAGTATTACGTTATAACGTACAACGTTATGTAGCATTACGATATAACATATAACGTTATGTAGCATAACGATATAACGTATAACGTTATGTAGCATTACGATATAACGTATAACGTTATGTAGCATTGCGATATATCGTATAACGTTATATTTTAATACGTTATAAAGTATAACGTTATGTACCATTACGATATATCGTATAACGTTATGTAGCATAACGATATAACATATAACGTTATGGAGCATAACGATATAACGTATAACGTTATATAGTATTACGTTATAACGTATAACGTTATGTAGTATTACGATATAAAGTATAACGTTATATAGTATTACGTTATAACGTATAACGTTATGTAGCACTACGATATAACGTATAACGTTATATAGTATTACGTTATAACGTATAACGTTATGTAGTATTACGATATAACGTATAACGTTATATAGTATTACGGTATAACGTATAACGTTATGTAGCATTACGATATAACGTATAACGTTATGTAGCATAACGATATAACATATAACGTTATATAGTATTACGTTATAACGTATAACGTTATGTACCATTACGATATAACGTATAACGTTATATAGTATTACGTTACAACGTATAACGTTATGTAGTATTACGATATAACGTATAACGTTATATAGTATTACGGTATAACGTATAACGTTATGTAGCATTACGATATAACGTATAACGTTATGTAGCATAACGATATAACATATAACGTTATGGAGCATAACGATATAACGTATAACGTTATATAGTATTACGTTATAACGTATAACGTTATGTAGTATTACGATATAAAGTATAACGTTATATAGTATTACGTTATAACGTATAACGTTATGTAGCATTACGATATAACGTATAACGTTATATAGTATTACGTTATAACGTACAACGTTATGTAGTATTACGATATAACGTATAACGTTATATAGTATTACGGTATAACGTATAACGTTATGTAGCATTACGATATAACGTATAACGTTATGTAGCATAACGATATAACATATAACGTTATGGAGCATAACGATATAACGTATAACGTTATATAGTATTACGTTATAACGTATAACGTTATGTAGTATTACGATATAACGTATAACGTTATATAGTATTATGTTATAACGTACAACGTTATGTAGCATTACGATATAACATATAACGTTATGGAGCATAACGATATAACGTATAACGTTATATAGTATTACGTTATAACGTACAACGTTATGTAGCATTACGATATAACATATAACGTTATGTAGCATAACGATATAACGTATAACGTTATATAGTATTACGTTATAACGTATAACGTTATGTAGCATTACGATATAACGTATAACGTTATATAGTATTACGTTATAACGTATAACGTTATATAGTATTATGTTATAACGTACAACGTTATGTAGCATTACGATATAACATATAACGTTATGGAGCATAACGATATAACGTATAACGTTATATAGTATTACGTTATAACGTACAACGTTATGTAGCATTGCGATATAACGTATAACGTTATATTTTAATACGTTATAACGTATAACGTTATGTACCATTACGATATAACGTATAACGTTATATAGTATTACGTTATAACGTACAACGTTATGTAGCATTACGATATAACATATAACGTTATGTAGCATAACGATATAACGTATAACGTTATGTAGCATTACGATATAACGTATAACGTTATGTAGCATTGCGATATAACGTATAACGTTATATTTTAATACGTTATAAAGTATAACGTTATGTACCATTACGATATATCGTATAACGTTATGTAGCATAACGATATAACATATAACGTTATGGAGCATAACGATATAACGTATAACGTTATATAGTATTACGTTATAACGTATAACGTTATGTAGTATTACGATATAAAGTATAACGTTATATAGTATTACGTTATAACGTATAACGTTATGTAGCACTACGATATAACGTATAACGTTATATAGTATTACGTTATAACGTATAACGTTATGTAGTATTACGATATAACGTATAACGTTATATAGTATTACGGTATAACGTATAACGTTATGTAGCATTACGATATAACGTATAACGTTATGTAGCATAACGATATAACATATAACGTTATATAGTATTACGTTATAACGTATAACGTTATGTAGCATTACGATATAACGTATAACGTTATATAGTATTACGTTACAACGTATAACGTTATGTAGTATTACGATATAACGTATAACGTTATATAGTATTACGGTATAACGTATAACGTTATGTAGCATTACGATATAACGTATAACGTTATGTAGCATAACGATATAACATATAACGTTATGGAGCATAACGATATAACGTATAACGTTATATAGTATTACGTTATAACGTATAACGTTATGTAGTATTACGATATAAAGTATAACGTTATATAGTATTACGTTATAACGTATAACGTTATGTAGCATTACGATATAACGTATAACGTTATATAGTATTACGTTATAACGTATAACGTTATGTAGTATTACGATATAACGTATAACGTTATATAGTATTACGGTATAACGTATAACGTTATGTAGCATTACGATATAACGTATAACGTTATGTAGCATAGCGATATAACATATAACGTTATGGAGCATAACGATATAACGTATAACGTTATATAGTATTACGTTATAACGTATAACGTTATGTAGTATTACGATATAACGTATAACGTTATATAGTATTATGTTATAACGTACAACGTTATGTAGCATTACGATATAACATATAACGTTATGGAGCATAACGATATAACGTATAACGTTATATAGTATTACGTTATAACGTACAACGTTATGTAGCATTACGATATAACATATAACGTTATGTAGCATAACGATATAACGTATAACGTTATATAGCATTACGATATAACGTATAACGTTATATAGTATTACGTTATAACGTATAACGTTATATAGTATTATGTTATAACGTACAACGTTATGTAGCATTACGATATAACATATAACGTTATGGAGCATAACGATATAACGTATAACGTTATATAGTATTACGTTATAACGTACAACGTTATGTAGCATTACGATATAACATACAACGTTATGTAGCATAACGATATAACGTATAACGTTATATAGTATTACGTTATAACGTATAACGTTATGTAGCATTACGATATAACGTATAACGTATAACGTTATGTAGTATTACGATATAACGTATAACGTTATGTAGCATTGCGATATAACGTATAACGTTATATTTTAATACGTTATAACGTATAACGTTATGTACCATTACGATATAACGTATAACGTTATGTAGCATAACGATATAACATATAACGTTATGTACCATTACGATATAACGTATAACGTTATGTAGCATAACGATATAACATATAACGTTATGGAGCATAACGATATAACGTATAACGTTATATAGTATTACGTTATAACGTATAACGTTAAGTAGTATTACGATATAAAGTATAACGTTATATAGTATTACGTTATAACGTATAACGTTATGTAGTATTACGATATAACGTATAACGTTATATAGTATTACGGTATAACGTATAACGTTATGTAGCATTACGATATAACGTATAACGTATAACGTTATATAGTATTACGTTATAACGTATAACGTTATGTAGCATTGCGATATAACGTATAACGTTATATTTTAATACGTTATAACGTATAACGTTATGTACCATTACGATATAACGTATAACGTTATGTAGCATAACGATATAACATATAATGTTATGGAGCATAACGATATAACGTATAACGTTATATAGTATTACGTTATAACGTATAACGTTATGTAGTATTACGATATAAAGTATAACGTTATATAGTATTACGTTATAACGTATAACGTTATGTAGCATTACGATATAACGTATAACGTTATATAGTATTACGTTATAACGTATAACGTTATGTAGTATTACGATATAACGTATAACGTTATATAGTATTACGGTATAACGTATAACGTTATGTAGCATTACGATATAACGTATAACGTTATGTAGCATAACGATATAACATATAACGTTATGGAGCATAACGATATAACGTATAACGTTATATAGTATTACGTTATAACGTATAACGTTATGTAGTATTACGATATAACGTATAACGTTATATAGTATTATGTTATAACGTACAACGTTATGTAGCATTACGATATAACATATAACGTTATGGAGCATAACGATATAACGTATAACGTTATATAGTACTGCGTTATAACGTACAACGTTATGTAGCATTACGATATAACATATAACGTTATTTAGCATAACGATATAACGTATAACGTTATATAGTATTACGTTATAACGTATAACGTTATGTAGCATTACGATATAACGTATAACGTTATATAGTATTACGTTATAACGTATAACGTTATGTAGTATTACGATATAACGTATAACGTTATATAGTATTATGTTATAACGTACAACGTTATGTAGCATTACGATATAACATATAACGTTATGGAGCATTACGATATAACGTATAACGTTATATAGTATTACGTTATAACGTATTACGTTATGTAGCATTACGATATAACATATAACGTTGTGTAGCATAACGATATAACGTATAACGTTATATAGTATTACGATATAACGTATAACGTTATGTAGCATTACGTTATAACATATAACGTTATGTAGTAATACGTTATAACGTATTACGTTATGTATCATTACGATATAACGTATAACGTTATGTAGCATAACGATATAGCGTATAACGATATGTAGTATTATGATATAACGTATAAGGTTATGTAGCATTACGATATAACGTATAACTTTATGTAGCATTACGATATAACGTATAACGTTATATGGTAATACGTTATGACGTATAACGTTATGTACCATTACGATATAACGTATTACGTTATATAGTATTACGTTATAACGTATAACGTTATGTAGTATTACGTTATAACATATAACGTTAAGTAGTAATACCTTATAGCGTATAACGTTATGTAGCATTACGATATAACGTATAACGTTATGTACACATTACGATATAACGTATAACGTTATATGGCAATACGTTATAACGTATAACGTTATGTAACATTACAATATAACGTATAACGTTGTGCAGCATAACGGTATAACGTATAACGTTACATAGCATTACGTTATAACGTATAACGTTATGTAGCATTACGATATAACGTATAACGTTATATAGTATTACGTTATAACGTATAACGTTATGTAGTATTACGATATAACATATAACGTTATGTAGTAATACGTTATAACGTATAATGTCATTTAGCATTACGATATAACGTATAACGTCATGTAGCATTACGATATAACGTATAACGTTATATGGTAATACGTTATAACGTATAACGTTATGTAGCATTACGATATAACGTATAATGTCATTTAGCATTACGATATAACGTATAACGTCATGT
The DNA here is from genome assembly GCA_936014575.1 of Bombus lapidarius. NCBI lineage: Eukaryota > Metazoa > Arthropoda > Insecta > Hymenoptera > Apidae > Bombus > Bombus lapidarius. The sequence continues at coordinate 259,901 of CAKXZU010000048.1, forward strand.
AGCATTACGATATAACGTATAACGTTATGCAGTATTATGATATAACGTATAACGTTATGTAGCATTACGATATAACGTATAACGTTATGTTGCATTACGATATAACGTATAACGTTATATGGTAATACGTTATAACGTATAACGTTATGTAGCATTACGATATAACGTGTAACGTTATATGGTAATACGTTATAACGTATAACGTCATGTAGCATTACGATATGACGTATAACGTTATGTAGTATTACGATATAACATATAACGTTATGTAGCATAACGATATAACGTATAACGTTATATAGTATTACGGTATAACGTATATCGTTATGTAGCATTACGATATAACGTATAACGTTATGTAGCATAACGATATGACGTATAACGTTATATAGTATTATGATATAACGTATAAGGTTATGTAGCATAACGATATAACGTATAACGTTATGTAGTATTATGATATAACGTAGATGGTTATGTAGCATTACGATATAACGTATAACGTTATGTAGCATTACGATATAACGTATAACGTTATATTTTAATACGTTATAACGTATAACGTTGCGTAGCATTACGATATAACATATAACGTTATGTAGCATAACGATATAACGTATAACGTTATATAGTATTACGGTATAACGTTTAACGTTATGTAGCATTACGATATAACGTATAACGTTATGTAGCATAACGATATAACGTATAACGTTATATAGTATTATGATATAACGTATAAGGTTATGTAGCATAACGATATAACGTATAACGTTATGTAGTATTATGATATAACGTAGATGGTTATGTAGCATTACGATATAACGTATAACGTTATGTAGCATTACGATATAACGTATAACGTTATGTAGCATTGCGATATAACGTATAACGTTATATTTTAATACGTTATAACGTATAACGTTGCGTAGCATTACGATATAACGTATAACGTTATGTAGCATTACGATATAACGTATAACGTTATGTAGCATTGCGATACAACGTATAACGTTATATTTTAATACGTTATAACGTATAACGTTATGTACCATTACGATATAACGTATAACGTTATATAGTATTACGTTATAACGTACAACGTTATGTAGCATTACGATATAACATATAACGTTATGTAGCATAACGATATAACGTATAACGTTATATAGTATTACGTTATAACGTATAACGTTATGTAGCATTACGATATAACGTATAACGTTATATAGTATTACGTTATAACGTATAACGTTATGTAGTATTACGATATAACGTATAACGTTATATAGTATTATGTTATAACGTACAACGTTATGTAGCATTACGATATAACATATAACGTTACGGAGCATAACGATATAACGTATAACGTTATGCAGCATTACGATATAACGTATAACGTTATATAGTATTACGTTATAACGTATAACGTAATGTAGTATTACGATATAACATTTAACGTTATGTAGTAATACGTTATAACGTATAACGTTATGTAGCATTACGATATAACGTATAACGTTATATGGTAATACGTTATAACGTATAACGTTATATGGTAATACGTTATAACGTATAACGTTATGTAACATTACGATATAACGTATAACGTTATGTAGCATAACGATATAACGTATAACGTTATGTACCATTACGATATAACGTATAACGTTATGTAACATTACGATATAACGTATAACGTTATGTAGCATAACGATATAACGTATAACGTTATATAGTATTACGTTATAACGTATAAGGTTATGTAGCATTACGATATAACGTATAACTTTATGTAGCATTACGATATAACGTATAACGTTATGTACCATTACGATATAACGTATTACGTTATATAGTATTACGTTATAACGTATAACGTTATATAGTATTACGTTATAACGTATAACGTTATGTAGTATTACGTTATAACATATAACGTTATGTTGCAATACGTTGTAGCGTATAACGTTATGTAGCATTACGATATAACATATAACGTAGTGTAGCATAACGATATAACGTATAACGTTATGTAGCATAACGATATAACGTATAGCGTTATGTTCCATTATGATATAACGTATATGGTTATGTAGCATTACGATATAACGTATAACGTTATGTAGCATTACGATATAATGTATAACGTTATATGGTAATACGTTATAACGTATAACGTTATGTACCATTACGATATAACATATAACGTTATATGGTAATACGTTATAACGTATAACGTTATGTAACATTACGATATAACGTATAACGTTATGTGGCATAACGATATAACGTATAACGTTTTATAGTATTACGTTATAACGTATAACGTTATATAGTATTACGTTATAACGTATAACGTTATGTAGTATTACGTTATAACATATAACGTTATGTAGTAATACGTTATAGCGTATAACGTTATGTAGCATTACGATATAACATAAAACGTTGTGTAGCATAACGATATAACGTATAACGTTATATAGTATTACGATATAACGTATAACGTTATGTAGCATTACGTTGTAACATATAACGTTATGTAGTAATACGTTATAACGTATTACGTTATGTAGCATTACGATATAACGTATAACGTTATGTAGCATAACGATATAGCGTATAACGATATATAGTATTATGATATAACGTATAAGGTTATGTAGCATTACGATATAACGTATAACTTTATGTAGCATTACGATATAACGTATAACGTTATATGGTAATACGTTATAACGTATAACGTTATGTACCATTACGATATAACGGATTACGTTATATAGTATTACGTTATAACGTATAACGTTATGTAGTATTACGTTATAACATATAACGTTAAGTAGTAATACCTTATAGCGTATAACGTTATGTAGCATTACGATATAACGTATAACGTTATGTACACATTACGATATAACGTATAACGTTATGTAACATTACGATATGACGTATAACGTTATATGGTAATACGTTATAACGTATAACGTTATGTAGCATTACGATATAACGTACAACGTTATGTAGCATTACGATATAACGTATAACGTTATATGGTAATACGTCATAACGTATAACGTTATGTAGCATTACGATATAACGTACAACGTTATGTAGCATTACGATATAACGTATAACGTTATATGGTAATACGTTATAACGTATAACGTTATGTAGCATTACGATATAACGTATAACGTTATATGGTAATACGTTATAATGTATAACGTTATGTAGCGCTACGATATAACGTATAACGTTATGTAGCATAACGATATAACGCATAACGTTATATAGTATTACGATATAACGTATAACGTTATGTAGCATAACGATATAACGTATAACGTTATGTAGTATTATGATATAACGTATAACGTTATGTAGCATTACGATATAACGTATAACGTTATGTAGCATTACGATATAACGTATAACGTTATATGGTAATACGATATAACGTATAACGTTATGTAGCATTACGATATAACGTATAACGTTATGTAGCATTACGATATAACGTATAACGTTATATGGTAATACGTTATAACGTATAACGTTATATGGTAATACGTTATAACGTATAACGTTATGTAACATTACGATATAACGTATAACGTTATGTAGCATAACGATATAACGTATAACGTTATGTACCATTACGATATAACGTATAACGTTATATGGTAATACGTTATAACGTATAACGTTATGTAACATTACGATATAACGTATTACGTTAAATAGTATTACGTTATAACGTATAACGTTATGTAGTATTACGTTATAACCTATAACGTTAAGTAGTAATACCTTATAGCGTATAACGTTATGTAGCATTACGATATAACGTATAACGTTATGTACACATTACGATATAACGTATAACGTTATATGGCAATACGCTATAACGTATAACGTTATGTAACATTACAATATAACGTATAACGTTACGCAGCATAACGGTGTAACGTATAACGTTATATAGTATTACGTTATAACGTATAACGTTATGTAGCATTACGATATAACGTATAACGTTATATAGTATTACGTTATAACGTATAACGTTAATCAGTATTACGTTATAACATATAACGTTATGTAGTAATACGTTATAACGTATAATGTCATTTAGCATTACGATATAACGTATAATGTTATGTAGCATTACGATTTAACGTATAACGTTATATGGTAATACGTTATAACGTATAACGTTATGTACCATTACGATATAACGTATAACGTTATACAGTATTACGTTATAACGTACAACGTTATGTAGCATTACGATATAACATATAACGTTATGTAGCATAACGATATAACGTATAACGTTATGTAGCATTACGATATAACGTATAACGTTATATGGTAATACGTTATAACGTATAACGTTATGTACCATTACGATATAACGTATTACGTTATATAGTATTACGTTATAACGTATAACGTTATGTAGTATTACGTTATAACATATAACGTTATGTAGTTATACGTTATAGCGTATAACGTTATGTAGCATTACGATATAACGTACAACGTTATGTAGCATTACGATATTACGTATAACGTTATATGGTAATACGTTATAACGTATAACGTTATGTAGCATTACAATATAACGTATAACGTTATATAGTATTACGTTATAACGTATAACGTTATGTAGTATTACGTTATAACATATAACGTTATGTAGTAATACGTTATAACGTATAATGTCACTTAGCATTACGATATAACGTAGAACGTTATGTAGCATTACGATATAACGTATAACGTTATATGGTAATACGTTATAACGTATAACGTTATGTAGCATTATGATATAACGTATAACGTTATGTAGCATTACGATATAACGTATAACGTTATATGGTAATACGTTATAACGTATAACGTTATGTACCATTACGATATAACGTATTACGTTATGTAGCATTACGGTATAATGTATAACGTTATATGGTAATACGTTATAACGTATAACGTTATGTACCATTACGATATAACGTATAACGTTATATGGTAATACGTTATAACGTATAACGTTATGTAACAGTACGTTATAACGTATAACGTTATGTACCATTACGATATAACGTATTACGTTATATAGTATTACGTTATAAGGTATAACGTTATGTAGTATTACGTTATAACATATAACGTTATGTAGCGTTACGATATAACGTATAACGTTATGTAGCATAACGATATAACGCATAACGTTATATAGTATTACGATATAACGTATAACGTTATGTAGCATAACGATATAACGTATAACGTTATGTAGTATTATGATATAACGTATAACGTTATGTAGCAATACGATATAACGTATAACGTTATGTTGCATTACGATATAACGTATAACGTTATATGGTAATACGTTATAACGTATAACGTTATGTAGCATTACGATATAACGTATAACGTTATGTTGCATTACGATATAACGTATAACGTTATATGGTAATACGTTATAACGTATAACGTTATGTAGCATTACGATATAACGTATAACGTTATGTAGCATTACGATATAACGTATAACGTTATGTAGCATTACGATATAACGTATAACGTTATATGGTAATACGTTATAACGTATAACGTTATATGGTAATACGTTATAACGTATAACGTTATGTAACATTACGATATAACGTATAACGTTATATGGTAATACGTTATAACGTATAACGTTATGTAGCATTACGATATAACGTATAACGTTATGTAGTATTATGATATAACGTATAACGTTATGTAGCATTACGATATAACGTATAACGTTATGTTGCATTACGATATAACGTATAACGTTATATGGTAATACGTTATAACGTATAACGTTATGTAGCATTACGATATAACGTATAACGTTATGTTGCATTACGATATAACGTATAACGTTATATGGTAATACGTTATAACGTATAACGTTATGTAGCATTACGATATAACGTATAACGTTATGTAGCATTACGATATAACGTATAACGTTATATGGTAATACGTTATAATGTATAACGTTATGTAGCATTACGATATAACTTATAACGTTATGTAGCATTACGATATAACGTATAACGTTATGTAGCATTGCGATATAACGTATAACGAATATAGTATTACGTTATAACGTACAACGTTATGTAGCATTACGATATAACATATAACGTTATGTAGCATAACGATATAACGTATAACGTTATATAGTATTACGTTATAACGTATAACGTTATGTAGCATTACGATATAACGTATAACGTTATATAGTATTACGTTATAACGTATAACGTTATGTAGTATTACGATATAACGTATAACGTTATATAGTATTATGTTATAACGTACAACGTTATGTAGCATTACGATATAACATATAACGTTATGGAGCATAACGATATAACGTATAACGTTATATAGTATTACGTTATAACGTATAACGTTATGCAGCATTACGATATAACGTATAACGTTATATAGTATTACGTTATAACGTATAACGTAATGTAGTATTACGTTATAACATTTAACGTTATGTAGTAATACGTTATAACGTATAACGTTATGTAGCATTACGATATAACGTATAACGTTATGTAGCATAACGATATAACGTATAACGTTATATAGTATTACGTTATAACGTATAACGTTATGTAGCATTACGATATAACATATAACGATATGTAGTTATACGTTATAGCGTATAACGTTATGTAGCATTACGATATAACGTACAACGTTATGTAGCATTACGATATTACGTATAACGTTATATGGTAATACGTTATAACGTATAACGTTATGTAGCATTACGATATAACGTATAACGTTATATAGTATTACGTTATAACGTATAACGTTATGTAGCCTTACGATATAACGTATAACGTTATATAGTATTACGTTATAACGTATAACGTTATGTAGCATTACGATATAACGTATAACGTTATATAGTATTACGTTATAACGTATAACGTTATGTAGTAATACGTTATAACGTATAACGTTATGTAGTAATACGTTATAACGTATAACGTTATGTAGCATTACGATATAACGTATAACGTTATATGGTAATACGTTATAACGTATAACGTTATGTAGCATTACGATATAACGTATAACGTTATATGGTAATACGTTATAACGTATAACGTTATATGGTAATACGTTATAACGTATAACGTTATGTAACATTACGATATAACGTATAACGTTATGTAGCATAACGATATAACGTATAACGTTATGTACCATTACGATATAACGTATAACGTTATGTAACATTACGATATAACGTATAACGTTATGTAGCATAACGATATAACGTATAACGTTATATAGTATTACGTTATAACGTATAAGGTTATGTAGCATTACGATATAACGTATAACTTTATGTAGCATTACGATATAACGTATAACGTTATGTACCATTACGATATAACGTATTACGTTATATAGTATTACGTTATAACGTATAACGTTATATAGTATTACGTTATAACGTATAACGTTATGTAGTATTACGTTATAACATATAACGTTATGTTGCAATACGTTGTAGCGTATAACGTTATGTAGCATTACGATATAACATATAACGTAGTGTAGCATAACGATATAACGTATAACGTTATGTAGCATAACGATATAACGTATAGCGTTATGTTCCATTATGATATAACGTATATGGTTATGTAGCATTACGATATAACGTATAACGTTATGTAGCATTACGATATAATGTATAACGTTATATGGTAATACGTTATAACGTATAACGTTATGTACCATTACGATATAACATATAACGTTATATGGTAATACGTTATAACGTATAACGTTATGTAACATTACGATATAACGTATAACGTTATGTGGCATAACGATATAACGTATAACGTTTTATAGTATTACGTTATAACGTATAACGTTATATAGTATTACGTTATAACGTATAACGTTATGTAGTATTACGTTATAACATATAACGTTATGTAGTAATACGTTATAGCGTATAACGTTATGTAGCATTACGATATAACATATAACGTTGTGTAGCATAACGATATAACGTATAACGTTATATAGTATTACGATATAACGTATAACGTTATGTAGCATTACGTTGTAACATATAACGTTATGTAGTAATACGTTATAACGTATTACGTTATGTAGCATTACGATATAACGTATAACGTTATGTAGCATAACGATATAGCGTATAACGATATATAGTATTATGATATAACGTATAAGGTTATGTAGCATTACGATATAACGTATAACTTTATGTAGCATTACGATATAACGTATAACGTTATATGGTAATACGTTATAACGTATAACGTTATGTACCATTACGATATAACGGATTACGTTATATAGTATTACGTTATAACGTATAACGTTATGTAGTATTACGTTATAACATATAACGTTAAGTAGTAATACCTTATAGCGTATAACGTTATGTAGCATTACGATATAACGTATAACGTTATGTACACATTACGATATAACGTATAACGTTATGTAACATTACGATATGACGTATAACGTTATATGGTAATACGTTATAACGTATAACGTTATGTAGCATTACGATATAACGTACAACGTTATGTAGCATTACGATATAACGTATAACGTTATATGGTAATACGTCATAACGTATAACGTTATGTAGCATTACGATATAACGTACAACGTTATGTAGCATTACGATATAACGTATAACGTTATATGGTAATACGTTATAACGTATAACGTTATGTAGCATTACGATATAACGTATAACGTTATATGGTAATACGTTATAATGTATAACGTTATGTAGCGCTACGATATAACGTATAACGTTATGTAGCATAACGATATAACGCATAACGTTATATAGTATTACGATATAACGTATAACGTTATGTAGCATAACGATATAACGTATAACGTTATGTAGTATTATGATATAACGTATAACGTTATGTAGCATTACGATATAACGTATAACGTTATGTAGCATTACGATATAACGTATAACGTTATATGGTAATACGATATAACGTATAACGTTATGTAGCATTACGATATAACGTATAACGTTATGTAGCATTACGATATAACGTATAACGTTATATGGTAATACGTTATAACGTATAACGTTATATGGTAATACGTTATAACGTATAACGTTATGTAACATTACGATATAACGTATAACGTTATGTAGCATAACGATATAACGTATAACGTTATGTACCATTACGATATAACGTATAACGTTATATGGTAATACGTTATAACGTATAACGTTATGTAACATTACGATATAACGTATTACGTTAAATAGTATTACGTTATAACGTATAACGTTATGTAGTATTACGTTATAACCTATAACGTTAAGTAGTAATACCTTATAGCGTATAACGTTATGTAGCATTACGATATAACGTATAACGTTATGTACACATTACGATATAACGTATAACGTTATATGGCAATACGCTATAACGTATAACGTTATGTAACATTACAATATAACGTATAACGTTACGCAGCATAACGGTGTAACGTATAACGTTATATAGTATTACGTTATAACGTATAACGTTATGTAGCATTACGATATAACGTATAACGTTATATAGTATTACGTTATAACGTATAACGTTAATCAGTATTACGTTATAACATATAACGTTATGTAGTAATACGTTATAACGTATAATGTCATTTAGCATTACGATATAACGTATAATGTTATGTAGCATTACGATTTAACGTATAACGTTATATGGTAATACGTTATAACGTATAACGTTATGTACCATTACGATATAACGTATAACGTTATACAGTATTACGTTATAACGTACAACGTTATGTAGCATTACGATATAACATATAACGTTATGTAGCATAACGATATAACGTATAACGTTATGTAGCATTACGATATAACGTATAACGTTATATGGTAATACGTTATAACGTATAACGTTATGTACCATTACGATATAACGTATTACGTTATATAGTATTACGTTATAACGTATAACGTTATGTAGTATTACGTTATAACATATAACGTTATGTAGTTATACGTTATAGCGTATAACGTTATGTAGCATTACGATATAACGTACAACGTTATGTAGCATTACGATATTACGTATAACGTTATATGGTAATACGTTATAACGTATAACGTTATGTAGCATTACGATATAACGTATAACGTTATATAGTATTACGTTATAACGTATAACGTTATGTAGTATTACGTTATAACATATAACGTTATGTAGTAATACGTTATAACGTATAATGTCACTTAGCATTACGATATAACGTAGAACGTTATGTAGCATTACGATATAACGTATAACGTTATATGGTAATACGTTATAACGTATAACGTTATGTAGCATTACGATATAACGTATAACGTTATGTAGCATTACGATATAACGTATAACGTTATATGGTAATACGTTATAACGTATAACGTTATGTACCATTACGATATAACGTATTACGTTATGTAGCATTACGGTATAATGTATAACGTTATATGGTAATACGTTATAACGTATAACGTTATGTACCATTACGATATAACGTATAACGTTATATGGTAATACGTTATAACGTATAACGTTATGTAACAGTACGTTATAACGTATAACGTTATGTACCATTACGATATAACGTATTACGTTATATAGTATTACGTTATAAGGTATAACGTTATGTAGTATTACGTTATAACATATAACGTTATGTAGCGTTACGATATAACGTATAACGTTATGTAGCATAACGATATAACGCATAACGTTATATAGTATTACGATATAACGTATAACGTTATGTAGCATAACGATATAACGTATAACGTTATGTAGTATTATGATATAACGTATAACGTTATGTAGCAATACGATATAACGTATAACGTTATGTTGCATTACGATATAACGTATAACGTTATATGGTAATACGTTATAACGTATAACGTTATGTAGCATTACGATATAACGTATAACGTTATGTTGCATTACGATATAACGTATAACGTTATATGGTAATACGTTATAACGTATAACGTTATGTAGCATTACGATATAACGTATAACGTTATGTAGCATTACGATATAACGTATAACGTTATGTAGCATTACGATATAACGTATAACGTTATATGGTAATACGTTATAACGTATAACGTTATATGGTAATACGTTATAACGTATAACGTTATGTAACATTACGATATAACGTATAACGTTATATGGTAATACGTTATAACGTATAACGTTATGTAGCATTACGATATAACGTATAACGTTATGTAGTATTATGATATAACGTATAACGTTATGTAGCATTACGATATAACGTATAACGTTATGTTGCATTACGATATAACGTATAACGTTATATGGTAATACGTTATAACGTATAACGTTATGTAGCATTACGATATAACGTATAACGTTATGTTGCATTACGATATAACGTATAACGTTATATGGTAATACGTTATAACGTATAACGTTATGTAGCATTACGATATAACGTATAACGTTATGTAGCATTACGATATAACGTATAACGTTATATGGTAATACGTTATAATGTATAACGTTATGTAGCATTACGATATAACTTATAACGTTATGTAGCATTACGATATAACGTATAACGTTATGTAGCATTGCGATATAACGTATAACGAATATAGTATTACGTTATAACGTACAACGTTATGTAGCATTACGATATAACATATAACGTTATGTAGCATAACGATATAACGTATAACGTTATATAGTATTACGTTATAACGTATAACGTTATGTAGCATTACGATATAACGTATAACGTTATATAGTATTACGTTATAACGTATAACGTTATGTAGTATTACGATATAACGTATAACGTTATATAGTATTATGTTATAACGTACAACGTTATGTAGCATTACGATATAACATATAACGTTATGGAGCATAACGATATAACGTATAACGTTATATAGTATTACGTTATAACGTATAACGTTATGCAGCATTACGATATAACGTATAACGTTATATAGTATTACGTTATAACGTATAACGTAATGTAGTATTACGTTATAACATTTAACGTTATGTAGTAATACGTTATAACGTATAACGTTATGTAGCATTACGATATAACGTATAACGTTATGTAGCATAACGATATAACGTATAACGTTATATAGTATTACGTTATAACGTATAACGTTATGTAGCATTACGATATAACATATAACGATATGTAGTTATACGTTATAGCGTATAACGTTATGTAGCATTACGATATAACGTACAACGTTATGTAGCATTACGATATTACGTATAACGTTATATGGTAATACGTTATAACGTATAACGTTATGTAGCATTACGATATAACGTATAACGTTATATAGTATTACGTTATAACGTATAACGTTATGTAGCCTTACGATATAACGTATAACGTTATATAGTATTACGTTATAACGTATAACGTTATGTAGCATTACGATATAACGTATAACGTTATATAGTATTACGTTATAACGTATAACGTTATGTAGTATTACGTTATAACATATAACGTTATGTAGTAATACGTTATAACGTATAACGTTATGTAGCATTACGATATAACGTATAACGTTATGTAGCATTACGATATAACGTATAACGTTATGTAGCATTACGATATAACGTATAACGTTATGTAGCATTACGATATAACGTATAACGTTATATGGTAATACGTTATAACGTATAACGTTATGTACCATTACGATATAACGTATTACGATATGTTGTATTATGATATAACGTATAAGGTTATGTAGCATTACGATATAACGTATAACGTTATGTAGCATTACGGTATAATGTATAACGTTATATGGTAATACGTTATAACGTATAACGTTATGTACCATTACGATATAACGTATAACGTTATATGGTAATACGTTATAACGTATAACGTTATGTAACATTACGATATAACGTATTACGTTATATAGTATTACGTTATAACGTATAACGTTATGTAGTATTACGTTATAACATATAACGTTATGTAGTTATACGTTATAGCGTATAACGTTATGTAGCATTACGATATAACGTACAACGTTATGTAGCATTACGATATTACGTATAACGTTATATGGTAATACGTTATAACGTATAACGTTATGTAGCATTACGATATAACGTATAACGTTATATGGTAATACGTTATAACGTATAACGTTATGTAGCATTACGATATAACGTATAACGTTATGTAGCATTACGATATAACGTATAACGTTATGTAGTAATACGTTATAACGTATAACGTTATGTAGCATTACGATATAACGTATAACGTTATGTAGCATTACGATATGACGTATAACGTTATATAGTATTACGTTATAACGTATAACGTTATGTAGCCTTACGATATAACGTATAACGTTATATAGTATTACGTTATAACGTATAACGTTATGTAGCATTACGATATAATGTATAACGTTATATAGTATTACGTTATAACGTATAACGTTATGTAGTATTACGTTATAACATATAACGTTATGTAGTAATACGTTATAACGTATAACGTTATGTAGCATTACGATATAACGTATAACGTTATGTAGCATTACGATATAACGTATAACGTTATATGGTAATACGTCATAACGTATAATGTTATGTAGCATTACGATATAACGTATAACGTTATGTAGCATAACGATATAACGTATAACGTTATATAGTATTACGTTATAACGTATAACGTTATGTAGCATTACGATATAACATATAACGATATGTAGTTATACGTTATAGCGTATAACGTTATGTAGCATTACGATATAACGTACAACGTTATGTAGCATTACGATATTACGTATAACGTTATATGGTAATACGTTATAACGTATAACGTTATGTAGCATTACGATATAACGTATAACGTTATATAGTATTACGTTATAACGTATAACGTTATGTAGCCTTACGATATAACGTATAACGTTATGTACCATTACGATATAACGTATTACGTTATATAGTATTACGTTATAACGTATAACGTTATATAGTATTACGTTATAACGTATAACGTTATGTAGTATTACGTTATAACATATAACGTTATGTTGCAATACGTTGTAGCGTATAACGTTATGTAGCATTACGATATAACATATAACGTTGTGTAGCATAACGATATAACGTATAACGTTATGTAACATTACGATATAACGTATAACGTTATGTAGCATAACGATATAACGTATAACGTTATGTACCATTATGATATAACGTATATGGTTATGTAGCATTACGATATAACGTATAACGTTATGTAGCATTACGATATAATGTATAACGTTATATGGTAATACGTTATAACGTATAACGTTATGTACCATTACGATATAACATATAACGTTATATGGTAATACGTTATAACGTATAACGTTATGTAACATTCCGATATAACGTATAACGTTATGTGGCATAACGATATAACGTATAACGTTTTATAGTATTACGTTATAACGTATAACGTTATATAGTATTACGTTATAACGTATAACGTTATGTAGTATTACGTTATAACATATAACGTTATGTAGTAATACGTTATAGCGTATAACGTTATGTAGCATTACGATATAACATATAACGTTGTGTAGCATAACGATATAACGTATAACGTTATATAGTATTACGTTGTAGCGTATAACGTTATGTAGCATTACGATATAACATATAACGTTGTGTAGCATAACGATATAACGTATAACGTTATGTAACATTACGATATAACGTATAACGTTATGTAGCATAACGATATAACGTATAACGTTATGTACCATTATGATATAACGTATATGGTTATGTAGCATTACGATATAACGTATAACGTTATGTAGCATTACGATATAATGTATAACGTTATATGGTAATACGTTATAACGTATAACGTTATGTACCATTACGATATAACATATAACGTTATATGGTAATACGTTATAACGTATAACGATATGTAGTTATACGTTATAGCGTATAACGTTATGTAGCACTGCGATATAACGTACAACGTTATGTAGCATTACGATATTACGTATAACGTTATATGGTAATACGTTATAACGTATAACGTTATGTAGCATTACGATATAACGTATAACGTTATATAGTATTACGTTATAACGTATAACGTTATGTAGCCTTACGATATAACGTATAACGTTATGTACCATTACGATATAACGTATTACGTTATATAGTATTACGTTATAACGTATAACGTTATATAGTATTACGTTATAACGTATAACGTTATGTAGTATTACGTTATAACATATAACGTTATGTTGCAATACGTTGTAGCGTATAACGTTATGTAGCATTACGATATAACATATAACGTTGTGTAGCATAACGATATAACGTATAACGTTATGTAACATTACGATATAACGTATAACGTTATGTAGCATAACGATATAACGTATAACGTTATGTACCATTATGATATAACGTATATGGTTATGTAGCATTACGATATAACGTATAACGTTATGTAGCATTACGATATAATGTATAACGTTATATGGTAATACGTTATAACGTATAACGTTATGTACCATTACGATATAACATATAACGTTATATGGTAATACGTTATAACGTATAACGTTATGTAACATTCCGATATAACGTATAACGTTATGTGGCATAACGATATAACGTATAACGTTTTATAGTATTACGTTATGACGTATAACGTTATATAGTATTACGTTATAACGTATAACGTTATGTAGTATTACGTTATAACATATAACGTTATGTAGTAATACGTTATAGCGTATAACGTTATGTAGCATTACGATATAACATATAACGTTGTGTAGCATAACGATATAACGTATAACGTTATATAGTATTACGATATAACGTATAACGTTATGTAGCATTACGTTATAACATATAACGTTATGTAGTAATACGTTATAACGTATTACGTTATGTAGCATTACGATATAACGTATAACGTTATGTAGCATAACGATATAGCGTATAACGATATGTAGTATTATGATATAACGTATAAGGTTATGTAGCATTACGATATAACGTATAACTTTATGTAGCATTACGATATAACGTATAACGTTATATGGTAATACGTTATAACGTATAACGTTATGTACCATTACGATATAACGGATTACGTTATATAGTATTACGTTATAACGTATAACGTTATGTAGTAATACGTTATAACATATAACGTTAAGTAGTAATACCTTATAGCGTATAACGTTATGTAGCATTACGATATAACGTATAACGTTATGTACATATTACGATATAACGTATAACGTTATGTAACATTACGATATAACGTATAACGTTATATGGTAATACGTTATAACGTATAACGTTATGTAGCATTACGATATAACGTACAACGTTATGTAGCATTACGATATACCGTATAACGTTATATGGTAATACGTTATAACGTATAACGTTATGTAGCATTACGATATAACGTACAACGTTATGTAGCATTACGATATAACGTATAACGTTATATGGTAATACGTTATAACGTATAACGTTATGTAGCATTACGATATAACGTCTAACGTTATATGGTAATACGTTATAATGTATAACGTTATGTAGCGCTACGATATAACGTATAACGTTATGTAGCATAACGATATAACGCATAACGTTATATAGTATTACGATATAACGTATAACGTTATGTAGTATTACGTTATAACCTATAACGTTAAGTAGTAATACCTTATAGCGTATAACGTTATGTAGCATTACGATATAACGTATAACGTTATGTACACATTACGATATAACGTATAACGTTATATGGCAATACGTTATAACGTATAACGTTATGTAACATTACAATATAACGTATAACGTTACGCAGCATAACGGTGTAACGTATAACGTTATATAGTATTACGTTATAACGTATAACGTTATGTAGCATTACGATATAACGTATAACGTTATATAGTATTACGTTATAACGTATAACGTTATGTAGTATTACGTTATAACATATAACGTTATGTAGTAATACGTTATAACGTATAATGTCATTTAGCATTACGATATAACGTATAATGTTATGTAGCATTACGATTTAACGTATAACGTTATATGGTAATACGTTATAACGTATAACGTTATGTACCATTACGATATAACGTATAACGTTATATAGTATTACGTTATAACGTACAACGTTATGTAGCATTACGATATAACATATAACGTTATGTTGCAATACGTTGTAGCGTATAACGTTATGTAGCATTACGATATAACATATAACGTTGTGTAGCATAACGATATAACGTATAACGTTATGTAACATTACGATATAACGTATAACGTTATGTAGCATAACGATATAACGTATAACGTTATGTACCATTATGATATAACGTATAACGCTATATAGTATTACGTTATAACGTATAACGTAATGTAGATATTACGTTATAACATTTAACGTTATGTAGTAATACGTTATAACGTATAACGTTATGTAACATTACGATATAACGTATAACGTTATGTAGCATAACGATATAACGTATAACGTTATATAGTATTACGTTATAACGTATAACGTTATGTAGCCTTACGATATAACGTATAACGTTATATAGTATTACGTTATAACGTATAACGTTATGTAGCATTACGATATAACGTATAACGTTATATAGTATTACGTTATAACGTATAACGTTATGTAGTATTACGTTATAACATATAACGTTATGTAGTAATACGTTATAACGTATAACGTTATGTAGCATTACGATATAACGTATAACGTTATGTAGCATTACGATATAACGTATAACGTTATATGGTAATACGTCATAACGTATAATGTTATGTAGCATTACGATATAACGTATAACATTATGTAGCATAACGATATAACGTATAACGTTATATAGTATTACGTTATAACGTATAACGTTATGTAGCATTACGATATAACATATAACGATATGTAGTTATACGTTATAGCGTATAACGTTATGTAGCATTACGATATAACGTACAACGTTATGTAGCATTACGATATTACGTATAACGTTATATGGTAATACGTTATAACGTATAACGTTATGTAGCATTACGATATAACGTATAACGTTATATAGTATTACGTTATAACGTATAACGTTATGTAGCCTTACGATATAACGTATAACGTTATATAGTATTACGTTATAACGTATAACGTTATGTAGCATTACGATATAACGTATAACGTTATATAGTATTACGTTATAACGTATAACGTTATGTAGTATTACGTTATAACATATAACGTTATGTAGTAATACGTTATAACGTATAACGTTATGTAGCATTACGATATAACGTATAACGTTATGTAGCATTACGATATAACGTATAACGTTATGTAGCATTACGATATAACGTATAACGTTATGTAGCATTACGATATAACGTATAACGTTATATGGTAATACGTTATAACGTATAACATTATGTACCATTACGATATAACGTATTACGATATGTTGTATTATGATATAACGTATAAGGTTATGTAGCATTACGATATAACGTATAACGTTATGTAGCATTACGGTATAATGTATAACGTTATATGGTAATACGTTATAACGTATAACGTTATGTACCATTACGATATAACGTATAACGTTATATGGTAATACGTTATAACGTATAACGTTATGTAGCATTACGATATAACGTATAACGTTATGTAGCATTACGATATAACGTATAACGTTATATGGTAATACGTTATAACGTATAACGTTATGTAGCATTACGATATAACGTATAACGTTATATGGTAATACGTTATAACGTATAACGTTATATGGTAATACGTTATAACGTATAACGTTATATGGTAATACGTTATAACGTATAACGTTATGTAACATTACGATATAACGTATAACGTTATGTAGCATAACGATATAACGTATAACGTTATATAGTATTACGGTATAACGTATAACGTTACGTAGCATTAGGATATAACGTATAACGTTATGTAGCATAACGATATAACGTATAACGTTATATAGTATTATGATATAATGTATAAGGTTATGTAGCATAACGATATAACCTATAACGTTATGTAGTATTATGATATAACGTAGATGGTTATGTAGCATTACGATATAACTTATAACGTTATGTAGCATTACGATATAACGTATAACGTTATGTAGCATTGCGATATAACGTATAACGTTATATAGTATTACGTTATAACGTACAACGTTATGTAGCATTACGATATAACATATAACGTTATGTAGCATAACGTTATAACGTATAACGTTATGTACCATTACGATATAACGTATTACGTTATATAGTATTACGTTATGACGTATAACGCTATGTAGTATTACGTTATAACATATAACGTTATGTAGTAATACGTTATAGCTTATAACGTTATGTAGCATTACGATATAACGTACAACGTTATGTAGCATTACGATATAACGTATAACGTTATATGGTAATACGTTATAACGTATAACGTTATGTAGCATTACGATATAACGTATAACGTTATATGGTAATACGTTATAATGTATAACGTTATGTAGCGTTACGATATAACGTATAACGTTATGTAGCATAACGATATAACGCATAACGTTATATAGTATTACGATATAACGTATAACGTTATGTAGCATAACGATATAACGTATAACGTTATGTAGTATTATGATATAACGTATAACGTTATGTAGCATTACGATATAACGTATAACGTTAAGTTGCATTACGATATAACGTATAACGTTATATGGTAATACGTTATAACGTATAACGTTATGTAGCATTACGATATAACGTATAACGTTATGTAGCATTACGATATAACGTATAACGTTATATGGTAATACGTTATAACGTATAACGTTATGTAGCATTACGATATAACGTATAACGTTATGTAGCATTACGATATAACGTATAACGTTATATGGTAATACGTTATAACGTATAACGTTATGTAACATTACGATATAACGTATAACGTTATGTAGCATTACGATATAACGTATAACGTTATGTTGCATTACGATATAACGTATAACGTTATGTAGCATTACGATATAACGTATAACGTTATGTAGCATTACGATATAACGTATAACGTTATGTAGCATTACGATATAACGTATAACGTTATATGGTAATACGTTATAACGTATAACGTTATATAGTATTACGTTATAACGTATAACGTTATGTAGTATTACGTTATAACATATAACGTTATGTTGCAATACGTTGTAGCGTATAACGTTATGTAGCATTACGATATAACATATAACGTTGTGTAGCATAACGATATAACGTATAACGTTATGTAACATTACGATATAACGTATAACGTTATGTAGCATAACGATATAACGTATAACGTTATGTACCATTATGATATAACGTATATGGTTATGTAGCATTACGATATAACGTATAACGTTATGTAGCATTACGATATAATGTATAACGTTATATGGTAATACGTTATAACGTATAACGTTATGTACCATTACGATATAACATATAACGTTATATGGTAATACGTTATAACGTATAACGTTATGTAACATTCCGATATAACGTATAACGTTATGTGGCATAACGATATAACGTATAACGTTTTATAGTATTACGTTATGACGTATAACGTTATATAGTATTACGTTATAACGTATAACGTTATGTAGTATTACGTTATAACATATAACGTTATGTAGTAATACGTTATAGCGTATAACGTTATGTAGCATTACGATATAACATATAACGTTGTGTAGCATAACGATATAACGTATAACGTTATATAGTATTACGATATAACGTATAACGTTATGTAGCATTACGTTATAACATATAACGTTATGTAGTAATACGTTATAACGTATTACGTTATGTAGCATTACGATATAACGTATAACGTTATGTAGCATAACGATATAGCGTATAACGATATGTAGTATTATGATATAACGTATAAGGTTATGTAGCATTACGATATAACGTATAACTTTATGTAGCATTACGATATAACGTATAACGTTATATGGTAATACGTTATAACGTATAACGTTATGTACCATTACGATATAACGGATTACGTTATATAGTATTACGTTATAACGTATAACGTTATGTAGTAATACGTTATAACATATAACGTTAAGTAGTAATACCTTATAGCGTATAACGTTATGTAGCATTACGATATAACGTATAACGTTATGTACATATTACGATATAACGTATAACGTTATGTAACATTACGATATAACGTATAACGTTATATGGTAATACGTTATAACGTATAACGTTATGTAGCATTACGATATAACGTACAACGTTATGTAGCATTACGATATACCGTATAACGTTATATGGTAATACGTTATAACGTATAACGTTATGTAGCATTACGATATAACGTACAACGTTATGTAGCATTACGATATAACGTATAACGTTATATGGTAATACGTTATAACGTATAACGTTATGTAGCATTACGATATAACGTCTAACGTTATATGGTAATACGTTATAATGTATAACGTTATGTAGCGCTACGATATAACGTATAACGTTATGTAGCATAACGATATAACGCATAACGTTATATAGTATTACGATATAACGTATAACGTTATGTAGTATTACGTTATAACCTATAACGTTAAGTAGTAATACCTTATAGCGTATAACGTTATGTAGCATAACGATATAACGTATAACGTTATGTACACATTACGATATAACGTATAACGTTATATGGCAATACGTTATAACGTATAACGTTATGTAACATTACAATATAACGTATAACGTTACGCAGCATAACGGTGTAACGTATAACGTTATATAGTATTACGTTATAACGTATAACGTTATGTAGCATTACGATATAACGTATAACGTTATATAGTATTACGTTATAACGTATAACGTTATGTAGTATTACGTTATAACATATAACGTTATGTAGTAATACGTTATAACGTATAATGTCATTTAGCATTACGATATAACGTATAATGTTATGTAGCATTACGATTTAACGTATAACGTTATATGGTAATACGTTATAACGTATAACGTTATGTACCATTACGATATAACGTATAACGTTATATAGTATTACGTTATAACGTACAACGTTATGTAGCATTACGATATAACATATAACGTTATGTTGCAATACGTTGTAGCGTATAACGTTATGTAGCATTACGATATAACATATAACGTTGTGTAGCATAACGATATAACGTATAACGTTATGTAACATTACGATATAACGTATAACGTTATGTAGCATAACGATATAACGTATAACGTTATGTACCATTATGATATAACGTATAACGCTATATAGTATTACGTTATAACGTATAACGTAATGTAGATATTACGTTATAACATTTAACGTTATGTAGTAATACGTTATAACGTATAACGTTATGTAACATTACGATATAACGTATAACGTTATGTAGCATAACGATATAACGTATAACGTTATATAGTATTACGTTATAACGTATAACGTTATGTAGCCTTACGATATAACGTATAACGTTATATAGTATTACGTTATAACGTATAACGTTATGTAGCATTACGATATAACGTATAACGTTATATAGTATTACGTTATAACGTATAACGTTATGTAGTATTACGTTATAACATATAACGTTATGTAGTAATACGTTATAACGTATAACGTTATGTAGCATTACGATATAACGTATAACGTTATGTAGCATTACGATATAACGTATAACGTTATATGGTAATACGTCATAACGTATAATGTTATGTAGCATTACGATATAACGTATAACATTATGTAGCATAACGATATAACGTATAACGTTATATAGTATTACGTTATAACGTATAACGTTATGTAGCATTACGATATAACATATAACGATATGTAGTTATACGTTATAGCGTATAACGTTATGTAGCATTACGATATAACGTACAACGTTATGTAGCATTACGATATTACGTATAACGTTATATGGTAATACGTTATAACGTATAACGTTATGTAGCATTACGATATAACGTATAACGTTATATAGTATTACGTTATAACGTATAACGTTATGTAGCCTTACGATATAACGTATAACGTTATATAGTATTACGTTATAACGTATAACGTTATGTAGCATTACGATATAACGTATAACGTTATATAGTATTACGTTATAACGTATAACGTTATGTAGTATTGCGTTATAACATATAACGTTATGTAGTAATACGTTATAACGTATAACGTTATGTAGCATTACGATATAACGTATAACGTTATGTAGCATTACGATATAACGTATAACGTTATGTAGCATTACGATATAACGTATAACGTTATGTAGCATTACGATATAACGTATAACGTTATATGGTAATACGTTATAACGTATAACATTATGTACCATTACGATATAACGTATTACGATATGTTGTATTATGATATAACGTATAAGGTTATGTAGCATTACGATATAACGTATAACGTTATGTAGCATTACGGTATAATGTATAACGTTATATGGTAATACGTTATAACGTATAACGTTATGTACCATTACGATATAACGTATAACGTTATATGGTAATACGTTATAACGTATAACGTTATGTAGCATTACGATATAACGTATAACGTTATGTAGCATTACGATATAACGTATAACGTTATATGGTAATACGTTATAACGTATAACGTTATGTAGCATTACGATATAACGTATAACGTTATATGGTAATACGTTATAACGTATAACGTTATATGGTAATACGTTATAACGTATAACGTTATATGGTAATACGTTATAACGTATAACGTTATGTAACATTACGATATAACGTATAACGTTATGTAGCATAACGATATAACGTATAACGTTATATAGTATTACGGTATAACGTATAACGTTACGTAGCATTAGGATATAACGTATAACGTTATGTAGCATAACGATATAACGTATAACGTTATATAGTATTATGATATAATGTATAAGGTTATGTAGCATAACGATATAACCTATAACGTTATGTAGTATTATGATATAACGTAGATGGTTATGTAGCATTACGATATAACTTATAACGTTATGTAGCATTACGATATAACGTATAACGTTATGTAGCATTGCGATATAACGTATAACGTTATATAGTATTACGTTATAACGTACAACGTTATGTAGCATTACGATATAACATATAACGTTATGTAGCATAACGTTATAACGTATAACGTTATGTACCATTACGATATAACGTATTACGTTATATAGTATTACGTTATGACGTATAACGCTATGTAGTATTACGTTATAACATATAACGTTATGTAGTAATACGTTATAGCTTATAACGTTATGTAGCATTACGATATAACGTACAACGTTATGTAGCATTACGATATAACGTATAACGTTATATGGTAATACGTTATAACGTATAACGTTATGTAGCATTACGATATAACGTATAACGTTATATGGTAATACGTTATAATGTATAACGTTATGTAGCGTTACGATATAACGTATAACGTTATGTAGCATAACGATATAACGCATAACGTTATATAGTATTACGATATAACGTATAACGTTATGTAGCATAACGATATAACGTATAACGTTATGTAGTATTATGATATAACGTATAACGTTATGTAGCATTACGATATAACGTATAACGTTAAGTTGCATTACGATATAACGTATAACGTTATATGGTAATACGTTATAACGTATAACGTTATGTAGCATTACGATATAACGTATAACGTTATGTAGCATTACGATATAACGTATAACGTTATATGGTAATACGTTATAACGTATAACGTTATGTAGCATTACGATATAACGTATAACGTTATGTAGCATTACGATATAACGTATAACGTTATATGGTAATACGTTATAACGTATAACGTTATGTAACATTACGATATAACGTATAACGTTATGTAGCATTACGATATAACGTATAACGTTATGTTGCATTACGATATAACGTATAACGTTATGTAGCATTACGATATAACGTATAACGTTATGTAGCATTACGATATAACGTATAACGTTATATGGTAATACGTTATAACGTATAACGTTATGTACCATTACGATATAACGTATAACGTTATATGGTAAAACGTTATAACGTATAACGTTATGTAGCATTACGATATAACGTATAACGTTATATGGTAATACGTTATAACGTATAACGTTATATGGTAATACGTTATAACGTATAACGTTATGTAGCATTACGATATAACGTATAACGTTATGTAGCATTACGATATAACGTATAACGTTATATGGTAATACGTTATAACGTATAACGTTATGTAACATTACGATATAACGTATAACGTTATGTAGCATAACGATATAACGTATAACGTTATATAGTATTACGGTATAACGTATAACGTTACGTAGCATTACGATATAACGTATAACGTTATGTAGCATAACGATATAACGTATAACGTTATATAGTATTATGATATAATGTATAAGGTTATGTAGCATAACGATATAACGTATAACGTTATGTAGTATTATGATATAACGTAGATGGTTATGTAGCATTACGATATAACTTATAACGTTATGTAGCATTACGATATAACGTATAACGTTATGTAGCATTGCGATATAACGTATAACGTTATATAGTATTACGTTATAACGTACAACGTTATGTAGCATTACGATATAACATATAACGTTATGTAGCATAACGATATAACGTATAACGTGATGTAGCATTACGATATAACGTATAACGTTATGTAGCATTACGATATAACGTATAACGTTATATGGTAATACGTCATAACGTATAATGTTATGTAGCATTACGATATAACGTATAACGTTATGTAGCATAACGATATAACGTATAACGATATATAGTATTACGTTATAACGTATAACGTTATGTAGCATTACGATATAACATATAACGATATGTAGTTATACGTTATAGCGTATAACGTTATGTAGCATTACGATATAACGTACAACGTTATGAAGCATTACGATATTACGTATAACGTTATATGGTAATACGTTATAACGTATAACGTTATGTAGCATTACGATATAACGTATAACGTTATATAGTATTACGTTATAACGTATAACGTTATGTAGCCTTACGATATAACGTATAACGTTATATAGTATTAAGTTATAACGTATAACGTTATGTAGCATTACGATATAACGTATAACGTTATATAGTATTACGTTATAACGTATAACGTTATGTAGTATTACGTTATAACATATAACGTTATGTAGTAATACGTTATAACGTATAACGTTATGTAGCATTACGATATAACGTATAACGTTATGTAGCATTACGATATAACGTATAACGTTATGTAGCATTACGATATAACATATAACGTTATGTAGTAATACGTTATAACGTATAACGTTATGTAGCATTACGATATAACGTATAACGTTATGTAGCATTACGATATAACGTATAACGTTATGTAGCATTACGATATAACGTATAACGTTATGTAGCATTACGATATAACGTATAACGTTATATGGTAATACGTTATAACGTATAACGTTATGTAGCATTACGATATAACGTATAACGTTATATGGTAATACGTTATAACGTATAACGTTATATGGTAATACGTTATAACGTATAACGTTATATGGTAATACGTTATAACGTATAACGTTATGTAACATTACGATATAACGTATAACGTTATGTAGCATAACGATATAACGTATAACGTTATATAGTATTACGGTATAACGTATAACGTTACGTAGCATTAGGATATAACGTATAACGTTATGTAGCATAACGATATAACGTATAACGTTATATAGTATTATGATATAATGTATAAGGTTATGTAGCATAACGATATAACCTATAACGTTATGTAGTATTATGATATAACGTAGATGGTTATGTAGCATTACGATATAACTTATAACGTTATGTAGCATTACGATATAACGTATAACGTTATGTAGCATTGCGATATAACGTATAACGTTATATAGTATTACGTTATAACGTACAACGTTATGTAGCATTACGATATAACATATAACGTTATGTAGCATAACGATATAACGTATAACGTGATGTAGCATTACGATATAACGTATAACGTTATGTAGCATTACGATATAACGCATAACGTTATATGGTAATACGTCATAACGTATAATGTTATGTAGCATTACGATATAACGTATAACGTTATGTAGCATAACGATATAACGTATAACGTTATGTAGCATAACGATATAACGTATAACGTTATATAGTATTACGGTATAACGTATAACGTTATGTAGCATTACGATATAACGTATAACGTTATATAGTATTACGTTATAACGTATAACGTTATGTAGTATTACGTTATAACATATAACGTTATGTAGTAATACGTTATAACGTATAACGTTATGTAGCATTACGATATAACGTATAACGTTATGTAGCATTACGATATAACGTATAACGTTATGTAGCATTACGATATAACATATAACGTTATGTAGTAATACGTTATAACGTATAACGTTATGTAGCATTACGATATAACGTATAACGTTATGTAGCATTACGATATAACGTATAACGTTATGTAGCATTACGATATAACGTATAACGTTATGTAGCATTACGATATAACGTATAACGTTATATGGTAATACGTTATAACGTATAACGTTATGTAGCATTACGATATAACGTATAACGTTATATGGTAATACGTTATAACGTATAACGTTATATGGTAATACGTTATAACGTATAACGTTATATGGTAATACGTTATAACGTATAACGTTATGTAACATTACGATATAACGTATAACGTTATGTAGCATAACGATATAACGTATAACGTTATATAGTATTACGGTATAACGTATAACGTTACGTAGCATTAGGATATAACGTATAACGTTATGTAGCATAACGATATAACGTATAACGTTATATAGTATTATGATATAATGTATAAGGTTATGTAGCATAACGATATAACCTATAACGTTATGTAGTATTATGATATAACGTAGATGGTTATGTAGCATTACGATATAACTTATAACGTTATGTAGCATTACGATATAACGTATAACGTTATGTAGCATTGCGATATAACGTATAACGTTATATAGTATTACGTTATAACGTACAACGTTATGTAGCATTACGATATAACATATAACGTTATGTAGCATAACGATATAACGTATAACGTGATGTAGCATTACGATATAACGTATAACGTTATGTAGCATTACGATATAACGCATAACGTTATATGGTAATACGTCATAACGTATAATGTTATGTAGCATTACGATATAACGTATAACGTTATGTAGCATAACGATATAACGTATAACGTTATGTAGCATAACGATATAACGTATAACGTTATATAGTATTACGTTATAACGTATAACGTTATGTAGCATTACGATATAACATATAACGATATGTAGTTATACGTTATAGCGTATAACGTTATGTAGCATTACGATATAACGTACAACGTTATGTAGCATTACGATATTACGTATAACGTTATATGGTAATACGTTATAACGTATAACGTTATGTAGCATTACGATATAACGTATAACGTTATATAGTATTACGTTATAACGTATAACGTTATGTAGCCTTACGATATAACGTATAACGTTATATAGTATTAAGTTATAACGTATAACGTTATGTAGCATTACGATATAACGTATAACGTTATATAGTATTACGTTATAACGTATAACGTTATGTAGTATTACGTTATAACATATAACGTTATGTAGTAATACGTTATAACGTATAACGTTATGTAGCATTACGATATAACGTATAACGTTATGTAGCATTACGATATAACGTATAACGTTATGTAGCATTACGATATAACGTATAACGTTATGTAGCATTACGATATAACGTATAACGTTATATGGTAATACGTTATAACGTATAACGTTATGTACCATTACGATATAACGTATTACGATATGTTGTATTATGATATAACGTATAAGGTTATGTAGCATTACGATATAACGTATAACGTTATGTAGCATTACGGTATAATGTATAACGTTATATGGTAATACGTTATAACGTATAACGTTATGTACCATTACGATATAACGTATAACGTTATATGGTAATACGTTATAACGTATAACGTTATGTAACATTACGTTATAACGTATAACGTTATGTACCATTACGATATAACGTATTACGTTATATAGTATTACGTTATAACGTATAACGTTATGTAGTATTACGTTATAACATATAACGTTATGTAGTTATACGTTATAGCGTATAACGTTATGTAGCATTACGATATAACGTACAACGTTATGTAGCATTACGATATTACGTATAACGTTATATGGTAATACGTTATAACGTATAACGTTATGTAGCATTACGATATAACGTATAACGTTATGTAGCATTACGATATAACGTATAACGTTATGTAGCATTACGATATAACGTATAACGTTATGTAGCATTACGATATAACGTACAACGTTATGTAGCATTACGATATAACGTATAACGTTATGTAGCATTACGATATAACGTACAACGTTATGTAGCATTACGATATAACGTATAACGTTATGTAGCATTACGATATAACGTACAACGTTATGTAGCATTACGATATAGCGTATAACGTTATGTAGCATTACGATATAACGTACAACGTTATGTAGCATTACGATATTACGTATAACGTTATATGGTAATACGTTATAACGTATAACGTTATGTAGCATTACGATATTACGTATAACGTTATATGGTAATACGTTATAACGTATAACGTTATGTAGCATTACGATATAACGTATAACGTTATGTAGCATTACGATATAACGTATAACGTTATGTAGCATTACGATATAACGTACAACGTTATGTAGCATTACGATATAACGTATAACGTTATGTAGTAATACGTTATAGCTTATAACGTTATGTAGCATTACGATATAACGTACAACGTTATGTAGCATTACGATATAACGTATAACGTTATATGGTAATACGTTATAACGTATAACGTTATGTAGCATTACGATATAACGTATAACGTTATGTAGCATTACGATATAACGTATAACGTTATATGGTAATACGTTATAACGTATAACGTTATGTAACATTACGATATAACGTATAACGTTATGTAGCATTACGATATAACGTATAACGTTATGTTGCATTACGATATAACGTATAACGTTATATGGTAATACGTTATAACGTATAACGTTATGTAGCATTACGATATAACGTATAACGTTATGTAGCATTACGATATAACGTATAACGTTATATGGTAAAACGTTATAACGTATAACGTTATGTAGCATTACGATATAACGTATAACGTTATGTAGCATTACGATATAACGTATAACGTTATATGGTAATACGTTATAACGTATAACGTTATGTAGCATTACGATATAACGTATAACGTTATGTAGCATCACGATATAACGTATAACGTTATATGGTAATACGTTATAACGTATAACGTTATGTAACATTACGATATAACGTATAACGTTATGTAGCATAACGATATAACGTATAACGTTATATAGTATTACGGTATAACGTATAACGTTACGTAGCATTACGATATAACGTATAACGTTATGTAGCATAACGATATAACGTATAACGTTATATAGTATTATGATATAATGTATAAGGTTATGTAGCATAACGATATAACGTATAACGTTATGTAGTATTATGATATAACGTAGATGGTTATGTAGCATTACGATATAACTTATAACGTTATGTAGCATTACGATATAACGTATAACGTTATGTAGCATTGCGATATAACGTATAACGTTATATAGTATTACGTTATAACGTACAACGTTATGTAGCATTACGATATAACATATAACGTTATGTAGCATAACGATATAACGTATAACGTGATGTAGCATTACGATATAACGTATAACGTTATGTAGCATTACGATATAACGTATAACGTTATGTAGCATAACGATATAACGTATAACGTTATATAGTATTACGTTATAACGTATAACGTTATGTAGCATTACGATATAACATATAACGATATGTAGTTATACGTTATAGCGTATAACGTTATGTAGCATTACGATATAACGTACAACGTTATGTAGCATTACGATATTACGTATAACGTTATGTAGCATTACGATATAACGTATAACGTTATATGGTAATACGTTATAACGTATAACGTTATGTAGCATTACGATATAACGTATAACGTTATGTAGCATTACGATATAACGTATAACGATATGTTGCATTACGATATAACGTATAACGTTATATGGTAATACGTCATAACGTATAATGTTATGTAGCATTACGATATAACGTATAACGTTATGTAGCATAACGATATAACGTATAACGTTATATAGTATTACGTTATAACGTATAACGTTATGTAGCATTACGATATAACATATAACGATATGTAGTTATACGTTATAGCGTATAACGTTATGTAGCATTACGATATAACGTACAACGTTATGTAGCATTACGATATTACGTATAACGTTATATGGTAATACGTTATAACGTATAACGTTATGTAGCATTACGATATAACGTATAACGTTATATAGTATTACGTTATAACGTATAACGTTATGTAGCCTTACGATATAACGTATAACGTTATATAGTATTAAGTTATAACGTATAACGTTATGTAGCATTACGATATAACGTATAACGTTATATAGTATTACGTTATAACGTATAACGTTATGTAGTATTACGTTATAACATATAACGTTATGTAGTAATACGTTATAACGTATAACGTTATGTAGCATTACGATATAACGTATAACGTTATGTAGCATTACGATATAACGTATAACGTTATGTAGCATTACGATATAACGTATAACGTTATGTAGCATTACGATATAACGTATAACGTTATATGGTAATACGTTATAACGTATAACGTTATGTACCATTACGATATAACGTATTACGATATGTTGTATTATGATATAACGTATAAGGTTATGTAGCATTACGATATAACGTATAACGTTATGTAGCATTACGGTATAATGTATAACGTTATATGGTAATACGTTATAACGTATAACATTATGTACCATTACGATATAACGTATTACGTTATATAGTATTACGTTATGACGTATAACGTTATGTAGTATTACGTTATAACATATAACGTTATGTAGTAATACGTTATAGCTTATAACGTTATGTAGCATTACGTTATAACGTATAACGTTATGTAGTATTACGTTATAACATATAACGTTATGTAGTAATACTTTATAACGTATAACGTTATGTAGCATTACGATATAACGTATAACGTTATGTAGCATTACGATATAACGTATAACGTTATGTAGCATTACGATATAACGTGTAACGTTATGTAGCATTACGATATAACGTATAACGTTATGTACCATTACGATATAACGTATAACGTTATATGGTAATACGTTATAACGTGTAACGTTATGTAACATTACGTTATAACGTATAACGTTATGTACCATTACGATATAACGTATTACGTTATATAGTATTACGTTATAACGTATAACGTTATGTAGTATTACGTTATAACATATAACGTTATGTAGTTATACGTTATAGCGTATAACGTTATGTAGCATTACGATATAACGTACAACGTTATGTAGCATTACGATATTACGTATAACGTTATATGGTAATACGTTATAACGTATAACGTTATGTAGCATTACGATATAACGTATAACGTTATATAGTATTACGTTATAACGTATAACGTTATGTAGCCTTACGATATAACGTATAACGTTATATAGTATTACGTTATAACGTATAACGTTATGTAGCATTACGATATAACGTATAACGTTATATAGTATTACGTTATAACGTATAACGTTATGTAGTATTACGATATAACATATAACGTTATGTAGTAATACGTTATAACGTATAACGTTATGTAGCATTACGATATAACGTATAACGTTATATGGTAATACGTTATAACGTATAACATTATGTACCATTACGATATAACGTATTACGTTATATAGTATTACGTTATGACGTATAACGTTATGTAGTATTACGTTATAACATATAACGTTATGTAGTAATACGTTATAGCTTATAACGTTATGTAGCATTACGATATAACGTACAACGTTATGTAGCATTACAATATAACGTATAACGTTATATGGTAATACGTTATAACGTATAACGTTATGTAGCATTACGATATAACGTATAACGTTATATGGTAATACGTTATAATGTATAACGTTATGTAGCGTTACGATATAACGTATAACGTTATGTAGCATAACGATATAACGCATAACGTTATATAGTATTACGATATAACGTATAACGTTATGAAGCATAACGATATAACGTATAACGTTATGTAGTATTATGATATAACGTATAACGTTATGTAGCATTACGATATAACGTATAACGTTATGTTGCATTACGATATAACGTATAACGTTATATGGTAATACGTTATAACGTATAACGTTATGTAGCATTACGATATAACGTATAACGTTATGTAGCATTACGATATAACGTATAACGTTATATGGTAATACGTTATAACGTATAACGTTATGTAGCATTACGATATAACGTATAACGTTATGTAGCATTACGATATAACGTATAACGATATGTTGCATTACGATATAACGTATAACGTTATATGGTAATACGTTATAACGTATAACGTTATGTAGCATTACGATATAACGTATAACGTTATGTAGCATTACGATATAACGTATAACGTTATGTAGCATTACGATATAACGTATAACGTTATATGGTAATACGTTATAACGTATAACGTTATGTAGCATTACGATATAACGTATAACGTTATATGGTAATACGTTATAACGTATAACGTTACGTAGCATTACGATATAACGTATAACGTTATGTAGCATAACGATATAACGTATAACGTTATATAGTATTATGATATAATGTATAAGGTTATGTAGCATAACGATATAACGTATAACGTTATATAGTATTACGTTATAACGTATAACGTTATATAGTATTACGATATAACGTATAACGTTATATAGTATTATGTTATAACGTACAACGTTATGTAGCATTACGATATAACATATAACGTTATGGAGCATAACGATATAACGTATAACGTTATATAGTATTACGTTATAACGTATAACGTTATGCAGCATTACGATATAACGTATAACGTTATATAGTATTACGTTATAACGTATAACGTAATGTAGTATTACGTTATAACATTTAACGTTATGTAGTAATACGTTATAACGTATAACGTTATATGGTAATACGTTATAACGTATAACGTTATGTAACATTACGATATAACGTATAACGTTATGTAGCATAACGATAAAACGTATAACGTTATATACTATTACGGTATAACGTATAACGTTACGTAGCATTACGACTTAACGTATAACGTTATGTAGCATAACGATATAACGTATAACGTTATATAGTATTATGATATAATGTATAAGGTTATGTAGCATAACGATATAACGTATAACGTTATGTAGTATTATGATATAACGTAGATGGTTATGTAGCATTACGATATAACTTATAACGTTATGTAGCATTACGATATAACGTATAACGTTATGTAGCATTGCGATATAACGTATAACGTTATATAGTATTACGTTATACCGTACAACGTTATGTAGCATTACGATATAACATATAACGTTATGTAGCATAACGATATAACGTATAACGTTATATAGTATTACGATATAACGTATAACGTTATATAGTATTATGTTATAACGTACAACGTTATGTAGCATTACGATATAACATATAACGTTATGGAGCATAACGATATAACGTATAACGTTATATAGTATTACGTTATAACGTATAACGTTATGCAGCATTACGATATAACGTATAACGTTATATAGTATTACGTTATAACGTATAACGTAATGTAGTATTACGTTATAGCATTTAACGTTATGTAGTAATACGTTATAACGTATAACGTTATGTAACATTACGATATAACGTATATCGTTATGTAGCATAACGATATAACGTATAACGTTATATAGTATTACGTTATAACGTATAACGTTATGTAGCATTACGATATAACGTATAACGTTATATAGTATTACGTTATAACGTATAACGTTATGTAGCATTACGATATAACGTATAACGTTATATAGTATTACGTTATAACGTATAACGTAATGTAGTATTACGTTATAACATTTAACGTTATGTAGTAATACGTTATAACGTATAACGTTATGTAACATTACGATATAACGTATAACGTTATATAGTATTACGTTATAACGTATAACGTAATGTAGTATTACGTTATAACGTATAACGTTATGTAGTATTACGTTATAACATATAACGTTATGTAGTAATACGTTATAGCGTATAACGTTATGTAGCATTACGATATAACGTACAACGTTATGTAGCATTACGATATAACGTATAACGTTATATGGTAATACGTTATAACGTATAACGTTATGTAGCATTACGATATAACGTATAACGTTATATGGTAATACGTTATAATGTATAACGTTATGTAGCGTTACGATATAACGTATAACGTTATGTAGCATAACGATATAACGTATAACGTTATGTAGCATAACGATATAACGTATAACGTTATGTAGTATTATGATATAACGTATAACGTTATGTAGCATTACGATATAACGTATAACGTTATGTTGCATTACGATATAACGTATAACGTTATATGGTAATACGTTATAACGTATAACGTTATGTAGCATTACGATATAACGTATAACGTTATGTAGCATTACGATATAACGTATAACGTTATATGGTAATACGTTATAACGTATAACGTTATGTAGCATTACGATATAACGTATAACGTTATGTAGCATTACGATATAACGTATAACGTTATATGGTAATACGTTATAACGTATAACGTTATATGGTAATACGTTATAACGTATAACGTTATGTAACATTACGATATAACGTATAACGTTATGTAGCATAACGATATAACGTATAACGTTATGTACCATTACGATATAACGTATAACGTTATGTAACATTACGATATAACGTATAACGTTATGTAGCATAACGATATAACGTATAACGTTATATAGTATTACGTTATAACGTATAACGTTATGTAGCATTACGATATAACATATAACGTTATGTAGCATAACGATATAACGTATAACGTTATATAGTATTACGGTATAACGTATAACGTTATGTAGCATTACGATATAACGTATAACGTTATGTAGCATTACGATATAACGTATAACGTTATATGGTAATACGTTATAACGTATAACGTTATGTAGCATTACGATATAACGTATAACGTTATATAGTATTACGTTATGACGTATAACGTTATGTAGTATTACGTTATAACATATAACGTTATGTAGTAATACGTTATAGCGTATAACGTTATGTAGCATTACGATATAACGTACAACGTTATGTAGCATTACGATATAACGTATAACGTTATATGGTAATACGTTATAACGTATAACGTTATGTAGCATTACGATATAACGTATAACGTTATATGGTAATACGTTATAACGTATAACGTAATGTAGTATTACGTTATAACATTTAACGTTATGTAGTAATACGTTATAACGTATAACGTTATGTAACATTACGATATAACGTATATCGTTATGTAGCATAACGATATAACGTATAACGTTATATAGTATTACGTTATAACGTATAACGTTATGTAGCATTACGATATAACGTATAACGTTATATAGTAATACGTTATAACGTATAACGTAATGTAGTATTACGTTATAACATTTAACGTTATGTAGTAATACGTTATAACGTATAACGTTATGTAACATTACGATATAACGTATAACGTTATGTAGCATAACGATATAACGTATAACGTTATATAGTATTACGTTATAACGTATAACGTTATGTAGCCTTACGATATAACGTATAACGTTATATAGTATTACGTTATAACGTATAACGTTATGTAGCATTACGATATAACGTATAACGTTATATAGAATTACGTTATAACGTATAACGTTATGTAGTATTACGTTATAACATATAACGTTATGTAGTAATACGTTATAACGTATAACGTTATGTAGCATTACGATATAACGTATAACGTTATGTAGCATT
The DNA here is from genome assembly GCA_936014575.1 of Bombus lapidarius. Classification (NCBI taxonomy): domain Eukaryota; kingdom Metazoa; phylum Arthropoda; class Insecta; order Hymenoptera; family Apidae; genus Bombus; species Bombus lapidarius. The sequence continues at coordinate 297,625 of CAKXZU010000048.1, forward strand.
ACGATATAACGTATAACGTTATATGGTAATACGTCATAACGTATAATGTTATGTAGCATTACGATATAACGTATAACGTTATGTAGGATAACGATATAACGTATAACGTTATATAGTATTACGTTATAACGTATAACGTTATGTAGCATTACGATATAACATATAACGTTATGTAGCATAACGATATAACGTATAACGTTATATAGTATTACGGTATAACGTATAACGTTATGTAACATTACGATATAACGTATAACGTTATGTGGCATAACGATATAACGTATAACGTTATATAGTATTACGTTATAACGTATAACGTTATGCAGCATTACGATATAACGTATAACGTTATATAGTATTACGTTATAACGTATAACGTTATGTAGTATTACGTTATAACATATAACGTTATGTAGTAATACGTTATAGCGTATAACGTTATGTAGCATTACGATATAACATATAACGTTGTGTAGCATAACGATATAACGTATAACGTTATATAGTATTACGATATAACGTATAACGTTATGTAGCATTACGTTATAACATATAACGTTATGTAGTAATACGTTATAACGTATAACGTTATGTAGCATTACGATATAACGTATAACGTTATGTAGCATAAAGATATAGCGTATAACGATATGTAGTATTATGATATAACGTATAAGGTTATGTAGCATTACGATATAACGTATAACGTTATGTAGCATTACGATATAACGTATAACGTTATATTGTATTACGTTATAACGTATAACGTTATGTAGCATTACGATATAACATATAACGTTATGTAGCATAACGATATAACGTATAACGTTATATAGTATTACGGTATAACGTATAACGTTATGTAGCATTACGATATAACGTATAACGTTATATAGCATAACGATATAACGTATAACGATATGTAGTATTATGATATAACGTATAAGGTTATGTAGCATTACGATATAACGTATAACGTTATGTAGCATTACGATATAACGTATAACGTTATGTAGAATTACGATATAACGTATTACGTTATGTAGCATTACGATATAACGTATAACGTTATATGGTAATACGTTATAACGTATAACGTTATGTACCATTACGATATAACGTATTACGTTATATAGTATTACGTTATAACGTATAACGTTATGTAGCATTACGTTATAACATACAACGTTATGTAGTAATACGTTATAGGGTATAACGTTATGTAGCATTACGATATAACGTACAACGTTATGTAGCATTACGATATAACGTATAACGTTATATGGTAATACGTTATAACGTATAACGTTATGTAGCGTTACGATATAACGTATAACGTTATGTAGCATAACGATATAACGCATAACGTTATATAGTATTACGACATAACGTATAACGTTATGTAGCATAACGATATAACGTATAACGTTATCTAGTATTATGATATAACGTACAACGTTATGTAGCATTACGATATAACGTATAACGTTATGTTGCATTACGATATAACGTATAACGTTATATGGTAATACGTTATAACGTATAACGTTATGTAGTATTACGTTATAACATATAACGTTATGTAGTATTACGTTATAACATATAACGTTATGTAGTAATACGTTATAACGTATAACGTTATGTAGCATTACGATATAACGTATAACGTTATGTAGCATTACGATATAACGTATAACGTTATATAGTATTACGTTATAACGTATAACGTTATGTAGTATTACGTTATAACATATAACGTTATGTAGTAATACGTTATAACGTATAACGTTATGTAGCATTACGATATAACGTATAACGTTATGTAGCATTACGATATAACGTATAACGTTATATGGTAATACGTCATAACGTATAATGTTATGTAGCATTACGATATAACGTATAACGTTATGTAGCATAACGATATAAAGCATAACGTTATATGGTAATACGTTATAACGTATAACGTTATGTACCATTACGATATAACGTATAACGTTATATGGTAATACGTTATAACGTATAACGTTATGTAGCATTACGATATAACGTATAACGTTATATGGTAATACGTTATAACGTATAACGTAATGTAGTATTACGTTATAACATTTAACGTTATGTAGTAATACGTTATAACGTATAACGATATGTAACATTACGATATAACGTATATCGTTATGTAGCATAACGATATAACGTATAACGTTATATAGTATTACGTTATAACGTATAACGTTATGTAGCATTACGATATAACGTATAACGTTATATAGTAATACGTTATAACGTATAACGTAATGTAGTATTACGTTATAACATTTAACGTTATGTAGTAATACGTTATAACGTATAACGTTATGTAACATTACGATATAACGTATAACGTTATGTAGCATAACGATATAACGTATAACGTTATATAGTATTACGTTATAACGTATAACGTTATGTAGCCTTACGATATAACGTATAACGTTATATAGTATTACGTTATAACGTATAACGTTATGTAGCATTACGATATAACGTATAACGTTATATAGAATTACCTTATAACGTATAACGTTATGTAGTATTACGTTATAACATATAACGTTATGTAGTAATACGTTATAACGTATAACGTTATGTAGCATTACGATATAACGTATAACGTTATGTAGCATTACGATATAACGTATAACGTTATATGGTAATACGTCATAACGTATAATGTTATGTAGCATTACGATATAACGTATAACGTTATGTAGGATAACGATATAACGTATAACGTTATATAGTATTACGTTATAACGTATAACGTTATGTAGCATTACGATATAACATATAACGTTATGTAGCATAACGATATAACGTATAACGTTATATAGTATTACGGTATAACGTATAACGTTCTGTAGCATTACGATATAACGTATAACGTTATGTAGCATAACGATATAACGTATAACGATATGTAGTATTATGATATAACGTATAAGGTTATGTAGCATTACGATATAACGTATAACGTTATGTAGCATTACGGTATAATGTATAACGTTATATGGTAATACGTTATAACGTATAACGTTATGTACCATTACGATATAACGTATAACGTTATATGGTAATACGTTATAACGTATAACGTTATGTAACATTACGATATAACGTATAACGTTATGTGGCATAACGATATAACGTATAACGTTATATAGTATTACGTTATAACGTATAACGTTATGCAGCATTACGATATAACGTATAACGTTATATAGTATTACGTTATAACGTATAACGTTATGTAGTATTACGTTATAACATATAACGTTATGTAGTAATACGTTATAGCGTATAACGTTATGTAGCATTACGATATAACATATAACGTTGTGTAGCATAACGATATAACGTATAACGTTATATAGTATTACGATATAACGTATAACGTTATGTAGCATTACGTTATAACATATAACGTTATGTAGTAATACGTTATAACGTATAACGTTATGTAGCATTACGATATAACGTATAACGTTATGTAGCATAAAGATATAGCGTATAACGATATGTAGTATTATGATATAACGTATAAGGTTATGTAGCATTACGATATAACGTATAACGTTATGTAGCATTACGATATAACGTATAACGTTATATAGTATTACGTTATAACGTATAACGTTATGTAGCATTACGATATAACATATAACGTTATGTAGCATAACGATATAACGTATAACGTTATATAGTATTACGGTATAACGTATAACGTTATGTAGCATTACGATATAACGTATAACGTTATATAGCATAACGATATAACGTATAACGATATGTAGTATTATGATATAACGTATAAGGTTATGTAGCATTACGATATAACGTATAACGTTATGTAGCATTACGATATAACGTATAACGTTATGTAGAATTACGATATAACGTATTACGTTATGTAGCATTACGATATAACGTATAACGTTATATGGTAATACGTTATAACGTATAACGTTATGTACCATTACGATATAACGTATTACGTTATATAGTATTACGTTCTAACGTATAACGTTATGTAGCATTACGTTATAACATACAACGTTATGTAGTAATACGTTATAGGGTATAACGTTATGTAGCATTACGATATAACGTACAACGTTATGTAGCATTACGATATAACGTATAACGTTATATGGTAATACGTTATAACGTATAACGTTATGTAGCGTTACGATATAACGTATAACGTTATGTAGCATAACGATATAACGCATAACGTTATATAGTATTACGACATAACGTATAACGTTATGTAGCATAACGATATAACGTATAACGTTATCTACTATTATGATATAACGTACAACGTTATGTAGCATTACGATATAACGTATAACGTTATGTTGCATTACGATATAACGTATAACGTTATATGGTAATACGTTATAACGTATAACGTTATGTAGTATTACGTTATAACATATAACGTTATGTAGTATTACGTTATAACATATAACGTTATGTAGTAATACGTTATAACGTATAACGTTATGTAGCATTACGATATAACGTATAACGTTATGTAGCATTACGATATAACGTATAACGTTATATAGTATTACGTTATAACGTATAACGTTATGTAGTATTACGTTATAACATATAACGTTATGTAGTAATACGTTATAACGTATAACGTTATGTAGCATTACGATATAACGTATAACGTTATGTAGCATTACGATATAACGTATAACGTTATATGGTAATACGTCATAACGTATAATGTTATGTAGCATTACGATATAACGTATAACGTTATGTAGCATAACGATATAAAGCATAACGTTATATGGTAATACGTTATAACGTATAACGTTATGTACCATTACGATATAACGTATAACGTTATATGGTAATACGTTATAACGTATATCGTTATGTAGCATTACGATATAACGTATAACGTTATGTAGCATAACGATATAACGTATAACGTTATATAGTATTACGTTATAACGTATAACGTTATGTAGCATTACGATATAACATATAACGTTATGTAGCATAACAATATAACGTATAACGTTATGTAGCATAACGATATATCGTATAACGTTATATAGTATTACGTTATAACGTATAACGTTATGTACCATTACGATATAACGTATAACGTTATATGGTAATACGTTATAGCGTATAACGTTTTGTAGCATTACGGTATAACGTATAACGTTATGTAGCATTACGATATAACGTATAACGTTATGTAGCATAACGATATAACGTATAACGATATGTAGTATTATGATATAACGTATAAGGTTATGTAGCATTACGATATAACGTATAACGTTATGTAGCATTACGATATAACGTATAACGTTATATGGTAATACGTTATAACGTATAACGTTATGTAACATTACGATATAACGTATAACGTTATGTGGCATAACGATATAACGTATAACGTTATATAGTATTACGTTATAACGTATAACGTTATGCAGCATTACGATATAACGTATAACGTTATATAGTATTACGTTATAACGTATAACGTTATGTAGTATTACGTTATAACATATAACCTTATGTAGTAATACGTTATAGCGTATAACGTTATGTAGCATTACGATATAACATATAACGTTGTGTAGCATAACGATATAACGTATAACGTTATATAGTATTACGATATAACGTATAACGTTATGTAGCATTACGTTATAACATATAACGTTATGTAGTAATACGTTATAACGTATAACGTTATGTAGCATTACGATATAACGTATAACGTTATGTAGCATAACGATATAGCGTATAACGATATGTAGTGTTATGATATAACGTATAAGGTTATGTAGCATTACGATATAACGTATAACGTTATGTAGCATTACGATATAACGTATAACGTTATATGGTAATACGTTATAACGTATAACGTTATGTACCATTACGATATAACGTATTACGTTATATAGTATTACGTTATAACGTATAACGTTATGTAGTATTACGTTATAACATATAACGTTAAGTAGTAATACGTTATAGCGTATAACGTTATGTAGCATTACGATATAACGTATAACGTTATGTAGCATTACGATATAACGTATAACGTTATATGGTAATACGTTATAACGTATAACGTTATGTAGCATTACGATATAACATATAACGTTATGTAGCATTACGATATAACGTATAACGTTATATGGTAATACGTTATAACGTATAACGTTATGTACCATTACGATATAACGTATTACGTTATATAGTATTACGTTATAACGTATAACGTTATGTAGTATTACGTTATAACATATAACGTTATGTAGTAATACGTTATAGCGTATAACGTCATGTACCATTACGATATAACGTACAACGTTATGTAGCATTACGATATAACATATAACGTTGTGTAGCATAACGATATAACGTATAACGTTATATAGTATTACGTTATAACGTATAACGTTATGCAGCATTACGATATAACGTATAACGTTATATAGTATTACGTTATAACGTATAACGTTATGTAGTATTACGTTATAACATATAACCTTATGTAGTAATACGTTATAGCGTATAACGTTATGTAGCATTACGATATAACATATAACGTTGTGTAGCATAACGATATAACGTATAACGTTATATAGTATTACGATATAACGTATAACCTTATGTAGCATTACGTTATAACATATAACGTTATGTAGTAATACGTTATAACGTATAACGTTATGTAGCATTACGATATAACGTATAACGTTATGTAGCATAACGATATAGCGTATAACGATATGTAGTGTTATGATATAACGTATAAGGTTATGTAGCATTACGATATAACGTATAACGTTATGTAGCATTACGATATAACGTATAACGTTATATGGTAATACGTTATAACGTATAACGTTATGTACCATTACGATATAACGTATTACGTTATATAGTATTACGTTATAACGTATAACGTTATGTAGTATTACGTTATAACATATAACGTTAAGTAGTAATACGTTATAGCGTATAACGTTATGTAGCATTACGATATAACGTATAACGTTATGTAGCATTACGATATAACGTATAACGTTATATGGTAATACGTTATAACGTATAACGTTATGTAGCATTACGATATAACGTATAACGTTATGTAGCATTACGATATAACGTATAACGTTATGTAGCGTTACGATATAACGTATAACGTTATGTAGCATAACGATATAACGCATAACGTTATATAGTATTACGATATAACGTATAACGTTATGTAGCATAACGATATCACGTATAACGTTATGTAGCATTACGATATAACGTATAACGTTGTATGGTAATACGTTATAACGTATAACGTTATGTAACATTACGATATAACGTATAAAGTTATGTAGCATAACGATATAACGTATAACTGTATATAGTATTACGTTATAACGTATAACTTTATGTAGCATTACGATATAACGTATAACGTTATGTAGCATTACGATATAACGTATAACGTTATACGGTAATACGTTATAACGTATAACGTTATATGGTAATACGTTATAACGTATAACGTCATGTAACATTACGATATAACGTATAACGTTATGTAGCATAACGATGTTACGTATAACGTTATGTACCATTACGATATAACGTATAACGTTATGTAACATTACGATATAACGTATAACGTTATGTAGCATAACGATATAACGTATAACGTTATATAGTATTACGTTATAACGTATAACGTTTTGTAGGATTACGATATAACGTATAACGTTATATAGTATTACGTTATAACGTATAACGTTATGTAGCATTACGATATAACGTATAACGTTATGTAGCATTACGATATAACATATAACGTTATATGGTAATACGTTATAACGTATAACGTTATGTAACATTACGATGTAACGTATAACGTTATGTAGCATAACGATATAACGTTTAACATTATATAGTATTACGTTATAACGAATAACGTTTTGTGGCATTACGATATAACGTATAACGTTATATAGTATTACGTTTTAACGTATAACGTTATGTAGTATTACGTTATAACATATAACGTTATGTAGTAATACGTTATAACGTATAACGTTATGTGACATTACGATGTAACGTATAACGTTATGTAGCATATCGATATAACGTTTAACATTATATAGAATTACGTTATAACGTATAACGTTTTGTAGCATTACGATATAACGTATAACGTTATATAGTATTACGTTTTAACGTATAACGTTATGTAGTATTACGTTATAACATATAACGTTATGTAGTAATACGTTATAACGTATAACGTTATGTAGCATTACGATATAACGTATAACGTTATGTAACATTACGATATAACGTATAAAGTTATGTAGCATAACGATATAACGTATAACGTTATAGAGTATTACGTTATAACGTATAACGTTATGTACCATTAGGATATAACTTATAACGTTATATGGTAATACGTTATAACGTATAACGTTATGTAACATTACGATATAACGTATAAAGTTATGTAGCATAACGATATAACGTATAACGTTATATAGTATTACGTTATAACGTATAACGTTATGTAGCATTACGATATAACATATAACGTTATGTAGCATTACGATATAACGTATAACGTTATGTAACATTACGATATAACGTATAACGTTATGTAGCATAACGATATAACGTATATCGTTATATAGTATTACGTTATAACGTATAACGTTATGTACCATTACGATATAACTTATAACGTTATATGGTAATACGTTATATCGAATAACGTTATGTAACATTACGATATAACGTATAAAGTTATGTAGCATATCGATATAACGTATAACGTTATATAGTATTACGTTATAACGTATAACGTTACGTAGCATTACGATATAGCGTATAACGTTATATAGTATTACGATATAACGTATAACGTTATGTAGCATAACGATATAACGTATAACGTTATATAGTATTACGTTATAACGTATAACGTTTTGTAGCATTACGATATAACGTATAACGTTATATAGTATTACGTTTTAACGTATAACGTTATGTAGTATTACGTTATAACATAAAACGTTATGTAGTAATACGTTATAACGTATAACGTTATGTAGCATTACGATATAACGTATAACGTTATATAGTATTACGTTTTAACGTATAACGTTATGTAGTATTACGTTATAACATATAACGTTATGTAGTAGTACGTTATAACGTATAACGTTATGTAGCATTACGATATAACGTTTAACGTTATGTAACATTACGACATAACGTATAACGTTATGTAGCATAACGATATAACGTATAACGTTCTATAGTATTACGTTATAACGTATAACGTTATGTACCATTACGATATAACTTATAACGTTATATGGTAATACGTTATAACGTATAACGTTATGTAACATTACGATATAACATATAAAGTTATGTAGCATAACGATATAACGTATAACGTTATATAGTATTACGTTATAACGTATAACGTTATATAGTATTACGTTATAACGTATAACGTTATGTACCATTAGGATATAACTTATAACGTTATATGGTAATACGTTATAACGTATAACGTTATATAACATTACGATATAACGTATAAAGTTATGTAGCATAACGATATAACGTATAACGTTATATAGTATTACGTTATAACGTATAACGTTATGTAGCATTACGATATAACATATAACGTTATGTAGCATTACGATATAACGTATAACGTTATGTAACATTACGATATAACGTATAACGTTATGTAGCATAACGATATAACGTATAACGTTATATAGTATTACGTTATAACGTATAACGTTATGTACCATTACGATATAACTTATAACGTTATATGGTAATACGTTATATCGAATAACGTTATGTAACATTACGATATAACGTATAAAGTTATGTAGCATAACGATATAACGTATAACGTTATATAGTATTACGTTATAACGTATAACGTTTCGTAGCATTACGATATAGCGTATAACGTTATATAGTATTACGATATAACGTATAACGTTATGTAGCATAACGATATAACGTATAACGTTATATAGTATTACGTTATAACGTATAACGTTTTATAGGATTACGATATAACGTATAACGTTATATAGTATTACGTTTTAACGTATAACGTTATGTAGTATTACGTTATAACATATAACGTTATGTAGTAATTCGTTATAACGTATAACGTTATGTAGCATTACGATATAACGTATAACGTTATGTAGCATAACGATATAACGTATAACGTTATATAGTATTACGTTATAACGTATAACGTTTTGTACGATTACGATATAACGTATAACGTTATATGGTAATACGTTATAACGTATAAGGTTATGTAGCATTACGATATAACGTATAACGTTATGTAGCATTACGATATAACGTATAACGTTATATGGTAATACGTTATAACGTATAACGATATGTAACATTACGATATAACGTATAAAGTTATGTAGCATAACGATATAACGTATACCGTTATATAGTATTACGTTATAACGTATAACGTTATGTACCATTAGGATATAACTTATAACGTTATATGGTAATACGTTATAACGTATAACGTTATGTAACATTACGATATAACGTATAAAGTTATGTAGCATAACGATATAACGTATAACGTTATATAGTATTACGTTATAACGTATAACGTTATGTAGCATAACGATATAACGTATAACGTTATATAGTATTACGTTATAACGCATAACGTTATGTACCATTACGATATAACTTATAACGTTATATGGTAATACGTTATATCGAATAACGTTATGTAACATTACGATATAACGTATAAAGTTATGTAGCATAACGATATAACGTATAACGTTATATAGTATTACGTTATAACGTATAACGTTACGTAGCATTACGATATAGCGTATAACGTTATATAGTATTGCAATATAACGTATAACGTTATGTAGCATAACGATATAACGTATAACGTTATGTAGCATTACGATATAACGTATAACGTTATATGGTAATACGTTATAACGTATAACGATATGTAGCATTACGATATAACGTATAACGTTATGTAGCATTACGATATAACGTATAACGTTATATGGTAATACGTTATAACGTATAACGTTATATGGTAATACGTTATAACGTATAACGTCATGTAACATTACGATATAACGTATAACGTTATGTAGCATAACGATATAACGTATAACGTTATGTACCATTACGATATAACGTATAACGTTATGTAACATTACGATATAACGTATAACGTTATGTAGCATAACGATATAACGTATAACGTTATATAGTATTACGTTATAACGTATAACGTTTTGTAGGATTACGATATAACGTATAACGTTATATAGTATTACGTTTTAACTTATAACGTTATGTAGTATTACGTTATAACATATAACGTTATGTAGTAATACGTTATAACGTATAACGTTATGTAGCATTACGATATAACGTATAACGTTATGTAGCATTACGATATAACGTATAACGTTATATAGTATTACGTTTTAACTTATAACGTTATGTAGTATTACGTTATAACATATAACGTTATGTAGCATTACGATATAACGTATAACGTTATATGGTAATACGTTATAACGTATAACGATATGTAGCATTACGATATAACGTATAACGTTATGTAGCATTACGATGTAACGTATAACGTTATGTAGCATTACGATATAACGTATAACGTTAAATGGTAATACGTTATAACGTATAACGTTATGTAACATTACGATGTAACGTATAATGTTATGTAGCATAACGATATAACGTTTAACATTATATAGTATTACGTTATAACGTATAACGTTTTGTGGCATTACGATATAACGTATAACGTTATATAGCATTACGTTTTAACGTATAACGTTATGTAGTATTACGTTATAACATATAACGTTATGTAGTAATACGTTATAACGTATAACGTTATGTGACATTACGATGTAACGTATAACGTTATGTAGCATAACGATATAACGTTTAACATTATATAGTATTACATTATAACGTATAACGTTATGTACCATTAGGATATAACTTATAACGTTATGTAGCATTACGATATAACGTATAACGTTAAATGGTAATACGTTATAACGTATAACGTTATGTAACATTACGATGTAACGTATAATGTTATGTAGCATAACGATATAACGTATAACGTTTTGTAGCATTACGATATAACGTATAACGTTAAATGGTAATACGTTATAACGTATAACGTTATGTAACATTACGATGTAACGTATAATGTTATGTAGCATAACGATATAACGTATAACGTTTTGTAGCATTACGATATAACGTATAACGTTATATAGTATTACGTTTTAACGTATAACGTTATGTAGTATTACGTTATAACATATAACGTTATGTAGTAATACGTTATAACGTATAACGTTATGTAGCATTACGATATAACGTGTAACGTTATGTAACATTACGATATAACGTATAAAGTTGTGTAGCATAACGATATAACGTATAACGTTATATAGTATTACATTATAACGTATAACGTTATGTACCATTAGGATATAACTTATAACGTTATATGGTAATACGTTATAACGTATAACGTTATGTAACATTACGATATAACGTATAACGTTATGTAGCATAACGATATAACGTATAACGTTATATAGTATTACGTTATAACGTATAACGTTATGTACCATTACGATATAACTTATAACGTTATATGGTAATACGTTATATCGAATAACGTTATGTAACATTACGATATAACGTATAAAGTTATGTAGCATAACGATATAACGTATAACGTTATATAGTATTACGTTATAACGTATAACGTTATGTAGCATTACGATATAGCGTATAACGTTATATAGTATTACGATATAACGGATAACGTTATGTAGCATAACGATATAACGTATAACGTTATATAGTATTACGTTATAACGTATAACGTTTTGTAGCATTACGATATAACGTATAACGTTATATAGTATTACGTTTTAACGTATAACGTTATGTACTATTACGTTATAACATATAACGTTATGTAGTAATACGTTATAACGTATAACGTTATGTAGCATTACGATATAACGTATAACGTTATATAGTATTACGTTTTAACGTATAACGTTATGTAGTCTTACGTTATAACATATAACGTTATGTAGTAGTACGTTATAACGTATAACGTTATGTAGCATTACGATATAACGTATAACGTTATGTAACATTACGATATAACGTATAAAGTTGTGTAGCATAACGATATAACGTATAACGTTATATAGTATTACGTTATAACGTATAACGTTATGTACCATTAGGATATAACTTATAACGTTATATGGTAATACGTTATAACGTATAACGTTATGTAACATTACGATATAACGTATAACGTTATGTAGCATAACGATATAACGTATAACGTTATATAGTATTACGTTATAACGTATAACGTTATGTACCATTACGATATAACTTATAACGTTATATGGTAATACGTTATATCGAATAACGTTATGTAACATTACGATATAACGTATAAAGTTATGTAGCATAACGATATAACGTATAACGTTATATAGTATATCGTTATAACGTATAACGTTATGTAGCATTACGATATAGCGTATAACGTTATATAGTATTACGATATAACGGATAACGTTATGTAGCATAACGATATAACGTATAACGTTATATAGTATTACGTTATAACGTATAACGTTTTGTAGCATTACGATATAACGTATAACGTTATATAGTATTACGTTTTAACGTATAACGTTATGTACTATTACGTTATAACATATAACGTTATGTAGTAATACGTTATAACGTATAACGTTATGTAGCATTACGATATAACGTATAACGTTATATAGTATTACGTTTTAACGTATAACGTTATGTAGTATTACGTTATAACATATAACGTTATGTAGTAGTACGTTATAACGTATAACGTTATGTAGCATTACGATATAACGTATAACGTTATGTAACATTACGATATAACGTATAAAGTTATGTAGCATAACGATATAACGTATAACGTTCTACAGTATTACGTTATAACGTATAACGTTATGTACCATTACGATATAACTTATAACGTTATATGGTAATACGTTATAACGTATAACGTTATGTAACATTACGATATAACGTATAAAGTTATGTAGCATAACGATATAACGTATAACGTTATGTAGCATAACGATATAACGTATAACGTTATGTACCATTACGATATAACGTATAACGTTATGTAACATTACGATATAACGTATAACGTTATGTAGCATAACGATATAACGTATAACGTTATATAGTATTACGTTATAACGTATAACGTTTTGTACGATTACGATATAACGTATAACGTTATATAGTATTACGTTTTAACGTATAACGTTATGTAGTATTACGTTATAACATATAACGTTATGTAGTAATACGTTATAACGTATAACGTTATGTAGCATTACAATATAACGTATAACGTTATGTAGCATTACGATATAACGTATAACGTTATATGGTAATACGTTATAACGTATAACGTTATGTAGTATTACGTTATAACATATAACGTTATGTAGTAATACGTTATAACGTATAACGTTATGTAGCATTACGATATAACGTATAACGTTATGTAGCATTACGATATAACGTATAACGTTATATGGTAATACGTCATAACGTATAATGTTATGTAGCATTACGATATAACGTATAACGTTATGTAGCATAACGATATAAAGCATAACATTATATGGTAATACGTTATAACGTATAACGTTATGTACCATTACGATATAACGTATAACGTTATATGGTAATACGTTATAACGTATATCGTTATGTAGCATTACGATATAACGTATAACGTTATGTAGCATAACGATATAACGTATAACGTTATATAGTATTACGTTATAACGTATAACGTTATGTAGCATTACGATATAACATATAACGTTATGTAGCATAACAATATAACGTATAACGTTATGTAGCATAACGATATAACGTATAACGTAATATAGTATTACGTTATAACGTATAACGTTGTGTACCATTACGATATAACGTATAACGTTATATGGTACTACGTTATAACGTATATCGTTATGTAGCATTACGATATAAGGTATAACGTTATGTAGCATTACGATATAACGTATAACGTTATGTAGCATTACGATATAACGTATAACGTTATGTACCATTACGATATAACGTATAACGTTATATGGTACTACGTTATAACGTATATCGTTATGTAGCATTACGATATGAGGTATAACGTTATGTAGCATTACGATATAACGTATAACGTTATGTAGCATTACGATATAACGTATAACGTTATATGGTAATACGTCATAACGTATAATGTTATGTAGCATTACGATATAACGTATAACGTTATGTAGCATAACGATATAAAGCATAACGTTATATGGTAATACGTTATAACGTATAACGTTATGTAGCATTACGATATAACGTATAACGTTATGTAGCATAACGATATAACGTATAACGATATGTAGTATTATGATATAACGTATAAGGTTATGTAGCATTACGATATAACGTATAACGTTATGTAGCATTACGATATAACGTATAACGTTATATGGTAATACGTTATAACGTATAACGTTATGTAACATTACGATATAACGTATAACGTTATGTGGCATAACGATATAACGTATAACGTTATATAGTATTACGTTATAACGTATAACGTTATGCAGCATTACGATATAACGTATAACGTTATATAGTATTACGTTATAACGTATAACGTTATGTAGTATTACGTTATAACATATAACCTTATGTAGTAATACGTTATAGCGTATAACGTTATGTAGCATTACGATATAACATATAACGTTGTGTAGCATAACGATATAACGTATAACGTTATATAGTATTACGATATAACGTATAACGTTATGTAGCATTACGTTATAACATATAACGTTATGTAGTAATACGTTATAACGTATAACGTTATGTAGCATTACGATATAACGTATAACGTTATGTAGCATAACGATATAGCGTATAACGATATGTAGTGTTATGATATAACGTATAAGGTTATGTAGCATTACGATATAACGTATAACGTTATGTAGCATTACGATATAACGTATAACGTTATATGGTAATACGTTATAACGTATAACGTTATGTACCATTACGATATAACGTATTACGTTATATAGTATTACGTTATAACGTATAACGTTATGTAGTATTACGTTATAACATATAACGTTAAGTAGTAATACGTTATAGCGTATAACGTTATGTAGCATTACGATATAACGTATAACGTTATGTAGCATTACGATATAACGTATAACGTTATATGGTAATACGTTATAACGTATAACGTTATGTAGCATTACGATATAACGTATAACGTTATGTAGCATTACGATATAACGTATAACGTTATATGGTAATACGTTATAACGTATAACGTTATGTACCATTACGATATAACGTATTACGTTATATAGTATTACGTTATAACGTATAACGTTATGTAGTATTACGTTATAACATATAACGTTATGTAGTAATACGTTATAGCGTATAACGTCATGTACCATTACGATATAACTTACAACGTTATGTAGCATTACGATATAACGTATAACGTTATGTAGCGTTACGATATAACGTATAACGTTATGTAGCATAACGATATAACGCATAACGTTATATAGTATTACGATATAACGTATAACGTTATGTAGCATAACGATATCACGTATAACGTTATGTAGCATTACGATATAACGTATAACGTTGTATGGTAATACGTTATAACGTATAACGTTATGTAACATTACGATATAACGTATAAAGTTATGTAGCATAACGATATAACGTATAACGTTATATAGTATTACGTTATAACGTATAACGTTATGTAGCATTACGATATAACGTATAACGTTATGTAGCATTACGATATAACGTATAACGTTATGTAACATTACGAAATAACGTATAACGTTATGTAGCATAACGATATAACGTATACCGTTATATAGTATTACGTTATAACGTATAACGTTATGTACCATTACGATATAACTCATAACGTTATATGGTTATACGTTATATCGAATAACGTTATGTAACATTACGATATAACGTATAAAGTTATGTAGCATAACGATATAACGTATAACGTTATATAGTATTACGTTATAACGTATAACGTTATGTAGCATTACGATATAACGTATAACGTTATGTAACATTACGATATAACGTATAACGTTATGTAGCATAACGATATAACGTATAACGTTCTATAGTATTACGTTATAACGTATAACGTTATGTACCATTACGATATAACTTATAACGTTATATGGTAATACGTTATAACGTATAACGTTATGTAACATTACGATATAACGTATAAAGTTATGTAGCATAACGATATAACGTATAACGTTATGTAGCATAACGATATAACGTATAACGTTATGTACCATTACGATATAACGTATAACGTTATGTAACATTACGATATAACGTATAACGTTATGTAGCATAACGATATAACGTATAACGTTATATAGTATTACGTTATAACGTATAACGTTTTGTACGATTACGATATAACGTATAACGTTATATAGTATTACGTTTTAACGTATAACGTTATGTAGTATTACGTTATAACATATAACGTTATGTAGTAATACGTTATAACGTATAACGTTATGTAGCATTACAATATAACGTATAACGTTATGTAGCATTACGATATAACGTATAACGTTATATGGTAATACGTTATAACGTATAACGTTATGTAGTATTACGTTATAACATATAACGTTATGTAGTAATACGTTATAACGTATAACGTTATGTAGCATTACGATATAACGTATAACGTTATGTAGCATAACGATATAAAGCATAACGTTATATGGTAATACGTTATAACGTATAACGTTATGTAGCATTACGATATAACGTATAACGTTATGTAGCATAACGATATAACGTATAACGATATGTAGTATTATGATATAACGTATAAGGTTATGTAGCATTACGATATAACGTATAACGTTATGTAGCATTACGATATAACGTATAACGTTATATGGTAATACGTTATAACGTATAACGTTATGTAACATTACGATATAACGTATAACGTTATGTGGCATAACGATATAACGTATAACGTTATATAGTATTACGTTATAACGTATAACGTTATGCAGCATTACGATATAACGTATAACGTTATATAGTATTACGTTATAACGTATAACGTTATGTAGTATTACGTTATAACATATAACCTTATGTAGTAATACGTTATAGCGTATAACGTTATATAGTATTACGTTATAACGTATATCGTTATGTAGCATTACGATATAACGTATAACGTTATGTAGCATAACGATATAACGTATAACGTTATATAGTATTACGTTATAACGTATAACGTTGTGTACCATTACGATATAACGTATAACGTTATATGGTACTACGTTATAACGTATATCGTTATGTAGCATTACGATATAAGGTATAACGTTATGTAGCATTACGATATAACGTATAACGTTATGTAGCATTACGATATAACGTATAACGTTATATGGTAATACGTTATAACGTATAACGTTATGTAACATTACGATATAACGTATAACGTTATGTGGCATAACGATATAACGTATAACGTTATATAGTATTACGTTATAACGTATAACGTTATGCAGCATTACGATATAACGTATAACGTTATATAGTATTACGTTATAACGTATAACGTTATGTAGTATTACGTTATAACATATAACCTTATGTAGTAATACGTTATAGCGTATAACGTTATGTAGCATTACGATATAACATATAACGTTGTGTAGCATAACGATATAACGTATAACGTTATATAGTATTACGATATAACGTATAACGTCATGTAGCATTACGTTATAACATATAACGTTATGTAGTAATACGTTATAACGTATAACGTTATGTAGCATTACGATATAACGTATAACGTTATGTAGCATAACGATATAGCGTATAACGATATGTAGTGTTATGATATAACGTATAAGGTTATGTAGCATTACGATATAACGTATAACGTTATGTAGCATTACGATATAACGTATAACGTTATATGGTAATACGTTATAACGTATAACGTTATGTACCATTACGATATAACGTATTACGTTATATAGTATTACGTTATAACGTATAACGTTATGTAGTATTACGTTATAACATATAACGTTAAGTAGTAATACGTTATAGCGTATAACGTTATGTAGCATTACGATATAACGTATAACGTTATGTAGCATTACGATATAACGTATAACGTTATATGGTAATACGTTATAACGTATAACGTTATGTAGCATTACGATATAACGTATAACGTTATGTAGCATTACGATATAACGTATAACGTTATGTACCATTACGATATAACGTATTACGTTATATAGTATTACGTTATAACGTATAACGTTATGTAGTATTACGTTATAACATATAACGTTATGTAGTAATACGTTATAGCGTATAACGTCATGTACCATTACGATATAACTTACAACGTTATGTAGCATTACGATATAACGTATAACGTTATGTAGCGTTACGATATAACGTATAACGTTATGTAGCATAACGATATAACGCACAACGTTATATAGTATAACGATATAACGTATAACGTTATGTAGCATAACGATATCACGTATAACGTTATGTAGCATTACGATATAACGTATAACGTTGTATGGTAATACGTTATAACGTATAACGTTATGTAACATTACGATATAACGTATAAAGTTATGTAGCATAACGATATAACGTATAACGTTATATAGTATTACGTTATAACGTATAACGTTATGTAGCATTACGATATAACGTATAACGTTATGTAGCATTACGATATAACGTATAACGTTATGTAACATTACGATATAACGTATAACGTTATGTAGCATAACGATATAACGTATACCGTTATATAGTATTACGTTATAACGTATAACGTTATGTACCATTACGATATAACTCATAACGTTATATGGTTATACGTTATATCGAATAACGTTATGTAACATTACGATATAACGTATAAAGTTATGTAGCATTACGATATAACGTATAACGTTATATGGTAATACGTTATACCGTATAACGTTATGTAGCATTACGATATAACGTATAACGTTATGTAGCATTACGATATAACGTATAACGTTATATGGTAATACGTTATAACGTATAACGTTATGTACCATTACGATATAACGTATTACGTTATATAGTATTACGTTATAACGTATAACGTTATGTAGTATTACGTTATAACATATAACGTTATGTAGTAATACGTTATAGCGTATAACGTCATGTACCATTACGATATAACTTACAACGTTATGTAGCATTACGATATAACGTATAACGTTATGTAGCGTTACGATATAACGTATAACGTTATGTAGCATAACGATATAACGCACAACGTTATATAGTATTACGATATAACGTATAACGTTATGTAGCATAACGATATCACGTATAACGTTATGTAGCATTACGATATAACGTATAACGTTGTATGGTAATACGTTATAACGTATAACGTTATGTAACATTACGATATAACGTATAAAGTTATGTAGCATAACGATATAACGTAAAACGTTATATAGTATTACGTTATAACGTATAACGTTATGTAGCATTACGATATAACGTATAACGTTATGTAGCATTACGATATAACGTATAACGTTATGTAACATTACGATATAACGTATAACGTTATGTAGCATAACGATATAACGTATACCGTTATATAGTATTACGTTATAACGTATAACGTTATGTACCATTACGATATAACTCATAACGTTATATGGTTATACGTTATATCGAATAACGTTATGTAACATTACGATATAACGTATAAAGTTATGTAGCATAACGATATAACGTATAACGTTATATAGTATTACGTTATAACGTATAACGTTATGTAGCATTACGATATAACGTATAACGTTATGTAGTATTACGTTATAACGTATAACGTTATGTAGCATTACGATATAACGTATAACGTTATATAGTATTACGTTATAACGTATAACGTTATGTAGTATTACGTTATAACATATAACGTTATGTAGTAATACGTTATAACGTATAAGGGTATGTAGCATTACGATATAACGTATAACGTTATGTAGCATTACGATATAACGTATAACGTTATATGGTAATACGTTATAACGTATAACGATATGTAGCATTACGATATAACGTATAACGTTATGTAGCATTACGATATAACGTATAACGTTATACGGTAATACGTTATAACGTATAACGTTATATGGTAATACGTTATAACGTATAACGTCATGTAACATTACGATATAACGTATAACGTTATGTAGCATAACGATGTAACGTATAACGTTATGTACCATTACGATATAACGTATAACGTTATGTAACATTACGATATAACGTATAACGTTATGTAGCATAACGATATAACGTATAACGTTATATAGTATTACGTTATAACGTATAACGTTTTGTAGGATTACGATATAACGTATAACGTTATATAGTATTACGTTATAACGTATAACGTTATGTAGCATTACGATATAACGTATAACGTTATGTAGCATTACGATATAACGTATAACGTTATATGGTAATACGTTATAACGTATAACGTTATGTAACATTACGATGTAACGCATAACGTTATGTAGCATAACGATATAACGTTTAACATTATATAGTATTACGTTATAACGTATAACGTTTTGTGGCACTACGATATAACGTATAACGTTATATAGTATTACGTTTTAACGTATAACGTTATGTAGTATTACGTTATAACATATAACGTTATGTAGTAATACGTTATAACGTATAACGTTATGTGACATTACGATGTAACGTATAACGTTATGTAGCATAACGATATAACGTATAACGTTATGTAACAATACAATATATCGTGTAAAGTTATGTAGCATAACGATATAACGTATAACGTTATATAGTATTACGTTATAACGTATAACGTTATGTACCATTAGGATATAACTTATAACGTTATATGGTAATACGTTATAACGTATAACGTTATGTAACATTACGATATAACGTATAAAGTTATGTAGCATAACGATATAACGTATAACGTTATATAGTATTACGTTATAACGTATAACGTTATGTAGCATTACGATATAACATATAACGTTATGTAGCATTACGATATAACGTATAACGTTATGTAACATTACGATATAACGTATAACGTTATGTAGCATAACGATATAAGGTATATCGTTATATAGTATTACGTTATAACGTATAACGTTATGTACCATTACGATATAACTTATAACGTTATATGGTAATACGTTATATCGAATAACGTTATGTAACATTACGATATAACGTATAAAGTTATGTAGCATAACGATATAACGTATAACGTTATATAGTATTACGTTATAACGTATAACGTTACGTAGCATTACGATATAGCGTATAACGTTATATAGTATTACGATATAACGTATAACGTTATGTAGCATAACGATATAACGTATAACGTTATATAGTATTACGTTATAACGTATAACGTTTTGTAGCATTACGATATAACGTATAACGTTATATAGTATTACGTTTTAACGTATAACGTTATGTAGTATTACGTTATAACATATAACGTTATGTAGTAATACGTTATAACGTATAACGTTATGTAGCATTACGATATAACGTATAACGTTATATAGTATTACGTTTTAACGTATAACGTTATGTAGTATTACGTTATAACATATAACGTTATGTAGTAGTACGTTATAACGTATAACGTTATGTAGCATTACGATATAACGTATAACGTTATGTAACATTACGATATAACGTATAACGTTATGTAGCATAACGATATAACGTATAACGTTCTATAGTATTACGTTATAACGTATAACGTTATGTACCATTACGATATAACTTATAACGTTATATGGTAATACGTTATAACGTATAACGTTATGTAACATTACGATATAACATATAAAGTTATGTAGCATAACGATATAACGTATAACGTTATATAGTATTACGTTATAACGTATAACGTTATGTACCATTAGGAAATAACTTATAACGTTATATGGTAATACGTTATAACGTATAACGTTATGTAACATTACGATATAACGTATAAAGTTATGTAGCATAACGATATAACGTATAACGTTATATAGTATTACGTTATAACGTATAACGTTATGTAGCATTACGATATAACATATAACGTTATGTAGCATTACGATATAACGTATAACGTTATGTAACATTACGATATAACGTATAACGTTATGTAGCATAACGATATAACGTATAACGTTATATAGTATTACGTTATAACGTATAACGTTATGTACCATTACGTTATAACATATAACGTTATGTAGTAGTACGTTATAACGTATAACGTTATGTAGCATTACGATATAACGTATAACGTTATGTAACATTACGATATAACGTATAACGTTATGTAGCATAACGATATAACGTATAACGTTCTATAGTATTACGTTATAACGTATAACGTTATGTACCATTACGATATAACTTATAACGTTATATTGTAATACGTTATAACGTATAACGTTATGTAACATTACGATATAACATATAAAGTTATGTAGCATAACGATATGACGTATAACGTTATATAGTATTACGTTATAACGTATAAAGTTATGTAGCATAACGATATAACGTATAACGTTATATAGTATTACGTTATAACGTATAACGTTATGTAGCATTACGATATAACATATAACGTTATGTAGCATTACGATATAACGTATAAAGTTATGTAGCATAACGATATAACGTATAACGTTATATAGTATTACGTTATAACGTATAACGTTATGTAGCATTACGATATAACATATAACGTTATGTAGCATTACGATATAACGTATAACGTTATGTAGCATTACGATATAATGTATAACGTTATATGGTAATACGTTATAACGTATAACGATATGTAACATTACGATATAACGTATAAAGTTATGTAGCATAACGATATAACGTATAACGTTATATAGTATTACGTTATAACGTATAACGTTATGTACCATTAGGATATAACTTATAACGTTATATGGTAATACGTTATAACGTATAACGTTATGTAACATTACGATATAACGTATAAAGTTATGTAGCATAACGATATAACGTATAACGTTATATAGTATTACGTTATAACGTATAACGTTATGTAGCATAACGATATAACGTATAACGTTATATAGTATTACGTTATAACGTATAACGTTATGTACCATTACGATATAACTTATAACGTTATATGGTAATACGTTATATCGAATAACGTTATGTAACATTACGATATAACGTATAAAGTTATGTAGCATAACGATATAACGTATAACGTTATATAGTATTACGTTATAACGTATAACGTTACGTAGCATTACGATATAACGTATAACGTTATATAGTATTACGTTTTAACGTATAACGTTATTTAGTATTACGTTATAACATATAACGTTATGTAGTAATTCGTTATAACGTATAACGTTATGTAGCATTACGATATAACGTATAACGTTATGTAGCATTACGATATAACTTATAACGTTATATGGTAATACGTTATATCGAATAACGTTATGTAACATTACGATATAACGTATAAAGTTATGTAGCATAACGATATAACGTATAACGTTATATAGTATTACGTTATAACGTATAACGTTACGTAGCATTACGATATAGCGTATAACGTTATATAGTATTGCAATATAACGTATAACGTTATGTAGCATAACGATATAACGTATAACGTTATATAGTATTACGTTATAACGTATAACGTTTTGTAGGATTACGATATAACGTATAACGTTATATAGTATTACGTTTTAACGTATAACGTTATTTAGTATTACGTTATAACATATAACGTTATGTAGTAATTCGTTATAACGTATAACGTTATGTAGCAATACGATATAACGTATAACGTTATGTAGCATTACGATATAACGTATAACGTTATATGGTAATACGTTATAACGTATAAGGTTATGTAGCATTACGATATAACGTATAACGTTATGTAGCATTACGATATAACGTATAACGTTATATGGTAATACGTTATAACGTATAACGATATGTAGCATTACGATATAACGTATAACGTTATGTAGCATTACGATATAACGTATAACGTTATATGGTAATACGTTATAACGTATAACGTTATATGGTAATACGTTATAACGTATAACGTCATGTAACATTACGATATAACGTATAACGTTATGTAGCATAACGATATAACGTATAACGTTATGTACCATTACGATATAACGTATAACGTTATGTAACATTACGATATAACGTATAACGTTATGTAGCATAACGATATAACGTATAACGTTATATAGTATTACGTTATAACGTATAACGTTTTGTAGGATTACGATATAACGTATAACGTTATATAGTATTACGTTTTAACTTATAACGTTATGTAGTATTACGTTATAACATATAACGTTATGTAGTAATACGTTATAACGTATAACGTTATGTAGCATTACGATGTAACGTATAACGTTATGTAGCATTACGATATAACGTATAACGTTAAATGGTAATACGTTATAACGTATAACGTTATGTAACATTACGATGTAACGTATAATGTTATGTAGCATAACGATATAACGTTTAACATTATATAGTATTACGTTATAACGTATAACGTTTTGTGGCATTACGATATAACGTATAACGTTATATAGCATTACGCTTTAACGTATAACGTTATGTAGTATTACGTTATAACATATAACGTTATGTAGTAATACGTTATAACGTATAACGTTATGTGACATTACGATGTAACGTATAACGTTATGTAGCATAACGATATAACGTTTAACATTATATAGAATTACGTTATAACGTATAACGTTTTGTAGCATTACGATATAACGTATAACGTTATATAGTATTACGTTTTAACGTATAACGTTATGTATTATTACGTTATAACATATAACGTTATGTAGTAATACGTTATAACGTATAACGTTATGTAGCATTACGATATAACGTATAACGTTATGTAACATTACGATATAACGTATAAAGTTGTGTAGCATAACGATATAACGTATAACGTTATATAGTATTACGTTATAACGTATAACGTTATGTACCATTAGGATATAACTTATAACGTTATATGGTAATACGTTATAACGTATAACGTTATGTAACATTACGATATAACGTATAACGTTATGTAGCATAACGATATAACGTATAACGTTATATAGTATTACGTTATAACGTATAACGTTATGTACCATTACGATATAACTTATAACGTTATATGGTAATACGTTATATCGAATAACGTTATGTAACATTACGATATAACGTATAAAGTTATGTAGCATAACGATATAACGTATAACGTTATATAGTATTACGTTATAACGTATAACGTTATGTAGCATTACGATATAGCGTATAACGTTATATAGTATTACGATATAACGGATAACGTTATGTAGCATAACGATATAACGTATAACGTTATATAGTATTACGTTATAACGTATAACGTTTTGTAGCATTACGATATAACGTATAACGTTATATAGTATTACGTTTTAACGTATAACGTTATGTACTATTACGTTATAACATATAACGTTATGTAGTAATACGTTATAACGTATAACGTTATGTAGCATTACGATATAACGTATAACGTTATATAGTATTACGTTTTAACGTATAACGTTATGTAGTATTACGTTATAACATATAACGTTATGTAGTAGTACGTTATAACGTATAACGTTATGTAGCATTACGATATAACGTATAACGTTATGTAGCATAACGATATAACGTATAACGTTCTATAGTATTACGTTATAACGTATAACGTTATGTACCATTACGATATAACTTATATCGCTATATGGTAATACGTTATAACGTATAACGTTATGTAACATTACGATATAACGTATAAAGTTATGTAGCATAACGATATAACGTATAACGTTATGTAGCATAACGATATAACGTATAACGTTATATAGTATTACGTTATAACGTATAAAGTTATGTAGCATTACGATATAACGTATAACGTTATGTAGCATAACGATATAACGTATAACGTTATATAGTATTACGTTATAACGTATAACGTTATGTAGCATTACGATATAACATATAACGTTATGTAGCATAACAATATAACGTATAACGTTATGTAGCATAACTATATAACGTATAACGTTATATAGTATTACGTTATAACGTATAACGTTGTGTACCATTACGATATAACGTATAACGTTATATGGTACTACGTTATAACGTATATCGTTATGTAGCATTACGATATAAGGTATAACGTTATGTAGCATTACGATATAGCGTATAACGTTATGTAGCATTACGATATAACGTATAACGTTATGTACCATTACGATATAACGTATAACGTTATATGGTACTACGTTATAACGTATATCGTTATGTAGCATTACGATATAAGGTATAACGTTATGTAGCATTACGATATAACGTATAACGTTATATGGTAATACGTCATAACGTATAATGTTATGTAGCATTACGATATAACGTACAACGTTATGTAGCATAACGATATAAAGCATAACGTTATATGGTAATACGTTATAACGTATAACGTTATGTAGCATTACGATATAACGTATAACGTTATATGGTAATGCGTTATATCGAATAACGTTATGTAACATTACGATATAACGTATAAAGTTATGTAGCATAACGCTATAACGTATAACGTTATATAGTATTACGTTATAACGTATAACGTTACGTAGCATTACGATATAGCGTATAACGTTATATAGTATTACGATATAACGTATAACGTTATGTAGCATAACGATATAACGTATAACGTTATATAGTATTACGTTATAACGTATAACGTTTTGTAGCATTACGATATAACGTATAACGTTATATAGTATTACGTTTTAACGTATAACGTTATGTAGTATTACGTTATAACATATAACGTAATGTAGTAATACGTTATAACGTATAAAGTTATGTAGCATTACGATATAACGTATAACGTTATATGGTATTACGTTTTAACGTATAACGTTATGTAGTATTACGTTATAACATATAACGTTATGTAGTAGTACGTTATAACGTATAACGTTATATAGTATTACGATATAACGGATAACGTTATGTAGCATAACGATATAACGTATAACGTTATATAGTATTATGTTATAACGTATAACGTTTTGTAGCATTACGATATAACGTATAACGTTATATAGTATTACGTTTTAACGTATAACGTTATGTACTATTACGTTATAACATATAACGTTATGTAGTAATACGTTATAACGTATAACGTTATGTAGCATTACGATATAACGTATAACGTTATATAGTATTACGTTTTAACGTATAACGTTATGTAGTATTACGTTATAACATATAACGTTATGTAGTAGTACGTTATAACGTATAACGTTATGTAGCATTACGATATAACGTATAACGTTATGTAACATTACGATATAACGTATAACGTTATGTAGCATAACGATATAACGTATAACGTTCTATAGTATTACGTTATAACGTATAACGTTATGTACCATTACGATATAACTTATATCGTTATATGGTAATACGTTATAACGTATAACGTTATGTAACATTACGATATAACGTATAAAGTTATGTAGCATAACGATATAACGTATAACGTTATGTAGCATAACGATATAACGTATAACGTTATGTACCATTACGATATAACGTATAACGTTATGTAACATTACGATATAACGTATAACGTTATGTAGCATAACGATATAACGTATAACGTTATATAGTATTACGTTATAACGTATAACGTTTTGTACGATTACGATATAACGTATAACGTTATATAGTATTACGTTTTAACGTATAACGTTATGTAGTATTACGTTATAACATATAACGTTATGTAGTAGTACGTTATAACGTATAACGTTATGTAGCATTACAATATAACGTATAACGTTATGTAGCATTACGATATAACGTATAACGTTATATGGTAATACGTTATAACGTATAACGTTATGTAGTATTACGTTATAACATATAACGTTATGTAGTAATACGTTATAACGTATAACGTTATGTAGCATTACGATATAACGTATAACGTTATGTAGCATTACGATATAACGTATAACGTTATATGGTAATACGTCATAACGTATAATGTTATGTAGCATTACGATATAACGTATAACGTTATGTAGCATAACGATATAAAGCATAACATTATATGGTAATACGTTATAACGTATAACGTTATGTACCATTACGATATAACGTATAACGTTATATGGTAATACGTTATAACGTATATCGTTATGTAGCATTACGATATAACGTATAACGTTATGTAGCATAACGATATAACGTATAACGTTATATAGTATTACGTTATAACGTATAACGTTATGTAGCATTACGATATAACATATAACGTTATGTAGCATAACAATATAACGTATAACGTTATGTAGCATAACGATATAACGTATAACGTTATATAGTATTACGTTATAACGTATAACGTTGTGTACCATTACGATCTAACGTATAACGTTATATGGTACTACGTTATAACGTATATAGTTATGTAGCATTACGATATAAGGTATAACGTTATGTAGCATTACGATATAGCGTATAACGTTATGTAGCATTACGATATAACGTATAACGTCATGTAACATTACGATATAACGTATAACGTTATGTAGCATAACGATATAACGTATAACGTTATGTACCATTACGATATAACGTATAACGTTATGTAACATTACGATATAACGTATAACGTTATGTAGCATAACGATATAACGTATAACGTTATATAGTATTACGTTATAACGTATAACGTTTTGTAGGATTACGATATAACGTATAACGTTATATAGTATTACGTTTTAACTTATAACGTTATGTAGTATTACGTTATAACATATAACGTTATGTAGTAATACGTTATAACGTATAACGTTATGTAGCATTACGATGTAACGTATAACGTTATGTAGCATTACGATATAACGTATAACGTTAAATGGTAATACGTTATAACGTATAACGTTATGTAACATTACGATGTAACGTATAATGTTATGTAGCATAACGATATAACGTTTAACATTATATAGTATTACGTTATAACGTATAACGTTTTGTGGCATTACGATATAACGTATAACGTTATATAGCATTACGTTTTAACGTATAACGTTATGTAGTATTACGTTATAACATATAACGTTATGTAGTAATACGTTATAACGTATAACGTTATGTGACATTACGATGTAACGTATAACGTTATGTAGCATAACGATATAACGTTTAACATTATATAGAATTACGTTATAACGTATAACGTTTTGTAGCATTACGATATAACGTATAACGTTATATAGTATTACGTTTTAACGTATAACGTTATGTAGTATTACGTTATAACATATATCGTTATGTAGTAATACATTATAACGTATAACGTTATGTAGCATTACGATATAACGTATAACGTTATGTAACATTACGATATAACGTATAAAGTTGTGTAGCATAACGATATAACGTATAACGTTATATAGTATTACGTTATAACGTATAACGTTATGTCCCATTAGGATATTACTTATAACGTTATATGGTAATACGTTATAACGTATAACGTTATGTAACATTACGATATAACGTATAACGTTATGTAGCATAACGATATAACGTATAACGTTATATAGTATTACGTTATAACGTATAACGTTATGTACCATTACGATATAACTTATAACGTTATATGGTAATACGTTATATCGAATAACGTTATGTAACATTACGATATAACGTATAAAGTTATGTAGCATAACGATATAACGTATAACGTTATATAGTATTACGTTATAACGTATAACGTTATGTAGCATTACGATATAGCGTATAACGTTATATAGTATTACGATATAACGGATAACGTTATGTAGCATAACGATATAACGTATAACGTTATATAGTATTACGTTATAACGTATAACGTTTTGTAGCATTACGATATAACGTATAACGTTATATAGTATTACGTTTTAACGTATAACGTTATGTACTATTACGTTATAACATATAACGTTATGTAGTAATACGTTATAACGTATAACGTTATGTAGCATTACGATATAACGTATAACGTTATATAGTATTACGTTTTAACGTATAACGTTATGTAGTATTACGTTATAACATATAACGTTATGTAGTAGTACGTTATAACGTATAACGTTATGTAGCATTACGATATAACGTATAACGTTATGTAACATTACGATATAACGTATAACGTTATGTAGCATAACGATATAACGTATAACGTTCTATAGTATTACGTTATAACGTATAACGTTATGTACCATTACGATATAACTTATATCGTTATATGGTAATACGTTATAACGTATAACGTTATGTAACATTACGATATAACGTATAAAGTTATGTAGCATAACGATATAACGTATAACGTTATGTAGCATAACGATATAACGTATAACGTTATGTACCATTACGATATAACGTATAACGTTATGTAACATTACGATATAACGTATAACGTTATGTAGCATAACGATATAACGTATAACGTTATATAGTATTACGTTATAACGTATAACGTTTTGTACGATTACGATATAACGTATAACGTTATATAGTATTACGTTTTAACGTATAACGTTATGTAGTATTACGTTATAACATATAACGTTATGTAGTAATACGTTATAACGTATAACGTTATGTAGCATTACAATATAACGTATAACGTTATGTAGCATTACGATATAACGTATAACGTTATATGGTAATACGTTATAACGTATAACGTTATGTAGTATTACGTTATAACATATAACGTTATGTAGTAATACGTTATAACGTATAACGTTATGTAGCATTACGATATAACGTATAACGTTATGTAGCATTACGATATAACGTATAACGTTATATGGTAATACGTCATAACGTATAATGTTATGTAGCATTACGATATAACGTATAACGTTATGTAGCATAACGATATAAAGCATAACATTATATGGTAATACGTTATAACGTATAACGTTATGTACCATTACGATATAACGTATAACGTTATATGGTAATACGTTATAACGTATATCGTTATGTAGCATTACGATATAACGTATAACGTTATGTAGCATAACGATATAACGTATAACGTTATATAGTATTACGTTATAACGTATAACGTTATGTAGCATTACGATATAACATATAACGTTATGTAGCATAACAATATAACGTATAACGTTATGTAGCATAACGATATAACGTATAACGTTATATAGTATTACGTTATAACGTATAACGTTGTGTACCATTACGATATAACGTATAACGTTATATGGTACTACGTTATAACGTATATCGTTATGTAGCATTACGATATAAGGTATAACGTTATGTAGCATTACGATATAGCGTATAACGTTATGTAGCATTACGATATAACGTATAACGTTATGTACCATTACGATATAACGTATAACGTTATATGGTACTACGTTATAACGTATATCGTTATGTAGCATTACGATATAAGGTATAACGTTATGTAGCATTACGATATAACGTATAACGTTATATGGTAATACGTCATAACGTATAATGTTATGTAGCATTACGATATAACGTATAACGTTATATGGTAATACGTTATATCGAATAACGTTATGTAACATTACGATATAACGTATAAAGTTATGTAGCATAACGATATAACGTATAACGTTATATAGTATTACGTTATAACGTATAACGTTACGTAGCATTACGATATAGCGTATAACGTTATATAGTATTACGATATAACGTATAACGTTATGTAGCATAACGATATAACGTATAACGTTATATAGTATTACGTTATAACGTATAACGTTTTGTAGCATTACGATATAACGTATAACGTTATATAGTATTACGTTTTAACGTATAACGTTATGTAGTATTACGTTATAACATATAACGTTATGTAGTAATACGTTATAACGTATAACGTTATGTAGCATTACGATATAACGTATAACGTTATGTAGCATAACGATATAACGTATAACGTTATATAGTATTACGTTATAACGTATAACGTTTTGTAGGATTACGATATAACGTATAACGTTATATAGTATTACGTTTTAACTTATAACGTTATGTAGTATTACGTTATAACATATAACGTTATGT
The DNA here is from genome assembly GCA_936014575.1 of Bombus lapidarius. Classification (NCBI taxonomy): domain Eukaryota; kingdom Metazoa; phylum Arthropoda; class Insecta; order Hymenoptera; family Apidae; genus Bombus; species Bombus lapidarius. The sequence continues at coordinate 331,369 of CAKXZU010000048.1, forward strand.
AGTAATACGTTATAACGTATAACGTTATGTAGCATTACGATGTAACGTATAACGTTATGTAGCATTACGATATAACGTATAACGTTAAATGGTAATACGTTATAACGTATAACGTTATGTAACATTACGATGTAACGTATAATGTTATGTAGCATAACGATATAACGTTTAACATTATATAGTATTACGTTATAACGTATAACGTTTTGTGGCATTACGATATAACGTATAACGTTATATAGCATTACGTTTTAACGTATAACGTTATGTAGTATTACGTTATAACATATAACGTTATGTAGTAATACGTTATAACGTATAACGTTATGTGACATTACGATGTAACGTATAACGTTATATGGTAATACGTTATAACGTATAACGTTATGTAACATTACGATATAACGTATAAAGTTATGTAGCATAACGATATTACGTATAACGTTATATAGTATTACGTTATAACGTATAACGTTATGTAGCATTACGATATAACATATAACGTTATGTAGCATTACGATATAACGTATAACGTTATGTAACATTACGATATAACGTATAACGTTATGTAGCATAACGATATAACGTATAACGTTATATAGTATTACGTTATAACGTATAACGTTATGTACCATTACGATATAACTTATAACGTTATATGGTAATACGTTATATCGAATAACGTTATGTAACATTACGATATAACGTATAAAGTTATGTAGCATAACGATATAACGTATAACGTTATATAGTATTACGTTATAACGTATAACGTTATGTAGCATAACGATATAACGTATAACGTTATATAGTATTACGTTTTAACGTATAACGTTATGTAGTATTACGTTATAACATATAACGTTATGTAGTAATACGTTATAACGTATAACGTTATGTAGCATTACGATATAACGTATAACGTTATGTAGCATTACGATATAACGTATAACGTTATATGGTAATACGTTATAACGTATAAGGTTATGTAGCATTACGATATAACGTATAACGTTATGTAGCATTACGATATAGCGTATAACGTTATGTAGCATAACGATATAACGTATAACGTTATATAGTATTACGTTATAACGTATAACGTTTTGTAGGATTACGATATAACGTATAACGTTATATAGTATTACGTTTTAACGTATAACGTTATGTAGTATTACGTTATAACATATAACGTTATGTAGTAATACGTTATAACGTATAAGGTTATGTAGCATTACGATATAACGTATAACGTTATGTAGCATTACGATATAACGTATAACGTTATATGGTAAAACGTTATAACGTATAAGGTTATGTAGCATTACGATATAACGTATAACGTTATGTAGCATTACGATATAACGTATAACGTTATATGGTAATACGTTATAACGTATAACGTCATGTAACATTACGATATAACGTATAACGTTATGTAGCATAACGATATAACGTATAACGTTATGTACCATTACGATATAACGTATAACGTTATGTAACATTACGATATAACGTATAACGTTATGTAGCATAACGATATAACGTATAACGTTATATAGTATTACGTTATAACGTATAACGTTTTGTAGGATTACGATATAACGTATAACGTTATATAGTATTACGTTTTAACTTATAACGTTATGTAGTATTACGTTATAACATATAACGTTATGTAGTCATACGTTATAACGTATAACGTTATGTAGCATTACGATGTAACGTATAACGTTATGTAGCATTACGATATAACGTATAACGTTAAATGGTAATACGTTATAACGTATAACGTTATGTAACATTACGATGTAACGTATAATGTTATGTAGCATAACGATATAACGTATAACGTTATGTAGCATAACGATATAACGTATAACGTTATATAGTATTACGTTATAACGTATTACGTTTTGTAGGATTACGATATAACGTATAACGTTATATAGTATTACGTTTTAACGTATAACGTTATGTAGTATTACGTTATAACATATAACGTTATGTAGTAATACGTTATAACGTATAAGGTTATGTAGCATTACGATATAACTTATAACGTTATGTAGCATTACGATATAACGTATAACGTTATATGGTAAAACGTTATAACGTATAAGGTTATGTAGCATTACGATATAACGTATAACGTTATGTAGCATTACGATATAACGTATAACGTTATATGGTAATACGTTATAACGTATAACGTCATGTAACATTACGATATAACGTATAACGTTATGTAGCATAACGATATAACGTATAACGTTATGTACTATTACGATATAACGTATAACGTTATGTAACATTACGATATAACGTATAACGTTATGTAGCATAACGATATAACGTATAACGTTATATAGTATTACGTTATAACGTATAACGTTTTGTAGGATTACGATATAACGTATAACGTTATATAGTATTACGTTTTAACTTATAACGTTATGTAGTATTACGTTATAACATATAACGTTATGTAGTAATACGTTATAACGTATAACGTTATGTAGCATTACGATGTAACGTATAACGTTATGTAGCATTACGATATAACGTATAACGTTAAATGGTAATACGTTATAACGTATAACGTTATGTAACATTACGATGTAACGTATAATGTTATGTAGCATAACGATATAACGTTTAACATAATATAGTATTACGTTATAACGTATAACGTTTTGTGGCATTACGATATAACGTATAACGTTATATAGCATTACGTTTTAACGTATAACGTTATGTAGTATTACGTTATAACATATAACGTTATGTAGTAATACGTTATAACGTATAACGTTATGTGACATTACGATGTAACGTACAACGTTATGTAGCATAACGATATAACGTTTAACATTATATAGAATTACGTTATAACGTATAACGTTTTGTAGCATTACGATATAACGTATAACGTTATATAGTATTACGTTTTAACGTATAACGTTATGTAGTATTACGTTATAACATATAACGTTATGTAGTAATACGTTATAACGTATAACGTTATGTAGCATTACGATATAACGTATAACGTTATGTAACATTACGATATAACGTATAAAGTTGTGTAGCATAACGATATAACGTATAACGTTATATAGTATTACGTTATAACGTATAACGTTATGTACCATTAGGATATGACTTATAACGTTATATGGTAATACGTTATAACGTATAACGTTATGTAACATTACGATATAACGTATAAAGTTATGTAGCATAACGATATAACGTATAACGTTATATAGTATTACCATTATAACGTATGACGTTATGTAGCATTACGATATAACATATAACGTTATGTAGCATTACGATATAACGTATAACGTTATGTAACATTACGATATAACGTATAACGTTATGTAGCATAACGATATACCGTATAACGTTATATAGTATTACGTTATAACGTATAACGTTATGTACCATTACGATATAACTTATAACGTTATATGGTAATACGTTATATCGAATAACGTTTTGTAACATTACGATATAACGTATAAAGTTATGTAGCATAACGATATAACGTATAACGTTATATAGTATTACGTTATAACGTATAACGTTATGTAGCATTACGATATAGCGTATAACGTTATATAGTATTACGATATAACGTATAACGTTATGTAGTATTACGTTATAACATATAACGTTATGTAGTAATACGTTATAACGTATATCGTTATGTAGCATTACGATATAACGTATAACGTTATGTAGCATTACGATATAACGTATAACGTTATATGGTAATACGTCATAACGTATAATGTTATGTAGCATTACGATATAACGTATAACGTTATGTAGCATAACGATATAAAGCATAACATTATATGGTAATACGTTATAACGTATAACGTTATGTACCATTACGATATAACGTATAACGTTATATGGTAATACGTTATAACGTATATCGTTATGTAGCATTACGATATAACGTATAAGGTTATGTAGCATAACGATATAACGTATAACGTTATATAGTATTACGTTATAACGTATAACGTTATGTAGCATTACGATATAACATATAACGTTATGTAGCATAACAATATAACGTATAACGTTATGTAGCATAACGATATAACGTATAACGTTATATAGTATTACGTTATAACGTATAACGTTGTGTACCATTACGATATAACGTATAACGTTATATGGTACTACGTTATAACGTATATCGTTATGTAGCATTACGATATAAGGTATAACGTTATGTAGCATTACGATATAACGTATAACGTTATGTAGCATTACGATATAACGTATAACGTTATGTACCATTACGATATAACGTATAACTTTATATGGTACTACGTTATAACGTATATCGTTATGTAGCATTACGATATAAGGTATAACGTTATGTAGCATTACGATATAACGTATAACGTTATGTAGCATTACGATATAACGTATAACGTTATATGGTAATACGTCATAACGTATAATGTTATGTAGCATTACGATATAACGTATAACGTTATGTAGCATAACGATATAAAGCATAACGTTATATGGAAATACGTTATAACGTATAACGTTATGTAGCATTACGATATAACGTATAACGTTATGTAGCATCACGATATAACGTATAACGTTATATAGTATTACGGTATAACGTATAACGTTATATAGTATTACGTTATAACGTATAACGTTATGTAGTATTACCTTATAACATATAACGTTATGTAGTAATACGTTATAACGTATAACGTTATGTAGCATTACGATATAACGTATAACGTTATGTAGCATTACGATATAACGTATAACGTTATGTAGCATAACGATATAAAGCATAACGTTATATGGTAATACGTTATAACGTATAACGTTATGTAGCATTACGATATAACGTATAACGTTATGTAGCATCACGATATAACGTATAACGTTATATAGTATTACGGTATAACGTATAACGTTATATAGTATTACGTTATAACGTATAACGTTATGTAGTATTACCTTATAACATATAACGTTATGTAGTAATACGTTATAACGTATAACGTTATGTAGCATTACGATATAACGTATAACGTTATATGGTAATACGTCATAACGTATAATGTTATGTAGCATTACGATATAACGTATAACGTTATGTAGCATAACGATATAAAGCATAACGTTATATGGTAATACGTTATAACGTATAACGTTATGTAGCATTACGATATAACGTATAACGTTATGTAGCATCACGATATAACGTATAACGTTATATAGTATTACGGTATAACGTATAACGTTATATAGTATTACGTTATAACGTATAACGTTATGTAGTATTACCTTATAACATATAACGTTATGTAGTAATACGTTATAACGTATAACGTTATGTTGCATTACGATATAACGTATAACGTTATGTAGCATTACGATATAACGTATAACGTTATATGGTAATACGTCATAACGTATAATGTTATGTAGCATTACGATATAACGTATAACGTTATGTAGCATAACGATATAAAGCATAACGTTATATGGTAATACGTTATAACGTATAACGTTATGTACCATTACGATATAACGTATAACGTTATATGGTAATACGTTATAACGTATATCGTTATGTAGCATAACGATATAACGTATAACGTTATGTAGCATAACGATATAACGTATAACGTTATATAGTATTACGTTATAACGTATAACGTTATGTACCATTACGATATAACGTATAACGTTATATGGTAATACGTTATAACGTATATCGTTATGTAGCATTACGATATAACGTATATCGTTATGTAGCATTACGATATAAGGTATAACGTTATGTAGCATTACGATATAACGTATAACGTTATGTAGCATTACGATATAAAGTATAACGTTATGTAGCATAACGATATAACGTATAACGTTATATAGTATTACGGTATAACGTATAACGTTATATAGTATTACGTTATAACGTATAACGTTATGTAGCATTACGATATAACGTATAACGTTATATAGTATTACGTTATAACGTATAACGTTATGTAGCATTACGATATAACATATAACGTTATGTAGCATAACAATATAACGTATAACGTTATGTAGCATAACGATATAACGTATAACGTTATATAGTATTATGTTATAACGTATAACGTTGTGTACCATTACGATATAACGTATAACGTTGTGTACCATTACGATATAACGTATAACGTTATATGGTACTACGTTATAACGTATATCGTTATGTAGCGTTACGATATAAGGTATAACGTTATGTAGCATTACGATATAACGTATAACGTTATGTAGCATTACGATATAACGTATAACGTTATGTACCATTACGATATAACGTATAACGTTATATAGTATTACGTTATAACGTATAACGTTATGTAGTATTACGTTATAACATATAACGTTATGTGGCATAACGATATAACGTATAACGTTATATCGTATTACGTTATAACGTATAACGTTATGCAGCATTACGATATAACGTATAACGTTATGTAGTATTACGTTATAACGTATAACGTTATGTAGTATTACGTTATAACATATAACGTTATGTAGTAATACGTTATAGCGTATAACGTTATGTAGCATTACGATATAACATATAACGTTATGTAGCATAACGATATAACGTATAACGTTATATAGTATTACGATATAACGTATAACGTTATGTAGCATTACGATATAACGTATAACGTTATGTACCATTACGATATAACGTATAACGTTATATAGTATTACGTTATAACGTATAACGTTATGTAGTATTACGTTATAACATATAACGTTATGTGGCATAACGATATAACGTATAACGTTATATAGTATTACGTTATAACGTATAACGTTATGCAGCATTACGATATAACGTATAACGTTATGTAGTATTACGTTATAACGTATAACGTTATGTAGTATTACGTTATAACATATAACGTTATGTAGCATAACGATATAACGTATAACGTTATATAGTATTACGTTATAACGTATAACGTTTTGTAGGATTACGATATAACGTATAACGTTATATAGTATTACGTTTTAACGTATAACGTTATGTAGTATTACGTTATAACATATAACGTTATGTAGTAATACGTTATAACGTATAACGTTATGTAGCATTACGATATAACGTATAACGTTATATGGTAATACGTCATAACGTATAATGTTATGTAGCATTACGATATAACGTATAACGTTATGTAGCATAACGATATAAAGCATAACGTTATATGGTAATACGTTATAACGTATAACGTTATGTAGCATTACGATATAACGTATAACGTTATGTAGCATCACGATATAACGTATAACGTTATATAGTATTACGGTATAACGTATAACGTTATATAGTATTACGTTATAACGTATAACGTTATGTAGTATTACCTTATAACATATAACGTTATGTAGTAATACGTTATAACGTATAACGTTATGTAGCATTACGATATAACGTATAACGTTATGTAGCATTACGATATAACGTATAACGTTATATGGTAATACGTCATAACGTATAATGTTATGTAGCATTACGATATAACGTATAACGTTATGTAGCATAACGATATAAAGCATAACGTTATATGGTAATACGTTATAACGTATAACGTTATGTACCATTACGATATAACGTATAACGTTATATGGTAATACGTTATAACGTATATCGTTATGTAGCATTACGATATAACGTATAACGTTATGTAGCATAACGATATAACGTATAACGTTATATAGTATTACGTTATAACGTATAACGTTATGTACCATTACGATATAACGTATAACGTTATATGGTAATACGTTATAACGTATATCGTTATGTAGCATTACGATATAACGTATATCGTTATGTAGCATTACGATATAAGGTATAACGTTATGTAGCATTACGATATAACGTATAACGTTATGTAGCATTACGATATAACGTATAACGTTATGTAGCATAACGATATAACGTATAACGTTATATAGTATTACGGTATAACGTATAACGTTATATAGTATTACGTTATAACGTATAACGTTATGTAGTATTACTTTATAACATATAACGTTATGTAGTAATACGTTATAACGTATAACGTTATGTAGCATTACGATATAACGTATAACGTTATATAGTATTACGTTATAACGTATAACGTTATGTAGCATTACGATATAACATATAACGTTATGTAGCATAACAATATAACGTATAACGTTATGTAGCATAACGATATAACGTATAACGTTATATAGTATTATGTTATAACGTATAACGTTGTGTACCATTACGATATAACGTATAACGTTGTGTACCATTACGATATAACGTATAACGTTATATGGTACTACGTTATAACGTATATCGTTATGTAGCGTTACGATATAAGGTATAACGTTATGTAGCATTACGATATAACGTATAACGTTATGTAGCATTACGATATAACGTATAACGTTATGTACCATTACGATATAACGTATAACGTTATATAGTATTACGTTATAACGTATAACGTTATGTAGTATTACGTTATAACATATAACGTTATGTGGCATAACGATATAACGTATAACGTTATATAGTATTACGTTATAACGTATAACGTTATGCAGCATTACGATATAACGTATAACGTTATGTAGTATTACGTTATAACGTATAACGTTATGTAGTATTACGTTATAACATATAACGTTATGTAGTAATACGTTATAGCGTATAACGTTATGTAGCATTACGATATAACATATAACGTTATGTAGCATAACGATATAACGTATAACGTTATATAGTATTACGATATAACGTATAACGTTATGTAGCATTACGATATAACGTATAACGTTATGTACCATTACGATATAACGTATAACGTTATATAGTATTACGTTATAACGTATAACGTTATGTAGTATTACGTTATAACATATAACGTTATGTGTCATAACGATATAACGTATAACGTTATATAGTATTACGTTATAACGTATAACGTTATGCAGCACTACGATATAACGTATAACGTTATGTAGTATTACGTTATAACGTATAACGTTATGTAGTATTACGTTATAACATATAACGTTATGTAGTAATACGTTATAGCGTATAACGTTATGTAGCATTACGATATAACATATAACGTTATGTAGCATAACGATATAACGTATAACGTTATATAGTATTACGATATAACGTATAACGTTATGTGGCATTACGTTATAACATATAACGTTATGTAGTAATACGTTATAACGTATAACGTTATGTAGCATTACGATATAACGTATAACGTTGTGTAGCATAACGATATAACGTATAACGATATGTACTATTATGATATAACGTATAAGGTTATGTAGCATTACGATATAACGTATAACGTTATGTAGCATTACGATATAACGTATAACGTTATATGGTAATACGATATAACGTATAACGCTATGTACCATTACGATATAACGTATAACGTTATGTACCATTACGATATAACGTATAACGATATATGGTAATACGTTATAACGTACAACATTATGTAGCATTACGATATAACGTATAACGTTATGTAGTAATACGTTATATCGTATAACGTTATGTAGCATTACGATATAACGTATAACGTTATGTAGCATTACGATATAACGTATAACGTTATATGGTAATACGTTATAACGTATAACGTTATGTAGCATCACGACATAACGTATAACGATATATGGTAATACGTTATAACGTACAACATTATGTAGCATTACGATATAACGTATAACGTTATGTAGTAATACGTTATATCGTATAACGTTATGTAGCATTACGATATAACGTATAACGTTATGTAGCATTACGATATAACGTATAACGTTATATGGTAATACGTTATAACGTATAACGTTATGTAGCATTACGATGTAACGTATAACGTTATGTAGCATTACGATGTAACGTATAACGTTAAATGGTAATACGTTATAACGTATAACGTTATGCAACATTACGATGTAACGTATAATGTTATGTAGCATAACGATATAACGTTTAACATAATATAGTATTACGTTATAACGTATAACGTTTTGTGGCACTACGATATAACGTATAACGTTATATAGCATTACGTTTTAACGTATAACGTTATGTAGTATTACGTTATAACATATAACGTTATGTAGTAATACGTTATAACGTATAACGTTATGTGACATTACGATGTAACGTATAACGTTATGTAGCATAACGATATAACGTTTAACATTATATAGAATTACGTTATAACGTATAACGTTTTGTAGCATTATGATATAACGTATAACGTTATATAGTATTACGTTTTAACGTATAACGTTATGTAGTATTACGTTATAACATATAACGTTATGTAGTAATACGTTATAACGTATAACGTTATGTAGCATTACGATATAACGTATAACGTTATGTAACATTACGATATAACGTATAAAGTTGTGTAGCATAACGATATAACGTATAACGTTATATAGTATTACGTTATAACGTATAACGTTATGTACCATTAGGATATAACTTATAACGTTATATGGTAATTCGTTATAACGTATAACGTTATGTAACATTACGATATAACGTATAAAGTTATGTAGCATAACGATATAACGTATAACGTTATATAGTATTACGTTATAACGTATGACTTTATGTAGCATTACGATATAACATATAACGTTATGTAGCATTACCATATAACGTATAACGTTATGTAACATTACGATATAACGTATAACGTTATGTAGCATAACGATATAACGTATAACGTTATATAGTATTACGTTATAACGTATAACGTTATGTACCATTACGATATAACTTATAACGTTATATGGTAATACGTTATATCGAATAACGTTTTGTAACATTACGATATAACGTATAAAGTTATGTAGCATAACGATATAACGTATAACGTTATATAGTATTACGTTATAACGTATAACGTTATGTAGCATTACGATATAGCGTATAACGTTATATAGTATTACGATATAACGGATAACGTTATGTAGCATAACGATATAACGTATAACGTTATATAGTATTACGTTATAACGTATAACGTTTTGTAGCATTACGATATAACGTATAACGTTATATAGTATTACGTTTTAACGTATAACGTTATGTAGTATTACGTTATAACATATAACGTTATGTAGTAATACGTTATAACGTATAACGTTATGTAGCATTGCGATATAACGTATAACGTTATATAGTATTACGTTTTAACGTATAACGTTATGTAGTATTACGTTATAACATATAACGTTATGTAGTAGTACGTTATAACGTATAACGTTATGTAGCATTACGATATAACGTATAACGTTATGTAGCATAACGATATAACGTATAACGTTATATAGTATTACGATATAACGTATAACGTTATGTGGCATTACGTTATAACATATAACGTTATGTAGTAATACGTTATAACGTATAACGTTATGTAGCATTACGATATAACGTATAACGTTGTGTAGCATAACGATATAACGTATAACGATATGTACTATTATGATATAACGTATAAGGTTATGTAGCATTACGATATAACGTATAACGTTATGTAGCATTACGATATAACGTATAACGTTATATGGTAATACGATATAACGTATAACGCTATGTACCATTACGATATAACGTATAACGTTATGTACCATTACGATATAACGTATAACGATATATGGTAATACGTTATAACGTACAACATTATGTAGCATAACGATATAACGTATAACGTTATGTAGTAATACGTTATATCGTATAACGTTATGTAGCATTACGATATAACGTATAACGTTATGTAGCATTACGATATAACGTATAACGTTATATGGTAATACGTTATAACGTATAACGTTATGTAGCATCACGACATAACGTATAACGATATATGGTAATACGTTATAACGTACAACATTATGTAGCATTACGATATAACGTATAACGTTATGTAGTAATACGTTATATCGTATAACGTTATGTAGCATTACGATATAACGTATAACGTTATGTAGCATTACGATATAACGTATAACGTTATATGGTAATACGTTATAACGTATAACGTTATGTAGCATTACGATGTAACGTATAACGTTATGTAGCATTACGATGTAACGTATAACGTTATGTAGCATTACGATGTAACGTATAACGTTAAATGGTAATACGTTATAACGTATAACGTTATGCAACATTACGATGTAACGTATAATGTTATGTAGCATAACGATATAACGTTTAACATAATATAGTATTACGTTATAACGTATAACGTTTTGTGGCACTACGATATAACGTATAACGTTATATAGCATTACGTTTTAACGTATAACGTTATGTAGTATTACGTTATAACATATAACGTTATGTAGTAATACGTTATAACGTATAACGTTATGTGACATTACGATGTAACGTATAACGTTATGTAGCATAACGATATAACGTTTAACATTATATAGAATTACGTTATAACGTATAACGTTTTGTAGCATTATGATATAACGTATAACGTTATATAGTATTACGTTTTAACGTATAACGTTATGTAGTATTACGTTATAACATATAACGTTATGTAGTAATACGTTATAACGTATAACGTTATGTAGCATTACGATATAACGTATAACGTTATGTAACATTACGATATAACGTATAAAGTTGTGTAGCATAACGATATAACGTATAACGTTATATAGTATTACGTTATAACGTATAACGTTATGTACCATTAGGATATAACTTATAACGTTATATGGTAATTCGTTATAACGTATAACGTTATGTAACATTACGATATAACGTATAAAGTTATGTAGCATAACGATATAACGTATAACGTTATATAGTATTACGTTATAACGTATGACTTTATGTAGCATTACGATATAACATATAACGTTATGTAGCATTACGATATAACGTATAACGTTATGTAACATTACGATATAACGTATAACGTTATGTAGCATAACGATATAACGTATAACGTTATATAGTATTACGTTATAACGTATAACGTTATGTACCATTACGATATAACTTATAACGTTATATGGTAATACGTTATATCGAATAACGTTTTGTAACATTACGATATAACGTATAAAGTTATGTAGCATAACGATATAACGTATAACGTTATATAGTATTACGTTATAACGTATAACGTTATGTAGCATTACGATATAGCGTATAACGTTATATAGTATTACGATATAACGGATAACGTTATGTAGCATAACGATATAACGTATAACGTTATATAGTATTACGTTATAACGTATAACGTTTTGTAGCATTACGATATAACGTATAACGTTATATAGTATTACGTTTTAACGTATAACGTTATGTAGTATTACGTTATAACATATAACGTTATGTAGTAATACGTTATAACGTATAACGTTATGTAGCATTGCGATATAACGTATAACGTTATATAGTATTACGTTTTAACGTATAACGTTATGTAGTATTACGTTAAACATATAACGTTATGTAGTAGTACGTTATAACGTATAACGTTATGTAGCATTACGATATAACGTATAACGTTATGTAACATTACGATATAACGTATAACGTTATGTAGCATAACGATATAACGTATAACGTTATATAGTATTACGTTTTAACGTATAACGTTATGTAGTATTACGTTATAACATATAACGTTATGTAGTAATACGTTATAACGTATAACGTTATGTAGCATTACAATATAACGTATAACGTTATGTAGCATTACGATATAACGTATAACGTTATATGGTAATACGTTATAATGTATAACGTTATGTAGTATTACGTTATAACATATAACGTTATGTAGTAATACGTTATAACGTATATCGTTATGTAGCATTACGATATAACGTATAACGTTATGTAGCATTACGATATAACGTATAACGTTATATGGTAATACGTCATAACGTATAATGTTATGTAGCATTACGATATAACGTATAACGTTATGTAGCATAACGATATAAAGCATAACATTGTATGGTAATACGTTATAACGTATAACGTTATGTACCATTACGATATAACGTATAACGTTATATGGTAATACGTTATAACGTATATCGTTATGTAGCATTACGATATAACGTATAACGTTATGTAGCATAACGATATAACGTATAACGTTATATAGTATTACGTTATAACGTATAACGTTATGTAGCATTACGATATAACATATAACGTTATGTAGCATAACAGTATAACGTATAACGTTATGTAGCATAACGATATAACGTATAACGTTATATAGTATTACGTTATAACGTATAACGTTGTGTACCATTACGATATAACGTATAACGTTATATGGTACTACGTTATAACGTATATCGTTATGTAGCATTACGATATAAGGTATAACGTTATGTAGCATTACGATATAACGTATAACGTTATGTAGCATTACGATATAACGTATAACGTTATGTACCATCACGATATAACGTATAACGTTATATGGTACTACGTTATAACGTATATCGTTATGTAGCATTACGATATAAGGTATAACGTTATGTAGCATTACGATATAACGTATAACGTTATGTAGCATTACGATATAACGTATAACGTTATATGGTAATACGTCATAACGTATAATGTTATGTAGCATTACGATATAACGTATAACGTTATGTAGCATAACGATATAATGCATAACGTTATATGGTAATACGTTATAACGTATAACGTTATGTAGCATTACGATATAACGTATAACGTTATATGGTAATACGTTATAACGTATAACGTTATGTACCATTACGATATAACGTATAACGTTATATGGTAATACGTTATAACGTATATCGTTATGTAGCATTACGATATAACGTATAACGTTATGTAGCATCACGATATAACGTATAACGTATAACGTTATATAGTATTACGGTATAACGTATAACGTTATATAGTATTACGTTATAACGTATAACGTTATGTAGTATTACCTTATAACATATAACGTTATGTAGTAATACGTTATAACGTATAACGTTATGTAGCATTACGATATAACGTATAACGTTATGTAGCATTACGATATAACGTATAACGTTATATGGTAATACGTCATAACGTATAATGTTATGTAGCATTACGATATAACGTATAACGTTATGTAGCATAACGATATAAAGCATAACGTTATATGGTAATACGTTATAACGTATAACGTTATGTACCATTACGATATAACGTATAACGTTATATGGTAATACGTTATAACGTATATCGTTATGTAGCATTACGATATAACGTATAACGTTATGTAGCATAACGATATAACGTATAACGTTATATAGTATTACGTTATAACGTATAACGTTATGTACCATTACGATATAACGTATAACGTTATATGGTAATACGTTATAACGTATATCGTTATGTAGCATTACGATATAACGTATATCGTTATGTAGCATTACGATATAAGGTATAACGTTATGTAGCATTACGATATAACGTATAACGTTATGTAGCATTACGATATAACGTATAACGTTATGTAGCATAACGATATAACGTATAACGTTATGTAGTATTACTTTATAATGTTACGTCCCGCGCTCCGCACGTGCCGTAACGAAAATTACGATTCGAAAATTCTACCAATCAAGCAACCCGCGATTTGAATTAAAGTAATCTATAATTTGACAATACAAATCATGATTTGAAAATTCTACCAATCAAACAGCCCGCGATTTGAATAAAAATAATCTATAATTTGGCGATACAAATTATGATTCGAAAATCCTACCAATTAAACAATTCGCGATTTGAATAAAAGTAATCTATAATTAGACAATTCAAACTATGATTCAAAAAATCCTACCAATCAAACAGCCCGCGATTTGAATAAAAATAATCTATAATTTGGCAATACATATTACGATTCGAAAATTCTACCAATCAAGCAACCCGCGATTTGAATTAAAGTAATCTATAATTTGACAATACAAATCACGATTTGAAAATTCTACCAATCAAACAGCCCGCGATTTGAATAAAATAATCTATAATTTGGCAATACAAATTATGATTCGAAAATTCTACCAATTAAACAATTCGCGATTTGAATAGAAGTAATCTATAATTAGACAATTCAAACTATGATTCAAAAAATCCTACCAATCAAACAGCCCGCGATTTGAATAAAAATAATCTATAATTTGGCAATACATATTACGATTCGAAAATTCTACCAATTAAAGAACTCACGATTTGAATAAAAGTTATCTATAATTTGACAATACAAACTATGACTCGAAAATTCTACCAATCAAGCAACCCACGATTTGAATAAAAATAATCTATAATTTGACGATACAAATTACAATTCGAAAATTCTACCAATCAAAGCAACCCGCGATTTGAATAAAAGTAATCTATTATTTGACAATACAAATTACAATTCGAAAATTCTACCAATCAAGCAACCCGCGATTTGAATAAAAGTAATCTATCATTTGGCAATACAAATTACGATTCGAAAATTCTACCAATTAAACAATTCGCGATTTGAATAAAAGTAATCTATAATTTGACAATTCAAATTACGATTCGAAAATTCTATCAATCAAGAGCAACCTGCGATTTGAACAGTAATCAGTGATTCGACAAATTCAATCTACCATTTGAAATTCTACCAATCAAAATCAACTCGCGATCTGAACTGACTAATAAATTATGATTATGTACGAATTGACAATCCAAATGGTTAGCCAATTAATCAAGAATAATTCGCGATTTAAAATAAATAAACAAACTATGATTGAATATTAGACAAAAAGAATAATTTATGATTTGACAATTCAAACTACAATTCGAAATTCTATCAATTAAGAGCCACCTGCGATTTGAACAAACTAATTAATAAACTATGATTATGTACAAATTGACAATCCAAATGGTTAGCCGATTTGACAATTGAATAAACTACGATCTAAGACATTAACCGATCAAGATTAACTCGCGATTTGAATAAATTAAAAGGAAAAAGGAATAGAGTAGGAATACATATTCTAATAACAAATGCGAAATACATAAAATATATATATATATATATATCCCCTACCCTAGATAAATAACAATAAAATACATAAAATATGCAAATTACAATTAACTTGCGCAACTGGAAAAAGATACAATATCACATTATTAAAATTAATTCCATTGTGGGGAACATATATAAATATGCGAAAAGAATTAAAATACGCAATACTACATTATCGAAACTAGTTGACATGTTAGTAAATTTAAAGAAATTATATATAAAAGCAATATTGTAAAACATATATATATATGTGTGTGTTTTATATTATCAGCAATCAATACTCCAGTAAATAAAAAAATATAAAATTCGCGAAACTACAGTATTAAGACAAACTAGTATTTAAAATTGAGACACCTTATATAAGTTACACTGTGAAATACATACATACATATATATATATATAATAAATTTAGAAGAAATAAAATTATTAAAACTAATTTTAGGAATATCACATGAAAATTATACTGTTAAACATCATCGAACAATTAATAATTTAGAACAGAATAAAGAGCAACTGAAATATACGATTCTACATTATTAAATTAGCTAATACACTTAAGGAAATTATATATGAAACTATATTGTATAAATATATATATATATATATATATATATATATATATGTATTTTATATTATTAATAGTCATTAAGATAACTAGCATTTAAAATTGAAACACTTTATACAAGTTACATTGTGAAACACATACATACATATATATAATAAAATTATTAAAACCAATTTGAGAAATGTCACATGGAAATTATACACGATGCTACATTATTAAATCAATTGACACGCTAATATATATATATACATACATATATAATAAATTCAGAAGAAATAAAATTATTAAAATCAATTTGAAGAATATCACATGAAAACTATATTGCTAAATATCATAAAACAACCAATAATTTAGAAAAGAATAAAAACAATTAAAATATACAATTCTACATTATTAAAACTAGTTAACATGTCAGTGAATTTAAACTATATATGAAAATACATTGTAAAAAAATATATATGTATATGTGTTTTACATTATTAAACCAAACGAGCAGTAATCTAGTAAATATAAAATACAATTACACTATTAAGACTAACTAACATTTTAACATTAAAAGAATTCCATACATTGTGAGACACAAATACATATAGATATATATATACAACCTAACACATGTAAAAGAAATAAATGCACAATATCACACTATCGAAACGCAAAGAAATGTTACATTGTAAAATAAATATATATATATATATATATTACTATCAAATCAAACAACTAATAACCAAATAACCACAATGAAACAAAAATACGAGACTACCTTGCAAATATTACATTACATTCAACTACACTGACTAAAGATTTAACCAACAAAATAATATATATATATATATAAGCATCGAACATAATCAACGCAAATATCACACACTTCACACGTCGACTACACCTTCTGGGACCACTCACAGATTTTGGAACCCGTCTTCCTCTTGCGCTGAAACAACACATGTAGTAAATAAAAGATGAATGACACAAGACAAATTAAAAATAATAAAACAATACAAAAGAACGTACTGGGACAACTTGCATAAGGAACCTTTGACGAAGACACCTCCGTATTTACCATTTAAAATCAAAATCACCAAAACCTATACCGAAAAAAACAATAAATCAAACAAGACACCAGAGGCAACAATCAAATGGAAATATTAACCAGATAAGTAAAATAACTTCAAGACACATCTCACGAAGTCACTCCATATACTGGAAGCATACAGCAGGGAAGATTGCTCTGACCAGAAGAGCAGTGACGCAGGAAAACATTCAGGAACCCGGCAGAAGTCTCCTGAGGGAAGTGAGGCTTCGCACAGTCATCTGTATCGTCTTCACGAGCCATCCACACATTTTTTGGAATCTCTCCTGCTTTTTGCACTAAAAACAATATAAACAAGATCAGGCAGACAAACAGACGAAACACCATAGGAAAGAAGATAAAATTAAAAATAAATAAAATATATACTCGTACAGGTTGGACAAGTGCAGGAATTTTCACGTCTATAACCAACATAACCTGCACTCACAGAGGAAAACATAAAAACCCTAATAAACTAAAATATCGAGGAAACTTAAATAAAATAAAAATAAATAATAACCAACAGTAAAAATAATTTATTCGATCCACAATATCGAACATAACCACCAAACTACACATTACCACGCACAAAACACGCATTAAAAACTATTATGAATAAAAAGAAATACAAACTACTATATAAAGACGATCAAATGGATGAAATACCATAAGGAACCACTAAAATACCGAACGAACCTAAAATAAATAAACTAAACACTAGGAATAATTTGTTCGATCCACAATATCGACCCAAACCGTCAGATCACGCACTACCACACACAAACACACGTTAAAGCTTAATGGCGTATTCACAAACGAAAACATAAACTACTACATAAAAACGATAAAATGGACGAAAAACAATTAGAAATAAGACAAGGCTGAAATAAAATGATACAACAAACTAAAATACCGAGCAAATTTAAATAAAATAAAATAAATAAAAGGCAACACTAAGAGTAATTTATTCAATCTACAATATAGAACTAAACCGTCAAAACCACGCACTACGACGCATACCCATGCATTAAAAGAAAATGTAAATTACTACATAAAACAACTAAATGGATAGAAATAGGACAAGACTAAAATAAATAAAATGGTACATACGTATACAACACAACCTATACCCACACAGAAAATATAAAACCACGACGAACTAAAAAGTCAAGCAAACTCAAGTAAGGAAAAATGGAGCAATACAAAAATAATTTATTCGATCTACAAAACATACAATATCTGCACTGCAGAATACGAAACATACACTCACTGTAGCTTTATGCCAATATACTTAAAATTATCGATATACATATATATGTATACAACTAGGATATTATTATTAAATAAAATCAAAGTCACAAAGCGGAGCATCCGGACACAGTTCATGAAACCGTTGTATACACCATGAAAATACTATAGGTGAAAACCCCTTTTCACCAGAACGATGATGGCACAAATGAGCATCCAAAACCTCCGCAGGAATTTCCTCCGGGAACCGTATCTTTGCACAATTATTGGTATCTAGGACTTCGATCGCAGGAGAATTGGGTGGTAACTCAACCGCATCTTCATCAGACAAAGTCAAATCAATAACTGGAAAACTACCAGAATGAGACACCGACGACGAGGCTGTTATACCAGTTTGAGTAGCAGATACTTCCCTCAGTAATCTCAACTCTCTTTTTGGCGGCACAGCACACCACTACGCCAACCACGCCTTCGTAAACGATTTGGACTTCTCTTGAATGGTTTATGCTTCTGATTCTTCCTTTTCTTCCTTTTCTTCTTCTTTCTCTCACACTGAAAACACAAGAAGAATAGAGTAAAGGATGAATATCGACTAAAGATATAAAAGGAAATGCAAAGAACAAATTTTACATACCTCCACGACTGGATTAGAAGACACAGGAGCTTCCATCACAAACACTCCCACACCTGAAATAAAACCAAAATATTCATATAGAACTCCAATAGACATAAACAAACAACAAACAGCCTAACCTAACGAACACACCGCTACGAGTACAAAGAAATAACCTCGATGGTAAACTTCACCATATCAAAAACACTAAGTTGAATCATCATGACCACACACAACCTAATAAAAATAAACTAATCGAATAACAAACCGATATCAAATCTAACGACTGATCAATACTCAAATAACGTAAATTAATAAATAAATAGATGATCAAATCTATAAAAGCCATGCACCACTTCACACCACTTTTATGGAAAATACATATATCTAAAATTACTATTAAACAAATACCTTATGGGAGACACACGAAACAACACGTTCTACACGTACAGCAGCTCCACAGAACAATAAGAGTCCCATTACCACCTCCACTAAAAATTACAAGGAAGGTTCCAGAGGCACTCCTGATAACAATACACGTGGACTAAACCCCACCATTGGCATCGGCACAAGGTCCCCAGGCGCATCCCCAACAAGGACACCCAGCCACGCGCCTGAACGTTCCCACAAGCATCAGCAGCAGGTTGCAGCAGCCTCCCAAGACGCAACATCAGCGGTTATGATAAGACAAGAAACTAAGTCAGGCGACTGGCCTTGACGTTCCTTCACGTAGTAGAAATGAGAAATTAGGAATCTAATGCATCGGCAGTGAACAAGATGAGATATCAGCGACCACCAAAATCCACGTTCTCTCACGTACGCGGGCAGACTCCCAAAAATTATAACGTTATATGGTAATACGTTATAACGTATAACGTTATGTACCATTACGATATAACGTATAACGTTATATGGTAATACGTTATAATGTAAAACTTTATGTACCATTACAATATAACGTATAACGTTGTATGGTAATACGTTATAACGTATAACGCTATGTACCATTACGATATAACGTATAACGTTATATGGTAATACGTTATAACGTACAACGTTATGTAGTATTACGTTATAACATATAACGTTATGTAGTAATACGTTATAACGTATAACGTTATGTAGCATTACGATATAACGTATAACGTTATGTAGCATTACGATATAACGTATAACGTTATATGGTAATACGTTATAACGTATAACGCTATGTACCATTACGATATAACGTATAACGCTATGTACCATTACGATATAACGTATAACGTTATATGGTAATACGTTATAACGTATAACGTTATGTAGCGTTACGATATAACGTATAACGTTATGTAGCATTACGATATAACGTATAACGTTATATGGTAATACGTTATAACGTATAACGCTATGTACCATTACGATATAACGTATAACGCTATGTACCATTACGATATAACGTATAACGTTATATGGTAATACGTTATAACGTATAACGTTATGTACCATTACGATATAACGTATAACGTTATATGGTAATACGTTATAACGTATAACGTTATGTAGTATTATGATATAACGTATAAGGTTATGTAACATTACGATATAACGTATAACGTTAATTAGCATTACGATATAACGTATAACGTTATATGGTAATACGTTATAACGTATAACGATATGTAGCATTACGGTATAACGCATAACGTTATATGGTAATGCGTTATAACTTATAACGCTATGTACCATTACGATATAAAGTATAACGTTATATGGTAATGCGTTATAACTTATAACGCTATGTACCATTACGATATAAAGTAAAACGTTATATGGTAAGGCGGTATAACGTATAACGTTATGTAGCATTACGATATAACGTATAACGTTATGTAGCATTACGATATAACGTATAACGTTATATGGTAATACGTTATAACGTATAACGTTATGTACCATTACGATATAACGTATAACGTTATATGGTAATACGTTATAACGTATAACGTTATGTACCGTTACGATATAACGTATAACGTTATGTAGTATTACGTTATAACATATAACGTTATGTAGTAATACGTTATAACGTATAACGTTATGTAGCATTACGATATAACGTATAACGTTATGTAGCATTACGATATAACGTATAACGTTATGTAGCATTACGATATAACGTATAACGTTATATGGTAATACGTTATAACGTATAACGCTATGTACCATTACGATATAACGTATAACGTTATATGGTAATACGTGATAACGTACAACGCTATGTAGTATTACGTTATAACATATAACCTTATGTAGTAATACGTTATAACGTATAACGTTATGTAGTATTACGATATAACATATAACGTTAAGTAGCATAGCGGTATAACGTATCACGTTATATAGTATTACGTTATAACGTATAACGTTATGTAGCATTACGATATAACGAATAACGTTATGTAGCATTACGATATAACGTATAACGTTATATGGTAATATGTTATAACGTACAACGTTATGTACCATTACGATATAACGTATAACATTATATGGTAATACGTTATAACGTATAACGCTATGTACCATTACGATATAACGTAAAACGTTATATGGTAATACGTTATAACGTACAACGTTATGTAGTATTACGTTATAACATATAACCTTATGTAGTAATACGTTATAACGTATAACGTTATGTAGCATTACGATATAACGTATAACGTTATATGGTAATACGTTATAACGTATAACGTTATGTAGCATCACGACATAACGTATAACGTTATGTAGCATAACGATATAACGTATAACGATATGTAGCATTACGGTATAACGTATAACGTTATGCAGCATAACGATATAACGTATGACGTTATATAGTATTACGATATAACATATAACGTTATGTAGCATAGCGGTATAACGTATCACGTTATATAGTATTACGCTATAACGTATAACGTTATGTAGCATTACGAAATAACGTATAACGTTATGTAGCATTACGATATAACGTATAACGTTATATGGTAATATGTTATAACGTACAACGTTATGTACCATTACGATATAACGTATAACGTTATATGGTAATACGTTATAACGTATAACGCTATGTACCATTACGATATAACGTATAACGTTATATGGTAATACGTGATAACGTACAACGCTATGTAGTATTACGTTATAACATATAACCTTATGTAGTAATACGTTATAACGTATAACGTTATGTAGCATTACGATATAACGTATAACGTTATATAGCATTACGTTATAACGTATAACGTTATGTAGTATTACGTTATAACGCATAACGTTATGTAGCATTACGATATAACATATAACGTTATGTAGCATAACGATATAACGTATAACGTTATGTAGCATAACGATATAACGTATAACGTTATATAGTATTATGTTATAACGTATAACGTTATGTAGCATTACGATATAACGTATAACGTTAATTAGCATTACGATATAACGTATAACGTTATATGGTAATACGTTATAACGTATAACGATATGTAGCATTACGGTATAACGTATAACGCTATGTAGTATTACGTTATAACATATAACCTTATGTAGTAATACGTTATAACGTATAACGTTATGTAGTATTATGATATAACGTATAAGGTTATGTAACATTACGATATAACGTATAACGTTAATTAGCATTACGATATAACGTATAACGTTATATGGTAATACGTTATAACGTATAACGATATGTAGCATTACGGTATAACGTATAACGTTATATGGTAATACGTTATAACGTATAACGTTATGTAGTATTATGATATAACGTATAAGGTTATGTAACATTACGATATAACGTATAACGTTAATTAGCATTACGATATAACGTATAACGTTATATGGTAATACGTTATAACGTATAACGATATGTAGCATTACGGTATAACGTATAACGTTATGCAGCATAACGATATAACGTATGACGTTATATAGTATTACGATATAACATATAACGTTATGTAGCATAGCGGTATAACGTATCACGTTATATAGTATTACGCTATAACGTATAACGTTATGTAGCATTACGAAATAACGTATAACGTTATGTAGCATTACGATATAACGTATAACGTTATATGGTAATATGTTATAACGTACAACGTTATGTACCATTACGATATAACGTATAACGTTATATGGTAATACGTTATAACGTATAACGCTATGTACCATTACGATATAACGTATAACGTTATATGGTAATACGTGATAACGTACAACGCTATGTAGTATTACGTTATAACATATAACCTTATGTAGTAATACGTTATAACGTATAACGTTATGTAGCATTACGATATAACGTATAACGTTATATAGCATTACGTGATAACGTATAACGTTATGTAGTATTACGTTATAACGCATAACGTTATGTAGCATTACGATATAACATATAACGTTATGTAGCATAACGATATAACGTATAACGTTATGTAGCATAACGATATAACGTATAACGTTATATAGTATTATGTTATAACGTATAACGTTATGTAGCATTACGATATAACGTATAACGTTAATTAGCATTACGATATAACGTATAACGTTATATGGTAATACGTTATAACGTATAACGATATGTAGCATTACGGTATAACGTATAACGCTATGTGGTATTACGTTATAACATATAACCGTATGTAGTAATACGTTATAACGTATAACGTTATGTAGTATTATGATATAACGTATAAGGTTATGTAACATTACGATATAACGTATAACGTTAATTAGCATTACGATATAACGTATAACGTTATATGGTAATACGTTATAACGTATAACGATATGTAGCATTACGGTATAACGTATAACGCTATGTAGTATTACGTTATAACATATAACCTTATGTAGTAATACGTTATAACGTATAACGTTATGTAGCATTACGATATAACGTATAACGTTATATAGCATTACGTTATAACGTATAACGTTATGTAGTATTACGTTATAACGCATAACGTTATGTAGCATTACGATATAACGTATAACGTTATGTAGCATTACGATATAACGTATGACGTTATGTAGCATAACGATATAACGCATAACGTTATATGGTAATACGTTATAACGTATAACGCTACGTACCATTACGATATAACGTATAACGTTATATGGTAATACGTTATAACGTATAACGATATGTACCATTACGATATAACGTATAACGTTATGTAGCATAACGATATAACGTATAACGTTATACAGTATTACGTTATAACGTATAACGTTATGTAGCATTACGATATAACGTATAACGTTATGTAGCATAACGATATAACGTATAACGTTATATAGTATTACGTTATAACGTATAACGTTATGTAGCATTACGATATAACGTATAACGTTATGTAGCATAACGATATAACGTATAACGTTATATAGTATTATGTTATAACGTATAACGTTATGTAGCATTACGATATAACATATAACGTTATGTAGCATAACGATA
Source organism: Bombus lapidarius (assembly GCA_936014575.1). Lineage (NCBI taxonomy): Eukaryota > Metazoa > Arthropoda > Insecta > Hymenoptera > Apidae > Bombus > Bombus lapidarius. The sequence goes on from CAKXZU010000048.1 coordinate 357,596, forward strand.
TAACGTATAACGTTATATAGTATTACGTTATAACGTATAACGTTATGTAGCATTACGATATAACATATAACGTTATGTAGCATAACGATATAACGTATAACGTTATGTAGCATAACGATATAACGCATAACGTTATATGGTAATGCGTTATAACTTATAACGCTATGTACCATTACGATATAAAGTATAACGTTATATGGTAATGCGTTATAACGTATAACGATATGTAGCATAACGATATAACGTATAACGTTATGTAGCATAACGATATAACATATAACGTTATGTAGCATAGCGGTATAACGTATCACGTTATATAGTATTACGTTATAACCTATAACGTTATGTAGCATTACGATATAACGTATAACGTTATGTAGCATTACGATATAACGTATAACGTTATATGGTAATACGTTATAACGTATAACGTTATGTACCATTACGATATAACGTATAACGTTATATGGTAATACGTTATAACGTATAACGTTATGTACCGTTACGATATAACGTATAACGTTATGTAGTATTACGATATAACGTATAACGTTATGTAGCATTACGATATAACGTATAACGTTATATGGTAATACATTATAACGTATAACGTTATGTAGCATAACGATATAACGCATAACGTTATATGGTAATACGTTATAACGTATAACGCTATGTACCATTACGATATAACGTATAACGTTATATGGTAATACGTTATAACGTATAACGATATTTAGCATTACGATATAACGTATAACGTTATGTAGCATAACGATATAACGTATAACGTTATATAGTATTACGATATAACATATAACGTTAAGTAGCATAGCGGTATAACGTATCACGTTATATAGTATTACGTTATAACGTATAACGTTATGTAGCATTACGATATAACGAATAACGTTATGTAGCATTACGATATAACGTATAACGTTATATGGTAATATGTTATAACGTACAACGTTATGTACCATTACGATATAACGTATAACGTTATATGGTAATACGTTATAACGTATAACGCTATGTACCATTACGATATAACGTAAAACGTTATATGGTAATACGTTATAACGTACAACGTTATGTAGTATTACGTTATAACATATAACCTTATGTAGTAATACGTTATAACGTATAACGTTATGTAGCATTACGATATAACGTATAACGTTATATGGTAATACGTTATAACGTATAACGTTATGTAGCATCACGACATAACGTATAACGTTATGTAGCATAACGATATAACGTATAACGTTATATAATATTACGTTATAACGTATAACGTTATGTAGCATTACGATATAACGTATAACGTTATATAGCATTACGTTATAACGTATAACGTTATGTAGTATTACGTTATAACGCATAACATTATGTAGTAATACGTTATAACGTATAACGTTATGTAGCGTTACGATATAACGTATAACGTTATGTAGTATTATGATATAACGTATAAGGTTATGTAACATTACGATATAACGTATAACGTTAATTAGCATTACGATATAACGTATAACGTTATATGGTAATACGTTATAACGTATAACGTTATGTAGCATTACGATATAACGTATGACGTTATGTAGCAAAACGATATAACGCATAACGTTATATGGTAATACGTTATAACGTATAACGCTACGTACCATTACGATATAACGTATAACGTTATATGGTAATACGTTATAACGTATAACGATATGTAGCATAACGATATAACGCATAACGTTATATGGTAATGCGTTATAACTTATAACGCTATGTACCATTACGATATAAAGTATAACGTTATATGGTAATACGTTATAACGTATAACGCTACGTACCATTACGATATAACGTATAACGTTATATGGTAATACGTTATAACGTATAACGATATGTAGCATAACGATATAACGCATAACGTTATATGGTAATGCGTTATAACGTATAACGTTATGTAGCATTACGATATAACGTATGACGTTATGTAGCAAAACGATATAACGCATAACGTTATATGGTAATACGTTATAACGTATAACGCTACGTACCATTACGATATAACGTATAACGTTATATGGTAATACGTTATAACGTATAACGATATGTAGCATAACGATATAACGCATAACGTTATATGGTAATGCGTTATAACTTATAACGCTATGTACCATTACGATATAAAGTATAACGTTATATGGTAATGCGTTATAACTTATAACGCTATGTACCATTACGATATAAAGTATAACGTTATATGGTAAGGCGTTATAACGTATAACGATATGTAGCATAACGATATAACGTATAACGTTATGTAGCATAACGATATAACATATAACGTTATGTAGCATAGCGGTATAACGTATCACGTTATATAGTATTACGTTATAACGTATAACGTTATGTAGCATTACGATATAACGTATAACGTTATGTAGCATTACGATATAACGTATGACGTTATGTAGCAAAACGATATAACGCATAACGTTATATGGTAATACGTTATAACGTATAACGCTACGTACCATTACGATATAACGTATAACGTTATATGGTAATACGTTATAACGTATAACGTTATGTAGCATTACGATATAACGTATGACGTTATGTAGCAAAACGATATAACGCATAACGTTATATGGTAATACGTTATAACGTATAACGCTACGTACCATTACGATATAACGTATAACGTTATATGGTAATACGTTATAACGTATAACGATATGTAGCATAACGATATAACGCATAACGTTATATGGTAATGCGTTATAACTTATAACGCTATGTACCATTACGATATAAAGTATAACGTTATATGGTAATGCGTTATAACTTATAACGCTATGTACCATTACGATATAAAGTATAACGTTATATGGTAAGGCGTTATAACGTATAACGATATGTAGCATAACGATATAACGTATAACGTTATGTAGCATAACGATATAACATATAACGTTATGTAGCATAACGATATAACGCATAACGTTATATGGTAATGCGTTATAACTTATAACGCTATGTACCATTACGATATAAAGTATAACGTTATATGGTAATGCGTTATAACTTATAACGCTATGTACCATTACGATATAAAGTAAAACGTTATATGGTAAGGCGGTATAACGTATAACGTTATGTAGCATTACGATATAACGTATAACGTTATGTAGCATTACGATATAACGTATAACGTTATATGGTAATACGTTATAACGTATAACGTTATGTACCATTACGATATAACGTATAACGTTATATGGTAATACGTTATAACGTATAACGTTATGTACCGTTACGATATAACGTATAACGTTATGTAGTATTACGTTATAACATATAACGTTATGTAGTAATACGTTATAACGTATAACGTTATGTAGCATTACGATATAACGTATAACGTTATGTAGCATTACGATATAACGTATAACGTTATGTAGCATTACGATATAACGTATAACGTTATATAGTATTACGATATAACATATAACGTTAAGTAGCATAGCGGTATAACGTATCACGTTATGTAGTATTACGTTATAACATATAACGTTATGTAGTAATACGTTATAACGTATAACGTTATGTAGCATTACGATATAACGTATAACGTTATGTAGCATTACGATATAACGTATAACGTTATGTAGCATTACGATATAACGTATAACGTTATGTAGCATTACGATATAACGTATAACGTTATATGGTAATATGTTATAACGTACAACGTTATGTACCATTACGATATAACGTATAACGTTATATGGTAATACGTTATAACGTATAACGCTATGTACCATTACGATATAGCGTAAAACGTTATATGGTAATACGTTATAACGTACAACGTTATGTAGTATTACGTTATAACATATAACCTTATGTAGTAATACGTTATAACGTATAACGTTATGTAGCATTACGATATAACGTATAACGTTATATGGTAATACGTTATAACGTATAACGTTATGTAGCATCACGACATAACGTATAACGTTATGTAGCATAACGATATAACGTATAACGTTATATAATATTACGTTATAACGTATAACGTTATGTAGCATTACGATATAACGTATAACGTTATATAGCATTACGTTATAACGTATAACGTTATGTAGTATTACGTTATAACGCATAACATTATGTAGTAATACGTTATAACGTATAACGTTATGTAGCGTTACGATATAACGTATAACGTTATGTAGTATTATGATATAACGTATAAGGTTATGTAGCATTACGATATGACGTATAACGTTAATTAGCATAACGATATAACGTATAACGTTATATGGTAATACGTTATAACGTATAACGTTATGTAGCATTACGATATAACGTATGACGTTATGTAGCAAAACGATATAACGCATAACGTTATATGGTAATACGTTATAACGTATAACGCTACGTACCATTACGATATAACGTATAACGTTATATGGTAATACGTTATAACGTATAACGCTACGTACCATTACGATATAACGTATAACGTTATATGGTAATACGTTATAACGTATAACGTTATGTAGCATTACGATATAACGTATGACGTTATGTAGCAAAACGATATAACGCATAACGTTATATGGTAATACGTTATAACGTATAACGCTACGTACCATTACGATATAACGTATAACGTTATATGGTAATACGTTATAACGTAGAACGATATGTAGCATAACGATATAACGCATAACGTTATATGGTAATGCGTTATAACTTATAACGCTATGTACCATTACGATATAAAGTATAACGTTATATGGTAATGCGTTATAACTTATAACGCTATGTACCATTACGATATAAAGTATAACGTTATATGGTAAGGCGTTATAACGTATAACGATATGTAGCATAACGATATAACGTATAACGTTATGTAGCATAACGATATAACATATAACGTTATGTAGCATAACGATATAACGCATAACGTTATATGGTAATGCGTTATAACTTATAACGCTATGTACCATTACGATATAAAGTATAACGTTATATGGTAATGCGTTATAACTTATAACGCTATGTACCATTACGATATAAAGTAAAACGTTATATGGTAAGGCGGTATAACGTATAACGTTATGTAGCATTACGATATAACGTATAACGTTATGTAGCATTACGATATAACGTATAACGTTATATGGTAATACGTTATAGCGTATAACGTTATGTACCATTACGATATAACGTATAACGTTATATGGTAATACGTTATAACGTATAACGTTATGTACCGTTACGATATAACGTATAACGTTATGTAGTATTACGTTATAACATATAACGTTATGTAGTAATACGTTATAACGTATAACGTTATGTAGCATTACGATATAACGTATAACGTTATGTAGCATTACGATATAACGTATAACGTTATGTAGCATTACGATATAACGTATAACGTTATATGGTAATACGTTATAACGTATAACGCTATGTACCATTACGATATAACGTATAACGTTATATGGTATGGCGTTATAACGTATAACGATATGTAGCATTACGATATAACGTATAACGTTATATGGTAATAAGTTATAACGCATAACATTATGTAGTAATACGTTATAACGTATAACGTTATGTAGCGTTACGATATAACGTATAACGTTATGTAGTATTATGATATAACGTATAAGGTTATGTAACATTACGATATAACGTATAACGTTAATTAGCATTACGATATAACGTATAACGTTATATGGTAATACGTTATAACGTATAACGTTATGTAGCAGTACGATATAACGTATGACGTTATGTAGCATAACGATATAACGCATAACGTTATATGGTAATACGTTATAACGTATAACGCTACGTACCATTACGATATAACGTATAACGTTATATGGTAATACGTTATAACGTATAACGATATGTAGCATTACGATATAACGTATAACGTTATGTAGCATAACGATATAACGTATAACGTTATACAGTATTACGTTATAACGTATAACGTTATGTAGCATTACGATATAACGTATAACGTTATGTAGCATAACGATATAGCGTATAACGTTATATAGTATTACGTTATAACGTATAACGTTATGTAGCATTACGATATAACGTATAACGTTATGTAGCATTACGTTATAACGTTATACGTTATATAGTATTACGTTATAATGTATAACGTTATGTAGCATTACGATATAACATATAACGTTATGTAGCATAGCGGTATAACGTATCACGTTATATAGTATTACGCTATAACGTATAACGTTATGTAGCATTACGATATAACGTATAACGTTATGTAGCATTACGATATATCGTATAACGTTATGTAGCATTACGATATAACGTATAACGTTATATGGTAATATGTTATAACGTACAACGTTATGTACCATTACGATATAACGTATAACGTTATATGGTAATACGTTATAACGTATAACGCTATGTACCATTACGATATAACGTATAACGTTATATGGTAATACGTTATAACGTACAACGTTATGTAGTATTACGTTATAACATATAACCTTATGTAGTAATACGTTATAACGTATAACGTTATGTAGCATTACGATATAACGTATAACGTTATATAGCATTACGTTATAACGTATAACGTTATGTAGTATTACGTTATAACGCATAACGTTATGTAGCATTACGATATAACGTATAACGTTATGTAGTATTATTATATAACGTATAAGGTTATGTAGCGTTACGATATAACGTATAACGTTATGTAGCATTACGATATAACGTATAACGTTATATGGTAATACGTTATAACGTATAACGTTATGTAGCATTACGATATAACGTATGACGTTATGTAGCATAACGATATAACGCATAACGTTATATGGTAATACATTATAACGTATAACGCTACGTACCATTACGATATAACATATAACGCTATATGGTAATACGTTATAACGTATAACGATATGTAGCATTACGATATAACGTATAACGTTATGTAGCATAACGATATAACGTATAACGTTATACAGTATTACGTTATAACGTATAACGTTATGTAGCATTACGATATAACGTATAACGTTATGTAGCATAACGATATAGCGTATAACGATATATAGTATTACGTTATAACGTATAACGTTATGTAGCATTACGATATAACGTATAACGTTAAGTAGCATTACGTTATAACGTATAACGTTATGTAGCATTACGATATAACGTATAACGTTATGTAGCATAACGATATAACGTATAACGTTATATAGTATTACGTTATAATGTATAACGTTATGTAGCATTACGATATAACATATAACGTTATGTAGCATAGCGGTATAACGTATCACGTAATATAGTATTACGCTATAACGTATAACGTTATGTAGCATTACGATATAACGTATAACGTTATGTAGCATTACGATATAACGTATAACGTTATGTAGCATTACGATATAACGTATAACGTTATATGGTAATATGTTATAACGTACAACGTTATGTACCATTACGATATAACGTATAACGTTATATGGTAATACGTTATAACGTATAACGCTATGTACCATTACGATATAACGTATAACGTTATATGGTAATACGTTATAACGTACAACGTTATGTAGTATTACGTTATAACGCATAACGTTATGTAGCATTACGATATAACATATAACGTTATGTAGCATAACGATATAACGTATAACGTTATGTAGTATTATGATATAACGTATAAGGTTATGTAACATTACGATATAACGTATAACGTTAATTAGCATTACAATATAACGTATAACGTTATATGGTAATACGCTATAACGTATAACGTTATGTAGCATTACGATATAACGTATGACGTTATGTAGCATAACGATATAACGCATAACGTTATATGGTAATACGTTATAACGTATAACGCTACGTACCATTACGATATAACGTATAACGTTATATGGTAATACGTTATAACGTATAACGATATGTAGCATTACGATATAACGTATAACGTTATGTAGCATAACGATGTAACGTATAACGTTATACAGTATTACGTTATAACGTATAACGTTATGTAGCATTACGATATAACGTATAACGTTATGTAGCATAACGATATAACGTATAACGTTATATAGTATTACGTTATAACGTATAACGTTATGTAGCATTACGATATAACGTATAACGTTATGTAGCATAACGATATAACGTATAACGTTATATAGTATTACGTTATAACGTATAACGTTATGTAGCATTACGATATAACGTATAACGTTATGTAGCATAACGTTATAACGCATAACATTATGTAGTAATACGTTATAACGTATAACGTTATGTAGCGTTACGATATAACGTATAACGTTATGTAGTATTATGATATAACGTATAAGGTTATGTAACATTACGATATAACGTATAACGTTAATTAGCATTACGATATAACGTATAACGTTATATGGTAATACGTTATAACGTATAACGTTATGTAGCAGTACGATATAACGTATGACGTTATGTAGCATAACGATATAACGCATAACGTTATATGGTAATACGTTATAACGTATAACGCTACGTACTATTACGATATAACGTATAACGTTATATGGTAATACGTTATAACGTATAACGATATGTAGCATTACGATATAACGTATAACGTTATGTAGCATAACGATATAACGTATAACGTTATACAGTATTACGTTATAACGTATAACGTTATGTAGCATTACGATATAACGTATAACGTTATGTAGCATAACGATATAGCGTATAACGTTATATAGTATTACGTTATAACGTATAACGTTATGTAACATTACGATATAACGTATAACGTTATGTAGCATTACGTTATAACGTATAACGTTATGTAGCATTACGATATAACGTATAACGTTATGTAGCATAACGATATAACGTATAACGTTATATAGTATTACGTTATAATGTATAACGTTATGTAGCATTACGATATAACATATAACGTTATGTAGCATAGCGGTATAACGTATCACGTTATATAGTATTACGCTATAACGTATAACGTTATGTAGCATTACGATATAACGTATAACGTTATGTAGCATTACGATATAACGTATAACGTTATGAAGCATTACGATATAACGTATAACGTTATATGGTAATATGTTATAACGTACAACGTTATGTACCATTACGATATAACGTATAACGTTATATGGTAATACGTTATAACGTATAACGCTATGTACCATTACGATATAACGTATAACGTTATATGGTAATACGTTATAACGTACAACGTTATGTAGTATTACGTTATAACATATAACCTTATGTAGTAATACGTTATAACGTATAACGTTATGTAGCATTACGATATAACGTATAACGTTATATAGCATTACGTTATAACGTATAACGTTATGTAGTATTACGTTATAACGCATAACGTTATGTAGCATTACGATATAACATATAACGTTATGTAGCATAACGATATAACGTATAACGTTATGTAGTATTATGATATAACGTATAAGGTTATGTAACATTACGATATAACGTATAACGTTAATTAGCATTACGATATAACGTATAACGTTATATGGTAATACGTTATAACGTATAACGTTATGTAGCATTACGATATAACGTATGACGTTATGTAGCATAACGATATAACGCATAACGTTATATGGTAATACGTTATAACGTATAACGCTACGTACCATTACGATATAACGTATAACGTTATATGGTAATACGTTATAACGTATAACGATATGTAGCATTACGATATAACGTATAACATTATGTAGCATAACGATATAACGTATAACGTTATACAGTATTACGTTATAACGTATAACGTTATGTAGCATTACGATATAACGTATAACGTTATATAGCATTACGTTATAACGTATAACGTTATGTAGTATTACGTTATAACGTATAACGTTATGTAGCATTACGATATAACGTATAACGTTATGTAGCATAACGATATAACGTATAACGTTATATAGTATTACGTTATAACGTATAACGTTATGTAGCATTACGATATAACGTATAACGTTATGTAGCATAACGTTATAACGCATAACATTATGTAGTAATACGTTATAACGTATAACGTTATGTAGCGTTACGATATAACGTATAACGTTATGTAGTATTATGATATAACGTATAAGGTTATGTAACATTACGATATAACGTATAACGTTAATTAGCATTACGATATAACGTATAACGTTATATGGAAATACGTTATAACGTATAACGTTATGTAGCAGTACGATATAACGTATGACGTTATGTAGCATAACGATATAACGCATAACGTTATATGGTAATACGTTATAACGTATAACGCTACGTACCATTACGATATAACGTATAACGTTATATGGTAATACGTTATAACGTATAACGATATGTAGCATTACGACATAACGTATAACGTTATGTAGCATAACGATATAACGTATAACGTTATACAGTATTACGTTATAACGTATAACGTTATGTAGCATTACGATATAACGTATAACGTTATATGGTAATATGTTATAACGTACAACGTTATGTACCATTACGATATAACGTATAACGTTATATGGTAATACGTTATAACGTATAACGCTATGTACCATTACGATATAACGTATAACGTTATATGGTAATACGTTATAACGTACAACGTTATGTAGTATTACGTTATAACATATAACCTTATGTAGTAATACGTTATAACGTATAACGTTATGTAGCATTACGATATAACGTATAACGTTATATAGCATTACGTTATAACGTATAACGTTATGTAGTATTACGTTATAACGCATAACGTTATGTAGCATTACGATATAACATATAACGTTATGTAGCATAACGATATAACGTATAACGTTATGTAGTATTATGATATAACGTATAAGGTTATGTAACATTACGATATAACGTATAACGTTAATTAGCATTACGATATAACGTATAACGTTATGTGGTAATACGTTATAACGTATAACGTTATGTAGCATTACGATATAACGTATGACGTTATGTAGCATAACGATATAACGCATAACGTGATATGGTAATACGTTATAACGTATAACGCTACGTACCATTACGATATAACGTATAACGTTATATGGTAATACGTTATAACGTATAACGATATGTAGCATTACGATATAACGTATAACGTTATGTAGCATAACGATATAACGTATAACGTTATATAGTATTATGTTATAACGTATAACGTTATGTAGCATTACGATATAACATATAACGTTATGTAGCATATCGATATAACGTATAACGTTATATAGTATTACGTTATAACGTATAACGTTATGTAGCATTACGATATAACATATAACGTTATGTAGCATAACGATATAACGTATAACGTTATGTAGCATAACGATATAACGCATAACGTTATATGGTAATGCGTTATAACTTATAACGCTATGTACCATTACGATATAAAGTATAACGTTATATGGTAATGCGCTATAACGTATAACGATATGTAGCATAACGATATAACGTATAACGTTATGTAACATTACGATATAACGTATAACGTTAATTAGCATTACGATATAACGTATAACGTTATATGGTAATACGTTATAACGTATAACGTTATGTAGCATTACGATATAACGTATAAAGTTATGTAGCATAACGATATAACGTATAACGTTATATAGTATTACGTTATAACGTATAACGTTATGTAGCATTACGATATAACGTATAACGTTATGTAGTATTACGTTATAACATATAACCTTATGTAGTAATACGTTATAACGTATAACGTTATGTAGCATTACGATATAACGTATAACGTTATATAGCATTACGTTATAACGTATAACGTTATGTAGTATTACGTTATAACGCATAACGTTATGTAGCATTACGATATAACATATAACGTTATGTAGCATAACGATATAACGTATAACGTTATGTAGTATTATGATATAACGTATAAGGTTATGTAACATTACGATATAACGTATAACGTTAATTAGCATTACGATATAACGTATAACGTTATGTGGTAATACGTTATAACGTATATCGTTATGTAGCATTACGATATAACGTATGACGTTATGTAGCATAACGATATAACGCATAACGTGATATGGTAATACGTTATAACGTATAACGCTACGTACCATTACGATATAACGTATAACGTTATATGGTAATACGTTATAACGTATAACGATATGTAGCATTACGATATAACGTATAACGTTATGTAGCATAACGATATAACGTATAACGTTATATAGTATTATGTTATAACGTATAACGTTATGTAGCATTACGATATAACATATAACGTTATGTAGCATAACGATATAACGTATAACGTTATATAGTATTACGTTATAACGTATAACGTTATGTAGCATTACGATATAACATATAACGTTATGTAGCATAACGATATAACGTATAACGTTATGTAGCATAACGATATAACGCATAACGTTATATGGTAATGCGTTATAACTTATAACGCTATGTACCATTACGATATAAAGTATAACGTTATATGGTAATGCGCTATAACGTATAACGATATGTAGCATAACGATATAACGTATAACGTTATGTAACATTACGATATAACGTATAACGTTAATTAGCATTACGATATAACGTATAACGTTATATGGTAAGACGTTATAACGTATAACGTTATGTAGCAGTACGATATAACGTATGACGTTATGTAGCATAACGATATAACGCATAACGTTATATGGTAATACGTTATAACGTATAACGCTACGTACCATTACGATATAACGTATAACGATATGTAGCATTACGATATAACGTATAACGTTATGTAGCATAACGATATAACGTATAACGTTATACAGTATTACGTTATAACGTATAACGTTATGTAGCATTACGATATAACGTATAACGTTATATGGTAATATGTTATAACGTACAACGTTATGTACCATTACGATATAACGTATAACGTTATATGGTAATACGTTATAACGTATAACGCTATGTACCATTACGACATAACGTATAACGTTATATGGTAATACGTTATAACGTACAACGTTATGTAGTATTACGTTATAACATATAACCTTATGTAGTAATACGTTATAACGTATAACGTTATGTAGCATTACGATATAACGTATAACGTTATATAGCATTACGTTATAACGTATAACGTTATGTAGTATTACGTTATAACGCATAACGTTATGTAGCATTACGATATAACATATAACGTTATGTAGCATAACGATATAACGTATAACGTTATGTAGTATTATGATATAACGTATAAGGTTATGTAACATTACGATATAACGTATAACGTTAATTAGCATTGCGATATAACGTATAACGTTATGTGGTAATACGTTATAACGTATAACGTTATGTAGCATTACGATATAACGTATGACGTTATGTAGCATAACGATATAACGCATAACGTTATGTAGTATTATGATATAACGTATAAGGTTATGTAACATTACGATATAACGTATAACGTTAATTAGCATTGCGATATAACGTATAACGTTATGTGGTAATACGTTATAACGTATAACGTTATGTAGCATTACGATATAACGTATGACGTTATGTAGCATAACGATATAACGCATAACGTGATATGGTAATACGTTATAACGTATAACGCTACGTACCATTACGATATAACGTATAACGTTATATGGTAATACGTTATAACGTATAACGATATGTAGCATTACGATATAACGTATAACGTTATGTAGCATAACGGTATAACGTATCACGTTATGTAGCATAGCGGTATAACGTATCACGTTATATAGTATTACGTTATAACGTATAACGTTATGTAGCATTACGATATAACGTATAACGTTATGTACCATTACGATATAACGTAAAACGTTATATGGTAATACGTTATAACGTACAACGTTATGTAGTATTACGTTATAACATATAACCTTATGTAGTAATACGTTATAACGTATAACGTTATGTGGCATTACGATATAACGTATAACGTTATATGGTAATACGTTATAACGTATAACGTTATGTAGCATCACGACATAACGTTTAACGTTATGTAGCATAACGATATAACGTATAACGTTATATAATATTACGTTATAACGTATAACGTTATGTAGTATTACGTTATAACGCATAACATTATGTAGTAATACGTTATAACGTATAACGTTATGTAGCGTTACGATATAACGTATAACGTTATGTAGTATTATGATATAACGTATAAGGTTATGTAGTATTACGTTATAACATATAACGTTATGTAGCATAACGATATAACGTATAACGTTATGTAGCATAACGATATAACGCATAACGTTATATGGTAATGCGTTATAACTTATAACGCTATGTACCATTACGATATAAAGTATAACGTTATATGGTAATGCGCTATAACGTATAACGATATGTAGCATAACGATATAACGTATAACGTTATGTAACATTACGATATAACGTATAACGTTAATTAGCATTACGATATAACGTATAACGTTATATGGTAATACGTTATAACGTATAACGTTATGTAGCAGTACGATATAACGTATGACGTTATGTAGCATAACGATATAACGCATAACGTTATATGGTAATACGTTATAACGTATAACGCTACGTACCATTACGATATAACGTATAACGTTATATGGTAATACGTTATAACGTATAACGATATGTAGCATTGCGATATAACGTATAACGTTATGTAGCATAACGATATAACGTATAACGTTATACAGTATTACGTTATAACGTATAACGTTGTGTAGCATTACGATATAACGTATAACGTTATATGGTAATATGTTATAACGTACAACGTTATGTACCATTACGATATAACGTATAACGTTATATGGTAATACGTTATAACGTATAACGCTATGTACCATTACGACATAACGTATAACGTTATATGGTAATACGATATAACGTACAACGTTATGTAGTATTACGTTATAACATATAACCTTATGTAGTAATACGTTATAACGTATAACGTTATGTAGCATTACGATATAACGTATAACGTTATATAGCATTACGTTATAACGTATAACGTTATGTAGTATTACGTTATAACGCATAACGTTATGTAGCATTACGATATAACATATAACGTTATGTAGCATAACGATATAACGTATAACGTTATGTAGTATTATGATATAACGTATAAGGTTATGTAACATTACGATATAACGTATAACGTTAATTAGCATTACGATATAACGTATAACGTTATATGGTAAGACGTTATAACGTATAACGTTATGTAGCATTACGATATAACGTATGACGTTATGTAGCATAACGATATAACGCATAACGTGATATGGTAATACGTTATAACGTATAACGCTACGTACCATTACGATATAACGTATAACGTTATATGGTAATACGTTATAACGTATAACGATATGTAGCATTACGATATAACGTATAACGTTATGTAGCATAACGATATAACGTATAACGTTATATAGTATTATGTTATAACGTATAACGTTATGTAGCATTACGATATAACATATAACGTTATGTAGCATAACGATATAACGTATAACGTTATATAGTATTACGTTATAACGTATAACGTTATGTAGCATTACGATATAACATATAACGTTATGTAGCATCACGATATAACGTATAACGTTATGTAGCATAACGATATAACGCATAACGTTATATGGTAATGCGTTATAACTTATAACGCTGTGTACCATTACGATATAAAGTATAACGTTATGTAGCATAACGATATAACGCATAACGTGATATGGTAATACGTTATAACGTATAACGCTACGTACCATTACGATATAACGTATAACGTTATATGGTAATACGTTATAACGTATAACGATATGTAGCATAACGATATAACGTATAACGTTATGTAGCATAACGATATAACATATAACGTTATGTAGCATAGCGGTATAACGTATCACGTTATATAGTATTACGTTATAACGTATAACGTTATGTAGCATTACGATATAACGTATAACGTTATGTAGCATTACGATATAACGTATAACGTTATATGGTAATACGTTATAACGTATAACGTTATGTACCATTACGATATAACGTATAACGTTATATGGTAATACGTTATAACGTATAACGTTATGTACCGTTACGATATAACGTATAACGTTATGTAGTATTACGTTATAACATATAACGTTATGTAGTAATACGTTATAACGTATAACGTTATGTAGCATTACGATATAACGTATAACGTTATGTAGCATTACGATATAACGTATAACGTTATGTAGCATTACGATATAACGTATAACGTTATATGGTAATACGTTATAACGTATAACGTTATGTAGCATAACGATATAACGCATAACGTTATATGGTAATACGTTATAACGTATAACGCTATGTACCATTACGATATAACGTATAACGTTATATGGTAATACGTTATAACGTATAACGATATGTAGCATTACGATATAACGTATAACGTTATGTAGCATAACGATATAACGTATAACGTTATATAGTATTACGATATAACATATAACGTTATATGGTAATACGTTATAACGTATAACGTTATGTACCGTTACGATATAACGTATAACGTTATGTAGTATTACGTTATAACATATAACGTTATGTACTAATACGTTATAACGTATAACGTTATGTAGCATTACGATATAACGTATAACGTTATGTAGCATAGCGGTATAACGTATCACGTTATATAGTATTACGTTATAACGTATAACGTTATGTAGCATTACGATATAACGAATAACGTTATGTAGCATTACGATATAACGTATAACGTTATATGGTAATATGTTATAACGTAAAACGTTATGTACCATTACGATATAACGTATAACGTTATATGGTAATACGTTATAACGTATAACGCTATGTACCATTACGAGATAACGTAAAACGTTATATGGTAATACGTTATAACGTACAACGTTATGTAGTATTACGTTATAACATATAACCTTATGTAGTAATACGTTATAACGTATAACGTTATGTGGCATTACGATATAACGTATAACGTTATATGGTAATACGTTATAACGTATAACGTTATGTAGCATCACGACATAACGTTTAACGTTATGTAGCATAACGATATAACGTATAACGTTATATAATATTACGTTATAACGTATAACGTTATGTAGTATTACGTTATAACGCATAACATTATGTAGTAATACGTTATAACGTATAACGTTATGTAGCGTTACGATATAACGTATAACGTTATGTAGTATTATGATATAACGTATAAGGTTATGTAACATTACGATATAACGTATAACGTTAATTAGCATTACGATATAACGTATAACGTGGTATGGTAATACGTTATAACGTATAACGTTATGTAGCATTACGATATAACGTATGACGTTATGTAGCAAAACGATATAACGCATAACGATATATGGTAATACGTTATAACGTATAACGCTACGTACCATTACGATATAACGTGTAACGTTATATGGTAATACGTTATAACGTATAACGATATGTAGCATAACGATATAACGCATAACGTTATATGGTAATGCGTTATAACTTATAACGCTATGTACCATTACGATATAAAGTATAACGTTATATGGTAATGCGTTATAACGTATAACGATATGTAGCATTACGATATAACGTATAACGTTATGTAGCATAACGATATATCATATAACGTTATGTAGCATAGCGGTATAACGTATCACGTTATATAGTATTACGTTATAACGTATAACGTTATGTAGCATTACGATATAAGGTATAACGTTATGTAGCATTACGATATAACGTATAACGTTATATGGTAATACGTTATAACGTATAACGTTATGTACCATTACGATATAACGTATAACGTTATATGGTAATACGTTATAACGTATAACGTTATGTACCATTACGATATAACGTATAACGTTATATGGTAATACGTTATAACGTACAACGTTATGTAGTATTACGTTATAACATATAACGTTATGTAGTAATATGTTATTACGTATAACGTTATGTAGCATTACGATATAACGCATAACATTATGTAGTAATACGTTATAACGTATAACGTTATGTAGCGTTACGATATAACGTATAACGTTATGTAGCATAACGATATAACGCATAACGTTATATGGTAATACGTTATAACGTATAACGCTATGTACCATTACGATATAACGTATAACGTTATATGGTATGGCGTTATAACGTATAACGATATGTAGCATTACGATATAGCGTATAACGTTATATGGTAATACGTTATAACGTACAACGTCATGTAGTATTACGTTATAACGTATAACGTTATGTAGTAATACGTTATAACGTATAACGTTATGTAGCGTTACGATATAACGTATAACGTTATGTAGTATTATGATATAACGTATAAGGTTATGTAACATTACGATATAACGTATAACGTTAATTAGCATTACGATATAACGTACAACGTTATATGGTAATACGTTATAACGTATAACGTTATGTAACATTACGATATAACGTATAACGTTATGTAGCATAACGATATAACGCATAACGTTATATGGTAATACGTTATAACGTATAACGCTATGTACCATTACGATATAACGTATAACGTTATATGGTAATACGTTATAACGTATAACGATATGTAGCATTACGATATAACGTATAACGTTATGTAGCAAAACGATATAACGTATAACGTTATATAGTATTACGATATAACATATAACGTTATGTAGCATAGCGGTATAACGTATCACGTTATATAGTATTACGTTATAACGTATAACGTTATGTAGCATTACGATATAACGAATAACGTTATGTAGCATTACGATATAACGTATAACGTTATATGGTAATATGTTATAACGTACAACGTTATGTACCATTACAATATAACGTATAACGTTATATGGTAATACGTTATAACGTATAACGCTATGTACCATTACGATATAACGTATAACGTTATATGGTAATACGTTATACCGTACAACGTTATGTAGTATTACGTTATAACATATAACCTTATGTAGTAATACGTTATAATGTATAACGTTATGTAGCATTACGATATAACGTATAACGTTATATGGTAATACGTTATAACGTATAACGTTATGTAGCATCACGACATAACGTATAACGTTATGTAGCATAACGATATAACGTATAACGTTATATAATATTACGTTATAACGTATAAAGTTATGTAGCATTACGATATTACGTATAACGTTATGTAGCATAACGATATAACGTATAACGTTATGTAGTATTACGTTATAACGCATAACATTATGTAGTAATACGTTATAACGTATAACGTTATGTAGCGTTACGATATAACGTATAACATTATGTAGTATTATGATATAACGTATAAGGTTATGTAACATTACGATATAACGTATAACGTTAATTAGCATTACGATATAACGTATAACGTTATATGGTAATACGTTATAACGTATAACGTTATGTAGCATTACGATATAACGTATGACGTTATGTACCATAACGATATAACGCATAACGTTATATGGTAATACGTTATAACGTATAACGCTACGTACCATTACGATATAACGTATAACGTTGTATGGTAATACGTTATAACGTATAACGATATGTAGCATTACGATATAACGTATAACGTTATGTAGCATTACGTTATAACGTATAACGTTATGTAGCATTACGATATAACGTATAACGTTATGTAGCATAACGATATAACGTATAACGTTATATAGTATTACGTTATAATGTATAACGTTATGTAGCAT
The DNA here is from genome assembly GCA_936014575.1 of Bombus lapidarius. Classification (NCBI taxonomy): domain Eukaryota; kingdom Metazoa; phylum Arthropoda; class Insecta; order Hymenoptera; family Apidae; genus Bombus; species Bombus lapidarius. Next base: position 377,599 of record CAKXZU010000048.1, read on the forward strand.
TACTATATAACATATAACGTTATGTAGCATAGCGGTATAACGTATCACGTTATATAGTATTACGCTATAACGTATAACGTTATGTAGCATTACGATATAACGTATAACGTTATGTAGCATTACGATATAACGTATAACGTTATATGGTAATATGTTATAACGTACAACGTTATGTACCATTACGATATAACGTATAACGTTATATGGTAATACGTTATAACGTATAACGCTATGTACCATTACAATATAACGTATAACGTTATATGGTAATACGTTATAACGTACAACGTTATGTAGTATTACGTTATAACATATAACCTTATGTAGTAATACGTTATAAAGTATAACGTTATGTAGCATTACGATATAACGTATAACGTTATATAGCATTACGTTATAACGTATAACGTTATGTAGTATTACGTTATAACGCATAACGTTATGTAGCATTACGATATAACATATAACGTTATGTAGCATAACGATATAACGTATAACGTTATGTAGTATTATGATATAACGTATAAGGTTATGTAACATTACGATATAACGTATACCGTTAATTAGCATTACGATATAACGTATAACGTTATATGGTAATACGTTATAACGTATAACGTTATGTAGCATTACGATATAACGTATGACGTTATGTAGCATAACGATATAACGCATAACGTTATATGGTAATACGTTATAACGTATAACGCTACGTACCATTACGATATAACGTATAACGTTGTATGGTAATACGTTATAACGTATAACGATATGTAGCATTACGATATAACGTATAACGTTATGTAGCATAACGATATAACGTATAACGTTATACAGTATTACGTTATAACGTATAACGTTATGTAGCATTACGATATAACGTATAACGTTATGTAGCATAACGATATAACGTATAACGTTATATAGTATTACGTTATAACGTATAACGTTATGTAGCATTACGATATAACGTATAACGTTATGTAGCATAACGATATAACGTATAACGTTATATAGTATTACGTTATAACGTATAACGTTATGTAGCATTACGATATAACGTATAACGTTATGTAGCATAACGTTATAACGCATAACATTATGTAGTAATACGTTATAACGTATAACGTTATGTAGCGTTTCGATATAACGTATAACGTTATGTAGCATAACGATATAACGTATAACGTTATGTAGCATAACAATATAACGTATAACGTTATATGGTAATATGTTATAACGTACAACGTTATGTAGCATAACGATATAAGGTATAACGTTATACAGTATTACGTTATAACGTATAACGTTATGTAGCATTACGATATAACGTATAACGTTATGTAGCATAACGATATAACGTATAACGTTATATAGTATTACGTTATAACGTATAACGTTATGTAGCATTACGATATAACGTATAACGTTATGTAGCATAACGATATAACGTATAACGTTATATAGTATTACGTTATAACGTATAACGTTATGTAGCATTACGATATAACGTATAACGTTATGTAGTAATACGTTATAACGTATAACGTTATGTAGCATTACGATATAACGTATAACGTTATGTAGCATAACAATATAACGTATAACGTTATACAGTATTACGTTATAACGTATAACGTTATGTAGCATTACGATATAACGTATAACGTTATATGGTAATATGTTATAACGTACAACGTTATGTACCATTACGATATAACGTATAACGTTATGTGGTAATACGTTATAACGTATAACGCTATGTACCATTACGATATAACGTATAACGTTATATGGTAATACGTTATAACGTACAACGTTATGTAGTATTACGTTATAACATATAACCTTATGTAGTAATACGTTATAACGTATAAGGTTATGTAGCATTACGATATAACGTATAACGTTATATAGCATTACGTTATAACGTATAACGTTATGTAGTATTACGTTATAACGCATAACGTTATGTAGCATTACGATATAACATATAACGTTATGTAGTAATACGTTATAACGTATAAGGTTATGTAGCATAACAATATAACGTATAACGTTATACAGTATTACGTTATAACGTATAACGTTATGTAGCATTACGATATAACGTATAACGTTATATAGTAATATGTTATAACGTAAAACGTTATGTACCATTACGATATAACGTATAACGTTATATGGTAATACGTTATAACGTATAACGCTATGTACCATTACGATATAACGTAAAACGTTATATGGTAATACGTTATAACGTACAACGTTATGTAGTATTACGTTATAACATATAACCTTATGTAGTAATACGTTATAACGTATAACGTTATGTGGCATTACGATATAACGTATAACGTTATATGGTAATACGTTATAACGTATAACGTTATGTAGCATCACGACATAACGTTTAACGTTATGTAGCATAACGATATAACGTATAACGTTATATAATATTACGTTATAACGTATAACGTTATGTAGTATTACGTTATAACGCATAACATTATGTAGTAATACGTTATAACGTATAACGTTATGTAGCGTTACGATATAACGTATAACGTTATGTAGTATTATGATATAACGTATAAGGTTATGTAACATTACGATATAACGTATAACGTTAATTAGCATTACGATATAACGTATAACGTGATATGGTAATACGTTATAACGTATAACGTTATGTAGCATTACGATATAACGTATGACGTTATGTAGCAAAACGATATAACGCATAACGTTATATGGTAATACGTTATAACGTATAACGCTACGTACCATTACGATATAACGTGTAACGTTATATGGTAATACGTTATAACGTATAACGCTATGTACCATTACGATATAACGTACAACGTTATGTAGTATTACGTTATAACATATAACCTTATGTAGTAATACGTTATAACGTATAACGTTATGTGGCATAGCGGTATAACGTATCACGTTATATAGTATTACGTTATAACGTATAACGTTATGTAGCATTACGATATAAGGTATAACGTTATGTAGCATTACGATATAACGTATAACGTTATATGGTAATACGTTATAACGTATAACGTTATGTACCATTACGATATAACGTATAACGTTATATGGTAATACGTTATAACGTATAACGTTATGTACCATTACGATATAACGTATAACGTTATATGGTAATACGTTATAACGTACAACGTTATGTAGTATTACGTTATAACGTATCACGTTATATAGTATTACGTTATAACGTATAACGTTATGTAGCATTACGATATAAGGTATAACGTTATGTAGCATTACGATATAACGTATGACGTTATGTAGCATAACGATATAACGTATAACGTTATGTAGCATTACGATATAACGAATAACGTTATGTAGCATTACGATATAACGTATAACGTTATATGGTAATATGTTATAACGTAAAACGTTATGTACCATTACGATATAACGTATAACGTTATATGGTAATACGTTATAACGTATAACGCTATGTACCATTACGATATAACGTACAACGTTATGTAGTATTACGTTATAACATATAACCTTATGTAGTAATACGTTATAACGTATAACGTTATGTGGCATTACGATATAACGTATAACGTTATATGGTAATACGTTATAACGTATAACGTTATGTAGCATCACGACATAACGTTTAACGTTATGTAGCATAACGATATAACGTATAACGTTATATAATATTACGTTACAACGTATAACGTTATGTAGTATTACGTTATAACGCATAACATTATGTAGTAATACGTTATAACGTATAACGTTATGTAGCGTTACGATATAACGTATAACGTTATGTAGTATTATGATATAACGTATAAGGTTATGTAACATTACGATATAACGTATAACGTTAATTAGCATTACGATATAACGTATAACGTGATATGGTAATACGTTATAACGTATAACGTTATGTAGCATTACGATATAACGTATGACGTTATGTAGCAAAACGATATAACGCATAACGTTATATGGTAATACGTTATAACGTATAACGCTACGTACCATTACGATATAACGTGTAACGTTATATGGTAATACGTTATAACGTATAACGATATGTAGCATAACGATATAACGCATAACGTTATATGGTAATGCGTTATAACTTATAACGCTATGTACCATTACGATATAAAGTATAACGTTATATGGTAATGCGTTATAACGTATAACGATATGTAGCATTACGATATAACGTATAACGTTATGTAGCATAACGATATATCATATAACGTTATGTAGCATAGCGGTATAACGTATCACGTTATATAGTATTACGTTATAACGTATAACGTTATGTAGCATTACGATATAAGGTATAACGTTATGTAGCATTACGATATAACGTATAACGTTATATGGTAATACGTTATAACGTATAACGTTATGTACCATTACGATATAACGTATAACGTTATATGGTAATACGTTATAACGTATAACGTTATGTACCATTACGATATAACGTATAACGTGATATGGTAATACGTTATAACGTACAACGTTATGTAGTATTACGTTATAACATATAACGTTATGTAGTAATATGTTATAACGTATAACGTTATGTAGCATTACGATATAACGCATAACATTATGTAGTAATACGTTATAACGTATAACGTTATGTAGCGTTACGATATAACGTATAACGTTATGTAGCATAACGATATAACGCATAACGTTATATGGTAATACGTTATAACGTATAACGCTATGTACCATTACGATATAACGTATAACGTTATATGGTATGGCGTTATAACGTATAACGATATGTAGCATTACGATATAACGTATAACGTTATATGGTAATACGTTATAACGTACAACGTCATGTAGTATTACGTTATAACGTATAACGTTATGTAGTAATACGTTATAACGTATAACGTTATGTAGCGTTACGATATAACGTATAACGTTATGTAGTATTATGATATAACGTATAAGGTTATGTAACATTACGATATAACGTATAACGTTAATTAGCATTACGATATAACGTACAACGTTATATGGTAATACGTTATAACGTATAACGTTATGTAACATTACGATATAACGTATAACGTTATGTAGCATAACGATATAACGCATAACGTTATATGGTAATACGTTATAACGTATAACGCTATGTACCATTACGATATAACGTATAACGTTATATGGTAATACGTTATAACGTATAACGATATGTAGCATTACGATATAACGTATAACGTTATGTAGCAAAACGATATAACGTATAACGTTATATAGTATTACGATATAACATATAACGTTATGTAGCATAGCGGTATAACGTATCACGTTATATAGTATTACGTTATAACGTATAACGTTATGTAGCATTACGATATAACGAATAACGTTATGTAGCATTACGATATAACGTATAACGTTATATGGTAATATGTTATAACGTACAACGTTATGTACCATTACGATATAACGTATAACGTTATATGGTAATACGTTATAACGTATAACGCTATGTACCATTACGATATAACGTATAACGTTATATGGTAATACGTTATAACGTACAACGTTATGTAGTATTACGTTATAACATATAACCTTATGTAGTAATACGTTATAATGTATAACGTTATGTAGCATTACGATATAACGTATAACGTTATATGGTAATACGTTATAACGTATAACGTTATGTAGCATCACGACATAACGTATAACGTTATGTAGCATAACGATATAACGTATAACGTTATATAATATTACGTTATAACGTATAAAGTTATGTAGCATTACGATATAACGTATAACGTTATGTAGCATAACGATATAACGTATAACGTTATGTAGTATTACGTTATAACGCATAACATTATGTAGTAATACGTTATAACGTATAACGTTATGTAGCGTTACGATATAACGTATAACGTTATGTAGTATTATGATATAACGTATAAGGTTATGTAACATTACGATATAACGTATAACGTTAATTAGCATTACGATATAACGTATAACGTTATATGGTAATACGTTATAACGTATAACGTTATGTAGCATTACGGTATAACGTATGACGTTATGTACCATAACGATATAACGCATAACGTTATATGGTAATACGTTATAACGTATAACGCTACGTACCATTACGATATAACGTATAACGTTGTATGGTAATACGTTATAACGTATAACGATATGTAGCATTACGATATAACGTATAACGTTATGTAGCATTACGTTATAACGTATAACGTTATGTAGCATTACGATATAACGTATAACGTTATGTAGCATAACGATATAACGTATAACGTTATATAGTATTACGTTATAATGTATAACGTTATGTAGCATTACGATATAACATATAACGTTATGTAGCATAGCGGTATAACGTATCACGTTATATAGTATTACGCTATAACGTATAACGTTATGTAGCATTACGATATAACGTATAACGTTATGTAGCATTACGATATAACGTATAACGTTATATGGTAATATGTTATAACGTACAACGTTATGTACCATTACGATATAACGTATAACGTTATATGGTAATACGTTATAACGTATAACGCTATGTACCATTACAATATAACGTATAACGTTATATGGTAATACGTTATAACGTACAACGTTATGTAGTATTACATTATAACATATAACGTTATATGGTAATACGTTATAACGTATAACGCTATGTACCATTACGATATAACGTAAAACGTTATATGGTAATACGTTATAACGTACAACGTTATGTAGTATTAGGTTTTAACATATAACCTTATGTAGTAATACGTTATAACGTATAACGTTATGTGGCATTACGATATAACGTATAACGTTATATGGTAATACGTTATAACGTATAACGTTATGTAGCATCACGACATAACGTTTAACGTTATGTAGCATAACGATATAACGTATAACGTTATATAATATTACGTTATAACGTATAACGTTATGTAGTATTACGTTATAACGCATAACATTATGTAGTAATACGTTATAACGTATAACGTTATGTAGCGTTACGATATAACGTATAACGTTATGTAGTATTATGATATAACGTATAAGGTTATGTAACATTACGATATAACGTATAACGTTAATTAGCATTACGATATAACGTATAACGTGATATGGTAATACGTTATAACGTATAACGTTATGTAGCATTACGATATAACGTATGACGTTATGTAGCATTACGATATAACGTATAACGTTATATGGTAATATGTTATAACGTACAACGTTATGTACCATTACGATATAACGTATAACGTTATATGGTAATACGTTATAACGTATAACGCTATGTACCATTACAATATAACGTATAACGTTATATGGTAATACGTTATAACGTACAACGTTATGTAGTATTACGTTATAACATATAACCTTATGTAGTAATACGTTATAACGTATAACGTTATGTAGCATTACGATATAACGTATAACGTTATATAGCATTACGTTATAACGTATAACGTTATGTAGTATTACGTTATAACGCATAACGTTATGTAGCATTACGATATAACATATAACGTTATGTAGCATAACGATATAACGTATAACGTTATGTAGTATTATGATATAACGTATAAGGTTATGTAACATTACGATATAACGTATAACGTTAATTAGCATTACGATATAACGTATAACGTTATATGGTAATACGTTATAACGTATAACGTTATGTAGCATTACGATATAACGTATGACGTTATGTAGCATAACGATATAACGCATAACGTTATATGATAATACGTTATAACGTATAACGCTACGTACCATTACGATATAACGTATAACGTTATATGGTAATACGTTATAACGTATAACGATATGTAGCATTACGATATAACGTATAACGTTATGTAGCATAACGATATAACGTATAACGTTATACAGTATTACGTTATAACGTATAACGTTATGTAGCATAGCGGTATAACGTATCACGTTATATAGTATTACGTTATAACGTATAACGTTATGTAGCATTACGATATAAGGTATAACGTTATGTAGCATTACGATATAACGTATAACGTTATATGGTAATACGATATAACGTATAACGTTATGTAGCATTACGATATAACGTATAACGTTATGTAGCATAACGATATATCATATAACGTTATGTAGCATAGCGGTATAACGTATCACGTTATATAGTATTACGTTATAACGTATAACGTTATGTAGCATTACGATATAAGGTATAACGTTATGTAGCATTACGATATAACGTATAACGTTATATGGTAATACGATATAACGTATAACGTTATGTACCATTACGATATAACGTATAACGTTATATGGTAATACGTTATAACGTATAACGTTATGTACCATTACGATATAACGTATAACGTTATATGGTAATACGTTATAACGTACAACGTTATGTAGTATTACGTTATAACATATAACGTTATGTAGTAATATGTTATAACGTATAACGTTATGTAGCATTACGATATAACGCATAACATTATGTAGTAATACGTTATAACGTATAACGTTATGTAGCGTTACGATATAACGTATAACGTTATGTAGCATAACGATATAACGCATAACGTTATATGGTAATACGTTATAACGTATAACGCTATGTACCATTACGATATAACGTATAACGTTATATGGTATGGCGTTATAACGTATAACGATATGTAGCATTACGATATAACGTATAACGTTATATGGTAATACGTTATAACGTACAACGTCATGTAGTATTACGTTATAACGTATAACGTTATGTAGTAATACGTTATAACGTATAACGTTATGTAGCGTTACGATATAACGTATAACGTTATGTAGTATTATGATATAACGTATAAGGTTATGTAACATTACGATATAACGTATAACGATAATTAGCATTACGATATAACGTACAACGTTATAAGTAATACGTTATAACGTATAACGTTATGTAACATTACGATATAACGTATAACGTTATGTAGCATAACGATATAACGCATAACGTTATATGGTAATACGTTATAACGTATAACGCTATGTACCATTACGATATAACGTATAACGTTATATAGTATTACGTTATAACGTATAACGTTATGTAGCATTACGATATAACGAATAACGTTATGTAGCATTACGATATAACGTATAACGTTATATGGTAATATGTTATAACGTACAACGTTATGTACCATTACGATATAACGTATAACGTTATATGGTAATACGTTATAACGTATAACGCTATGTACCATTACGATATAACGTATAACGTTATATGGTAATACGTTATAACGTACAACGTTATGTAGTATTACGTTATAACATATAACCTTATGTAGTAATACGTTATAATGTATAACGTTATGTAGCATTACGATATAACGTATAACGTTATATGGTAATACGTTATAACGTATAACGTTATGTAGCATCACGACATAACGTATAACGTTATGTAGTATTACGTTATAACGCATAACATTATGTAGTAATACGTTATAACGTATAACGTTATGTAGCGTTACGATATAACGTATAACGTTATGTAGTATTATGATATAACGTATAAGGTTATGTAACATTACGATATAACGTATAACGTTAATTAGCATTACGATATAACGTATAACGTTATATGGTAATACGTTACAACGTATAACGTTATGTAGCATTACGATATAACGTATGGCGTTATGTACCATAACGATATAACGCATAACGTTATATGGTAATACGTTATAACGAATAACGTTATGTAGCATTACGATATAACGTATAACGTTATATGGTAATATGTTATAACGTACAACGTTATGTACCATTACGATATAACGTATAACGTTATATGGTAATACGTTATAACGTATAACGCTATGTACCATTACGATATAACGTATAACGTTATATGGTAATACGTTATAACGTACAACGTTATGTAGTATTACGTTATAACATATAACCTTATGTAGTAATACGTTATAATGTATAACGTTATATAATATTACGTTATAACGTATAAAGTTATGTAGCATTACGATATAACGTATATCGTTATGTAGCATAACGATATAACGTATAACGTTATGTAGTATTACGTTATAACGCATAACATTATGTAGTAATACGTTATAACGTATAACGTTATGTAGCGTTACGATATAACGTATAACGTTATGTAGTATTATGATATAACGTATAAGGTTATGTAACATTACGATATAACGTATAACGTTAATTAGCATTACGATATAACGTATAACGTTATATGGTAATACGTTACAACGTATAACGTTATGTAGCATTACGATATAACGTATGGCGTTATGTACCATAACGATATAACGCATAACGTTATATGGTAATACGTTATAACGTATAACGCTACGTACCATTACGATATAACGTATAACGTTATATGGTAATACGTTATAACGTATAACGCTACGTACCATTACGATATAACGTATAACGTTGTATGGTAATACGTTATAACGTATAACGATATGTAGCATTACGATATAACGTATAACGTTATGTAGCATTACGTTATAACGTATAACGTTATGTAGCATTACGATATAACGTATAACGTTATGTAGCATAACGATATAACGTATAACGTTATATAGTATTACGTTATAATGTATAACGTTATGTAGCATTACGATATAACATATAACGTTATGTAGCATAGCGGTATAACGTATCACGTTATATAGTATTACGCTATAACGTATAACGTTATGTAGCATTACGATATAACGTATAACGTTATGTAGCATTACGATATAACGTATAACGTTATATGGTAATATGTTATAACGTACAACGTTATGTACCATTACGATATAACGTATAAAGTTATATGGTAATACGTTATAACGTATAACGCTATGTACCATTACAATATAACGTATAACGTTATATGGTAATACGTTATAACGTACAACGTTATGTAGTATTACGTTATAACATATAACCTTATGTAGTAATACGTTATAACGTATAACGTTATGTAGCATTACGATATAACGTATAACGTTATATAGCATTACGTTATAACGTATAACGTTATGTAGTATTACGTTATAACGCATAACGTTATGTAGCATTACGATATAACATATAACGTTATGTAGCATAACGATATAACGTATAACGTTATGTAGTATTATGATATAACGTATAAGGTTATGTAACATTACGATATAACGTATAACGTTAATTAGCATTACGATATAACGTATAACGTTATATGGTAATACGTTATAACGTATAACGTTATGTAGCATTACGATATAACGTATGACGTTATGTAGCATAACAATATAACGCATAACGTTATATGATAATACGTTATAACGTATAACGCTACGTACCATTACGATATAACGTATAACGTTATATGGTAATACGTTATAACGTATAACGATATGTAGCATTACGATATAACGTATAACGTTATGTAGCATAACGATATAACGTATAACGTTATACAGTATTACGTTATAACGTATAACGTTATGTAGCATTACGATATAACGTATAACGTTATGTAGCATAACGATATAACGTATAACGTTATATAGTATTACGTTATAACGTATAACGTTATGTAGCATTACGATATAACGTATAACGTTATGTAGCATAACGATATAACGTATAACGTTATATAGTATTACGTTATAACGTATAACGTTATGTAGCATTACGATATAACGTATAACGTTATGTAGCATAACGTTATAACGCATAACATTATGTAGTAATACGTTATAACGTATAACGTTATGTAGCGTTTCGATATAACGTATAACGTTATGTAGTATTATGATATAACGTATAAGGTTATGTAACATTACGATATAACGTATAACGTTAATTAGCATTACGATATAACGTATAACGTTATATGGTAATACGTTATAACGTATAACGTTATGTAGCATTACGATATAACGTATGACGTTATGTAGCATAACGATATAACGCATAACGTTATATGGTAATGCGTTATAACGTATAACGCTACGTACCATTACGATATAACGTATAACGTTATATGGTAATACGTTATAACGTATAACGACATGTAGCATTACGATATAACGTATAACGTTATGTAGCATAACAATATAACGTATAACGTTATACAGTATTACGTTATAACGTATAACGTTATGTAGCATTACGATATAACGTATAACGTTATATGGTAATATGTTATAACGTACAACGTTATGTACCATTACGATATAACGTATAACGTTATATGGTAATACGTTATAACGTATAACGCTATGTACCATTACGATATAACGTATAACGTTATATGGTAATACGTTATAACGTACAACGTTATGTAGTATTACGTTATAACATATAACCTTATGTAGTAATACGTTATAATGTATAACGTTATGTAGCATTACGATATAACGTATAACGTTATATGGTAATACGTTATAACGTATAACGTTATGTAGCATCACGACATAACGTATAACGTTATGTAGTATTACGTTATAACGCATAACATTATGTAGTAATACGTTATAACGTATAACGTTATGTAGCGTTACGATATAACGTATAACGTTATGTAGTATTATGATATAACGTATAAGGTTATGTAACATTACGATATAACGTATAACGTTAATTAGCATTACGATATAACGTATAACGTTATATGGTAATACGTTACAACGTATAACGTTATGTAGCATTACGATATAACGTATGGCGTTATGTACCATAACGATATAACGCATAACGTTATATGGTAATACGTTATAACGAATAACGTTATGTAGCATTACGATATAACGTATAACGTTATATGGTAATATGTTATAACGTACAACGTTATGTACCATTACGATATAACGTATAACGTTATATGGTAATACGTTATAACGTATAACGCTATGTACCATTACGATATAACGTATAACGTTATATGGTAATACGTTATAACGTACAACGTTATGTAGTATTACGTTATAACATATAACCTTATGTAGTAATACGTTATAATGTATAACGTTATATAATATTACGTTATAACGTATAAAGTTATGTAGCATTACGATATAACGTATAACGTTATGTAGCATAACGATATAACGTATAACGTTATGTAGTATTACGTTATAACGCATAACATTATGTAGTAATACGTTATAACGTATAACGTTATGTAGCGTTACGATATAACGTATAACGTTATGTAGTATTATGATATAACGTATAAGGTTATGTAACATTACGATATAACGTATAACGTTAATTAGCATTACGATATAACGTATAACGTTATATGGTAATACGTTACAACGTATAACGTTATGTAGCATTACGATATAACGTATGGCGTTATGTACCATAACGATATAACGCATAACGTTATATGGTAATACGTTATAACGTATAACGCTACGTACCATTACGATATAACGTATAACGTTATATGGTAATACGTTATAACGTACAACGTTATGTAGTATTACGTTATAACATATAACCTTATGTAGTAATACGTTATAATGTATAACGTTATGTAGCATTACGATATAACGTATAACGTTATATGGTAATATGTTATAACGTACAACGTTATGTACCATTACGATATAACGTATAACGTTATATGGTAATACGTTATAACGTATAACGCTATGTACCATTACGATATAACGTATAACGTTATATGGTAATACGTTATAACGTACAACGTTATGTAGTATTACGTTATAACATATAACCTTATGTAGTAATACGTTATAATGTATAACGTTATGTAGCATTACGATATAACGTATAACGTTATATGGTAATACGTTATAACGTATAACGTTATGTAGCATCACGACATAACGTATAACGTTATGTAGTATTACGTTATAACGCATAACATTATGTAGTAATACGTTATAACGTATAACGTTATGTAGCGTTACGATATAACGTATAACGTTATGTAGTATTATGATATAACGTATAAGGTTATGTAACATTACGATATAACGTATAACGTTAATTAGCATTACGATATAACGTATAACGTTATATGGTAATACGTTACAACGTATAACGTTATGTAGCATTACGATATAACGTATGGCGTTATGTACCATAACGATATAACGCATAACGTTATATGGTAATACGTTATAACGAATAACGTTATGTAGCATTACGATATAACGTATAACGTTATATGGTAATATGTTATAACGTACAACGTTATGTACCATTACGATATAACGTATAACGTTATATGGTAATACGTTATAACGTATAACGCTATGTACCATTACGATATAACGTATAACGTTATATGGTAATACGTTATAACGTACAACGTTATGTAGTATTACGTTATAACATATAACCTTATGTAGTAATACGTTATAATGTATAACGTTATATAATATTACGTTATAACGTATAAAGTTATGTAGCATTACGATATAACGTATAACGTTATGTAGCATAACGATATAACATATAACGTTATGTAGTATTACGTTATAACGCATAACATTATGTAGTAATACGTTATAACGTATAACGTTATGTAGCGTTACGATATAACGTATAACGTTATGTAGTATTATGATATAACGTATAAGGTTATGTAACATTACGATATAACGTATAACGTTAATTAGCATTACGATATAACGTATAACGTTATATGGTAATACGTTACAACGTATAACGTTATGTAGCATTACGATATAACGTATGGCGTTATGTACCATAACGATATAACGCATAACGTTATATGGTAATACGTTATAACGTATAACGCTACGTACCATTACGATATAACGTATAACGTTATATGGTAATACGTTATAACGTATAACGCTACGTACCATTACGATATAACGTATAACGTTGTATGGTAATACGTTATACCGTATAACGATATGTAGCATTACGATATAACGTATAACGTTATGTAGCATTACGTTATAACGTATAACGTTATGTAGCATTACGATATAACGTATAACGTTATGTAGCATAACGATATAACGTATAACGTTATATAGTATTACGTTATAATGTATAACGTTATGTAGCATTACGATATAACATATAACGTTATGTAGCATAGCGGTATAACGTATCACGTTATATAGTATTACGCTATAACGTATAACGTTATGTAGCATTACGATATAACGTATAACGTTATGTAGCATTACGATATAACGTATAACGTTATATGGTAATATGTTATAACGTACAACGTTATGTACCATTACGATATAACGTATAACGTTATATGGTAATACGTTATAACGTATAACGCTATGTACCATTACAATATAACGTATAACGTTATATGGTAATACGTTATAACGTACAACGTTATGTAGTATTACGTTATAACATATAACCTTATGTAGTAATACGTTATAACGTATAACGTTATGTAGCATTACGATATAACGTATAACGTTATATAGCATTACGTTATAACGTATAACGTTATGTAGTATTACGTTATAACGCATAACGTTATGTAGCATTACGATATAACATATAACGTTATGTAGCATAACGATATAACGTATAACGTTATGTAGTATTATGATATAACGTATAAGGTTATGTAACATTACGATATAACGTATAACGTTAATTAGCATTACGATATAACGTATAACGTTATATGGTAATACGTTATAACGTATAACGTTATGTAGCATTACGATATAACGTATGACGTTATGTAGCATAACAATATAACGCATAACGTTATATGATAATACGTTATAACGTATAACGCTACGTACCATTACGATATAACGTATAACGTTATATGGTAATACGTTATAACGTATAACGATATGTAGCATTACGATATAACGTATAACGTTATGTAGCATAACGATATAACGTATAACGTTATACAGTATTACGTTATAACGTATAACGTTATGTAGCATTACGATATAACGTATAACGTTATGTAGCATAACGATATAACGTATAACGTTATATAGTATTACGTTATAACGTATAACGTTATGTAGCATTACGATATAACGTATAACGTTATGTAGCATAACGATATAACGTATAACGTTATATAGTATTACGTTATAACGTATAACGTTATGTAGCATTACGATATAACGTATAACGTTATGTAGCATAACGTTATAACGCATAACATTATGTAGTAATACGTTATAACGTATAACGTTATGTAGCGTTTCGATATAACGTATAACGTTATGTAGTATTATGATATAACGTATAAGGTTATGTAACATTACGATATAACGTATAACGTTAATTAGCATTACGATATAACGTATAACGTTATATGGTAATACGTTATAACGTATAACGTTATGTAGCATTACGATATAACGTATGACGTTATGTAGCATAACGATATAACGCATAACGTTATATGGTAATGCGTTATAACGTATAACGCTACGTACCATTACGATATAACGTATAACGTTATATGGTAATACGTTATAACGTATAACGACATGTAGCATTACGATATAACGTATAACGTTATGTAGCATAACAATATAACGTATAACGTTATACAGTATTACGTTATAACGTATAACGTTATGTAGCATTACGATATAACGTATAACGTTATATGGTAATATGTTATAACGTACAACGTTATGTACCATTACGATATAACGTATAACGTTATATGGTAATACGTTATAACGTATAACGCTATGTACCATTACGATATAACGTATAACGTTATATGGTAATACGCTTTAACGTACAACGTTATGTAGTATTACGTTATAACATATAACCTTATGTAGTAATACGTTATAACGTATAAGGTTATGTAGCATTACGATATAACGTATAACGTTATATAGCATTACGTTATAACGTATAACGTTATGTAGTATTACGTTATAACGCATAACGTTATGTAGCATTACGATATAACATATAACGTTATGTAGCATAACGATATAACGTATAACGTTATGTAGTATTATGATATAACGTATAAGGTTATGTAACATTACGATATAACGTATAACGTTAATTAGCATTACGATATAACGTATAACGTTATGTTTTAATACGTTATAACGTATAACGTTATGTAGCATTACGATATAACGTATGACGTTATGTAGCATAACGATATAACGCATAACGTGATATGGTAATACGTTATAACGTATAACGCTACGTACCATTACGATATAACGTATAACGTTATATGGTAATACGTTATAACGTATAACGATATGTAGCATTACGATATAACGTATAACGTTATGTAGCATAACGATATAACGTATAACGTTATATAGTATTATGTTATAACGTATAACGTTATGTAGCATTACGATATAACATATAACGTTATGTAGCATAACGATATAACGTATAACGTTATATAGTATTACGTTATAACGTATAACGTTATGTAGCATTACGATATAACATATAACGTTATGTAGCATAACGATATAACGTATAACGTTATATAATATTACGTTATAACGTATAACGTTATGTAGCGTTACGATATAACGTATAACGTTATGTAGCGTAACGATATAACGTATAACGTTATATAGTATTACGTTATAACGTATAACGTTATGTAGCATTACGATATAACATATAACGTTATGTAGCATAACGATATAACGTATAACGTTATATAATATTACGTTATAACGTATAGCGTTATGTAGCGTTACGATATAACGTATAACGTTATGTAGCATTACGATATAACGTATAACGTTATATGGTAATACGATATAACATATAACGTTATGTAGCATAACGATATAACGTAAAACGTTATATAGTATTACGTTATAACGTATAACGTTATGTAGCATTACGATATAACGTATAACGTTATGTAGCATAACGATATAACGTATAACGTTATATAGTATTACGTTATAACGTATAACGTTATGTAGCATTACGATATAACGTATAACGTTATGTAGCATAACGATATAACGTATAACGTTATATAGTATTACGTTATAACGTATAACGTTATGTAGCATTACGATATAACGTATAACGTTATGTAGCATAACGATATAACGTATAACGTTATATAGTATTACGTTATAACGTATAACGTTATGTAGCATTACGATATAACGTATGACGTTATGTAGCATAACGTTATAACGCATAACATTATGTAGTAATACGTTATAACGTATAACGTTATGTAGCGTTTCGATATAACGTATAACGTTATGTAGTATTATGATATAACGTATAAGGTTATGTAACATTACGATATAACGTATAACGTTAATTAGCATTACGATATAACGTATAACGTTATATGGTAATACGTTATAACGTATAACGTTATGTAGCATTACGATATAACGTATGACGTTATGTAGCATAACGATATAACGCATAACGTTATATGGTAATGCGTTATAACGTATAACGCTACGTACCATTACGATATAACGTATAACGTTATATGGTAATACGTTATAACGTATAACGACATGTAGCATTACGATATAACGTATAACGTTATGTAGCATAACAATATAACGTATAACGTTATACAGTATTACGTTATAACGTATAACGTTATGTAGCATTACGATATAACGTATAACGTTATATGGTAATATGTTATAACGTACAACGTTATGTACCATTACGATATAACGTATAACGTTATATGGTAATACGTTATAACGTATAACGCTATGTACCATTACGATATAACGTATAACGTTATATGGTAATACGCTTTAACGTACAACGTTATGTAGTATTACGTTATAACATATAACCTTATGTAGTAATACGTTATAACGTATAAGGTTATGTAGCATTACGATATAACGTATAACGTTATATAGCATTACGTTATAACGTATAACGTTATGTAGTATTACGTTATAACGCATAACGTTATGTAGCATTACGATATAACATATAACGTTATGTAGCATAACGATATAACGTATAACGTTATGTAGTATTATGATATAACGTATAAGGTTATGTAACATTACGATATAACGTATAACGTTAATTAGCATTACGATATAACGTATAACGTTATGTTTTAATACGTTATAACGTATAACGTTATGTAGCATTACGATATAACGTATGACGTTATGTAGCATAACGATATAACGCATAACGTGATATGGTAATACGTTATAACGTATAACGCTACGTACCATTACGATATAACGTATAACGTTATATGGTAATACGTTATAACGTATAACGATATGTAGCATTACGATATAACGTATAACGTTATGTAGCATAACGATATAACGTATAACGTTATATAGTATTATGTTATAACGTATAACGTTATGTAGCATTACGATATAACATATAACGTTATGTAGCATAACGATATAACGTATAACGTTATATAGTATTACGTTATAACGTATAACCTTATGTAGCATTACGATATAACATATAACGTTGTGTAGCATAACGATATAACGTATAACGTTATATAATATTACGTTATAACGTATAACGTTATGTAGCGTTACGATATAACGTATAACGTTATGTAGCGTAACGATATAACGTATAACGTTATATAGTATTACGTTATAACGTATAACGTTATGTAGCATTACGATATAACATATAACGTTATGTAGCATAACGATATAACGTATAACGTTATATAATATTACGTTATAACGTATAGCGTTATGTAGCGTTACGATATAACGTATAACGTTATGTAGCATTACGATATAACGTATAACGTTATATGGTAATACGATATAACATATAACGTTATGTAGCATAACGATATAACGTATAACGTTATATAGTATTACGTTATAACGTATAACGTTATGTAGCATTACGATATAACATATAACGTTATGTATCACAACGATATAACGTATAACGTTATATAGTATTACGTTATAACGTATAACGTTATGTAGTAATACGTTATAACGTATAACGTTATCTAGCGTTACGATATAACGTATAACGTTATGTAGTATTATGATATAACGTATAAGGTTATGTAACATTACGATATAACGTATAACGTTAATTAGCATTACGATATAACGTATAACGTTATATGGTAATACGTTATAACGTATAACGTTATGTAGCATTACGATATAACGTATAACGTTATGTAGCATAACGATATAACGCATAACGTTATATGGTAATACGTTATAACGTATAACGCTATGTACCATTAAGATATAACGTATAGCGTTATATGGTAATAGGTTATAACGTATAACGATATGTAGCATTACGATATAACGTATAACGTTATGTAGCATAACGATATAACGTATAACGTTATATAGTATTACGATATAACATATAACGTTATGTAGCATAGCGGTAGAACGTATCACGTTATATAGTATTACGTTATAACGTATAACGTTATGTAGCATTACGATATAACGTATAACGTTATGTAGCATTACGATATAACGTATAACGTTATGTAGCATTACGATATAACGTATAACGTTATATGGTAATATGTTATAACGTACAACGTTATGTACCATTACGATATAACGTATAACGTTATATGGTAATACGTTATAGCGTACAACGTTATGTAGTATTACGTTATAACATATAACCTTATGTAGTAATACGTTATAACGTATAACGTTATGTAGCATTACGATATAACGTATAACGTTATATGGTAATACGTTATAACGTATAACGTTATGTAGCATCACGACATAACGTATAACGTTATGTAGCATAACGATATAACGTATAACGTTATATAATATTACGATATAACGTATAACGTTATGTAGCATTACGTTATAACGTATAACGTTATGTAGTATTACGATATAACGTATAACGTTATGTAGCATAACGATATAACGTATAACGTTATACAGTATTACGTTATAACGTATAACGTTATGTAGCATTGCGATATAACGTATAACGTTATGTAGCATTACGATATAACGTATAACGTTATATGGTAATACGTTATAACGTATAACGTTATGTAGCATAACGATATAACGCATAACGTTATATGGTAATACGTTATAACGTATAACGCTATGTAGCATTATGATATAACGTATAACGTTATATGGTATGGCGTTATAACGTATAACGATATGTAGCATTACGATATAACGTATAACGTTATATGGTAGTACGTTATAACGTACAACGTCATGTCGTATTACGTTATAACGTCTAACGTTATGTAGCATAACGATATAACGCATAACGTTATATGGTAATACGTTATAACGTATAACGCTATGTACCATTACGATATAACGTATAACGTTATGTAGTATTATGATATAACGTATAAGGTTATGTAACATTACGATATAACGTATAACGTTAATTAGCATTACGATATAACGTATAACGTTATATGGTAATACGTTATAACGTACAACGTTATGTACCATTACGATATAACGTATAACGCTATGTAGCATTACGATATAACGTATAACGTTATGTAGCATAACGATATAACGTATAACGTTATACAGTATTACGTTATAACGTATAACGTTATGTAGCATTACGATATAACGTATAACGTTATGTAGCGTAACGATATAACGTATAACGTTATATAGTATTACGTTATAACGTATAACGTTATGTAGCCATACGATATAACGTATAACGTTATGTAGCATAACGATATAACGTATAACGTTATATAGTATTACGTTATAACGTAGAACGTTATGTAGCGTTACGATATAACGTATAACGTTATGTAGCATTACGATATAACGTATAACGTTATATGGTAATACGTTATAACGTATAACGTTATGTACCATTATGATATAACGTATAACGTTATATGGTAATACGTTATAACGTACAACGTCATGTAGTAATACGTTATAACATATAACGTTATGTAGTAATACGTTATAACGTATAACGTTATGTAGCATTACGATATAACGTATAACGTTATGTAGCATTACGATATAACGTATAACGTTATATGGTAATACGTTATAACGTATAAGGTTATGTAGCATTACGATATAACGTATAACGTTATGTAGCATAACGATATAACGTATAACGATATATGGTAATACGTTATAACGTATAACCTTATGTACCATTACGATATAACGTATAATGTTATATGGTAATACGTTATAACGTACAACGTTATGTAGCATAACGATATAACGTATAACGTTATATAGTATTACGTTATAAAATTATAACGTTATGTAGCATTACGATATAACGTGTAACGTTATATAGTATTACGTTATAACGTATAACGTTATGTAGTATTGCGTTATAACGTATAACGTTATGTAGTAATACGTTATAACGTATAACGTTATGTAGCGTTACGATATAACGTATAACGTTATGTAGCATTATGATATAACGTATAGCGTTATATGGTAATACGTTATAACGTATAACGTTATGTAGCATTACCATATAACGTATAACGTTTTGTAGCATAACGATATAACGCATAACGTTATATGGTAATACGTTATAGCGTATAACGTTATGTACCATTACGATATATCGTATAACGTTATATGGTAATACGTTATAACGTATAACGATATGTAGCATTACGATATAACGTATAACGTTATGTAGCATAACGATATAACGTATAACGTTATACAGTATTACGTTATAACGTATAACGTTATGTAGCATTGCGATATAACGTATAACGTTATGTAGCATAACGATATAACGTATAACGTTATATAGTATTACGTTATAACGTATAACGTTATGTAGCATTACGATATAACGTATAACGTTATATAGTATTACGTTATAACGTATATCGATATGTAGCATTACGATATAACGTATAACGTTATGTAGCATAACGATATAACGTATAACGTTATATAGTATTACGATATAACATATAACGTTATGTAGCATAGCGGTATAACGTATCACGTTATATAGTATTACGTTATAACGTATAACGTTATGTAGCATTACGATATAACGTATAACGTTACGTAGCAGTACGATATAACGTATAACGTTATATGGTAATATGTTATAACGTACAACGTTATGTACCATTACGATATAACGTATAACGTTATATGGTAATACGTTATAACGTATAACGCTATGTAGCATTACGATATAACGTATAACGTTATGTAGCATAACGATATAACGTATAACGTTATACAGTATTACGTTATAACGTATAACGTTATGTAGCATTACGATATAACGTATAACGTTATGTAGCATAACGATATAACGTATAACGTTATATAGTATAACGTTATAACGTATAACGTTATTTAGCCATACGATATAACGTATAACGTTATGTAGCATAACGATATAACGTATAACGTTACATAGTATTACGTTATAAAGTATAACGTTATGTAGCATTACGATATAACGTATAACGTTATGTAGCATAACGATATAACGTATAACGTTACATAGTATTACGTTATAAAGTATAACGTTATGTAGCATTACGATATAACATATAACGTTATGTAGCATAACGATATAACGTATAGCGTTATATAGTATTACGTTATAACGTATAACGTTATGTAGCATTACGATATAACATATAACGTTATGTAGCATAACGATATAACGTATAACGTTATATAGTATTACGTTATAACGTAGAACGTTATGTAGCGTTACGATATAACGTATAACATTATGTAGCATTACGATATAACGTATAACGTTATATGGTAATACGTTATAACGTATAACGTTATGTACCATTATGATATAACGTATAACGTTATATGGTAATACGTTATAACGTACAACGTCATGTAGTAATACGTTATAACATATAACGTTATGTAGTAATACGTTATAACGTATAACGTTATGTAGCATTACGATATAACGTATAACGTTATGTAGCATTACGATATAACGTATAACGTTATATGGTAATACGTTATAACGTATAAGGTTATGTAGCATTACGATATAACGTATAACGTTATGTAGCATAACGATATAACGTATAACGATATATGGTAATACGTTATAACGTATAACCTTATGTACCATTACGATATAACGTATAACGTTATATGGTAATACGTTATAACGTATAACGATATGTAGCATTACGATATAACGTATAACGTTATGTAGCATAACGATATAACGTATAACGTTATACAGTATTACGTTATAACGTATAACGTTATGTAGCATTACGATATAACGTATAACGTTATGTAGCATAACGATATAACGTATAACGTTATATAGTATTACGTTATAACGTATAACGTTATGTAGCATTACGATATAAAGTATAACGTTATATAGTATTACGTTATAACGTATAACGTTATGTAGCATTACGATATAACGTATAACGTTATGTAGCATAACGATATAACGTATAACGTTATATAGTATTACGTTATAATGTATAACGTTATGTAGCATTACGATATAACATATAACGTTATGTAGCATAACGATATAACGTATAACGCTATATCGTATTACGTTATAACGTATAACGTTATGTTGCATTACGATATAACATATAACGTTATGTAGCATAACGATATAACGTATAACGTTATATAATATTACGTTATAACGTATAACGTTATGTAGTAATACGTTATAACGTATAACGTTATGTAGCGTTACGATATAACGTATAACGTTATGTAGTATTATGATATAACGTATAAGGTTATGTAACATTACGATATAACGAATAACGTTATGTAGCATTACGATATAACGTATAACGTTATATGGTAATACGTTATAACATATAACGTTATGTAGCATAACGATATAACGTATAACGTTATATAGAATTACGTTATAACGTATAACGTTATGTAGCATTACGATATAACATATAACGTTATGTAGCATTACGATATAACGTATAACGTTATATAGTATTACGTTATAACGTATAACGTTATGTAGAAATACGTTATAACGTATAACGTTATGTAGCGTTACGATATAACGTATAACGTTATGTAGTATTATGATATAACGTATAAGGTTATGTAACATTACGATATAACGAATAACGTTAATTAGCATTACGATATAACGTATAACGTTATATGGTAATACGTTATAACGTATAACGTTATGTAGCATAACGATATAACGTATACCGTTATATAGTATTACGTTATAAAATTATAACGTTATGTAGCATTACGATATAACGTATAACGTTATATGGTAATACGTTATAACGTATAACGTTATGTAGCATTACGATATAACGTATAACGTTATGTAGCATTACGATATAACGTATAACGTTATGTAGCATAACGATATAACGCATAACGTTATATGGTAATACGTTATAACGTATAACGTTATGTAGCATTACGATATAACGTATAACGTTATGTAGCATTACGATATAACATATAACGTTATGTAGCATAACGATATAACGTATAACGTTATATAATATTACGTTATAACGTATAACGTTATGTAGCGTTACGATATAACGTATAACGTTATGTAGCGTAACGATATAACGTATAACGTTATATAGTATTACGTTATAACGTATAACGTTATGTAGCATTACGATATAACATATAACGTTATGTAGCATAACGATATAACGTATAACGTTATATAATATTACGTTATAACGTATAGCGTTATGTAGCGTTACGATATAACGTATAACGTTATGTAGCATTACGATATAACGTATAACGTTATATGGTAATACGATATAACATATAACGTTATGTAGCATAACGATATAACGTAAAACGTTATATAGTATTACGTTATAACGTATAACGTTATGTAGCATTACGATATAACGTATAACGTTATGTAGCATAACGATATAACGTATAACGTTATATAGTATTACGTTATAACGTATAACGTTATGTAGCATTACCATATAACGTATAACGTTATGTAGCATAACGATATAACGTATAACGTTATATAGTATTACGTTATAACGTATAACGTTATGTAGCATTACGATATAACGTATAACGTTATATGGTAATACGTTATAACGTATAACGTTATGTAGCATTACGATATAACGTATAACGTTATGTAGCATAACGTTATAACGCATAACATTATGTAGTAATACGTTATAACGTATAACGTTATGTAGCGTTTCGATATAACGTATAACGTTATGTAGTATTATGATATAACGTATAAGGTTATGTAACATTACGATATAACGTATAACGTTAATTAGCATTACGATATAACGTATAACGTTATATGGTAATACGTTATAACGTATAACGTTATGTAGCATTACGATATAACGTATGACGTTATGTAGCATAACGATATAACGTATAACGTTATGTTTTAATACGTTATAACGTATAACGTTATGTAGCATTACGATATAACGTATGACGTTATGTAGCATAACGATATAACGTAAAACGTTATATAGTATTACGTTATAACGTATAACGTTATGTAGCATTACGATATAACGTATAACGTTATGTAGCATAACGATATAACGTATAACGTTATGTAGCGTTTCGATATAACGTATAACGTTATGTAGTATTATGATATAACGTATAAGGTTATGTAACATTACGATATAACGTATAACGTTAATTAGCATTACGATATAACGTATAACGTTATATGGTAATACGTTATAACGTATAACGTTATGTAGCATTACGATATAACGTATGACGTTATGTAGCATAACGATATAACGCATAACGTTATATAGTAATGCGTTATAACGTATAACGCTACGTACCATTACGATATAACGTATAACGTTATATGGTAATACGTTATAACGTATAACGACATGTAGCATTACGATATAACGTATAACGTTATGTAGCATAACAATATAACGTATAACGTTATACAGTATTACGTTATAACGTATAACGTTATGTAGCATTACGATATAACGTATAACGTTATATGGTAATATGTTATAACGTACAACGTTATGTACCATTACGATATAACGTATAACGTTATATGGTAATACGTTATAACGTATAACGCTATGTACCATTATGATATAACGTATAACGTTATATGGTAATACGCTTCAACGTACAACGTTATGTAGTATTACGTTATAACATATAACCTTATGTAGTAATACGTTATAACGTATAAGGTTATGTAGCATTACGATATAACGTATAACGTTATATAGCATTACGTTATAACGTATAACGTTATGTAGTATTACGTTATAACGCATAACGTTATGTAGCATTACGATATAACATATAACGTTATGTAGCATAACGATATAACGTATAACGTTATGTAGTATTATGATATAACGTATAAGGTTATGTAACATTACGATATAACGTATAACGTTAATTAGCATTACGATATAACGTATAACGTTATGTTTTAATACGTTATAACGTATAACGTTATGTAGCATTACGATATAACGTATGACGTTATGTAGCATAACGATATAACGCATAACGTGATATGGTAATACGTTATAACGTATAACGCTACGTACCATTACGATATAACGTATAACGTTATATGGTAATACGTTATAACGTATAACGATATGTAGCATTACGATATAACGTATAACGTTATGTAGCATAACGATATAACGTATAACGTTATATAGTATTATGTTATAACGTATAACGTTATGTAGCATTACGATATAACATATAACGTTATGTAGCATAACGATATAACGTATAACGTTATATAGTATTACGTTATAACGTATAACGTTATGTAGCATTACGATATAACATATAACGTTATGTAGCATAACGATATAACGTATAACGTTATATAATATTACGTTATAACGTATAACGTTATGTAGCGTTACGATATAACGTATAACGTTATGTAGCGTAACGATATAACGTATAACGTTATATAGTATTACGTTATAACGTATAACGTTATGTAGCATTACGATATAACATATAACGTTATGTAGCATAACGATATAACGTATAACGTTATATAATATTACGTTATAACGTATAGCGTTATGTAGCGTTACGATATAACGTATAACGTTATGTAGCATTACGATATAACGTATAACGTTATATGGTAATACGATATAACATATAACGTTATGTAGCATAACGATATAACGTATAACGTTATATAGTATTACGTTATAACGTATAACGTTATGTAGCATTACGATATAACATATAACGTTATGTATCACAACGATATAACGTATAACGTTATATAGTATTACGTTATAACGTATAACGTTATGTAGTAATACGTTATAACGTATAACGTTATCTAGCGTTACGATATAACGTATAACGTTATGTAGTATTATGATATAACGTATAAGGTTATGTAACATTACGATATAACGTATAACGTTAATTAGCATTACGATATAACGTATAACGTTAATTAGCATTACGATATAACGTATAACGTTATATGGTAATACGTTATAACGTATAACGTTATGTAGCATTACGATATAACGTATAACGTTATGTAGCATAACGATATAACGCATAACGTTATATGGTAATACGTTATAACGTATAACGCTATGTACCATTAAGATATAACGTATAGCGTTATATGGTAATAGGTTATAACGTATAACGATATGTAGCATTACGATATAACGTATAACGTTATGTAGCATAACGATATAACGTATAACGTTATATAGTATTACGATATAACATATAACGTTATGTAGCATAGCGGTAGAACGTATCACGTTATATAGTATTACGTTATAACGTATAACGTTATGTAGCATTACGATATAACGTATAACGTTATGTAGCATTACGATATAACGTATAACGTTATGTAGCATTACGATATAACGTATAACGTTATATGGTAATATGTTATAACGTACAACGTTATGTACCATTACGATATAACGTATAACGTTATATGGTAATACGTTATAGCGTACAACGTTATGTAGTATTACGTTATAACATATAACCTTATGTAGTAATACGTTATAACGTATAACGTTATGTAGCATTACGATATAACGTATAACGTTATATGGTAATACGTTATAACGTATAACGTTATGTAGCATCACGACATAACGTATAACGTTATGTAGCATAACGATATAACGTATAACGTTATATAATATTACGATATAACGTATAACGTTATGTAGCATTACGTTATAACGTATAACGTTATGTAGTATTACGATATAACGTATAACGTTATGTAGCATAACGATATAACGTATAACGTTATACAGTATTACGTTATAACGTATAACGTTATGTAGCATTACGATATAACGTATAACGTTATGTAGCATAACGATATAACGTATAACGTTATATAGTATTACGTTATAACGTATAACGTTATGTAGCATAACGATATAACGCATAACGATATATGGTAATTCGTTATAACGTATATCGTTATGTACCATTACGATATAACGTATAACGTTATATGGTAATACGTTATAACGTACAACGTTATGTAGTATTACGTTATAACATATAACGTTATGTAGTAATACGTTATAACGTATAACGTTATGTAGCATTGCGATATAACGTATAACGTTATGTAGCATTACGATATAACGTATAACGTTATATGGTAATACGTTATAACGTATAACGTTATGTAGCATAACGATATAACGCATAACGTTATATGGTAATACGTTATAACGTATAACGCTATGTAGCATTATGATATAACGTATAACGTTATATGGTATGGCGTTATAACGTATAACGATATGTAGCATTACGATATAACGTATAACGTTATATGGTAGTACGTTATAACGTACAACGTCATGTCGTATTACGTTATAACGTCTAACGTTATGTAGCATAACGATATAACGCATAACGTTATATGGTAATACGTTATAACGTATAACGCTATGTACCATTACGATATAACGTATAACGTTATGTAGTATTATGATATAACGTATAAGGTTATGTAACATTACGATATAACGTATAACGTTAATTAGCATTACGATATAACGTATAACGTTATATGGTAATACGTTATAACGTACAACGTTATGTACCATTACGATATAACGTATAACGCTATGTAGCATTACGATATAACGTATAACGTTATGTAGCATAACGATATAACGTATAACGTTATACAGTATTACGTTATAACGTATAACGTTATGTAGCATTACGATATAACGTATAACGTTATGTAGCGTAACGATATAACGTATAACGTTATATAGTATTACGTTATAACGTATAACGTTATGTAGCCACACGATATAACGTATAACGTTATGTAGCATAACGATATAACGTATAACGTTATATAGTATTACGTTATAACGTAGAACGTTATGTAGCGTTACGATATAACGTATAACGTTATGTAGCATTACGATATAACGTATAACGTTATATGGTAATACGTTATAACGTATAACGTTATGTACCATTATGATATAACGTATAACGTTATATGGTAATACGTTATAACGTACAACGTCATGTAGTAATACGTTATAACATATAACGTTATGTAGTAATACGTTATAACGTATAACGTTATGTAGCATTACGATATAACGTATAACGTTATGTAGCATTACGATATAACGTATAACGTTATATGGTAATACGTTATAACGTATAAGGTTATGTAGCATTACGATATAACGTATAACGTTATGTAGCATAACGATATAACGTATAACGATATATGGTAATACGTTATAACGTATAACCTTATGTACCATTACGATATAACGTATAACGTTATATGGTAATACGTTATAACGTACAACGTTATGTAGCATAACGATATAACGTATAACGTTATATAGTATTACGTTATAAAATTATAACGTTATGTAGCATTACGATATAACGTGTAACGTTATATAGTATTACGTTATAACGTATAACGTTATGTAGTATTGCGTTATAACGTATAACGTTATGTAGTAATACGTTATAACGTATAACGTTATGTAGCGTTATGATATAACGTATAACGTTATGTAGCATTATGATATAACGTATAACGTTATATGGTAATACGTTATAACGTATAACGTTATGTAGCATTACCATATAACGTATAACGTTTTGTAGCATAACGATATAACGCATAACGTTATATGGTAATACGTTATAACGTATAACGTTATGTACCATTACGATATATCGTATAACGTTATATGGTAATACGTTATAACGTATAACGATATGTAGCATTACGATATAACGTATAACGTTATGTAGCATAACGATATAACGTATAACGTTATACAGTATTACGTTATAACGTATAACGTTATGTAGCATTACGATATAACGTATAACGTTATGTAGCATAACGATATAACGTATAACGTTATATAGTATTACGTTATAACGTATAACGTTATGTAGCATTACGATATAACGTATAACGTTATATAGTATTACGTTATAACGTATATCGATATGTAGCATTACGATATAACGTATAACGTTATGTAGCATAACGATATAACGTATAACGTTATATAGTATTACGATATAACATATAACGTTATGTAGCATAGCGGTATAACGTATCACGTTATATAGTATTACGTTATAACGTATAACGTTATGTAGCATTACGATATAACGTATAACGTTACGTAGCAGTACGATATAACGTATAACGTTATATGGTAATATGTTATAACGTACAACGTTATGTACCATTACGATATAACGTATAACGTTATATGGTAATACGTTATAACGTATAACGCTATGTAGCATTACGATATAACGTATAACGTTATGTAGCATAACGATATAACGTATAACGTTATACAGTATTACGTTATAACGTATAACGTTATGTAGCATTACGATATAACGTATAACGTTATGTAGCATAACGATATAACGTATAACGTTATATAGTATAACGTTATAACGTATAACGTTATTTAGCCATACGATATAACGTATAACGTATAACGTTACATAGTATTACGTTATAAAGTATAACGTTATGTAGCATTACGATATAACGTATAACGTTATGTAGCATAACGATATAACGTATAACGTTACATAGTATTACGTTATAAAGTATAACGTTATGTAGCATTACGATATAACATATAACGTTATGTAGCATAACGATATAATGTATAGCGTTATATAGTATTACGTTATAACGTATAACGTTATGTAGCATTACGATATAACATATAACGTTATGTAGCATAACGATATAACGTATAACGTTATATAGTATTACGTTATAACGTAGAACGTTATGTAGCGTTACGATATAACGTATAACATTATGTAGCATTACGATATAACGTATAACGTTATATGGTAATACGTTATAACGTATAACGTTATGTACCATTATGATATAACGTATAACGTTATATGGTAATACGTTATAACGTACAACGTCATGTAGTAATACGTTATAACATATAACGTTATGTAGTAATACGTTATAACGTATAACGTTATGTAGCATTACGATATAACGTATAACGTTATGTAGCATTACGATATAACGTATAACGTTATATGGTAATACGTTATAACGTATAAGGTTATGTAGCATTACGATATAACGTATAACGTTATGTAGCATAACGATATAACGTATAACGATATATGGTAATACGTTATAACGTATAACCTTATGTACCATTACGATATAACGTATAACGTTATATGGTAATACGTTATAACGTATAACGATATGTAGCATTACGATATAACGTATAACGTTATGTAGCATAACGATATAACGTATAACGTTATACAGTATTACGTTATAACGTATAACGTTATGTAGCATTACGATATAACGTATAACGTTATGTAGCATAACGATATAACGTATAACGTTATATAGTATTACGTTATAACGTATAACGTTATGTAGCATTACGATATAAAGTATAACGTTATATAGTATTACGTTATAACGTATAACGTTATGTAGCATTACGATATAACGTATAACGTTATGTAGCATAACGATATAACGTATAACGTTATATAGTATTACGTTATAATGTATAACGTTATGTAGCATTACGATATAACATATAACGTTATGTAGCATAACGATATAACGTATAACGCTATATCGTATTACGTTATAACGTATAACGTTATGTAGTAATACGTTATAACGTATAACGTTATGTAGCATTACGATATAACGTATAACGTTATGTAGCATTACGATATAACGTATAACGTTATATGGTAATACGTTATAACGTATAAGGTTATGTAGCATTACGATATAACGTATAACGTTATGTAGCATAACGATATAACGTATAACGATATATGGTAATACGTTATAACGTATAACCTTATGTACCATTACGATATAACGTATAACGTTATATGGTAATACGTTATAACGTACAACGTTATGTAGCATAACGATATAACGTATAACGTTATATAGTATTACGTTATAAAATTATAACGTTATGTAGCATTACGATATAACGTGTAACGTTATATAGTATTACGTTATAACGTATAACGTTATGTAGTATTGCGTTATAACGTATAACGTTATGTAGTAATACGTTATAACGTATAACGTTATGTAGCGTTATGATATAACGTATAACGTTATGTAGCATTATGATATAACGTATAACGTTATATGGTAATACGTTATAACGTATAACGTTATGTAGCATTACCATATAACGTATAACGTTTTGTAGCATAACGATATAACGCATAACGTTATATGGTAATACGTTATAACGTATAACGTTATGTACCATTACGATATATCGTATAACGTTATATGGTAATACGTTATAACGTATAACGATATGTAGCATTACGATATAACGTATAACGTTATGTAGCATAACGATATAACGTATAACGTTATACAGTATTACGTTATAACGTATAACGTTATGTAGCATTACGATATAACGTATAACGTTATGTAGCATAACGATATAACGTATAACGTTATATAGTATTACGTTATAACGTATAACGTTATGTAGCATTACGATATAACGTATAACGTTATATAGTATTACGTTATAACGTATATCGATATGTAGCATTACGATATAACGTATAACGTTATGTAGCATAACGATATAACGTATAACGTTATATAGTATTACGATATAACATATAACGTTATGTAGCATAGCGGTATAACGTATCACGTTATATAGTATTACGTTATAACGTATAACGTTATGTAGCATTACGATATAACGTATAACGTTACGTAGCAGTACGATATAACGTATAACGTTATATGGTAATATGTTATAACGTACAACGTTATGTACCATTACGATATAACGTATAACGTTATATGGTAATACGTTATAACGTATAACGCTATGTAGCATTACGATATAACGTATAACGTTATGTAGCATAACGATATAACGTATAACGTTATACAGTATTACGTTATAACGTATAACGTTATGTAGCATTACGATATAACGTATAACGTTATGTAGCATAACGATATAACGTATAACGTTATATAGTATAACGTTATAACGTATAACGTTATTTAGCCATACGATATAACGTATAACGTATAACGTTACATAGTATTACGTTATAAAGTATAACGTTATGTAGCATTACGATATAACGTATAACGTTATGTAGCATAACGATATAACGTATAACGTTACATAGTATTACGTTATAAAGTATAACGTTATGTAGCATTACGATATAACATATAACGTTATGTAGCATAACGATATAATGTATAGCGTTATATAGTATTACGTTATAACGTATAACGTTATGTAGCATTACGATATAACATATAACGTTATGTAGCATAACGATATAACGTATAACGTTATATAGTATTACGTTATAACGTAGAACGTTATGTAGCGTTACGATATAACGTATAACATTATGTAGCATTACGATATAACGTATAACGTTATATGGTAATACGTTATAACGTATAACGTTATGTACCATTATGATATAACGTATAACGTTATATGGTAATACGTTATAACGTACAACGTCATGTAGTAATACGTTATAACATATAACGTTATGTAGTAATACGTTATAACGTATAACGTTATGTAGCATTACGATATAACGTATAACGTTATGTAGCATTACGATATAACGTATAACGTTATATGGTAATACGTTATAACGTATAAGGTTATGTAGCATTACGATATAACGTATAACGTTATGTAGCATAACGATATAACGTATAACGATATATGGTAATACGTTATAACGTATAACCTTATGTACCATTACGATATAACGTATAACGTTATATGGTAATACGTTATAACGTATAACGATATGTAGCATTACGATATAACGTATAACGTTATGTAGCATAACGATATAACGTATAACGTTATACAGTATTACGTTATAACGTATAACGTTATGTAGCATTACGATATAACGTATAACGTTATGTAGCATAACGATATAACGTATAACGTTATATAGTATTACGTTATAACGTATAACGTTATGTAGCATTACGATATAAAGTATAACGTTATATAGTATTACGTTATAACGTATAACGTTATGTAGCATTACGATATAACGTATAACGTTATGTAGCATAACGATATAACGTATAACGTTATATAGTATTACGTTATAATGTATAACGTTATGTAGCATTACGATATAACATATAACGTTATGTAGCATAACGATATAACGTATAACGCTATATCGTATTACGTTATAACGTATAACGTTATGTAGCATTACGATATAACATATAACGTTATGTAGCATAACGATATAACGTATAACGTTATATAATATTACGTTATAACGTATAACGTTATGTAGTAATACGTTATAACGTATAACGTTATGTAGCGTTACGATATAACGTATAACGTTATGTAGTATTATGATATAACGTATAAGGTTATGTAACATTACGATATAACGAATAACGTTATGTAGCATTACGATATAACGTATAACGTTATATGGTAATACGTTATAACATATAACGTTATGTAGCATAACGATATAACGTATAACGTTATATAGTATTACGTTATAACGTATAACGTTATGTAGCATTACGATATAACATATAACGTTATGTAGCATTACGATATAACGTATAACGTTATATAGTATTACGTTATAACGTATAACGTTATGTAGTAATACGTTATAACGTATAACGTTATGTAGCGTTACGATATAACGTATAACGTTATGTAGTATTATGATATAACGTATAAGGTTATGTAACATTACCATATAACGAATAACGTTAATTAGCATTACGATATAACGTATAACGTTATATGGTAATACGTTATAACGTATAACGTTATGTAGCATAACGATATAACGTATACCGTTATATAGTATTACGTTATAAAATTATAACGTTATGTAGCATTACGATATAACGTATAACGTTATATGGTAATACGTTATAACGTATAACGTTATGTAGCATTACGATATAACGTATAACGTTATGTAGCATTACGATATAACGTATAACGTTATGTAGCATAACGATATAACGCATAACGTTATATGGTAATACGTTATAACGTATAACGTTATGTAGCATTACGATATAACGTATAACGTTATGTAGCATAGCGATATAACGCATAACGTTATATGGTAATACGTTATAACGTATAACGTTATGTAGCATAACGATATAACGTATAACGTTATACAGTATAACGTTATGTAGCATTACGATATAACGTATAACGTTATGTAGCATAACGATATAACGTATAACGTTATATAGTATTACGTTATAACGTATAACGTTATGTGGCATTAAGATATAACATATAACGTTATGTAGCATAACGATATAACGTATAACGTTATATAGTATTACGTTATAATGTAGAACGTTATGTAGCATTACGATATAACGTATAACGTTATGTAACATAACGATATAACGTATAACGTTATGTAGCATAACGATATAACGTATAACGTTATATAGTTTTACGTTATAACGTATAACGTTATGTAGCATTACGATATAACATATAACGTTATGTAGCATAACGATATAACGTATAGCGTTATATAGTATTACGTTATAACGTATAACGTTATGTAGCATTACGATATAACATATAACGTTATGTAGCATAACGATATAACGTATAACGTTATATAGTATTACGTTATAACGTAGAACGTTATGTAGCGTTACGATATAACGTATAACGTTATGTAGCATTACGATATAACGTATAACGTTATATGGTAATACGTTATAACGTATAACGTTATGTACCATTATGATATAACGTATAACGTTATATGGTAATACGTTATAACGTACAACGTCATGTAGTAATACGTTATGACATATAACGTTATGTAGTAATACGTTATAACGTATAACGTTATGTAGCATTACGATATAACGTATAACGTTATGTAGCATTACGATATAACGTATAACGTTATATGGTAATACGTTATAACGTATAAGGTTATGTAGCATTACGATATAACGTATAACGTTATGTAGCATAACGATATAACGTATAACGATATATGGTAATACGTTATAACGTATAACCTTATGTACCATTACGATATAACGTATAACGTTATATGGTAATACGTTATAACGTACAACGTTATGTAGCATAACGATATAACGTATACCGTTATATAGTATTACGTTATAAAATTATAACGTTATGTAGCATTACGATATAACGTGTAACGTTATATAGTATTACGTTATAACGTATAACGTTATGTAGTATTACGTTATAACGTATAACGTTATGTAGTAATACGTTATAACGTATAACGTTATGTAGCGTTACGATATAACGTATAACGTTATGTAGCATAACGATATAACGTATAACGTTATATAGTATTACGTTATAACGTAGAACGTTATGTAGCGTTACGATATAACGTATAACGTTATGTAGCATTACGATATAACGTATAACGTTATATAGTATTACGATATAACATATAACGTTATGTAGCATAGCGGTATAACGTATCACGTTATATAGTATTACGTTATAACGTATAACGTTATGTAGCATTACGATATAACGTATAACGTTATATAGTATTACGTTATAACGTATAACGTTATGTAGCATTACGATATAACGTATAACGTTATATAGTATTACGTTATAACGTATATCGATATGTAGCATAACGATATAACGTATAACGTTATACAGTATTACGTTATAACGTATAACGTTATGTAGCATTACGATATAACGTATAACGTTATGTAGCATAACGATATAACGTATAACGTTATATAGTATTACGTTATAACGTATAACGTTATGTAGCATTACGATATAACGTATAACGTTATATAGTATTACGTTATAACGTATATCGATATGTAGCATTACGATATAACGTATAACGTTATGTAGCATAACGATATAACGTATAACGTTATATAGTATTACGATATAACATATAACGTTATGTAGCATAGCGGTATAACGTATCACGTTATATAGTATTACGTTATAACGTATAACGTTATGTAGCATTACGATATAACGTATAACGTTACGTAGCAGTACGATATAACGTATAACGTTATATGGTAATATGTTATAACGTACAACGTTATGTACCATTACGATATAACGTATAACGTTATATGGTAATACGTTATAACGTATAACGCTATGTAGCATTACGATATAACGTATAACGTTATGTAGCATAACGATATAACGTATAACGTTATACAGTATTACGTTATAACGTATAACGTTATGTAGCATTACGATATAACGTATAACGTTATGTAGCATAACGATATAACGTATAACGTTATATAGTATAACGTTATAACGTATAACGTTATTTAGCCATACGATATAACGTATAACGTATAACGTTACATAGTATTACGTTATAAAGTATAACGTTATGTAGCATTACGATATAACGTATAACGTTATGTAGCATAACGATATAACGTATAACGTTACATAGTATTACGTTATAAAGTATAACGTTATGTAGCATTACGATATAACATATAACGTTATGTAGCATAACGATATAATGTATAGCGTTATATAGTATTACGTTATAACGTATAACGTTATGTAGCATTACGATATAACATATAACGTTATGTAGCATAACGATATAACGTATAACGTTATATAGTATTACGTTATAACGTAGAACGTTATGTAGCGTTACGATATAACGTATAACATTATGTAGCATTACGATATAACGTATAACGTTATATGGTAATACGTTATAACGTATAACGTTATGTACCATTATGATATAACGTATAACGTTATATGGTAATACGTTATAACGTACAACGTCATGTAGTAATACGTTATAACATATAACGTTATGTAGTAATACGTTATAACGTATAACGTTATGTAGCATTACGATATAACGTATAACGTTATGTAGCATTACGATATAACGTATAACGTTATATGGTAATACGTTATAACGTATAAGGTTATGTAGCATTACGATATAACGTATAACGTTATGTAGCATAACGATATAACGTATAACGATATATGGTAATACGTTATAACGTATAACCTTATGTACCATTACGATATAACGTATAACGTTATATGGTAATACGTTATAACGTATAACGATATGTAGCATTACGATATAACGTATAACGTTATGTAGCATAACGATATAACGTATAACGTTATACAGTATTACGTTATAACGTATAACGTTATGTAGCATTACGATATAACGTATAACGTTATGTAGCATAACGATATAACGTATAACGTTATATAGTATTACGTTATAACGTATAACGTTATGTAGCATTACGATATAAAGTATAACGTTATATAGTATTACGTTATAACGTATAACGTTATGTAGCATTACGATATAACGTATAACGTTATGTAGCATAACGATATAACGTATAACGTTATATAGTATTACGTTATAATGTATAACGTTATGTAGCATTACGATATAACATATAACGTTATGTAGCATAACGATATAACGTATAACGCTATATCGTATTACGTTATAACGTATAACGTTATGTAGCATTACGATATAACATATAACGTTATGTAGCATAACGATATAACGTATAACGTTATATAATATTACGTTATAACGTATAACGTTATGTAGTAATACGTTATAACGTATAACGTTATGTAGCGTTACGATATAACGTATAACGTTATGTAGTATTATGATATAACGTATAAGGTTATGTAACATTACGATATAACGAATAACGTTATGTAGCATTACGATATAACGTATAACGTTATATGGTAATACGTTATAACATATAACGTTATGTAGCATAACGATATAACGTATAACGTTATATAGTATTACGTTATAACGTATAACGTTATGTAGCATTACGATATAACATATAACGTTATGTAGCATTACGATATAACGTATAACGTTATATAGTATTACGTTATAACGTATAACGTTATGTAGTAATACGTTATAACGTATAACGTTATGTAGCGTTACGATATAACGTATAACGTTATGTAGTATTATGATATAACGTATAAGGTTATGTAACATTACCATATAACGAATAACGTTAATTAGCATTACGATATAACGTATAACGTTATATGGTAATACGTTATAACGTATAACGTTATGTAGCATAACGATATAACGTATACCGTTATATAGTATTACGTTATAAAATTATAACGTTATGTAGCATTACGATATAACGTATAACGTTATATGGTAATACGTTATAACGTATAACGTTATGTAGCATTACGATATAACGTATAACGTTATGTAGCATTACGATATAACGTATAACGTTATGTAGCATAACGATATAACGCATAACGTTATATGGTAATACGTTATAACGTATAACGTTATGTAGCATTACGATATAACGTATAACGTTATGTAGCATAGCGATATAACGCATAACGTTATATGGTAATACGTTATAACGTATAACGTTATGTAGCATAACGATATAACGTATAACGTTATACAGTATAACGTTATGTAGCATTACGATATAACGTATAACGTTATGTAGCATAACGATATAACGTATAACGTTATATAGTATTACGTTATAACGTATAACGTTATGTGGCATTAAGATATAACATATAACGTTATGTAGCATAACGATATAACGTATAACGTTATATAGTATTACGTTATAATGTAGAACGTTATGTAGCATTACGATATAACGTATAACGTTATGTAACATAACGATATAACGTATAACGTTATGTAGCATAACGATATAACGTATAACGTTATATAGTTTTACGTTATAACGTATAACGTTATGTAGCATTACGATATAACATATAACGTTATGTAGCATAACGATATAACGTATAGCGTTATATAGTATTACGTTATAACGTATAACGTTATGTAGCATTACGATATAACATATAACGTTATGTAGCATAACGATATAACGTATAACGTTATATAGTATTACGTTATAACGTAGAACGTTATGTAGCGTTACGATATAACGTATAACGTTATGTAGCATTACGATATAACGTATAACGTTATATGGTAATACGTTATAACGTATAACGTTATGTACCATTATGATATAACGTATAACGTTATATGGTAATACGTTATAACGTACAACGTCATGTAGTAATACGTTATGACATATAACGTTATGTAGTAATACGTTATAACGTATAACGTTATGTAGCATTACGATATAACGTATAACGTTATGTAGCATTACGATATAACGTATAACGTTATATGGTAATACGTTATAACGTATAAGGTTATGTAGCATTACGATATAACGTATAACGTTATGTAGCATAACGATATAACGTATAACGATATATGGTAATACGTTATAACGTATAACCTTATGTACCATTACGATATAACGTATAACGTTATATGGTAATACGTTATAACGTACAACGTTATGTAGCATAACGATATAACGTATACCGTTATATAGTATTACGTTATAAAATTATAACGTTATGTAGCATTACGATATAACGTGTAACGTTATATAGTATTACGTTATAACGTATAACGTTATGTAGTATTACGTTATAACGTATAACGTTATGTAGTAATACGTTATAACGTATAACGTTATGTAGCGTTACGATATAACGTATAACGTTATGTAGCATAACGATATAACGTATAACGTTATATAGTATTACGTTATAACGTAGAACGTTATGTAGCGTTACGATATAACGTATAACGTTATGTAGCATTACGATATAACGTATAACGTTATATGGTAATACGTTATAACGTATAACGTTATGAACCATTATGATATAACGTATAACGTTATATGGTAATACGTTATAACGTACAACGTCATGTAGTAATACGTTATGACATATAACGTTATGTAGTAATACGTTATAACGTATAACGTTATGTAGCATTACGATATAACGTATAACGTTATGTAGCATTACGATATAACGTATAACGTTATATGGTAATACGTTATAACGTATAAGGTTATGTAGCATTACGATATAACGTATAACGTTATGTAGCATAACGATATAACGTATAACGATATATGGTAATACGTTATAACGTATAACCTTATGTACCATTACGATATAACGTATAACGTTATATGGTAATACGTTATAACGTACAACGTTATGTAGCATAACGATATAACGTATACCGTTATATAGTATTACGTTATAAAATTATAACGCTATGTAGCGTTACGATATAACGTATAACGTTATGTAGCATTACGATATAACGTATAACGTTATATGGTAATACGTTATAACGTATAACGTTATGTAGCATTACCATATAACGTATAACGTTATGTAGCATAACGATATAACGCATAACGTTATATGGTAATACGTTATAACGTATAACGTTATGTACCATTACGATATAACGTATAACGTTATATGGTAATACGTTATAACGTATAACGATATGTAGCATTACGATATAACGTATAACGTTATGTAGCATAACGATATAACGTATAACGTTATACAGTATTACGTTATAACGTATAACGTTATGTAGCATTACGATATAACGTATAACGTTATGTAGCATAACGATATAACGTATAACGTTATATAGTATTACGTTATAACGTATAACGTTATGTAGCATTACGATATAACGTATAACGTTATATAGTATTAGGTTATAACGTATAACGTTATGTAGCATTACGATATAACGTATAACGTTATGTAGCATAACGATATAACGTATAACGTTATATAGTATTACGTTATAATGTATAACGTTATGTAGCATTACGATATAACATATAACGTTATGTAGCATAACGATATAACGTATAACGCTATATAGTATTACGTTATAACGTATAACGTTATGTAGCATTACGATATAACATATAACGTTATGTAGCATAACGATATAACGTATAACGTTATATAATATTACGTTATATCGTATAACGTTATGTAGCATTACCATATAACGTATAACGTTATGTAGCATAACGATATAACGCATAACGTTATATGGTAATACGTTATAACGTGTAACGTTATGTACCATTACGATATAACGTATAACGTTATATGGTAATACGTTATAACGTATAACGATATGTAGCATTACGATATAACGTATAACTTTATGTAGCATAACGATATAACGTATAACGTTATACAGTATTACGTTATAACGTATAACGTTATGTAGCATAACGATATAACGTATAACGTTATATAGTATTACGTTATAATGTATAACGTTATGTAGCGTTACGATATAACGTATAACGTTATGTAGCATTACGATATAACGTATAACGTTATATGGTAATACGTTATAACATATAACGTTATGTAGCATAACGATATAACGTATAACGTTATATAGTATTACGTTATAACGTATAACGTTATGTAGCATTACGATATAACATATAACGTTATGTAGCATTACGATATAACGTATAACGTTATATAGTATTACGTT
This sequence comes from Bombus lapidarius, assembly GCA_936014575.1. NCBI lineage: Eukaryota > Metazoa > Arthropoda > Insecta > Hymenoptera > Apidae > Bombus > Bombus lapidarius. The sequence goes on from CAKXZU010000048.1 coordinate 421,854, forward strand.
ATAACGTATAACGTTATGTAGTAATACGTTATAACGTATAACGTTATGTAGCGTTACGATATAACGTATAACGTTATGTAGTATCATGATATAACGTATAAGGTTATGTAACATTACGATATAACGAATAACGTTAATTAGCATTACGATATAACGTATAACGTTATATGGTAATACGTTATAACGTATAACGTTATGTAGCATTACGATATAACGTATAACGTTATGTAGTATTATGATATAACGTATAAGGTTATGTAACATTACGATATAACGTATAACGTTAATTAGCATTACGATATAACGTATAACGTTATATGGTAATACGTTATAACGTATAACGTTATGTAGCATTACGATATAACGTATAACGTTATGTAGCATTACGATATAACGTATAACGTTATATGGTAATACGTTATAACGTACAACGTCATGTAGTAATACGTTATAACATATAACGTTATGTAGTAATACGTTATAACGTATAACGTTATGTAGCATTACGATATAACGTATAACGTTATGTAGCATTACGATATAACGTATAACGTTATATGGTAATACGTTATAACGTATAAGGTTATGTAGCATTACGATATAACGTATAACGTTATGTAGCATAACGATATAACGTATAACGATATATGGTAATACGTTATAACGTATAACCTTATGTACCATTACGATATAACGTATAACGTTATATGGTAATACGTTATAACGTACAACGTTATGTAGCATAACGATATAACGTATACCGTTATATAGTATTACGTTATAAAATTATAACGTTATGTAGCATTACGATATAACGTGTAACGTTATATAGTATTACGTTGTAACGTATAACGTTATGTAGTATTACGTTATAACGTATAACGTTATGTAGTAATACGTTATAACGTATAACGTTATGTAGCGTTACGATATAACGTATAACGTTATGTAGCATTACGATATAACGTATAACGTTATATGGTAATACGTTATAACGTATAACGTTATGTAGCATTACCATATAACGTATAACGTTATGTAGCATAACGATATAACGCATAACGTTATATGGTAATACGTTATAACGTATAACGTTATGTACCATTACGATATAACGTATAACGTTATATGGTAATACGTTATAACGTATAACGATATGTAGCATTACGATATAACGTATAACGTTATGTAGCATAACGATATAACGTATAACGTTATATAGTATTACGTTATAACGTATAACGTTATGTAGCATTACGATATAACGTATAACGTTATATAGTATTAGGTTATAACGTATAACGTTATGTAGCATTACGATATAACGTATAACGTTATGTAGCATTACGATATAACATATAACGTTATGTAGCATAACGATATAACGTATAACGTTATATAATATTACGTTATATCGTATAACGTTATGTAGCATTACCATATAACGTATAACGTTATGTAGCATAACGATATAACGCATAACGTTATATGGTAATACGTTATAACGTATAACGTTATGTACCATTACGATATAACGTATAACGTTATATGGTAATACGTTATAACGTATAACGATATGTAGCATTACGATATAACGTATAACTTTATGTAGCATAACGATATAACGTATAACGTTATACAGTATTACGTTATAACGTATAACGTTATGTAGCATAACGATATAACGTATAACGTTATATAGTATTACGTTATAATGTATAACGTTATGTAGCGTTACGATATAACGTATAACGTTATGTAGTATTACGATATAACGTATAACGTTATATGGTAATACGTTATAACGTATAACGTTATGTACCATTACGATATAACGTATAACGTTATATGGTAATACGTTATAACGTATAACGATATGTAGCATTACGATATAACGTATAACGTTATGTAGCATAACGATATAACGTATAACGTTATGTAGCATTACGATATAACATATAACGTTATGTAGCATTACGATATAACGTATAACGTTATATAGTATTACGTTATAACGTATAACGTTATGTAGTAATACGTTATAACGTATAACGTTATGTAGCGTTACGATATAACGTATAACGTTATGTAGTATCATGATATAACGTATAAGGTTATGTAACATTACGATATAACGAATAACGTTAATTAGCATTACGATATAACGTATAACGTTATATGGTAATACGTTATAACGTATAACGTTATGTAGCATTACGATATAACGTATAACGTTATGTAGTATTATGATATAACGTATAAGGTTATGTAACATTACGATATAACGTATAACGTTAATTAGCATTACGATATAACGTATAACGTTATATGGTAATACGTTATAACGTATAACGTTATGTAGCATTACGATATAACGTATAACGTTATGTAGCATTACGATATAACGTATAACGTTATATGGTAATACGTTATAACGTACAACGTCATGTAGTAATACGTTATAACATATAACGTTATGTAGTAATACGTTATAACGTATAACGTTATGTAGCATTACGATATAACGTATAACGTTATGTAGCATTACGATATAACGTATAACGTTATATGGTAATACGTTATAACGTATAAGGTTATGTAGCATTACGATATAACGTATAACGTTATGTAGCATAACGATATAACTTATAACGATATATGGTAATACGTTATAACGTATAACCTTATGTACCATTACGATATAACGTATAACGTTATATGGTAATACGTTATAACGTACAACGTTATGTAGCATAACGATATAACGTATACCGTTATATAGTATTACGTTATAAAATTATAACGTTATGTAGCATTACGATATAACGTGTAACGTTATATAGTATTACGTTGTAACGTATAACGTTATGTAGTATTACGTTATAACGTATAACGTTATGTAGTAATACGTTATAACGTATAACGTTATGTAGCGTTACGATATAACGTATAACGTTATGTAGCATTACGATATAACGTATAACGTTATATGGTAATACGTTATAACGTATAACGTTATGTAGCATTACCATATAACGTATAACGTTATGTAGCATAACGATATAACGCATAACGTTATATGGTAATACGTTATAACGTATAACGTTATGTACCATTACGATATAACGTATAACGTTATATGGTAATACGTTATAACGTATAACGTTATGTAGCATTACCATATAACGTATAACGTTATGTAGCATTACGATATAACGTATAACGTTATATGGTAATACGTTATAACGTATAACGTTATGTAGCGTTACGATATAACGTATAACGTTATGTAGTATCATGATATAACGTATAAGGTTATGTAACATTACGATATAACGAATAACGTTAATTAGCATTACGATATAACGTATAACGTTATATGGTAATACGTTATAACGTATAACGTTATGTACCATTACGATATAACGTATAACGTTATATGGTAATACGTTATAACGTATAACGATATGTAGCATTACGATATAACGTATAACTTTATGTAGCATAACGATATAACGTATAACGTTATACAGTATTACGTTATAACGTATAACGTTATGTAGCATAACGATATAACGTATAACGTTATATAGTATTACGTTATAATGTATAACGTTATGTAGCGTTACGATATAACGTATAACGTTATGTAGTATTACGATATAACGTATAACGTTATATGGTAATACGTTATAACGTATAACGTTATGTACCATTACGATATAACGTATAACGTTATATGGTAATACGTTATAACGTATAACGATATGTAGCATTACGATATAACGTATAACGTTATGTAGCATAACGATATAACGTATAACGTTATGTAGCATTACGATATAACATATAACGTTATGTAGCATTACGATATAACGTATAACGTTATATAGTATTACGTTATAACGTATAACGTTATGTAGTAATACGTTATAACGTATAACGTTATGTAGCGTTACGATATAACGTATAACGTTATGTAGTATCATGATATAACGTATAAGGTTATGTAACATTACGATATAACGAATAACGTTAATTAGCATTACGATATAACGTATAACGTTATATGGTAATACGTTATAACGTATAACGTTATGTAGCATTACGATATAACGTATAACGTTATGTAGTATTATGATATAACGTATAAGGTTATGTAACATTACGATATAACGTATAACGTTAATTAGCATTACGATATAACGTATAACGTTATATGGTAATACGTTATAACGTATAACGTTATGTAGCATTACGATATAACGTATAACGTTATGTAGCATTACGATATAACGTATAACGTTATATGGTAATACGTTATAACGTACAACGTCATGTAGTAATACGTTATAACATATAACGTTATGTAGTAATACGTTATAACGTATAACGTTATGTAGCATTACGATATAACGTATAACGTTATGTAGCATTACGATATAACGTATAACGTTATATGGTAATACGTTATAACGTATAAGGTTATGTAGCATTACGATATAACGTATAACGTTATGTAGCATAACGATATAACTTATAACGATATATGGTAATACGTTATAACGTATAACCTTATGTACCATTACGATATAACGTATAACGTTATATGGTAATACGTTATAACGTACAACGTTATGTAGCATAACGATATAACGTATACCGTTATATAGTATTACGTTATAAAATTATAACGTTATGTAGCATTACGATATAACGTGTAACGTTATATAGTATTACGTTGTAACGTATAACGTTATGTAGTATTACGTTATAACGTATAACGTTATGTAGTAATACGTTATAACGTATAACGTTATGTAGCGTTACGATATAACGTATAACGTTATGTAGCATTACGATATAACGTATAACGTTATATGGTAATACGTTATAACGTATAACGTTATGTAGCATTACCATATAACGTATAACGTTATGTAGCATAACGATATAACGCATAACGTTATATGGTAATACGTTATAACGTATAACGTTATGTACCATTACGATATAACGTATAACGTTATATGGTAATACGTTATAACGTATAACGATATGTAGCATTACGATATAACGTATAACGTTATGTAGCATAACGATATAACGTATAACGTTATATAGTATTACGTTATAACGTATAACGTTATGTAGCATTACGATATAACGTATAACGTTATATAGTATTAGGTTATAACGTATAACGTTATGTAGCATTACGATATAACGTATAACGTTATGTAGCATTACGATATAACATATAACGTTATGTAGCATAACGATATAACGTATAACGTTATATAATATTACGTTATATCGTATAACGTTATGTAGCATTACCATATAACGTATAACGTTATGTAGCATAACGATATAACGCATAACGTTATATGGTAATACGTTATAACGTATAACGTTATGTACCATTACGATATAACGTATAACGTTATATGGTAATACGTTATAACGTATAACGATATGTAGCATTACGATATAACGTATAACGTTATGTAGCATAACGATATAACGTATAACGTTATACAGTATTACGTTATAACGTATAACGTTATGTAGCATAACGATATAACGTATAACGTTATATAGTATTACGTTATAATGTATAACGTTATGTAGCGTTACGATATAACGTATAACGTTATGTAGCATTACGATATAACGTATAACGTTATATGGTAATACGTTATAACATATAACGTTATGTAGCATAACGATATAACGTATAACGTTATATAGTATTACGTTATAACGTATAACGTTATGTAGCATTACGATATAACATATAACGTTATGTAGCATTACGATATAACGTATAACGTTATATAGTATTACGTTATAACGTATAACGTTATGTAGTAATACGTTATAACGTATAACGTTATGTAGCGTTACGATATAACGTATAACGTTATGTAGTATCATGATATAACGTATAAGGTTATGTAACATTACGATATAACGAATAACGTTAATTAGCATTACGATATAACGTATAACGTTATATGGTAATACGTTATAACGTATAACGTTATGTAGCATTACGATATAACGTATAACGTTATGTAGTATTATGATATAACGTATAAGGTTATGTAACATTACGATATAACGTATAACGTTAATTAGCATTACGATATAACGTATAACGTTATATGGTAATACGTTATAACGTATAACGTTATGTAGCATTACGATATAACGTATAACGTTATGTAGCATTACGATATAACGTATAACGTTATATGGTAATACGTTATAACGTACAACGTCATGTAGTAATACGTTATAACATATAACGTTATGTAGTAATACGTTATAACGTATAACGTTATGTAGCATTACGATATAACGTATAACGTTATGTAGCATTACGATATAACGTATAACGTTATATGGTAATACGTTATAACGTATAAGGTTATGTAGCATTACGATATAACGTATAACGTTATGTAGCATAACGATATAACGTATAACGATATATGGTAATACGTTATAACGTATAACCTTATGTACCATTACGATATAACGTATAACGTTATATGGTAATACGTTATAACGTACAACGTTATGTAGCATAACGATATAACGTATACCGTTATATAGTATTACGTTATAAAATTATAACGTTATGTAGCATTACGATATAACGTGTAACGTTATATAGTATTACGTTATAACGTATAACGTTATGTAGTATTACGTTATAACGTATAACGTTATGTAGTAATACGTTATAACGTATAACGTTATGTAGCGTTACGATATAACGTATAACGTTATGTAGCATTACGATATAACGTATAACGTTATATGGTAATACGTTATAACGTATAACGTTATGTAGCATTACCATATAACGTATAACGTTATGTAGCATAACGATATAACGCATAACGTTATATGGTAATACGTTATAACGTATAACGTTATGTACCATTACGATATAACGTATAACGTTATATGGTAATACGTTATAACGTATAACGATATGTAGCATTACGATATAACGTATAACGTTATGTAGCATAACGATATAACGTATAACGTTATATAGTATTACGTTATAACGTATAACGTTATGTAGCATTACGATATAACGTATAACGTTATATAGTATTAGGTTATAACGTATAACGTTATGTAGCATTACGATATAACGTATAACGTTATGTAGCATAACGATATAACGTATAACGTTATATAGTATTACGTTATAATGTATAACGTTATGTAGCATTACGATATAACATATAACGTTATGTAGCATAACGATATAACGTATAACGCTATATAGTATTACGTTATAACGTATAACGTTATGTAGCATTACGATATAACATATAACGTTATGTAGCATAACGATATAACGTATAACGTTATATAATATTACGTTATATCGTATAACGTTATGTAGAATTACCATATAACGTATAACGTTATGTAGCATAACGATATAACGCATAACGTTATATGGTAATACGTTATAACGTATAACGTTATGTACCATTACGATATAACGTATAACGTTATATGGTAATACGTTATAACGTATAACGATATGTAGCATTACGATATAACGTATAACGTTATGTAGCATAACGATATAACGTATAACGTTATACAGTATTACGTTACAACGTATAACGTTATGTAGCATTACGATATAACGTATAACGTTATGTAGCATAACGATATAACGTATAACGTTATATAGTATTACGTTATAACGTATAACGTTATGTAGCATTACGATATAACGTATAACGTTATATAGTATTAGGTTATAACGTATAACGTTATGTAGCATTACGATATAACGTATAACGTTATGTAGCATAACGATATAACGTATAACGTTATATAGTATTACGTTATAATGTATAACGTTATGTAGCATTACGATATAACATATAACGTTATGTAGCATAACGATATAACGTATAACGCTATATAGTATTACGTTATAACGTATAACGTTATGTAGCATTACGATATAACATATAACGTTATGTAGCATAACGATATAACGTATAACGTTATATAATATTACGTTACAACGTATAACGTTATGTAGCGTTACGATATAACGTATAACGTTATGTAGCATTACGATATAACGTATAACGTTATATGGTAATACGTTATAACATATAACGTTATGTAGCATAACGATATAACGTATAACGTTATATAGTATTACGTTATAACGTATAACGTTATGTAGTAATACGTTATAACGTATAACGTTATGTAGCGTTACGATATAACGTATAACGTTATGTAGTATCATGATATAACGTATAAGGTTATGTAACATTACGATATAACGAATAACGTTAATTAGCATTACGATATAACGTATAACGTTATATGGTAATACGTTATAACGTATAACGTTATGTAGCATTACGATATAACGTATAACGTTATGTAGTATTATGATATAACGTATGAGGTTATGTAACATTACGATATAACGTATAACGTTAATTAGCATTACGATATAACGTATAACGTTATATGGTAATACGTTATAACGTATAACGTTATGTAGCATTACGATATAACGTATAACGTTATGTAGCATTACGATATAACGTATAACGTTATATGGTAATACGTTATAACGTACAACGTCATGTAGTAATACGTTATAACATATAACGTTATGTAGTAATACGTTATAACGTATAACGTTATGTAGCATTACGATATAACGTATAACGTTATGTAGCATTACGATATAACGTATAACGTTATATGGTAATACGTTATAACGTATAAGGTTATGTAGCATTACGATATAACGTATAACGTTATGTAGCATAACGATATAACGTATAACGATATATGGTAATACGTTATAACGTATAACCTTATGTACCATTACGATATAACGTATAACGTTATATGGTAATACGTTATAACGTACAACGTTATGTAGCATAACGATATAACGTATACCGTTATATAGTATTACGTTATAAAATTATAACGTTATGTAGCATTACGATATAACGTGTAACGTTATATAGTATTACGTTATAACGTATAACGTTATGTAGTATTACGTTATAACGTATAACGTTATGTAGTAATACGTTATAACGTATAACGTTATGTAGCGTTACGATATAACGTATAACGTTATGTAGCATTACGATATAACGTATAACGTTATATGGTAATACGTTATAACGTATAACGTTATGTAGCATTACCATATAACGTATAACGTTATGTAGCATAACGATATAACGCATAACGTTATATGGTAATACGTTATAACGTATAACGTTATGTACCATTACGATATAACGTATAACGTTATATGGTAATACGTTATAACGTATAACGATACGTAGCATTACGATATAACGTATAACGTTATGTAGCATAACGATATAACGTATAACGTTATATAGTATTACGTTATAACGTATAACGTTATGTAGCATTACGATATAACGTATAACGTTATATAGTATTAGGTTATAACGTATAACGTTATGTAGCATTACGATATAACGTATAACGTTATGTAGCATAACGATATAACGTATAACGTTATATAGTATTATGTTATAATGTATAACGTTATGTAGCATTACGATATAACATATAACGTTATGTAGCATAACGATATAACGTATAACGCTATATAGTATTACGTTATAACGTATAACGTTATGTAGCATTACGATATAACATATAACGTTATGTAGCATAACGATATAACGTATAACGTTATATAATATTACGTTATATCGTATAACGTTATGTAGAATTACCATATAACGTATAACGTTATGTAGCATAACGATATAACGCATAACGTTATATGGTAATACGTTATAACGTATAACGTTATGTACCATTACGATATAACGTATAACGTTATATGGTAATACGTTATAACGTATAACGATATGTAGCATTACGATATAACGTATAACGTTATGTAGCATAACGATATAACGTATAACGTTATACAGTATTACGTTATAACGTATAACGTTATGTAGCATTACGATATAACGTATAACGTTATGTAGCATAACGATATAACGTATAACGTTATATAGTATTACGTTATAACGTATAACGTTATGTAGCATTACGATATAACGTATAACGTTATATAGTATTAGGTTATAACGTATAACGTTATGTAGCATTACGATATAACGTATAACGTTATGTAGCATAACGATATAACGTATAACGTTATATAGTATTACGTTATAATGTATAACGTTATGTAGCATTACGATATAACATATAACGTTATGTAGCATAACGATATAACGTATAACGCTATATAGTATTACGTTATAACGTATAACGTTATGTAGCATTACGATATAACATATAACGTTATGTAGCATGACGATATAACGTATAACGTTATATAATATTACGTTATAACGTATAACGTTATGTAGCGTTACGATATAACGTATAACGTTATGTAGCATTACGATATAACGTATAACGTTATATGGTAATACGTTATAACATATAACGTTATGTAGCATAACGATATAACGTATAACGTTATATAGTATTACGTTATAACGTATAACGTTATGTAGCATTACGATATAACATATAACGTTATGTAGCATAACGATATAACGTATAACGTTATATAGTATTACGTTATAACGAATAACGTTATGTAGTAATACGTTATAACGTATAACGTTATGTAGCGTTACGATATAACGTATAGCGTTATGTAGTATTATGATATAACGTATAAGGTTATGTAACATTACGATATAACGTATAACGTTAATTAGCATTACGATATAACGTATAACGTTATATGGTAATACGTTATAACGTATAACGTTATGTAGCATTACGATATAACGTATAACGTTATGTAGCATAACGATATAACGCATAACGTTATATGGTAATACGTTATAACGTATAACGTCTATGTACCATTACGATATAACGTATAACGTTATATGGTAATACGTTATAACGTATAACGATATGTAGCATTACGATATAACGTATAACGTTATGTAGCATAACGATATAACGTATAACGTTATTCAGTATAACGTTATGTAGCATTACGATATAACGTATAACGTTATGTAGCATAACGATATAACGTATAACGTTATATAGTATTACGTTATAACGTATAACGTTATGTAGCATTAAGATATAACATATAACGTTATGTAGCATAACGATATAACGTATAACGTTATATAGTATTACGTTATAACGTATAACGTTATATAGTATTACGTTATAACGTATAACGTTATGTAGCATTACGATATAACATATAACGTTATGTAGCATAACGATATAACGTATAACGTTATATAGTATTACGTTACAACGTAGAACGTTATGTAGCGTTACGATATAACGTATAACGTTATGTCGCATTACGATATAACGTATAACGTTATATGGTAATACGTTATAACGTATAACGTTATGTACCATTACGATATAACGTATAACGTTATATGGTAATACGTTATAACGTACAACGTCATGTAGTATTACGTTATAACATATAACGTTATGTAGTAATACGTTATAACGTATAACGTTATGTAGCATTACGATATAACGTTTAACGTTATGTAGCATTACGATATAACGTATAACGTTATATGGTAATACGTTATAACGTATAACGTTAAGTAGCATTACGATATAACGTATAACGTTATGTAGCATAACGATATAACGTATAACGTTATATGGTAATACGTTATAACGTATAACCTTATGTACCATTACGATATAACGTATAACGTTATATGGTAATACGTTATAACGTACAACGTTATGTAGCATAACGATATAACGTATAACGTTATAAAGTATTACGTTATAACGTATAACGTTATGTAGCATTACGATATAACGTATAACGTTATGTAGCATAACGATATAACGTATAACGTTATATAGTATTACGTTATAACGTATAACGTCATGTAGCATTACGATATAACGTGTAACGTTATATAGTATTACGTTATAACGTATAACGTTATGTAGTATTACGTTATAACGTATAACGTTATGTAGTAATACGTTATAACGTATAATGTTATGTAGCGTTACGATATAACGTATAACGTTATGTAGCATTACGATATAACGTATAACGTTATATGGTAATACGTTATAACGTATAACGTTATGTAGTATTATGATATAACGTATAAGGTTATGTAACATTACGATATAACGTATAACGTTAATTAGCATTACGATATAACGTATAACGTTATATGGTAATACGTTATAACGTATAACGTTATGTAGCATTACGATATAACGTATAACGTTATGTAGCATAACGATATAACGCATAACGTTATATGGTAATACGTTATAACGTATAACGCTATGTACCATTACGATATAACGTATAACGATATGTAGCATTACGATATAACGTATAACGTTATGTAGCATAACGATATAACGTATAACGTTATGTACCATTACGATATAACGTATAACGTTATATGGTAATACGTTATAACGTACAACGTCCTGTAGTATTACGTTATAACATATAACGTTATGTAGTAATACGTTATAACGTATAACGTTATGTAGCATTACGATATAACGTATAACGTTATGTAGCATTACGATATAACGTATAACGTTATATGGTAATACGTTATAACGTATAACGTTAAGTAGCATTACGATATAACGTATAACGTTATGTAGCATAACGATATAACGTATAACGTTATATGGTAATACGTTATAACGTATAACCTTATGTACCATTACGATATAACGTATAACGTTATATGGTAATACGTTATAACGTACAACGTTATGTAGCATAACGATATAACGTATAACGTTATAAAGTATTACGTTATAACGTATAACGTTATGTAGCATTACGATATAACGTATAACGTTATGTAGCATAACGATATAACGTATAACGTTATATAGTATTACGTTATAACGTATAACGTCATGTAGCATTACGATATAACGTGTAACGTTATATAGTATTACGTTATAACGTATAACGTTATGTAGTATTACGTTATAACGTATAACGTTATGTAGTAATACGTTATAACGTATAATGTTATGTAGCGTTACGATATAACGTATAACGTTATGTAGCATTACGATATAACGTATAACGTTATATGGTAATACGTTATAACGTACAACGTCATGTAGTATTACGTTATAACATATAATGTTATGTAGTAATACCTTATAACGTATAACGTTATGTAGCATCACGATATAACGTATAACGTTATATGGTAATACGTTATAACGTATAACGTTATGTAGCATTACGATATAACGTATAGCGTTATGTAGCATAACGATATAACGCATAGCGTTATATGGTAATACGTTATAACGTCTAACGCTATGTACCATTACGATATAACGTATAACGTTATATGCTAATACGTTATAACGTATAACGATATGTAGCATTACGATATAACGTATAACGTTATGTAGCATAACGATATAACGAATATCGTTATACAGTATTACGTTATAACGTATAGCGATATGTAGCATTACGATATAACGTATAACGTTATGTAGCATAACGATATAACGTATAACGTTATATAGTATTACGTTATAACGTATAACGTTATGTAGCATTACGATGTAACGTATAACGTTATATGGTAATACGTTATAACGTATAACGTTATGTAGCATAACGATATAACGTATAACGTTATGTAGCATAACGATATAACGTATAACGTTATGTAGCATTACGATATAACGTATAATGTTATGCAGCATTACGATATAACGTATAACGTCATGTAGCATTACGATATAAGGTATAACGTTACATGGTAATACGTTATAACGTATAACGTTATGTAGCATTACCATATAACGTATAACGTTATGTAGCAGTACGATATAACGTATAACGTTATGTAGCATTACGATACAATGTATAACGTTATGTAGCATTACGATATAACGTATAACGTTATGTAGCATTACGATATGACGCATAACGTTATGTAGCATTACGATGTAACGTATAACGTTATATGGTAATACGTTATAACGTATAACGTTATGTAGCATTACGATTTAACGTATAACGTTCTGTAGCATTACGATATAACGTATAACGTTATGTAGCAGTACGTTATAACGTATAACGATATGTAGCATTACGATACAATGTATCACGTCATGTAGCATTACGATATAACGTATAACGTTATGTAGCATTACGATATAACGTATAACGTTATGTAGCATAACGATATAACGTATAACGTTATATAGTATTACGTTATAACGTATAACGATATGTAGCATTACGATATAACGTATAACGTTATGTAGCATTACGATATAACACATAACGCTATGTAGCATAACGATATAACGTATAACGTTATATAGTATTACGTTATAACGTATAACGTTATGTAGTAATACGTTATAACGTATAACGTTATGTAGCGTTACGATATAACGTATAACGTTATGTAGTATTATGATATAACGTATAAGGTTATGTAACATTACGATATAACGTATAACGTTAATTAGCATTACGATATAACGTATAACGTTATATGGTAATACGTTATAACGTATAACGTTATGTAGCATTACGATATAACGTATAACGTTATGTAGCATAACGATATAACGCATAACGTTATATGGTAATACGTTATAACGTATAACGCTATGTACCATTACGATATAACGTATAACGTTATATGGTAATACGTCATAACGTATAACGATATGTAGCATTACGATATAACGTATAACGTTATGTAGCATAACGATATAACGTATAACGTTATACAGAATTACGTTATAACGTATAACGTTATGTAGCATTACGATATAACGTATAACGTTATGTAGCATAACGATATAACGTATAACGTTATATAGTATTACGTTATAACGTATAACGTTATGTAGCATTACGATATAACGTATAACGTTATGTAGCATAACGATATAACGTATAACGTTACATAGTATTACGTTATAAAGTATAACGTTATGTAGCATTACGATATAACGCATAACGTTATATGGTAATACGTTATAACGTATAACGCTATGTACCATTACGATATAACGTTTAACGTTATATGGTAATACGTTATAACGTATAACGATATGTAGCATTACGATATAACGTATAACGTTATGTAGCATAACGATATAACGTATAACGTTATAAAGTATTACGTTATAACGTATAACGTTATGTAGCATTACGATATAACGTATAACGTTATGTAGTATTATGATATAACGTATAAGGTTATGTAACATTACGATATAACGTATAACGTTAATTAGCATTACGATATAACGTATAACGTTATATGGTAATACGTTATAACGTATAACGTTATGTAGCATTACGATATAACGTATAACGTTATGTAGCATAACGATATAACGCATAACGTTATATGGTAATACGTTATAACGTATAACGTTATGTACCATTACGATATAACGTATAACGTTATATGGTAATACGTTATAACGTATAACGCTATGTACCATTACGATATAACGTATAACGTTATATGGTAATACGTTATAACGTATAACGATATGTAGCATTACGATATAACGTATAACGTTATGTAGCATAACGATATAACGTATAACGTTATACAGTATTACGTTATAACGTATAACGTTATGTAGCATTACGATATAACGTATAACGTTATGTAGCATAACGATATAACGCATAACGTTATATGGTAATACGTTATAACGTATAACGCTATGTACCATTACGATATAACGTATAACGTTATATGGTAATACGTTATAACGTATAACGATATGTAGCATTACGATATAACGTATAACGTTATGTAGCATAACGATATAACGTATAACGTTATACAGTATTACGTTATAACGTATAACGTTATGTAGCATTACGATATAACGTATAACGTTATGTAGCATAACGATATAACGTATAACGTTATATAGTATTACGTTATAACGTATAACGTTATGTAGCATTACGATATAACGTATAACGTTATGTAGCATAACGATATACCGTATAACGTTACATAGTATTACGTTATAAAGTATAACGTTATGTAGCATTACGATATAACCCATAACGTTATATGGTAATACGTTATAACGTATAACGCTATGTACCATAACGATATAACGTATAACGTTATATGGTAATACGTTATAACGTATAACGATATGTAGCATTACGATATAACGTATAACGTTATGTAGCATAACGATATAACGTATAACGTTATAAAGTATTACGTTATAACGTATAACGTTATGTAGCATTACGATATAACGTATAACGTTACGTAGTATTATGATATAACGTATAAGGTTATGTAACATTACGATATAACGTATAACGTTAATTAGCATTACGATATAACGTATAACGTTAATTAGCATTACGATATAACGTATAACGTTATATGGTAATACGTTATAACGTATAACGTTATGTAGCATTACGATATAACGCATAACGTTATATGGTAATACGTTATAACGTATAACGTTATATGGTAATACGTTATAACGTATAACGATATGTAGCATTACGATATAACGTATAACGTTATGTAGCATAACGATATAACGTATAACGTTATAAAGTATTACGTAATAACGTATAACGTTATGTAGCATTACGATATAACGTATAACGTTATGTAGTATTATGATATAACGTATAACGTTATGTAGCATAACGATATAACGCATAACGTTATATGGTAATACGTTATAACGTATAACGCTATGTACCATTACGATATAACGTATAACGTTATATGGTAATACGTTATAACGTATAACGATATGTAGCATTACGATATAACGTATAACGTTATGTAGCATTACGATATAACGTATAACGTTATGTAGTATTATGATATAACGTATAAGGTTATGTAACATTACGATATAACGTATAACGTTAATTAGCATTACGATATAACGTATAACGTTATATGGTAATACGTTATAACGTATAACGTTATGTAGCATTACGATATAACGCATAACGTTATATGGTAATACGTTATAACGTATAACGCTATGTACCATTACGATATAACGTATAACGTTATATGGTAATACGTTATAACGTATAACGATATGTAGCATTACGATATAACGTATAACGTTATGTAACATTACGATATAACGTATAACGTTAATTAGCATTACGATATAACGTATAACGTTATATGGTAATACGTTATAACGTATAACGTTATGTAGCATTACGATATAACGTATAACGTTATGTAGCATAACGATATAACGCATAACGTTATATGGTAATACGTTATAACGTATAACGCTATGTACCATTACGATATAACGTATAACGTCATATGGTAATACGTTATAACGTATAACGATATGTAGCATTACGATATAACGTATAACGTTATGTAGCATAACGATATAACGTATAACGTTATACAGTATAACGTTATGTAGCATTACGATATAACGTATAACGTTATGTAGCATAACGATATAACGTATAACGTTATATAGTATTACGTTATAACGTATAACGTTATGTAGCATTAAGATATAACATATAACGTTATGTAGCATAACGATATAACGTATAACGTTATATAGTATTACGTTATAACGTATAACGTATAACGTTATATGGTAATACGTTATAACGTATAACGTTATGTACCATTACGATATAACGTATAACGTTATATGGTAATACGTTAGAACGTACAACGTCATGTAGTATTACGTTATAAGATATAACGTTATGTAGTAATACGTTATAACGTATATCGTTATGTAGCATTACGATATAACGTATAACGTTATGTAGCATTACGATATAACGTATAACGTTATATGGTAATACGTTATAACGTATAACGTTAAGTAGCATTACGATATAACGTATAACGTTATGTAGCATAACGATATAACGTATAACGTTATATGGTAATACGTTATAACGTATAACCTTATGTACCATTACGATATAACGTATAACGTTATATGGTAATACGTTATAACGTACAACGTTATGTAGCATAACGATATAACGTATAACGTTATGTAGCATTACGATATAACGTATAACGTTATGTAGCATAACGATATAACGCATAACGTTATATGGTAATACGTTATAACGTATAACGTTATGTACCATTACGATATAACGTATAACGTTATATGGTAATACGTTATAACGTATAACGCTATGTACCATTACGATATAACGTATAACGTTATATGGTAATACGTTATAACGTATAACGCTATGTACCATTACGATATAACGTATAACGTTATATGGTAATACGTTATAACGTATAACGATATGTAGCATTACGATATAACGTATAACGTTATGTAGCATAACGATATAACGTATAACGTTATACAGTATTACGTTATAACGTATAACGTTATGTAGCATTACGATATAACGTATAACGTTATGTAGCATAACGATATAACGTATAACGTTATATAGTATTACGTTATAACGTATAACGTTATGTAGCATTACGATATAACGTATAACGTTATGTAGCATAACGATATACCGTATAACGTTACATAGTATTACGTTATAAAGTATAACGTTATGTAGCATTACGATATAACCCTTAACGTTATATGGTAATACGTTATAACGTATAACGCTATGTACCATAACGATATAACGTATAACGTTATATGGTAATACGTTATAACGTATAACGATATGTAGCATTACGATATAACGTATAACGTTATGTAGCATAACGATATAACGTATAACGTTATAAAGTATTACGTTATAACGTATAACGTTATGTAGCATTACGATATAACGTATAACGTTATGTAGTATTATGATATAACGTATAAGGTTATGTAACATTACGATATAACGTATAACGTTAATTAGCATTACGATATAACGTATAACGTTAATTAGCATTACGATATAACGTATAACGTTATATGGTAATACGTTATAACGTATAACGTTATGTAGCATTACGATATAACGCATAACGTTATATGGTAATACGTTATAACGTATAACGCTATGTACCATTACGATATAACGTATAACGTTATATGGTAATACGTTATAACGTATAACGATATGTAGCATTACGATATAACGTATAACGTTATGTAGCATAACGATATAACGTATAACGTTATAAAGTATTACGTAATAACGTATAACGTTATGTAGCATTACGATATAACGTATAACGTTATGTAGTATTATGATATAACGTATAACGTTATGTAGCCTAACGATATAACGCATAACGTTATATGGTAATACGTTATAACGTATAACGCTATGTACCATTACGATATAACGTATAACGTTATATGGTAATACGTTATAACGTATAACGATATGTAGCATTACGATATAACGTATAACGTTATGTAGCATTACGATATAACGTATAACGTTATGTAGTATTATGATATAACGTATAAGGTTATGTAACATTACGATATAACGTATAACGTTAATTAGCATTACGATATAACGTATAACGTTATATGGTAATACGTTATAACGTATAACGTTATGTAGCATTACGATATAACGCATAACGTTATATGGTAATACGTTATAACGTATAACGCTATGTACCATTACGATATAACGTATAACGTTATATGGTAATACGTTATAACGTATAACGATATGTAGCATTACGATATAACGTATAACGTTATGTAACATTACGATATAACGTATAACGTTAATTAGCATTACGATATAACGTATAACGTTATATGGTAATACGTTATAACGTATAACGTTATGTAGCATTACGATATAACGTATAACGTTATGTAGCATAACGATATAACGCATAACGTTATATGGTAATACGTTATAACGTATAACGCTATGTACCATTACGATATAACGTATAACGTCATATGGTAATACGTTATAACGTATAACGATATGTAGCATTACGATATAACGTATAACGTTATGTAGCATAACGATATAACGTATAACGTTATACAGTATAACGTTATGTAGCATTACGATATAACGTATAACGTTATGTAGCATAACGATATAACGTATAACGTTATATAGTATTACGTTATAACGTATAACGTTATGTAGCATTAAGATATAACATATAACGTTATGTAGCATAACGATATAACGTATAACGTTATATAGTATTACGTTATAACGTATAACGTATAACGTTATATGGTAATACGTTAGAACGTACAACGTCATGTAGTATTACGTTATAAGATATAACGTTATGTAGTAATACGTTATAACGTATATCGTTATGTAGCATTACGATATAACGTATAACGTTATGTAGCATTACGATATAACGTATAACGTTATATGGTAATACGTTATAACGTATAACGTTAAGTAGCAATACGATATAACGTATAACGTTATGTAGCATAACGATATAACGTATAACGTTATATGGTAATACGTTATAACGTATAACCTTATGTACCATTACGATATAACGTATAACGTTATATGGTAATACGTTATAACGTACAACGTTATGTAGCATAACGATATAACGTATAACGTTATGTAGCATTACGATATAACGTATAACGTTATGTAGCATTACGATATAACGTATAACGTTATATGGTAATACGTTATAACGTATAACGTTAAGTAGCATTACGATATAACGTATAACGTTATGTAGCATAACGATATAACGTATAACGTTATATGGTAATACGTTATAACGTATAACCTTATGTACCATTACGATATAACGTATAACGTTATATGGTAATACGTTATAACGTACAACGTTATGTAGCATAACGATATAACGTATAACGTTATATAGTATTACGTTATAACGTATAACGTCATGTAGCATTACGATATAACGTGTAACGTTATATAGTATTACGTTATAACGTATAACGTTATGTAGTATTACGTTATAACGTATAACGTTATGTAGTAATACGTTATAACGTATAATGTTATGTAGCGTTACGATATAACGTATAACGTTATGTAGCATTACGATATAACGTATAACGTTATATGGTAATACGTTATAACGTATAACGTTATGTAGCATTACGATATAACGTATGACGTTATGTAGCATAACGATATAACGCATAGCGTTATATGGTAATACGTTATAACGTATAACGCTATGTACCATTACGATATAACGTATAACGTTATGTAGCATAACGATATAACGTATAACGTTATACAGTATTACGTTATAACGTATAACGTTATGTAGCATTACGATATAACGTATAACGTTATGTAGCATAACGATATAACGTATAACGTTATATAGTATTACGTTATAACGTATAACGTTATGTAGCATTACGATATAACGTATAACGTTATGTAGCATTACGATATAACACATAACGTTATGTAGCATAACGATATAACGTATAACGTTATATAGTATTACGTTATAACGTATAACGTTATGTAGTAATACGTTATAACGTATAACGTTATGTAGCGTTACGATATAACGTATAACGTTATGTAGTATTATGATATAACGTATAAGGTTATGTAACATTACGATATAACGTATAACGTTAATTAGCATTACGATATAACGTATAACGTTATGTAGCATTACGATATAACGTATAACGTTATGTAGCATTACGATATAACGTATAACGTTATGTAGCATAACGATATAACGTATAACGTTATATGGTAATACGTTATAACGTATAACCTTATGTACCATTACGATATAACGTATAACGTTATATGGTAATACGTTATAACGTACAACGTTATGTAGTATTACGTTATAACATATAACGTTATATAGTATTACGTTATAACGTATAACGTTATGTAGCATTACGATATAACGTATAACGTTATGTAGCATAACGATATAACGTATAACGTTATGTAGCATAACGATATAACGTATAACGTTATATGGTATTACGTTATAACGTATAACGTTATGTAGCGTTACGATATAACGTATAACGTTATGTAGCATTACGATATAACGTATAACGTTATGTAGCATTACGATATAACGTATAACGTTATGTAGCATAACGATATAACGTATAACGTTATATAGAATTACGTTATAACGTATAACGTTATGTAGCATTACGATATAACGTATAACGTTATGTAGCATTACGATATAACACATAACGTTATATAGCATAACGATATAACGTATAACGTTATGTAGTATTATGATATAACGTATAAGGTTATGTAACATTACGATATAACGTATAACGTTAATTAGAATTACGATATAACGTATAACGTTATGTAGCATTACGATATAACGTATAACGTTATGTAGCATAACGATATAACGTATAACGTTATACAGTATTACGTTATAACGTATAACGTTATGTAGCATTACGATATAACGTATAACGTTATATGGTAATACGTTATAACGTATAACGCTATGTACCATTACGATATAACGTATAACGTTATGTAGCATTACGATATAACGTATAACGTTATATGGTAATACGTTATAACGTATAACGCTATGTACCATTACGATATAACGTATAACGTTATGTAGCATAACGATATAACGTATAACGTTATACAGTATTACGTTATAACGTATAACGTTATGTAGCATTACGATATAACGTATAACGTTATGTAGCATAACGATATAACGTATAACGTTATATAGTATTACGTTATAACGTATAACGTTATGTAGCATTACGATATAACGTATAACGTTATGTAGCATAACGATATAACGTATAACGTTATACAGTATTACGTTATAACGTATAACGTTATGTAGCATTACGATATAACGTATAACGTTATAGAGCTTAAAGATATAACGTATAACGTTATATAGTATTACGTTATAACGTATAACGTTATGTAGCATTACGATATAACATATAACGTTATGTAGCATAACGATATAACGTATAACGTTATATAGTATTACGTTATAACGTATAACGTTATGTAGCGTTACGATATAACGTATAACGTTATGTAGCATTACGATATAACGTATAACGTTATGTAGCATTACGATATAACATATAACGTTATGTAGCATAACAATATAACGTATAACGTTATATAGTATTACGTTATAACGTATAACGTTATGTAGCGTTACGATATAACGTATAACGTTATGTAGCATTACGATATAACGTATAACGTTATGTAGCATTACGATATAACGTATAACGTTATGTAGCATAACGATATAACGTATAACGTTATATGGTAATACGTTATAACGTATAACCTTATGTACCATTACGATTTAACGTATAACGTTATATGGTAATACGTTATAACGTACAACGTTATGTAGTATTACGTTATAACATATAACGTTATATAGTATTACGTTATAACGTATAACGTTATGTAGCATTACGATATAACGTATAACGTTATATGGTAATACGTTATAACGTATAACGTTATGTAGCATTACGATATAACGCATAACGTTATGTAGTATTATGATATAACGTATAAGGTTATGTAACATTACGATATAACGTATAACGTTAATTAGCATTACGATATAACGTATAACGTTATATGGTAATACGTTATAACGTATAACGTTATGTAGCATTACGATATAACGCATAACGTTATATGGTAATACGTTATAACGTATAACGCTATGTACCATTACGATATAACGTATAACGTTATATGGTAATACGTTATAACGTATAACGATATGTAGCATTACGATATAACGTATAACGTTATGTAACATTACGATATAACGTATAACGTTAATTAGCATTACGATATAACGTATAACGTTATATGGTAATACGTTATAACGTATAACGTTATGTAGCATTACGATATAACGTATAACGTTATGTAGCATAACGATATAACGCATAACGTTATATGGTAATACGTTATAACGTATAACGCTATGTACCATTACGATATAACGTATAACGTCATATGGTAATACGTTATAACGTATAACGATATGTAGCATTACGATATAACGTATAACGTTATGTAGCATAACGATATAACGTATAACGTTATACAGTATAACGTTATGTAGCATTACGATATAACGTATAACGTTATGTAGCATAACGATATAACGTATAACGTTATATAGTATTACGTTATAACGTATAACGTTATGTAGCATTAAGATATAACATATAACGTTATGTAGCATAACGATATAACGTATAACGTTATATAGTATTACGTTATAACGTATAACGTATAACGTTATATGGTAATACGTTAGAACGTACAACGTCATGTAGTATTACGTTATAAGATATAACGTTATGTAGTAATACGTTATAACGTATATCGTTATGTAGCATTACGATATAACGTATAACGTTATGTAGCATTACGATATAACGTATAACGTTATATGGTAATACGTTATAACGTATAACGTTAAGTAGCAATACGATATAACGTATAACGTTATGTAGCATAACGATATAACGTATAACGTTATATGGTAATACGTTATAACGTATAACCTTATGTACCATTACGATATAACGTATAACGTTATATGGTAATACGTTATAACGTACAACGTTATGTAGCATAACGATATAACGTATAACGTTATGTAGCATTACGATATAACGTATAACGTTATGTAGCATTACGATATAACGTATAACGTTATATGGTAATACGTTATAACGTATAACGTTAAGTAGCATTACGATATAACGTATAACGTTATGTAGCATAACGATATAACGTATAACGTTATATGGTAATACGTTATAACGTATAACCTTATGTACCATTACGATATAACGTATAACGTTATATGGTAATACGTTATAACGTACAACGTTATGTAGCATAACGATATAACGTATAACGTTATATAGTATTACGTTATAACGTATAACGTCATGTAGCATTACGATATAACGTGTAACGTTATATAGTATTACGTTATAACGTATAACGTTATGTAGTATTACGTTATAACGTATAACGTTATGTAGTAATACGTTATAACGTATAATGTTATGTAGCGTTACGATATAACGTATAACGTTATGTAGCATTACGATATAACGTATAACGTTATATGGTAATACGTTATAACGTATAACGTTATGTAGCATTACGATATAACGTATGACGTTATGTAGCATAACGATATAACGCATAGCGTTATATGGTAATACGTTATAACGTATAACGCTATGTACCATTACGATATAACGTATAACGTTATGTAGCATAACGATATAACGTATAACGTTATACAGTATTACGTTATAACGTATAACGTTATGTAGCATTACGATATAACGTATAACGTTATGTAGCATAACGATATAACGTATAACGTTATATAGTATTACGTTATAACGTATAACGTTATGTAGCATTACGATATAACGTATAACGTTATGTAGCATTACGATATAACACATAACGTTATGTAGCATAACGATATAACGTATAACGTTATATAGTATTACGTTATAACGTATAACGTTATGTAGTAATACGTTATAACGTATAACGTTATGTAGCGTTACGATATAACGTATAACGTTATGTAGTATTATGATATAACGTATAAGGTTATGTAACATTACGATATAACGTATAACGTTAATTAGCATTACGATATAACGTATAACGTTATGTAGCATTACGATATAACGTATAACGTTATGTAGCATTACGATATAACGTATAACGTTATGTAGCATAACGATATAACGTATAACGTTATATGGTAATACGTTATAACGTATAACCTTATGTACCATTACGATATAACGTATAACGTTATATGGTAATACGTTATAACGTACAACGTTATGTAGTATTACGTTATAACATATAACGTTATATAGTATTACGTTATAACGTATAACGTTATGTAGCATTACGATATAACGTATAACGTTATGTAGCATAACGATATAACGTATAACGTTATGTAGCATAACGATATAACGTATAACGTTATATGGTATTACGTTATAACGTATAACGTTATGTAGCGTTACGATATAACGTATAACGTTATGTAGCATTACGATATAACGTATAACGTTATGTAGCATTACGATATAACGTATAACGTTATGTAGCATAACGATATAACGTATAACGTTATATAGAATTACGTTATAACGTATAACGTTATGTAGCATTACGATATAACGTATAACGTTATGTAGCATTACGATATAACACATAACGTTATATAGCATAACGATATAACGTATAACGTTATGTAGTATTATGATATAACGTATAAGGTTATGTAACATTACGATATAACGTATAACGTTAATTAGAATTACGATATAACGTATAACGTTATGTAGCATTACGATATAACGTATAACGTTATGTAGCATAACGATATAACGTATAACGTTATACAGTATTACGTTATAACGTATAACGTTATGTAGCATTACGATATAACGTATAACGTTATATGGTAATACGTTATAACGTATAACGCTATGTACCATTACGATATAACGTATAACGTTATGTAGCATTACGATATAACGTATAACGTTATATGGTAATACGTTATAACGTATAACGCTATGTACCATTACGATATAACGTATAACGTTATGTAGCATAACGATATAACGTATAACGTTATACAGTATTACGTTATAACGTATAACGTTATGTAGCATTACGATATAACGTATAACGTTATGTAGCATAACGATATAACGTATAACGTTATATAGTATTACGTTATAACGTATAACGTTATGTAGCATTACGATATAACGTATAACGTTATGTAGCATAACGATATAACGTATAACGTTATACAGTATTACGTTATAACGTATAACGTTATGTAGCATTACGATATAACGTATAACGTTATAGAGCTTAAAGATATAACGTATAACGTTATATAGTATTACGTTATAACGTATAACGTTATGTAGCATTACGATATAACATATAACGTTATGTAGCATAACGATATAACGTATAACGTTATATAGTATTACGTTATAACGTATAACGTTATGTAGCGTTACGATATAACGTATAACGTTATGTAGCATTACGATATAACGTATAACGTTATGTAGCATTACGATATAACATATAACGTTATGTAGCATAACAATATAACGTATAACGTTATATAGTATTACGTTATAACGTATAACGTTATGTAGCGTTACGATATAACGTATAACGTTATGTAGCATTACGATATAACGTATAACGTTATGTAGCATTACGATATAACGTATAACGTTATGTAGCATAACGATATAACGTATAACGTTATATGGTAATACGTTATAACGTATAACCTTATGTACCATTACGATTTAACGTATAACGTTATATGGTAATACGTTATAACGTACAACGTTATGTAGTATTACGTTATAACATATAACGTTATATAGTATTACGTTATAACGTATAACGTTATGTAGCATTACGATATAACGTATAACGTTATGTAGCATAACGATATAACGTATAACGTTATGTAGCATAACGATATAACGTATAACGTTATATGGTATTACGTTATAACGTATAACGTTATGTAGCGTTACGATATAACGTATAACGTTATGTAGCATTACGATATAACGTATAACGTTATGTAGCATTACGATATAACGTATAACGTTATGTAGCATAACGATATAACGTATAACGTTATATAGAATTACGTTATAACGTATAACGTTATGTAGCATTACGATATAACGTTTAACGTTATGTAGCATAACGATATAACGTATAACATTATGTAGTATTATGATATAACGTATAAGGATTTGTAGCATTACGATATAACGTATAACGTTATGCAGCATTACGATATAACGTATAACGTTATATGGTAATACGTTATGACGTATAACGTTACGTAACATTACGATATAATGTAAAACGATATATGGTAATACGTTATAACGTATAAAGTTATATAGTATTACGTTATAACGTATAACGTTATGTAGTAATACGTTATAACGTATAACGTTATGTAGCATTACGTTATAACGTATAACGTTATGTAGCATTACGATATAACGTACAACGTTATGTATCATAGCGATACAGCGCATAACGTTATATGGTAATACGTTATAACGTATAACGTTATGTACCATTACGATATAACATATAACGTTATGTAGCATAACGATATAACGTATAACGTTATATAGTATTACGTTATAACGTATAACGTTATGTAGCATAACGATATAACGTATAACGTTATATAGTATTACGTTATAACGTATAACGTTATGTAGCATTACGATATAACGTATAACGTTATGTAGTATTATGATATAACGTATAAGGTTATGTAGCATTACGAAATAACGTATAACGTTATGTAGCATTACGATATAACGTATAACGTTATATGGTAATACGTTATAACGTATAACGTTATGTACCATTACGATATAACGTATAACGTTATGTAGCATTACGATATAACGTATAACGTTATATAGTATTACGTTATAACGTATAACGTTATGTAGTATTATAATATAACGTATAAGGTTATGTAGCATTACGAAATAACGTATAACGTTATGTAGCATTACGATATAACGTATAACGTTATATGGTAATACGTTATAACGTATAACGTTATGTACCATTAGGATATAACGTATAACGTTCTGTAGCATTACGATATAACGTATAACGTTATATAGTATTACGTTATAACGTATAACGTTATGTAGCATAACGATATAACGTATTACGTTATATAGTATTACGTTATAACGTATAACGTGATGTAGCATAACGATATAACGTATAACGTTATATAGAATTACGTTAGAACGTATAACGTTATGTAGCATTACGATATAACGTTTAACGTTATGTAGCATAACGATATAACCTATAACATTATGTAGTATTATGATATAACGTATAAGGATTTGTAGCATTACGATATAACGTATAACGTTATGTAGCATTACGATATAACGTATAACGTTATATGGTAATACGTTATAACGTATAACGTTATGTAGCATTACGATATAACGTATAACGTTATGTAGTAATACGTTATAACGTATAACGTTATGTAGCATTACGATATAACGTATAACGTTATACAGTATTACGTTATAACGTATAACGTTATGTAGCATTACGATATAACGTATAACGTTATGTAGCTTAAAGATATAACGTATAACGTTATGTAGCGTTACGATATAACGTATAACGTTATGTAGCATTACGATATAACGTATAACGTTATGTAGCATTACGATATAACATATAACGTTATGTAGCATAACGATATAACGTATAACGTTATGTAGCATTACGATATAACGTATAACGTTATGTAGCATAACGATATAACGTATAACGTTATGTAGCATTACGATATAACGTATAACGTTATGTAGCATTACGATATAACGTATAACGTTATGTAGCATAACGATATAACGTATAACGTTATATGGTAATACGTTATAACGTATAACCTTATGTACCATTACGATATAACGTATAACGTTATATGGTAATACGTTATAACGTACAACGTTATGTAGCATTACGATATAACGTATAACGTTATATGGTAATACGTTATAACGTATAACGTTATGTACCATTACGATATAACGTATAACGTTATGTAGCATAACGATATAACGTATAACGTTATGTAGCATAACGATATAACGTATAACGTTATATGGTATTACGTTATAACGTATAACGTTATGTAGCGTTACGATATAACGTATAACGTTATGTAGCATTACGATATAACGTATAACGATATGTAGCATTACGATATAACGTATAACGTTATGTAGCATAACGATATAACGTATAACGTTATATAGAATAACGTTATAACGTATAACGTTATGTAGCATTACGATATAACGTTTAACGTTATGTAGCATAACGATATAACGTATAACATTATGTAGTATTATGATATAACGTATAAGGATTTGTAGCATTACGATATAACGTATAACGTTATGCAGCATTACGATATAACGTATAACGTTATATGGTAATACGTTATGACGTATAACGTTACGTAACATTACGATATAATGTAAAACGATATATGGTAATACGTTATAACGTATAAAGTTATATAGTATTACGTTATAACGTATAACGTTATGTAGTAATACGTTATAACGTATAACGTTATGTAGCATTACGTTATAACGTATAACGTTATGTAGCATTACGATATAACGTACAACTTTATGTATCATAGCGATACAGCGCATAACGTTATATGGTAATACGTTATAACGTATAACGTTATGTACCATTACGATATAACGTATAACGTTATATGGTAATACGTTATAACGTATAACGTTATGTACCATTACGAAATAACGTATAACGTTATGTAGCATTACGATATAACGTATAACGTTATATAGTATTACGTTATAACGTATAACGTTATGTAGTATTATAATATAACGTATAAGGTTATGTAGCATTACGAAATAACGTATAACGTTATATGGTAATACGTTATAACGTATAACGTTATGTACCATTACGATATAACGTATAACGTTATGTAGCATTACGATATAACGTATAACGTTATATAGTATTACGTTATAACGTATAACGTTATGTAGCATTACGATATAACATATAACGTTATGTAGCATAACGATATAACGTATAACGTTATGTAGCATTACGATATAACGTATAACGTTATACAGTATTACGTTATAACGTATAACGTTATGTAGCATTACGATATAACGTATAACGTTATATGGTAATACGTTATAACGTATAACGTTATGTAGCATTACGATATAACGTATAACGTTATGTAGTAATACGTTATAACGTATAACGTTATGTAGCATTACGATATAACGTATAACGTTATACAGTATTACGTTATAACGTATAACGTTATGTAGCATTACGATATAACGTATAACGTTATGTAGCTTAAAGATATAACGTATAACGTTATATAGCATTACGTTATAACGTATAACGTTATGAAGCATTACGATATAACGTATAACGTTATGTAGCATAACGATATAACGTATAACGTTATATAGTATTACGTTATAACGTATAACGTTATGTAGCATTACGATATAACATATAACGTTATGTAGCATAACGATATAACGTATAACGTTATATAGTATTATGTTATAACGTATAACGTTATGTAGCGTTACGATATAACGTATAACGTTATGTACCATTACGATATAACGTATAACGTTATGTAGCATTACGATATAACATATAACGTTATGTAGCACAACGATATAACGTATAACGTTATATAGTATTACGTTATAACGTATAACGTTATGTAGCGTTACGATATAACGTATAACGTTATGTAGCATTACGATATAACGTATAACGTTATGTAGCATTACGATATAACGTATAACGTTATGTAGCATAACGATATAACGTATAACGTTATATGGTAATACGTTATAACGTATAACCTTATGTACCATTACGATATAACGTATAACGTTATATGGTAATACGTTATAACGTACAACGTTATGTAGCATTACGATATAACGTATAACGTTATATGGTAATACGTTATAACGAATAACGTTATGTACCATTACGATATAACGTATAACGTTATGTAGCATAACGATATAACGTATAACGTTATGTAGCATAACGATATAACGTATAACGTTATATGGTATTACGTTATAACGTATAACGTTATGTAGCGTTACGATATAACGTATAACGTTATGTAGCATTACGATATAACGTATAACGATATGTAGCATTACGATATAACGTATAACGTTATGTAGCATAACGATATAACGTATAACGTTATATAGAATAACGTTATAACGTATAACGTTATGTAGCATTACGATATAACGTTTAACGTTATGTAGCATAACGATATAACGTATAACATTATGTAGTATTATGATATAACGTATAAGGATTTGTAGCATTACGATATAACGTATAACGTTATGCAGCATTACGATATAACGTATAACGTTATATGGTAATACGTTATGACGTATAACGTTACGTAACATTACGATATAATGTAAAACGATATATGGTAATACCTTATAACGTATAAAGTTATATAGTATTACGTTATAACGTATAACGTTATGTAGTAATACGTTATAACGTATAACGTTATGTAGCATTACGTTATAACGTATAACGTTATGTAGCATTACGATATAACGTACAACTTTATGTATCATAGCGATACAGCGCATAACGTTATATGGTAATACGTTATAACGTATAACGTTATGTACCATTACGATATAACGTATAACGTTATATGGTAATACGATATAACGTATAACGTTATGTAGCATTACGATATAACGTATAACGTTATATAGTATTACGTTATAACGTATAACGTTATGTAGCATTACGATATAACGTATAACGTAATGTAGTATTATGATATAACGTATAAGATTATGTAGCATTACGAAATAACGTATAACGTTATGTAGCATTACGATATAACGTATAACGTTATGTAGTATTATGATATAACGTATAAGATTGTGTAGCATTACGAAATAACGTATAACGTTATGTAGCATTACGATATAACGTATAACGTTATACGGTAATACGTTATAACGTATAACGTTATGTACCATTACGATATAACGTATAACGTTATGTAGCATTACGATATAACGTATAACGTTATATAGTATTACGTTATAAAGTATAACGTGATGTAGCATAACGATATAACGTATTACGTTATATAGTATTACGTTATAAAGTATAACGTGATGTAGCATAACGATATAACGTATAACGTTATATAGAATTACGTTATAACGTATAACGTTATGTAGCATTACGATATAACGTTTAACGTTATGTAGCATAACGATATAACGTATAACATTATGTAGTATTATGATATAACGTATAAGGATTTGTAGCATTACAATATAACGTATAACGTTATGTAGCATTACGATATAACGTATAACGTTATATGGTAATACGTTATAACGTATAACGTTATGTAGCATTACGATATAACGTATAACGTTATATGGTATTACGTTATAACGTATAACGTTATGTAGCGTTACGATATAACGTATAACGTTATGTAGCATTACGATATAACGTATAACGATATGTAGCATTACGATATAACGTATAACGTTATGTAGCATAACGATATAACGTATAACGTTATATAGAATAACGTTATAACGTATAACGTTATGTAGCATTACGATATAACGTTTAACGTTATGTAGCATAACGATATAACGTATAACATTATGTAGTATTATGATATAACGTATAAGGATTTGTAGCATTACGATATAACGTATAACGTTATACAGTATTACGTTATAACGTATAACGTTATGTAGCATTACGATATAACGTATAACGTTATGTAGCTTAAAGATATAACGTATAACGTTATATAGTATTACGTTATAACGTATAACGTTATGAAGCATTACGATATAACGTATAACGTTATATAGCATAACGATATAACGTATAACGTTATATAGTATTACGTTATAACGTATAACGTTATGTAGCATTACGATATAACATATAACGTTATGTAGCATAACGATATAACGTATAACGTTATATAGTATTACGTTATAACGTATAACGTTATGTAGCATTACGATATAACATATAACGTTATGTAGCATAACGATATAACGTATAACGTTATATAGTAATATGTTATAACGTATAACGTTATGTAGCGTTACGATATAACGTATAACGTTATGTAGCATTACGATATAACGTATAACGTTATGTAGCATTACGATATAACATATAACGTTATGTAGCATAACGATATAACGTATAACGTTATGTAGCATAACGATATAACGTATAACGTTATATGGTATTACGTTATAACGTATAACGTTATGTAGCGTTACGATATAACGTATAACGTTATGTAGCATTACGATATAACGTATAACGATATGTAGCATTACAATATAACGTATAACGTTATGTAGCATAACGATATAACGTATAACGTTATATAGAATAACGTTATAACGTATACGATATAACATATAACGTTATGTAGCATTACGATATAACGTTTAACGTTATGTAGCATTACGATATAACGTATAACATTATGTAGTATTATGATATAACGTATAAGGATTTGTAGCATTACGATATAACGTATAACGTTATGCAGCATTACGATATAACGTATAACGTTATATGGTAATACGTTATGACGTATAACGTTACGTAACATTACGATATAATGTAAAACGATATATGGTAATACGTTATAACGTATAAAGTTATATAGTATTACGTTATAACGTATAACGTTATGTAGTAATACGTTATAACGTATAACGTTATGTAGCATTACGTTATAACGTATAACGTTATGTAGCATTACGATATAACGTACAACTTTATGTATCATAGCGATACAGCGCATAACGTTATATGGTAATACGTTATAACGTATAACGTTATGTACCATTACGATATAACGTATAACGTTATATGGTAATACGTTATAACGTATAACGTTATGTAGCATTACGATATAACGTATAACGTTATGTAGCATTACGATATAACGTATAACGTTATGTAGCATAACGATATAACGTATAACGTTATATGGTAATACGTTATAACGTATAACCTTATGTAGCATTACGATATAACGTATAACGTTATGTAGCATTACGATATAACGTATAACGTTATGTAGCATTACGATATAACGTATAACGTTATATGGTAATACGTTATAACGTATAACGTTATGTACCATTACGATATAACGTATAACGTTATGTAGCATAACGATATAACGTATAACGTTATATAGAATAACGTTATAACGTATAACGTTATGTAGCATTACGATATAACGTTTAACGTTATGTAGCATTACGATATAACGTATAACATTATGTAGTATTATGATATAACGTATAAGGATTTGTAGCATTACGATATAACGTATAACGTTATGCAGCATTACGATATAACGTATAACGTTATATGGTAATACGTTATAACGTATAACGTTATGTAGCATTACGATATAACGTATAACGTTATGTAGCATTACGATATAACGTATAACGTTATGTAGCATAACGATATAACGTATAACGTTATATAGTATTACGTTATAACGTATAACGTTATGAAGCATTA
This sequence comes from Bombus lapidarius, assembly GCA_936014575.1. Classification (NCBI taxonomy): domain Eukaryota; kingdom Metazoa; phylum Arthropoda; class Insecta; order Hymenoptera; family Apidae; genus Bombus; species Bombus lapidarius. Next base: position 457,291 of record CAKXZU010000048.1, read on the forward strand.
CGATATAACGTATAACGTTATATAGCATAACGATATAACGTATAACGTTATATAGTATTACGTTATAACGTATAACGTTATGTAGCATTACGATATAACGTATAACGTTATGTAGCTTAAAGATATAACGTATAACGTTATATAGTATTACGTTATAACGTATAACGTTATGAAGCATTACGATATAACGTATAACGTTATATAGCATAACGATATAACGTATAACGTTATATAGTATTACGTTATAACGTATAACGTTATGTAGCATTACGATATAACATATAACGTTATGTAGCATAACGATATAACGTATAACGTTATATAGTATTACGTTATAACGTATAACGTTATGTAGCATTACGATATAACATATAACGTTATGTAGCATAACGATATAACGTATAACGTTATATAGTAATATGTTATAACGTATAACGTTATGTAGCGTTACGATATAACGTATAACGTTATGTAGCATTACGATATAACGTATAACGATATGTAGCATTACGATATAACGTATAACGTTATGTAGCATAACGATATAACGTATAACGTTATATAGAATAACGTTATAACGTATACGATATAACATATAACGTTATGTAGCATTACGATATAACGTTTAACGTTATGTAGCATTACGATATAACGTATAACATTATGTAGTATTATGATATAACGTATAAGGATTTGTAGCATTACGATATAACGTATAACGTTATGCAGCATTACGATATAACGTATAACGTTATATGGTAATACGTTATGACGTATAACGTTACGTAACATTACGATATAATGTAAAACGATATATGGTAATACGTTATAACGTATAAAGTTATATAGTATTACGTTATAACGTATAACGTTATGTAGTAATACGTTATAACGTATAACGTTATGTAGCATTACGTTATAACGTATAACGTTATGTAGCATTACGATATAACGTACAACTTTATGTATCATAGCGATACAGCGCATAACGTTATATGGTAATACGTTATAACGTATAACGTTATGTACCATTACGATATAACGTATAACGTTATATGGTAATACGTTATAACGTATAACGTTATGTAGCATTACGATATAACGTATAACGTTATGTAGCATTACGATATAACGTATAACGTTATGTAGCATAACGATATAACGTATAACGTTATATGGTAATACATTATAACGTATAACCTTATGTAGCATTACGATATAACGTATAACGTTATGTAGCATTACGATATAACGTATAACGTTATGTAGCATTACGATATAACGTATAACGTTATATGGTAATACGTTATAACGTATAACGTTATGTACCATTACGATATAACGTATAACGTTATGTAGCATAACGATATAACGTATAACGTTATATAGAATAACGTTATAACGTATAACGTTATGTAGCATTACGATATAACGTTTAACGTTATGTAGCATTACGATATAACGTATAACATTATGTAGTATTATGATATAACGTATAAGGATTTGTAGCATTACGATATAACGTATAACGTTATGCAGCATTACGATATAACGTATAACGTTATATGGTAATACGTTATGACGTATAACGTTACGTAACATTACGAAATAACGTATAACGTTATGTAGCATTACGATATAACGTATAACGTTATATGGTAATACGTTATAACGTATAACGTTATGTACCATTACGATATAACGTATAACGTTATGTAGCATTACGATATAACGTATAACGTGATATAGTATTACGTTATAAAGTATAACGTGATGTAGCATAACGATATAACGTATTACGTTATATAGTATTACGTTATAAAGTATAACGTGATGTAGCATAACGATATAACGTATAACGTTATATAGAATTACGTTATAACGTATAACGTTATGTAGCATTACGATATAACGTTTAACGTTATGTAGCATAATGATATAACGTATAACATTATGTAGTATTATGATATAACATATAAGGATTTGTAGCATTACAATATAACGTATAACGTTATGTAGCATTACGATATAACGTATAACGTTATATGGTAATACGTTATAACGTATAACGTTATGTAGCATTACGATATAACGTATAACGTTATATAGTATTACGTTATAACGTATAACGTTATGTAGCATTACGATATAACATATAACGTTATGTAGCATAACGATATAACGTATAACGTTATATAGTATTACGTTATAACGTATAACGTTATGTACCATTACGATATAACGTATAACGTTATGTAGCACTACGATATAACGTATAACGTTATATAGTATTACGTTATAACGTATAACGTTATGTAGTATTACGTTATAACATATAACGTTATGTTGTAATACGTTATAACGTATAACGTTATGTAGCATTACGATATAACGTATAACGTTATGTAGCATTACGATATAACGTATAACGTTATATAGTATTACGTTATAACGTATAACGTTATGTACCATTACGATATAACGTATAACGTTATGTAGCATTACGATATAACGTATAACGTTATATAGTATTACGTTATAACGTATAACGTTATGTAGTATTACGTTATAACATATAACGTTATGTTGTAATACGTTATAACGTATAACGTTATGTAGCATTACGATATAACGTATAACGTTATGTAGTATTATGATATAACGTATAAGGTTATGTAGCATTACGATATAACGTATAACGTTATGTAGCATTACGATATATCGTATAACGTTATGTAGTAATACGTTATAACGTATAACGTTATGTAGCATTACCATATAACGTATAACGTTATGTAGCATTACGATATAACGTATAACGTTATATAGTATTACGTTATAACGTATAAAGTTATGGAGCATTATGATATAACGTATAACGTTATATAGTATTACGTTATAACGTATAACGTTATGTAGTATTACGTTATAACGTATAACGTTATGTAGCATTACGATATAACGTATAACGTTATGTAGCATAACGATATAACGTATAACGTTATATAGTATTACGTTATAACGTATAACGTTATGTAGCATTACGATATAACGTATAATGTTATGTAGCATAACGATATAACGTATAACGTTATATATTATTACGTTATAACGTATAACGTTATGTAGCATTACGATATAACATATAACGTTATGTAGCATAACGATATAACGTATAACGTTATATAGTATTACGTTATAACGTATAACGTTATGTAGTATTACGTTATAACGTATAACGTTATGTAGCATTACGATATAACGTATAACGTTATGTAGCATAACGATATAACGTATAACGTTATGTAGCATTACGATATAACGTATAACGTTATGTAGCATTACGATATAACATATAACGTTATGTAGCATAACGATATAACGTATAACGTTATATAGTATTACGTTATAACGTATAACGTTATGTAGTATTACGTTATAACGTATAACGTTATGTAGCATTACGATATAACGTATAACGTTATGTAGCATAACGATATAACGTATAACGTTATGTAGCATTACGATATAACGTATAACGTTATGTAGCATTACGATATAACGTATAACGTTATGTAGCATTACGATATAACGTATAACGTTATGTAGCATTACGATATAACGTATAACGTTATATAGTATTACGTTATAACGTATAACGTTATGTAGCATTACGATATAACGTATAACGTTATGTAGCATTACGATATAACGTATAACGTTATGTAGCATTACGATATAACGTATAACGTTATGTAGCATTACGATATAACGTATAACATTATGTAGCATTACGATATAACGTATAACGTTATATAGTATTACGTTATAACGTATAACGTTATGTAGCATTACGATATAACGTATAACGTTATATCGTATTACGTTATAACGTATAACGTTATGTAGCATTACGATATAACGTATAACGTTATATGGTATTACGTTATAACGTATAACGTTATGTAGCGTTACGATATAACGTATAACGTTATGTAGCATTACGATATAACGTATAACGATATGTAGCATTACGATATAACGTATAACGTTATGTAGCATAACGATATAACGTATAACGTTATATAGAATAACGTTATAACGTATAACGTTATGTAGCATTACGATATAACGTTTAACGTTATGTAGCATAACGATATAACGTATAACATTATGTAGTATTATGATATAACGTATAAGGATTTGTAGCATTACGATATAACGTATAACGTTATACAGTATTACGTTATAACGTATAACGTTATGTAGCATTACGATATAACGTATAACGTTATGTAGCTTAAAGATATAACGTATAACGTTATATAGTATTACGTTATAACGTATAACGTTATGAAGCATTACGATATAACGTATAACGTTATATAGCATAACGATATAACGTATAACGTTATATAGTATTACGTTATAACGTATAACGTTATGTAGCATTACGATATAACATATAACGTTATGTAGCATAACGATATAACGTATAACGTTATATAGTATTATGTTATAACGTATAACGTTATGTAGCGTTACGATATAACGTTTAACGTTATGTAGCATTACGATATAACGTATAACGTTATGTAGCATTACGATATAACATATAACGTTATGTAGCATAACGATATAACGTATAACGTTATATAGTATTACGTTATAACGTATAACGTTATGTAGCGTTACGATATAACGTATAACGTTATGTAGCATTACGATATAACGTATAACGTTATGTAGCATTACGATATAACGTATAACGTTATGTAGCATAACGATATAACGTATAACGTTATATGGTAATACGTTATAACGTATAACCTTATGTACCATTACGATATAACGTATAACGTTATATGGTAATACGTTATAACGTACAACGTTATGTAGCATTACGATATAACGTATAACGTTATATGGTAATACGTTATAACGTATAACGTTATGTACCATTACGATATAACGTATAACGTTATGTAGCATAACGATATAACGTATAACGTTATGTAGCATAACGATATAACGTATAACGTTATATGGTATTACGTTATAACGTTATGTAGCATAACGATATAACGTATAACGTTATATGGTATTACGTTATAACGTATAACGTTATGTAGCGTTACGATATAACGTATAACGTTATGTAGCATTACGATATAACGTATAACGATATGTAGCATTACGATATAACGTATAACGTTATGTAGCATAACGATATAACGTATAACGTTATATAGAATAACGTTATAACGTATAACGTTATGTAGCATTACGATATAACGTTTAACGTTATGTAGCATTACGATATAACGTATAACATTATGTAGTATTATGATATAACGTATAAGGATTTGTAGCATTACGATATAACGTATAACGTTATGCAGCATTACGATATAACGTATAACGTTATATGGTAATACGTTATGACGTATAACGTTACGTAACATTACGATATAATGTAAAACGATATATGGTAATACGTTATAACGTATAAAGTTATATAGTATTACGTTATAACGTATAACGTTATGTAGTAATACGTTATAACGTATAACGTTATGTAGCATTACGTTATAACGTATAACGTTATGTAGCATTACGATATAACGTACAACTTTATGTATCATAGCGATACAGCGCATAACGTTATATGGTAATACGTTATAACGTATAACGTTATGTACCATTACGATATAACGTATAACGTTATATGGTAATACGTTATAACGTATAACGTTATGTAGCATTACGATATAACGTATAACGTTATATAGTATTACGTTATAACGTATAACGTTATGTAGCATTACGATATAACGTATAACGTAATGTAGTATTATGATATAACGTATAAGATTATGTAGCATTACGAAATAACGTATAACGTTATGTAGCATTACGATATAACGTATAACGTTATGTAGTATTATGATATAACGTATAAGATTATGTAGCATTACGAAATAACGTATAACGTTATGTAGCATTACGATATAACGTATAACGTTATATGGTAATACGTTATAACGTATAACGTTATGTACCATTACGATATAACGTATAACGTTATGTAGCATTACGATATAACGTATAACGTTATATAGTATTACGTTATAAAGTATAACGTGATGTAGCATAACGATATAACGTATTACGTTATATAGTATTACGTTATAAAGTATAACGTGATGTAGCATAACGATATAACGTATAACGTTATATAGAATTACGTTATAACGTATAACGTTATGTAGCATTACGATATAACGTTTAACGTTATGTAGCATAACGATATAACGTATAACATTATGTAGTATTATGATATAACGTATAAGGATTTGTAGCATTACAATATAACGTATAACGTTATGTAGCATTACGATATAACGTATAACGTTATATGGTAATACGTTATAACGTATAACGTTATGTAGCATTACGATATAACGTATAACGTTATATAGTATTACGTTATAACGTATAACGTTATGTAGCATTACGATATAACATATAACGTTATGTAGCATAACGATATAACGTATAACGTTATATAGTATTACGTTATAACGTATAACGTTATGTACCATTACGATATAACGTATAACGTTATGTAGCATTACGATATAACGTATAACGTTATATAGTATTACGTTATAACGTATAACGTTATGTAGTATTACGTTATAACATATAACGTTATGTTGTAATACGTTATAACGTATAACGTTATGTAGCATTACGATATAACGTATAACGTTATGTAGTATTATGATATAACGTATAAGGTTTTGTAGCATTACGATATAACGTATAACGTTATGTAGCATTACGATATAACGTATAACGTTATGTAGTAATACGTTATAACGTATAACGTTATGTAGCATTACCATATAACGTATAACGTTATGTAACATTACGATATAACGTATAAAGTTGTGTAGCATTACGATATAACGTATAACGTTATATAGTATTACGTTATAACGTATAAAGTTATGGAGCATTATGATATAACGTATAACGTTATATAGTATTACGTTATAACGTATAACGTTATATAGTATTACGTTATAACGTATAACGTTATGTACCATTACGATATAACGTATAACGTTATGTAGCATTACGATATATCGTATAACGTTATATAGTATTACGTTATAACGTATAACGTTATGTAGTATTACGTTATAACATATAACGTTATGTTGTAATACGTTATAACGTATAACGTTATGTAGCATTACGATATAACGTATAACGTTATGTAGTATTATGATATAACGTATAAGGTTATGTAGCATTACGATATAACGTATAACGTTATGTAGCATTACGATATAACGTATAACGTTATGTAGTAATACGTTATAACGTATAACGTTATGTAGTATTACGTTATAACGTATAACGTTATGTAGCATTACGATATAACGTATAACGTTATGTAGCATAACGATATAACGTATAACGTTATATAGTATTACGTTATAACGTATAACGTTATGTAGCATTACGATATAACGTATAATGTTATGTAGCATAACGATATAACGTATAACGTTATATATTATTACGTTATAATGTATAACGTTATGTAGCATTACGATATAACATATAACGTTATGTAGCATAACGATATAACGTATAACGTTATATAGTATTACGTTATAACGTATAACGTTATGTAGTATTACGTTATAACGTATAACGTTATGTAGCATTACGATATAACGTATAACGTTATATGGTAATACGTTATAACGTATAACGTTATGTACCATTACGATATAACGTATAACGTTATGTAGCATTACGATATAACGTATAACGTTATATAGTATTACGTTATAAAGTATAACGTGATGTAGCATAACGATATAACGTATTACGTTATATAGTATTACGTTATAAAGTATAACGTGATGTAGCATAACGATATAACGTATAACGTTATATAGAATTACGTTATAACGTATAACGTTATGTAGCATTACGATATAACGTTTAACGTTATGTAGCATAACGATATAACGTATAACATTATGTAGTATTATGATATAACGTATAAGGATTTGTAGCATTACAATATAACGTATAACGTTATGTAGCATTACGATATAACGTATAACGTTATATGGTAATACGTTATAACGTATAACGTTATGTAGCATTACGATATAACGTATAACGTTATATAGTATTACGTTATAACGTATAACGTTATGTAGCATTACGATATAACATATAACGTTATGTAGCATAACGATATAACGTATAACGTTATATAGTATTACGTTATAACGTATAACGTTATGTACCATTACGATATAACGTATAACGTTATGTAGCATTACGATATAACGTATAACGTTATATAGTATTACGTTATAACGTATAACGTTATGTAGTATTACGTTATAACATATAACGTTATGTTGTAATACGTTATAACGTATAACGTTATGTAGCATTACGATATAACGTATAACGTTATGTAGTATTATGATATAACGTATAAGGTTATGTAGCATTACGATATAACGTATAACGTTATGTAGCATTACGATATAACGTATAACGTTATGTAGTAATACGTTATAACGTATAACGTTATGTAGCATTACCATAAAACGTATAACGTTATGTAGCATTACGATATAACGTATAACGTTATATAGTATTACGTTATAACGTATAAAGTTATGGAGCATTATGATATAACGTATAACGTTATATAGTATTACGTTATAACGTATAACGTTATATAGTATTACGTTATAACGTATAACGTTATGTACCATTACGATATAACGTATAACGTTATGTAGCATTACGATATAACGTATAACGTTATATAGTATTACGTTATAACGTATAACGTTATGTAGTATTACGTTATAACATATAACGTTATGTTGTAATACGTTATAACGTATAACGTTATGTAGCATTACGATATAACGTATAACGTTATGTAGTATTATGATATAACGTATAACGTTATACAGTATTACGTTATAACGTATAACGTTATGTAGCATTACGATATAACGTATAACGTTATGTAGCTTAAAGATATAACGTATAACGTTATATAGTATTACGTTATAACGTATAACGTTATGAAGCATTACGATATAACGTATAACGTTATATAGCATAACGATATAACGTATAACGTTATATAGTATTACGTTATAACGTATAACGTTATGTAGCATTACGATATAACATATAACGTTATGTAGCATAACGATATAACGTATAACGTTATATAGTATTATGTTATAACGTATAACGTTATGTAGCGTTACGATATAACGTTTAACGTTATGTAGCATTACGATATAACGTATAACGTTATGTAGCATTACGATATAACATATAACGTTATGTAGCATAACGATATAACGTATAACGTTATATAGTATTACGTTATAACGTATAACGTTATGTAGCGTTACGATATAACGTATAACGTTATGTAGCATTACGATATAACGTATAACGTTATGTAGCATTACGATATAACGTATAACGTTATGTAGCATAACGATATAACGTATAACGTTATATGGTAATACGTTATAACGTATAACCTTATGTACCATTACGATATAACGTATAACGTTATATGGTAATACGTTATAACGTACAACGTTATGTAGCATTACGATATAACGTATAACGTTATATGGTAATACGTTATAACGTATAACGTTATGTACCATTACGATATAACGTATAACGTTATGTAGCATAACGATATAACGTATAACGTTATGTAGCATAACGATATAACGTATAACGTTATGTAGCATAACGATATAACGTATAACGTTATATGGTATTACGTTATAACGTATAACGTTATGTAGCGTTACGATATAACGTATAACGTTATGTAGCATTACGATATAACGTATAACGATATGTAGCATTACGATATAACGTATAACGTTATGTAGCATAACGATATAACGTATAACGTTATGTAGCATTACGATATAACGTTTAACGTTATGTAGCATTACGATATAACGTATAACATTATGTAGTATTATGATATAACGTATAAGGATTTGTAGCATTACGATATAACGTATAACGTTATGCAGCATTACGATATAACGTATAACGTTATATGGTAATACGTTATGACGTATAACGTTACGTAACATTACGATATAATGTAAAACGATATATGGTAATACGTTATAACGTATAAAGTTATATAGTATTACGTTATAACGTATAACGTTATGTAGTAATACGTTATAACGTATAACGTTATGTAGCATTACGTTATAACGTATAACGTTATGTAGCATTACGATATAACGTACAACTTTATGTATCATAGCGATACAGCGCATAACGTTATATGGTAATACGTTATAACGTATAACGTTATGTACCATTACGATATAACGTATAACGTTATATGGTAATACGTTATAACGTATAACGTTATGTAGCATTACGATATAACGTATAACGTTATATAGTATTACGTTATAACGTATAACGTTATGTAGCATTACGATATAACGTATAACGTAATGTAGTATTATGATATAACGTATAAGATTATGTAGCATTACGAAATAACGTATAACGTTATGTAGCATTACGATATAACGTATAACGTTATGTAGTATTATGATATAACGTATAAGATTATGTAGCATTACGAAATAACGTATAACGTTATGTAGCATTACGATATAACGTATAACGTTATATGGTAATACGTTATAACGTATAACGTTATGTACCATTACGATATAACGTATAACGTTATGTAGCATTACGATATAACGTATAACGTTATATAGTATTACGCTATAAAGTATAACGTGATGTAGCATAACGATATAACGTATTACGTTATATAGTATTACGTTATAAAGTATAACGTGATGTAGCATAACGATATAACGTATAACGTTATATAGAATTACGTTATAACGTATAACGTTATGTAGCATTACGATATAACGTTTAACGTTATGTAGCATAACGATATAACGTATAACATTATGTAGTATTATGATATAACGTATAAGGATTTGTAGCATTACAATATAACGTATAACGTTATGTAGCATTACGATATAACGTATAACGTTATATGGTAATACGTTATAACGTATAACGTTATGTAGCATTACGATATAACGTATAACGTTATATAGTATTACGTTATAACGTATAACGTTATGTAGCATTACGATATAACATATAACGTTATGTAGCATAACGATATAACGTATAACGTTATATAGTATTACGTTATAACGTATAACGTTATGTACCATTACGATATAACGTATAACGTTATGTAGCATTACGATATAACGTATAACGTTATATAGTATTACGTTATAACGTATAACGTTATGTAGTATTACGTTATAACATATAACGTTATGTTGTAATACGTTATAACGTATAACGTTATGTAGCATTACGATATAACGTATAACGTTATGTAGTATTATGATATAACGTATAAGGTTTTGTAGCATTACGATATAACGTATAACGTTATGTAGCATTACGATATAACGTATAACGTTATGTAGTAATACGTTATAACGTATAACGTTATGTAGCATTACCATATAACGTATAACGTTATGTAACATTACGATATAACGTATAAAGTTGTGTAGCATTACGATATAACGTATAACGTTATATAGTATTACGTTATAACGTATAAAGTTATGGAGCATTATGATATAACGTATAACGTTATATAGTATTACGTTATAACGTATAACGTTATATAGTATTACGTTATAACGTATAACGTTATGTACCATTACGATATAACGTATAACGTTATGTAGCATTACGATATATCGTATAACGTTATATAGTATTACGTTATAACGTATAACGTTATGTAGTATTACGTTATAACATATAACGTTATGTTGTAATACGTTATAACGTATAACGTTATGTAGCATTACGATATAACGTATAACGTTATGTAGTATTATGATATAACGTATAAGGTTATGTAGCATTACGATATAACGTATAACGTTATGTAGCATTACGATATAACGTATAACGTTATGTAGTAATACGTTATAACGTATAACGTTATGTAGCATTACCATATAACGTATAACGTTATGTAGCACTACGATATAACGTATAACGTTATATAGTATTACGTTATAACGTATAAAGTTATGGAGCATTATGATATAACGTATAACGTTATATAGTATTACGTTATAACGTATAACGTTATGTAGTATTACGTTATAACGTATAACGTTATGTAGCATTACGATATAACGTATAACGTTATGTAGCATAACGATATAACGTATAACGTTATATAGTATTACGTTATAACGTATAACGTTATGTAGCATTACGATATAACGTATAATGTTATGTAGCATAACGATATAACGTATAACGTTATATATTATTACGTTATAACGTATAACGTTATGTAGCATTACGATATAACATATAACGTTATGTAGCATAACGATATAACGTATAACGTTGTATAGTATTACGTTATAACGTATAACGTTATGTAGTATTACGTTATAACGTATAACGTTATGTAGCATTACGATATAACGTATAACGTTATATGGTAATACGTTATAACGTATAACGTTATGTACCATTACGATATAACGTATAACGTTATGTAGCATTACGATATAACGTATAACGTTATATAGTATTACGTTATAAAGTATAACGTGATGTAGCATAACGATATAACGTATTACGTTATATAGTATTACGTTATAAAGTATAACGTGATGTAGCATAACGATATAACGTATAACGTTATATAGAATTACGTTATAACGTATAACGTTATGTAGCATTACGATATAACGTTTAACGTTATGTAGCATAACGATATAACGTATAACATTATGTAGTATTATGATATAACGTATAAGGATTTGTAGCATTACAATATAACGTATAACGTTATGTAGCATTACGATATAACGTATAACGTTATATGGTAATACGTTATAACGTATAACGTTATGTTGCATTACGATATAACGTATAACGTTATATAGTATTACGTTATAACGTATAACGTTATGTAGCATTACGATATAACATATAACGTTATGTAGCATAACGATATAACGTATAACGTTATATAGTATTACGTTATAACGTATAACGTTATGTACCATTACGATATAACGTATAACGTTATGTAGCATTACGATATAACGTATAACGTTATATAGTATTACGTTATAACGTATAACGTTATGTAGTATTACGTTATAACATATAACGTTATGTTGTAATACGTTATAACGTATAACGTTATGTAGCATTACGATATAACGTATAACGTTATGTAGTATTATGATATAACGTATAAGGTTATGTAGCATTACGATATAACGTATAACGTTATGTAGCATTACGATATAACGTATAACGTTATGTAGTAATACGTTATAACGTATAACGTTATGTAGCATTACCATATAACGTATAACGTTATGTAGCATTACGATATAACGTATAACGTTATATAGTATTACGTTATAACGTATAAAGTTATGGAGCATTATGATATAACGTATAACGTTATATAGTATTACGTTATAACGTATAACGTTATATAGTATTACGTTATAACGTATAACGTTATGTACCATTACGATATAACGTATAACGTTATGTAGCATTACGATATAACGTATAACGTTATATAGTATTACGTTATAACGTATAACGTTATGTAGTATTACGTTATAACATATAACGTTATGTTGTAATACGTTATAACGTATAACGTTATGTAGCATTACGATATAACGTATAACGTTATGTAGTATTATGATATAACGTATAAGGTTATGTAGCATTACGATATAACGTATAACGTTATGTAGCATTACGATATAACGTATAACGTTATGTAGTAATACGTTATAACGTATAACGTTATGTAGCATTACCATATAACGTATAACGTTATGTAGCATTACGATATAACGTATAACGTTATATAGTATTACGTTATAACGTATAAAGTTATGGAGCATTATGATATAACGTATAACGTTATATAGTATTACGTTATAACGTATAACGTTATGTAGTATTACGTTATAACGTATAACGTTATGTAGCATTACGATATAACGTATAACGTTATGTAGCATAACGATATAACGTATAACGTTATATAGTATTACGTTATAACGTATAACGTTATGTAGCATTACGATATAACGTATAATGTTATGTAGCATAACGATATAACGTATAACGTTATATATTATTACGTTATAACGTATAACGTTATGTAGCATTACGATATAACATATAACGTTATGTAGCATAACGATATAACGTATAACGTTATATAGTATTACGTTATAACGTATAACGTTATGTAGTATTACGTTATAACGTATAACGTTATGTAGCATTACGATATAACGTATAACGTTATGTAGCATAACGATATAACGTATAACGTTATGTAGCATTACGATATAACGTATAACGTTATGTAGCATTACGATATAACGTATAACGTTATGTAGCATTACGATATAACGTATAACGTTATGTAGTATTACGATATAACGTATAACGTTATATAGTATTACGTTATAACGAATAACGTTATGTAGCATTACGATATAACGTATAACGTTATATAGTATTACGTTATAACGTATAACGTTATGTAGTATTACGATATAACGTATAACGTTATGTAGCATAACGATATAACGTATAACGTTACATAGTATTACGTTATAACGTATAACGTTATGTAGCATTACGATATAACGTATAACGTTATGTAGCATAACGACATAACGTATAACGTTATGTAGCATAACGACATAACGTATAACGTTATGTAGTATTATGATATAACGTATAGGGCTATGTAGCATTACGATATAACGTATAAAGTTATGTAGCATTACGATATAACGTATAACGTTATATGGTAATACGTTATAACGTATAACGTTATGTAACATTACGATATATCGTATAACGTTATGTAGCATAACGATATAACGTATAACGTTATATAGTATTAAGTTATAACGTATAACGTTATGTAGCATTACGATATAACGTATAACGTTATGTAGCATAACGATATAACGTATAACGTTATATAGTATTACGTTATAACGTATAACGTTATGTCGCATTACGATATAACATATAACGTTATGTAGCATAACGATATAACGTATAACGTTACATAGTATTACGTTATAATGTATAACGTTATGTAGCATTACGATATAACGTATAACGTTATGTAGCATAACGACATAACGTATAACGTTATGTAGTATTATGATATAACGTATAGGGCTATGTAGCATTACGATATAACGTATAAAGTTATGTAGCATTACGATATAACGTATAACGTTATATAGTATTAAGTTATAACGTATAACGTTATGTAGCATTACGATATAACGTATAACGTTATATAGTATTACGTTATAACGTATAACGTTATGTAGTATTACGTTATAACATATAACGTTATGTAGTAATACGTTATAACGTATAACGTTATGTAGCATTACGATATTACGTATAACGATATGTAGCATTACGATATAACGTATAACGTTATATGGTAATACGTTATAACGTATAACGTTATGTAACATTACGATATAACGAATAACGTTATGTAGCATAAAGATATAACGTATAACGTTATATAGTATTACGTTATAACGTATAACGTTATGTAGCATTACGATATAACGTATAACGTTATATAGTATTACGTTATAACGTATAACGTTATGTAGTATTACGTTATAACGTATAACGTTATGTAGCATTACGATATAACGTACAACTTTATGTATCATAGCGATACAGCGCATAACGTTATATGGTAATACGTTATAACGTATAACGTTATGAACCATTACGATATAACGTATAACGTTATATGGTAATACGTTATAACGTATAACGTTATGTAGCATAACGATATAACGTATAACGTTATATAGTATTACGTTATAACGTATAACGATATGTAGCATTACGATATAACGTGTAACGTTATGTAGCATAACGTTATAACGTATAACGTTATGAAGCATTACGATATAACGTATAACGTTATGTAGCATAACGTTATAACGTATAGCGTTATGTAGCATTACGATATAATGTATAACGTTATATAGTATTACGTTATAACGTATAACGTTATGTAGTATTACGTTATAACGTATAACGTTATGTAGAAATACGTTATAACGTATAACGTTATGTAGCATTACGATATAACGTATAACTTTATGTAGCATTACGATATAACGTATAACGTTATATGGTAATACGTTATAACGTACAACGTTATGTAGCATTACGATATAACGTATAACGTTATGTATCATAACGATATAACGCATAACGTTATATGGTAATACGTTATAACGTATAACGTTATGTACCATTACGATATAACGTATAACGTTATATGGTAATACGTTATAACGTATAAGGATATGTACCATTACGATATAACGTATAACATTATCTGGTAATACGTTATAACGTATAACGTTATGTAGCATTACGATATAACGTATAACGTTATGTAGCATAACGATATAACGTATAACGTTATATAGTATTACGTTATAACGTATAACGTTATGTAGTATTACGTTATAACGTATAACGTTATGTAGCATTACGATATAACGTATAACGTTATGTAGCATAACGATATAACGTATAACGTTATGTAGTATTATGATATAACGTATAAGGTTATGTAGCATTACGATATAACGTATAAAGTTATGTAGCATTACGATATAACGTATAACGTTATATGGTAATACGTTATAACGTATAACGTTATGTAACATTACGATATATCGTATAACGTTATATAGTATTACGTTATAACGTATAACGTTATGTAGTATTACGTTATAACATATAACGTTATGTAGTAATACGTTATAACGTATAACGTTATGTAGCATTACGATATTACGTATAACGTTATGTAGCATTACGATATAACGTATATCGTTATATGGTAATACGTTATAACGTATAACGTTATGTAACATTACGATATAACGTATAACGTTATGTAGCATAAAGATATAACGTATAACGTTATATAGTATTACGTTATAACGTATAACGTTATGTAGCATTACGATATAACGTATAACGTTATATAGTATTACGTTATAACGTATAACTTTATGTAGTATTACGTTATAACATATAACGTTATGTAGTCATACGTTATAACGTATATCGTTATGTAGTATTAAGTTATAACGTATAACGTTATGTAGCATTACGATGTAACGTATTACGTTATATGGTAATACGTTATAACGTATAACGTTATGTAGCATTACGATATAACGTATAAAGTTATGTAGCATAACGATATAACGCATAACGTTATATGGTAATACGTTATAACGTATAACGATATGTAGCATTACGATATAACGTATAACGTTATGTAGCATAACGTTATAACGTATAACGTTATGTAGTATTACGTTATAACGTATAACGTTATGTAGTATTATGTTATTACGTATAACGTTATGTAGCATTACGATATAACGTATAACGTTATGTAGCATAACGATATAACGTATATCGTTATATGGTAATACGTTATAACGTATAACGTTATGTAACATTACGATATAACGTATAACGTTATGTAGCATAAAGATATAACGTATAACGTTATATAGTATTACGTTATAACGTATAACGTTATGTAACATTACGATATAACGTATAACGTTATGTAGCATAAAGATATAACGTATAACGTTATATAGTATTACGTTATAACGTATAACGTTATGTAGCATTACGATATAACGTATAACGTTATATAGTATTACGTTATAACGTATAACTTTATGTAGTATTACGTTATAACATATAACGTTATGTAGTCATACGTTATAAGGTATAACGTTATGTAGTATTAAGTTATAACGTATAACGTTATGTAGCATTACGATGTAACGTATTACGTTATATGGTAATACGTTATAACGTATAACGTTATGGAGCATTACGATATAACGTATAACGTTATGTAGCATAACGATATAACGCATAACGTTATGTAGCATTACGATATAACGTATAACGTTATGTAGCTTAAAGATATAACGTATAACGTTATAAAGTATTACGTTATAACGTATAAAGTTATGAAGCATTACGATATAACGTATAACGTTATGTAGCATAACGATATAACGTATAACGTTATATAGTATTACGTTATAACGTATAACGTTATGTAGCATTACGATATAACATATAACGTTATGTAGCATAACGATATAACGTATAACGTTATATAGTATTATGTTATAACGTATAACGTTATGTAGCGTTACGATATAACGTATAACGTTATGTAGCATTACGATATAACGTATAACGTTATGTAGCATTACGTTATAACATATAACGTTATGTAGCATAACGATATAACGTATAACGTTATATAGTATTACGTTATAACGTATAACGTTATGTAGCGTTACGATATAACGTATAACGTTATGTAGCATTACGATATAACGTATAACGTTATGTAGCATTACGATATAACGTATAACGTTATGTAGCATAACGATATAACGTATAACGTTATATGGTAATACGTTATAACGTATAACCTTATGTACCATTACGATATAACGTATAACGTTATATGGTAATACGTTATAACGTACAACGTTATGTAGCATTACAATATAACGTATAACGTTATATGGTAATCCGTTATAACGTATAACGTTATGTACCATTACGATATAACGTATAACGTTATGTAGCATAACGATATAACGTATAACGTTATGTAGCATAACGATATAACGTATAACGTTATATGGTATTACGTTATAACGTATAACGTTATGTAGCGTTACGATATAACGTATAACGTTATGTAGCATTACGATATAACGTATAACGATATGTAGCATTACGATATAACGTATAACGTTATGTAGCATAACGATATAACGTATAACGTTATATAGAATAACGTTATAACGTATAACGTTATGTAGCATAACGATATAACGTTTAACGTTATGTAGCATAACGATATAACGTATAACATTATGTAGTATTATGATATAACGTATAAGGATTTGTAGCATTACGATATAACGTATAACGTTATGCAGCATTACGATATAACGTATAACGTTATATGGTAATACGTTATGACGTATAACGTTACGTAACATTACGATATAATGTAAAACGATATATGGTAATACGTTATAACGTATAAAGTTATATAGTATTACGTTATAACGTATAACGTTATGTAGTAATACGTTATAACGTATAACGTTATGTAGCATTACGTTATAACGTATAACGTTATGTAGCATTACGATATAACGTACAACTTTATGTATCATAGCGATACAGCGCATGACGTTATATGGTAATACGTTATAACGTATAACGTTATATGGTAATACGTTATAACGTATAACGTTATGTAGCATTACGATATAACGTAGAACGTTATATAGTATTACGTTATAACGTATAACGTTATGTAGCATTACGATATAACATATAACGTTATGTAGCATAACGATATAACGTATAACCTTATATAGTATTACGTTATAACGTATAACGTTATGTAGCACTACGATATAACGTATAACGTTATGTAGTATTATGATATAACGTATAAGATTATGTAGCATTACGAAATAACGTATAACGTTATGTAGCATTACGATATAACGTATAACGTTATATGGTAATACGTTATAACGTATAACGTTATGTACCATTACGATATAACGTATAACGTTATGTAGCATTACGATATAACGTATAACGTTATACAGTATTACATTATAACGTATAACGTTATGTAGCATAACGATATAACGTATTACGTTATATAGTATTACGTTATAAAGTATAACGTGATGTAGCATAACGATATAACGTATAACGTTATATAGAATTACGTTATAACGTATAACGTTATGTAGCATTACGATATAACATTTAACGTTATGTAGCATAACGATATAACGTATAACATTATGTAGTATTATGATATAACGTATAAGGATTTGTAGCATTACGATATAACGTATAACGTTATGTAGCATTACGATATAACGTATAACGTTATATGGTAATACGTTATAACGTATAACGTTATGTAGCATTACGATATAACGTATAACGTTATATAGTATTACGTTATAACGTATAACGTTATGTAGCATTACGATATAACATATAACGTTATGTAGCATAACGATATAACGTATAGCGTTATATAGTATTACGTTATAACGTATAACGTTATGTACCATTACGATATAACGTATAACGTTATGTAGCATTACGATATAACGTATAACGTTATATAGTATTACGTTATAACGTATAACGTTATGTAGTATTACGTTATAACATATAACGTTATGTTGTAATACGTTATAACGTATAACGTTATGTAGCATTACGATATAACGTATAACGTTATGTAGCATTACGATATAACGTATAACGTTATATAGTATTACGTTATAACGTATAACGTTATGTAGCATTACGATATAACGTATAACGTTATGTAGTATTATGATATAACGTATAAGGTTATGTAGCATTACGATATAACGTATAACGTTATGTAGCATTACGATATAACGTATAACGTTATGTAGTAATACGTTATAACGTATAACGTTATGTAGCATTACCATATAACGTATAACGTTATGTAGCATTACGATATAACGTATAACGTTATATTGTATTACGTTATAACGTATAAAGTTATGGAGCATTATGATATAACGTATAACGTTATATAGTATTACGTTATAACGTATAACGTTATGTAGTATTACGTTATAACGTATAACGTTATGTAGCATTACGATATAACGTATAACGTTATGTAGCATAACGATATAACGTATAACGTTATATAGTATTACGTTATAACGTATAACGTTATGTAGCATTACGATATAACGTATAATGTTATGTAGCATAACGATATAACGTATAACGTTATATATTATTACGTTATAACATATAACGTTATGTAGCATTACGATATAACATATAACGTTATGTAGCATAACGATATAACGTATAACGTTATATAGTATTACGTTATAACGTATAACGTTATGTAGTATTACGTTATAACGTATAACGTTATGTAGCATTACGATATAACGTATAACGTTATGTAGCATAACGATATAACGTATAACGTTATGTAGCATTACGATATAACGTATAACGTTATGTAGCATTACGATATAACGTATAACGTTATGTAGCATTACGATATAACGTATAACGTTATGTAGCATTACGATATAACGTATAACGTTATAAAGTATTACGTTATAACGTATAACGTTATGTAGCATTACGATATAACGTATAACGTTATATAGTATTACGTTATAACGTATAACGTTATGTAGTATTACGATATAACGTATAACGTTATGTAGCATAACGATATAACGTATAACGTTATATAGTATTACGTTATAACGTATAACGTTATGTAGCATTACGATATAACATATAACGTTATGTAGCATAACGATATAACGTATAACGTTACATAGTATTACGTTATAACGTATAACGTTATGTAGCATTACGATATAACGTATAACGTTATGTAGTATAACGACATAACGTATAACGTTATGTAGTATTATGATATAACGTATAGGGCTATGTAGCATTACGATATAACGTATAAAGTTATGTAGCATTACGATATAAGGTATAACGTTATATGGTAATACGTTATAACGTATAACGTTATGTAACATTACGATATATCGTATAACGTTATGTAGCATAACGATATAACGTATAACGTTATATAGTATTAAGTTATAACGTATAACGTTATGTAGCATTACGATATAACGTATAAGGTTATGTAACATTACGATATAACGTATAACGTTAATTAGCATTACGATATAACGTATAACGTTATATGGTAATACGTTATAACGTATAACGTTATGTAGCATTACGATATAACGTATAACGTTATGTAGCATAACGATATAACGCATAACGTTATATGGTAATACGTTATAACGTATAACGCTATGTACCATTACGATATAACGTATAACGTTATGTAGCATTACGATATAACGTATAACGTTATGTAGCATTACGATATAACGTATAACGTTATATGGTAATACGTTATAACGTACAACGTTATGTAGTATTACGTTATAACATATAACGTTATGTAGTAATACGTTATAACGTATAACGTTATGTAGCATTACGATATAACGTATAACGTTATGTAGCATTACGATATAACGTATAAGGTTATGTAGAATAACGATATAACGTATAACGTTATATGGTAATACGTTATAACGTATAACCTTATGTACCATTACGATATAACGTATAACGTTATATGGTAATACGTTATAACGTACAACGTTATGTAGCATAACGATATAACGTATAACGTTATATAGTATTACGTTATAACGTATAACGTTATGTAGCATTACGATATAACGTATAACGTTATGTAGCATAACGATATAACGTATAACGTTATATAGTATTACGTTATAACGTATAACGTTATGTAGCATTACGATATAACGTATAACGTTATATAGTATTACGTTATAGCGTATAACGTTATGAAGTATTACGTCATAACGTATAACGTTATGTAGTAATACGTTATAACGTATAACGTTATGTAGCGTTACGATATAACGTATAACGTTATGTAGCATTACGATATAACGTATATCGTTATATGGTAATACGTTATAACGTATAACGTTATGTAGCATTACGATATAACGCATAACGTTATATGGTAATACGTTATAACGTATAACGTTATGTACCATTACGATATAACGTATAACGTTATGTGCCATTACGATATAACGTATAACGTTACATGGTAATACGTTATAACGTACAACGTTATGTAGTATTACGTTATAACATATAACGTTATGTAGTAATACGTTATAACGTATAACGTTATGTAGCATTACGATATAACGTATAACGTTATGTAGCATTCCGATATAACGTATAACGTTATATGGTAATACGTTATAACGTATAACGTTATGTAGCATAACGATATAACGCATAACGTTATATGGTAATACGTTATAACGTATAACGCTATGTACCATTACGATATAACGTATAACGTTATATGGTATGGCGTTATAACGTATAACGATATGTAGCATTACGATATAACGTATAACGTTATATGGTAATACGTTATAACGAACAACGTCATGTAGTATTACGTTATAACATATAACGTTATGTAGTAATACGTTATAACGTATAACGTTATGTAGCATTACGATATAACGTATAACGTTATGTAGCATTAAGATATAACGTATAACGTTATATGGTAATACGTTATAACGTATAACGTTATGTAGCATTACGATATAACGTATAACGTTATGTAGCATAACGATATAACGCATAGCGTTATATGGTAATACGTTATAACGTATAACGCTATGTACCATGACGATATAACGTAGAACGTTATGTAGCATTACGATATAACGTATAACGTTATATGGTAATACGTTATAACGAATAACGTTATGTAGCATAACGATATAACGTATAACGTTATATAGTATTACGTTATAACGTATAACGTTATGTGGTAATACGTTATAACGTATAACGTTATGTAGCGTTACGATATAACGTATAACGTTATGTAGTATTATGATATAACGTATAAGGTTATGTAACATTACGATATAACGTATAACGTTAATTAGCATTACGATATAACGTATAACGTTATATGGTAATACGTTATAACTTATAACGTTATGTAGCATTACGATATAACGTATAACGTTATGTAGCATAACGATATAACGCATAACGTTATATGGTAATACGTTATAACGTATAACGCTATGTACCATTACGATATAACGTATAACGTTATATGGTAATACGTTATAACGTATAACGATATGTAGCATTACGATATAACGTATAACGGTATGTAGCATAACGATATAACGTATAACGTTATACAGTATTACGTTATAACGTATAACGTTATGTAGCATTACGATATAACGTATAACGTTATGTAGCATAACAATATAACGTATAACGTTATATAGTATTACGTTATAACGTATAACGTTATGTAGCATTACGATATAACGTATAACGTTATGTAGCATAACGATATAACGTATAACGTTATATGGTAATACGTTATAACGTATAACGTTATGTAGCATTACGATATAACGTATAACGTTATGTACCATTACGATATAACGTATAACGTTATATGGTAATACGTTATAACGTATAACGTTATGTACCATTACGATATAACGTATAACGTTATATGGTAATACGTTATAACGTACAACGTTATGTAGTATTACGTTATAACATATAACGTTATGTAGTAATACGTTATAACGTATAACGTTATGTAGCATTACGATATAACGTATAACGTTATGTAGCATTCCGATATAACGTATAACGTTATATGGTAATACGTTATAACGTATAACGTTATGTAGCATTACGATATAACGTATAACGTTATGTAGCATAACGTTATAACGCATAGCGTTATATGGTAATACGTTATAACGTATAACGCTATGTACCATTACGATATAACGTAGAACGTTATGTAGCATTACGATATAACGTATAACGATATGTAGCATTACGATATGACGTATAACGTTATATGGTAATACGTTATAACGTACAACGTTATGTAGTATTACGTTATAACATATAACGTTATGTAGTAATACGTTATAACGTATAACGTTATGTAGCATTACGATATAACGTATAACGTTATGTAGCATTACGATATAACGTATAACGTTATGTAGCATAACGTTATAACGCATAGCGTTATATGGTAATACGTTATAACGTATAACGCTATGTACCATTACGATATAACGTAGAACGTTATATAGTATTACGTTATAACGTATAACGTTATGTAGCATTACGATATAACATATGACGTTATTTAGCATAAGGATATAACGTATAACGTTATATAGTATTACGTTATAAAGTATAACGTTATGTAGTATTACGTTATAACGTATAACGTTATGTAGTAATACGTTAGAACGTATAACGTTATGTAGCATTACGATATAACGTATAACGTTATGTAGCATTACGATATAACGTATAACGTTATGTAGCATTACGATATAACGTATAACGTTATATGGTAATACGTTATAACGTACAACGTTATGTAGTATTACGTTATAACATATAACGTTATGTAGTAATACGTTATAACGTATAACGTTATGTAGCATTACGATATAACGTATAACGTTATGTAG
This sequence comes from Bombus lapidarius, assembly GCA_936014575.1. NCBI lineage: Eukaryota > Metazoa > Arthropoda > Insecta > Hymenoptera > Apidae > Bombus > Bombus lapidarius. Next base: position 482,853 of record CAKXZU010000048.1, read on the forward strand.
CATTACGATATAACGTATAACGTTATATGGTAATACGTTAATACGTACAACGTCATGTAGTATTACGTAATAACATATAACGTTATGTAGCATAACGATATAACGTATAACGTTATATAGTATTACGTTATAACGTATAACGTTATGTAGTAATACGTTATAACGTACAACGTTATGTAGCGTTACGATATAACGTATAACGTTATGTAGTATTATGATATAACGTATAACGTTATGTAGTAATACGTTATAACGTATAACGTTATGTAGCGTTACGATATAACGTATAACGTTATATGGTAATACGTTATAACGTACAACGTTATGTAGTATTACGTTATAACGTATAACGTTATGTAGTATTACGTTATAACGTATAACGTTATGTAGTAAGACGTTGTAACGTATAACGTTATGTACCATTAGGATATAACGTATAACGTTATATGGTAATACGTTATAACGTACAACGTCATCTAGTATTACGTTATAACATATAACGTTATGTAGTAATACGTTATAACGTATAACGTTATGTAGTATTACGTTATAACGTATAACGTTATGTAGTAATACGTTATAACGTATAACCTTATGTAGCGTTACGATGTAACGTATAACGTTATGTAGCATTTCGATATAACGTATAACGTTATATGGTAATACGTTATAACGTATAACGTTATGTAGCATTACGATATAACGTATAACGTTATGTAGCATAACGATATAACGCATAACGTTATATGGTAATACGTTATAACGTATAACGTTATGTACCATTACGATATAACGTATAACGTTATATGGTAATACGTTATAACGTATAACGTTATGTACCATTACGATATAACGTATAAAGTTATATGGTAATACGTTATAATGTACAACGTTATGTAGTATTACGTTATAACATATAACGTTATGTAGTAATACGTTATAACGTATAACGTTATGTAGCATTACGATATAACGTATAACGTTATGTAGCATTACGATATAACGTATAACGTTATGTAGCATTACGATATAACGTATAACGTTATATGGTAATACGTTATAACGTATAACGTTATGTAGCATTACGATATAACGTATAACGTTATGTAGCATAACGATATAACGTATAACGTTATATGGTATTACGTTATAACGTATAACCTTATGTACCATTACGATATAACGTATAACGTTATATGGTAATACGTTATAACGTACAACGTTATGTAGCATAACGATGTAACGTATAACGTTATATAGTATTACGTTATAACGTATAACGTTATGTAGCATAACGATATAACGCATAACGTTATATGGTAATACGTTATATCGTATAACCTTATGTACCATTACGATATAACGCATAACGTTATATGGTAATACGTTATAACGTATAACGCTATGTACCATTACGATATAACGTATAACGTTATATGGTATGGCGTTATAACGTATAACGATATGTAGCATTACGATATAACGTATAACGTTATATGGTAATACGTTATAACGTACAACGTCATGTAGTATTACGTTATAACATATAACGTTATGTAGTAATACGTTATAACGTATAACGTTATGTAGCATTACGATATAACGTATAACGTTATGTAGCATTACGATATAACGTATAACGTTATATGGTAATACGTTATAACGTATAACGTTATGTAGCATTACGATATAACGTATAACGTTATGTAGCATAACGATATAACGTATAACGTTATATGGTAATACGTTATAACGTATAACCTTATGTACCATTACGATATAACGTATAACGTTATATGGTAATACGTTATAACGTACAACGTTATGTAGCATAACGATGTAACGTATAACGTTATATAGTATTACGTTATAACGTATAACGTTATGTAGCATTACGATATAACGTATAACGTTATGTAGCATAACGATATAACGTATAACGTTATATAGTATTACGTTATAACGTATAACGTTATGTAGTATTACGTTATAACGTATAACGTTATGTAGTAATACGTTATAACGTATAACCTTATGTAGCGTTACGATGTAACGTATAACGTTATGTAGCATTACGAAATAACGTATAACGTTATATGGTAATACGTTATAACGTATAACGTTATGTAGCATTACGATATAACGTATAACGTTATGTAGCATAACGATATAACGCATAACGTTATATGGTAATACGTTATAACGTATAACGTTATGTACCATTACGATATAACGTATAACGTTATGTACCATTACGATATAACGCATAACGTTATATGGTAATACGTTATAACGTATAACGTTATGTACCATTACGATATAACGTATAACGTTATATGGTAATACGTTATAACGTATAACCTTATGTACCATTACGATATAACGTATAACGTTATATGGTAATACGTTATAACGTACAACGTTATGTAGCGTTACGTTATAACATATAACGTTATGTAGTAATACGTTATAACGTATAACGTTATGTAGCATTACGATATAACGTATAACGTTATGTAGCATTACGATATAACGTATAACGTTATACAGTATTACGTTATAACGTATAACGTTATGTAGCATTACGATATAACGTATAACGTTATGTAGCATAACGATATAACGTATAACGTTATATAGTATTACGTTATAACGTATAACGTTATGTAGCATTACGATATAACGTATAACGTTATGTAGCATAACGATATAACGTATAACGTTACATAGTATTACGTTATAACGTATAACGTTATATGGTAATACGTTATAACGTATAACGTTATGTACCATTACGATAAGACGTATAACATTATGTAGTAATACGTTATAACGTACAACGTTATGTAGCGTTACAATATAACGTATAACGTTATGTAGCATTTCGATATAACGTATAACGCTATGTAGCATAACTATATAACGTATAACGTTATATGGTATTACGTTATAACGTATAACCTTATGTACCATTACGATATAACGTATAACGTTTTATGGTAATACGTTATAACGTACAACGTTATGTAGCGTAACGATATAACGTATAACGTTATATAGTATTACGTTATAACGTATAACGTTATGTAGCATTACGATATAAATTATAACGTTATATAGTATTACGTTATAACGTATAACGTTATGTAGTATTACGTTATAACGTATAACGTTACGTAGTAATACGTTATAACGTATAACCTTATGTAGCGTTACGATGTAACGTATAACGTTATGTACCATTACGATATAACGTATAACGTTATATGGTAATACGTTATAACGTACAACGTTATGTAGTATTACGTTATAACATATAACGTTATGTAGTAATACGTTATAACGTATAACGTTATGTAGCATTACGATGTAACGTATAACGTTATGTAGCATTACGATATAACGTATAACGTTATATGGTAATACGTTATAACGTATAACGTTATGTAGCATAACGATATAACGCATAACGTTATATGGTAATACGTTATAACGTATAACGCTATGTACCATTACGATATAACGTATAACGTTATATGGTATGGCGTTATAACGTATAACGATATGTAGCATTACGATATAACGTATAACGTTATATGGTAATACGTTATAACGTACAACGTCATGTAGTATTACGTTATAACATATAACGTTATGTAGTAATACGTTATAATGTATAACGTTATGTAGCATTACGATATAACGTATAACGTTATGTAGCATTACGATATAACGTAGAACGTTGTATGGTAATACGTTATAACGTATAACGTTATGTAGCATTACGATATAACGTATAACGTTATGTAGCATTACGATATAACGTATAACGTTATAGGGTAATACGTTATAACGTATAACGTTATGTAGCATTACGATATAACGTATAACGTTATGTAGCATTCCGATATAACGTATAACGTTATATGGTAATACGTTATAACGTATAACGTTATGTAGCATTACGATATAACGCATAACGTTATATGGTAATACGTTATAACGTATAACGTTATGTACCATTACGATATAACGTATAACGTTATGTGCCATTACGATATAACGTATAACGTTACATGGTAATACGTTATAACGTACAACGTTATGTAGTATTACGTTATAACATATAACGTTATGTAGTAATACGTTATAACGTATAACGTTATGTAGCATTACGATATAACGTATAACGTTATGTAGCATTCCGATATAACGTATAACGTTATATGGTAATACGTTATAACGTATAACGTTATGTAGCATAACGATATAACGCATAACGTTATATGGTAATACGTTATAACGTATAACGCTATGTACCATTACGATATAACGTATAACGTTATATGGTATGGCGTTATAACGTATAACGATATGTAGCATTACGATATAACGTATAACGTTATATGGTAATACGTTATAACGAACAACGTCATGTAGTATTACGTTATAACATATAACGTTATGTAGTAATACGTTATAACGTATAACGTTATGTAGCATTACGATATAACGTATAACGTTATGTAGCATTAAGATATAACGTATAACGTTATATGGTAATACGTTATAACGTATAACGTTATGTAGCATTACGATATAACGTATAACGTTATGTAGCATAACGATATAACGCATAGCGTTATATGGTAATACGTTATAACGTATAACGCTATGTACCATGACGATATAACGTAGAACGTTATGTAGCATTACGATATAACGTATAACGTTATATGGTAATACGTTATAACGAATAACGTTATGTAGCATAACGATATAACGTATAACGTTATATAGTATTACGTTATAACGTATAACGTTATGTGGTAATACGTTATAACGTATAACGTTATGTAGCGTTACGATATAACGTATAACGTTATGTAGTATTATGATATAACGTATAAGGTTATGTAACATTACGATATAACGTATAACGTTAATTAGCATTACGATATAACGTATAACGTTATATGGTAATACGTTATAACTTATAACGTTATGTAGCATTACGATATAACGTATAACGTTATGTAGCATAACGATATAACGCATAACGTTATATGGTAATACGTTATAACGTATAACGCTATGTACCATTACGATATAACGTATAACGTTATATGGTAATACGTTATAACGTATAACGATATGTAGCATTACGATATAACGTATAACGGTATGTAGCATAACGATATAACGTATAACGTTATACAGTATTACGTTATAACGTATAACGTTATGTAGCATTACGATATAACGTATAACGTTATGTAGCATAACAATATAACGTATAACGTTATATAGTATTACGTTATAACGTATAACGTTATGTAGCATTACGATATAACGTATAACGTTATGTAGCATAACGATATAACGTATAACGTTATATGGTAATACGTTATAACGTATAACGTTATGTAGCATTACGATATAACGTATAACGTTATGTACCATTACGATATAACGTATAACGTTATATGGTAATACGTTATAACGTATAACGTTATGTACCATTACGATATAACGTATAACGTTATATGGTAATACGTTATAACGTACAACGTTATGTAGTATTACGTTATAACATATAACGTTATGTAGTAATACGTTATAACGTATAACGTTATGTAGCATTACGATATAACGTATAACGTTATGTAGCATTCCGATATAACGTATAACGTTATATGGTAATACGTTATAACGTATAACGTTATGTAGCATTACGATATAACGTATAACGTTATGTAGCATAACGTTATAACGCATAGCGTTATATGGTAATACGTTATAACGTATAACGCTATGTACCATTACGATATAACGTAGAACGTTATGTAGCATTACGATATAACGTATAACGATATGTAGCATTACGATATAACGTATAACGTTATATGGTAATACGTTATAACGTACAACGTTATGTAGTATTACGTTATAACATATAACGTTATGTAGTAATACGTTATAACGTATAACGTTATGTAGCATTACGATATAACGTATAACGTTATGTAGCATTACGATATAACGTATAACGTTATGTAGCATAACGTTATAACGCATAGCGTTATATGGTAATACGTTATAACGTATAACGCTATGTACCATTACGATATAACGTAGAACGTTATATAGTATTACGTTATAACGTATAACGTTATGTAGCATTACGATATAACATATAACGTTATTTAGCATAAGGATATAACGTATAACGTTATATAGTATTACGTTATAAAGTATAACGTTATGTAGTATTACGTTATAACGTATAACGTTATGTAGTAATACGTTAGAACGTATAACGTTATGTAGCATTACGATATAACGTATAACGTTATGTAGCATTACGATATAACGTATAACGTTATGTAGCATTACGATATAACGTATAACGTTATATGGTAATACGTTATAACGTACAACGTTATGTAGTATTACGTTATAACATATAACGTTATGTAGTAATACGTTATAACGTATAACGTTATGTAGCATTACGATATAACGTATAACGTTATGTAGCATTACGATATAACGTATAACGTTATATGGTAATACGTTAATACGTACAACGTCATGTAGTATTACGTAATAACATATAACGTTATGTAGCATAACGATATAACGTATAACGTTATATAGTATTACGTTATAACGTATAACGTTATGTAGTAATACGTTATAACGTACAACGTTATGTAGCGTTACGATATAACGTATAACGTTATGTAGTATTATGATATAACGTATAACGTTATGTAGTAATACGTTATAACGTATAACGTTATGTAGCGTTACGATATAACGTATAACGTTATATGGTAATACGTTATAACGTACAACGTTATGTAGTATTACGTTATAACGTATAACGTTATGTAGTATTACGTTATAACGTATAACGTTATGTAGTAAGACGTTGTAACGTATAACGTTATGTACCATTAGGATATAACGTATAACGTTATATGGTAATACGTTATAACGTACAACGTCATCTAGTATTACGTTATAACATATAACGTTATGTAGTAATACGTTATAACGTATAACGTTATGTAGTATTACGTTATAACGTATAACGTTATGTAGTAATACGTTATAACGTATAACCTTATGTAGCGTTACGATGTAACGTATAACGTTATGTAGCATTTCGATATAACGTATAACGTTATATGGTAATACGTTATAACGTATAACGTTATGTAGCATTACGATATAACGTATAACGTTATGTAGCATAACGATATAACGCATAACGTTATATGGTAATACGTTATAACGTATAACGTTATGTACCATTACGATATAACGTATAACGTTATATGGTAATACGTTATAACGTATAACGTTATGTACCATTACGATATAACGTATAAAGTTATATGGTAATACGTTATAATGTACAACGTTATGTAGTATTACGTTATAACATATAACGTTATGTAGTAATACGTTATAACGTATAACGTTATGTAGCATTACGATATAACGTATAACGTTATGTAGCATTACGATATAACGTATAACGTTATGTAGCATTACGATATAACGTATAACGTTATATGGTAATACGTTATAACGTATAACGTTATGTAGCATTACGATATAACGTATAACGTTATGTAGCATAACGATATAACGTATAACGTTATATGGTATTACGTTATAACGTATAACCTTATGTACCATTACGATATAACGTATAACGTTATATGGTAATACGTTATAACGTACAACGTTATGTAGCATAACGATGTAACGTATAACGTTATATAGTATTACGTTATAACGTATAACGTTATGTAGCATTACGATATAACGTATAACGTTATGTAGCATAACGATATAACGCATAACGTTATATGGTAATACGTTATATCGTATAACCTTATGTACCATTACGATATAACGCATAACGTTATATGGTAATACGTTATAACGTATAACGCTATGTACCATTACGATATAACGTATAACGTTATATGGTATGGCGTTATAACGTATAACGATATGTAGCATTACGATATAACGTATAACGTTATATGGTAATACGTTATAACGTACAACGTCATGTAGTATTACGTTATAACATATAACGTTATGTAGTAATACGTTATAACGTATAACGTTATGTAGCATTACGATATAACGTATAACGTTATGTAGCATTACGATATAACGTATAACGTTATATGGTAATACGTTATAACGTATAACGTTATGTAGCATTACGATATAACGTATAACGTTATGTAGCATAACGATATAACGTATAACGTTATATGGTAATACGTTATAACGTATAACCTTATGTACCATTACGATATAACGTATAACGTTATATGGTAATACGTTATAACGTACAACGTTATGTAGCATAACGATGTAACGTATAACGTTATATAGTATTACGTTATAACGTATAACGTTATGTAGCATTACGATATAACGTATAACGTTATGTAGCATAACGATATAACGTATAACGTTATATAGTATTACGTTATAACGTATAACGTTATGTAGTATTACGTTATAACGTATAACGTTATGTAGTAATACGTTATAACGTATAACCTTATGTAGCGTTACGATGTAACGTATAACGTTATGTAGCATTACGAAATAACGTATAACGTTATATGGTAATACGTTATAACGTATAACGTTATGTAGCATTACGATATAACGTATAACGTTATGTAGCATAACGATATAACGCATAACGTTATATGGTAATACGTTATAACGTATAACCTTATGTACCATTACGATATAACGTATAACGTTATATGGTAATACGTTATAACGTACAACGTTATGTAGCGTTACGTTATAACATATAACGTTATGTAGTAATACGTTATAACGTATAACGTTATGTAGCATTACGATATAACGTATAACGTTATGTAGCATTACGATATAACGTATAACGTTATACAGTATTACGTTATAACGTATAACGTTATGTAGCATTACGATATAACGTATAACGTTATGTAGCATAACGATATAACGTATAACGTTATATAGTATTACGTTATAACGTATAACGTTATGTAGCATTACGATATAACGTATAACGTTATGTAGCATAACGATATAACGTATAACGTTACATAGTATTACGTTATAACGTATAACGTTATATGGTAATACGTTATAACGTATAACGTTATGTACCATTACGATAAGACGTATAACATTATGTAGTAATACGTTATAACGTACAACGTTATGTAGCGTTACAATATAACGTATAACGTTATGTAGCATTTCGATATAACGTATAACGCTATGTAGCATAACTATATAACGTATAACGTTATATGGTATTACGTTATAACGTATAACCTTATGTACCATTACGATATAACGTATAACGTTTTATGGTAATACGTTATAACGTACAACGTTATGTAGCGTAACGATATAACGTATAACGTTATATAGTATTACGTTATAACGTATAACGTTATGTAGCATTACGATATAAATTATAACGTTATATAGTATTACGTTATAACGTATAACGTTATGTAGTATTACGTTATAACGTATAACGTTACGTAGTAATACGTTATAACGTATAACCTTATGTAGCGTTACGATGTAACGTATAACGTTATGTACCATTACGATATAACGTATAACGTTATATGGTAATACGTTATAACGTACAACGTTATGTAGTATTACGTTATAACATATAACGTTATGTAGTAATACGTTATAACGTATAACGTTATGTAGCATTACGATGTAACGTATAACGTTATGTAGCATTACGATATAACGTATAACGTTATATGGTAATACGTTATAACGTATAACGTTATGTAGCATAACGATATAACGCATAACGTTATATGGTAATACGTTATAACGTATAACGCTATGTACCATTACGATATAACGTATAACGTTATATGGTATGGCGTTATAACGTATAACGATATGTAGCATTACGATATAACGTATAACGTTATATGGTAATACGTTATAACGTACAACGTCATGTAGTATTACGTTATAACATATAACGTTATGTAGTAATACGTTATAATGTATAACGTTATGTAGCATTACGATATAACGTATAACGTTATGTAGCATTACGATATAACGTAGAACGTTGTATGGTAATACGTTATAACGTATAACGTTATGTAGCATTACGATATAACGTATAACGTTATGTAGCATTACGATATAACGTATAACGTTATAGGGTAATACGTTATAACGTATAACGTTATGTAGCATTACGATATAACGTATAACGTTATGTAGCATTCCGATATAACGTATAACGTTATATGGTAATACGTTATAACGTATAACGTTATGTAGCATTACGATATAACGTATAACGTTATGTAGCATAACGTTATAACGCATAGCGTTATATGGTAATACGTTATAACGCATAACGCTATGTACCATTACGATATAACGTAGAACGTTATGTAACATTACAATATAACGTATAACGTTATATGGTAATACGTTATAACGAATAACGTTATGTAGCAGAACGATATAACGTATAACGTTATATAGTATTACGTTATAACGTATAACGTTATGTAGCATTACGATATAACATATAACGTTATTTAGCATTACGATATAACGTATAACGTTATGTAGCATTACGATATAACGTATAACGTTATGTAGCATTACGATATAACGTATAACGTTATGTAGCATTACGATATAACGTATAACGTTATATGGTAATACGTTATAACGTACAACGTTATGTAGTATTACGTTATAACATATAACGTTATGTAGTAATACGTTATAACGTATAACGTTATGTAGCATTACGATATAACGTATAACGTTATGTAGCATAACGTTATAACGCATAGCGTTATATGGTAATACGTTATAACGAATAACGCTATGTACCATTACGATATAACGTAGAACGTTATATAGTATTACGTTATAACGTATAACGTTATGTAGCATTACGATATAACATATAACGTTATTTAGCATAACGATATAACGTATAACGTTATATAGTATTACGTTATAACGTATAACGTTATGTAGTATTACGTTATAACGTATAACGTTATGTAGTAATACGTTATAACGTATAACGTTATGTAGCATTACGATATAACGTATAACGTTATGTAGCATTACGATATAACGTATAACGTTATGTAGCATTACGATATAACGTATAACGTTATATGGTAATACGTTATAACGTACAACGTTATGTAGTATTACGTTATATCATATAACGTTATGTAGTAATACGTTATAACGTATAACGTTATGTAGCATTACGATATAACGTATAACGTTATGTAGCATTACGATATAACGTATAACGTTATATGGTAATACGTTAATACGTACAACGTCATGTAGTATTACGTTATAACATATAACGTTATGTAGCATAACGATATAACGTATAACGTTATATAGTATTACGTTATAACGTATAACGTTATGTAGTAATACGTTATAACGTACAACGTTATGTAGCGTTACGATATAACGTATAACGTTATGTAGTATTATGATATAACGTATAACGTTATGTAGTAATACGTTATAACGTATAACGTTATGTAGCGTTACGATATAACGTATAACGTTATATGGTAATACGTTATAACGTACAACGTTATGCAGTATTACGTTATAACGTATAACGTTATGTAGCATTACGTTATAACGTATAACGTTATGTAGTAATACGTTGTAACGTATAACGTTATGTACCAATAGGATATAACGTATAACGTTATATGGTAATACGTTATAACGTACAACGTCATCTAGTATTACGTTATAACATATAACGTTATGTAGTAATACGTTATAACGTATAACGTTATGTAGTATTACGTTATAACGTATAACGTTATGTAGCATTACGATATAACGTACAACGTTATGTAGCATAACGATGTAACGTATAACGTTATATAGTATTACGTTATAACGTATAACGTTATGTAGCATTACGATATAACGTATAACGTTATGTAGCATAACGATATAACGTATAACGTTATATGGTAATACGTTATAACGTATAACCTTATGTACCATTACGATATAACGTATAACGTTATATGGTAATACGTTATAACGTATAACGTTATGTAGCATAACGATATAACGCATAACGTTATATGGTAATACGTTATAACGTATAACGCTATGTACCATTACGATATAACGTATAACGTTATATGGTATGGCGTTATAACGTATAACGATATGTAGCATTACGATATAACGTATAACGTTACATGGTAATACGTTATAACGTACAACGTCATGTAGTATTACGTTATAACATATAACGTTATGTAGTAATACGTTATAACGTATAACGTTATGTAGCATTACGATATAACGTATAACGTTATGTAGCATTACGATATAACGTATAACGTTATATGGTAATACGTTATAACGTATAACGTTATGTAGCATTACGATATAACGTATAACGTTATGTAGCATAACGATATAACGTATAACGTTATATGGTAATACGTTATAACGTATAACCTTATGTACCATTACGATATAACGTATAACGTTATATGGTAATACGTTATAACGTACAACGTTATGTAGCATAACGATGTAACGTATAACGTTATATAGTATTACGTTATAACGTATAACGTTATGTAGCATTACGATATAACGTATAACGTTATGTAGCATAACGATATAACGTATAACGTTATATAGTATTACGTTATAACGTATAACGTTATGTAGTATTACGTTATAACGTATAACGTTATGTAGTAATACGTTATAACGTATAACCTTATGTAGCGTTACGATGTAACGTATAACGTTATGTAGCATTACGATATAACGTATAACGTTATATGGTAATACGTTATAACGTATAACGTTATGTAGCATTACGATATAACGTATAACGTTATGTAGCATAACGATATAACGCATAACGTTATATGGTAATACGTTATAACGTATAACGTTATGTACCACTACGATATAACGCATAACGTTATATGGTAATACGTTATAACGTATAACGTTATGTACCATTACGATATAACGTATAACGTTATATGGTAATACGTTATAACGTATAACCTTATGTACCATTACGATATAACGTATAACGTTATATGGTAATACGTTATAACGTACAACGTTATGTAGCGTTACGTTATAACATATAACGTTATGTAGTAATACGTTATAACGTATAACGTTATGTAGCATTACGATATAACGTATAACGTTATGTAGCATTACGATATAACGTATAACGTTATATGGTAATACGTTATAACGTATAACGTTATGTAATATAACGATATAACGCATAACGTTATATGGTAATACGTTATAACGTACAACGTCATGTAGTATTACGTTATAACATATAACGTTATGTAGTAATACGTTATAACGTATAACGTTATGTAGCATTAAGATATAACGTATAACGTTATGTAGCATTACGATATAACGTATAACGTTATATGGTAATACGTTATAACGTATAACGTTATGTAGCATTACGATATAACGTATAACGTTATGTAGCATAACGATATAACGCATAGTGTTATATGGTAATACGTTATAACGTATAACGCTATGTACCATTACGATATAACGTAGAACGTTATGTAGCATTACGATATAACGTATAACGTTATATGGTAATACGTTATAACGTATAACGTTATGTAGCATTACGATATAACATATAACGTTATGTAGCATAACGATATAACGTATAACGTTATATAGTATTACGTTATAACGTATTACGTTATGCAACATTACGATATAACGTATAACGTTAATTAGCATTACGATATAACGTATAACGTTATATGGTAATACGTTATAACGTATAACGTTATGTAGCATTACGATATAACGTATAACGTTATGTAGCATAACGATATAACGCATAACGTTATATGGTAATACGTTATAACGTATAACGCTATGTACCATTACGATATAACGTATAACGTTATATGGTAATACGTTATAACGTATAACGATATGTAGCATTACGATATAACGTATAACGTTATGTAGCATAACGATATAACGTATAACGTTATACAGTATTACGTTATAACGTATAACGTTATGTAGCATTACGATATAACGTATAACGTTATGTAGCATAACGATATAACGTATAACGTTATATAGTATTACGTTATAACGTATAACGTTATGTAGCATTACGATATAACGTATAACGTTATGTAGCATAACGATATAACGTATAACGTTACATAGTATTACGTTATAACGTATAACGTTATATGGTAATACGTTATAACGTATAACGTTATGTACCATTACGATATAACGTATAACATTATGTAGTAATACGTTATAACGTACAACGTTATGTAGCTTTACGATATAACGTATAACGTTATGTAGCATTTCGATATAACGTATAACGCTATGTAGCATAACGATATAACGTATAACGTTATATGGTAATACGTTATAACGTATAACCTTATGTACCATTACGATATAACGTATAACGTTTTATGGTAATACGTTATAACGTACAACGTTATGTAGCATAACGATATAACGTATAACGTTATATAGTATTACGTTATAACGTATAACGTTCTGTAGCATTACGATATAAATTATAACGTTATATAGTATTACGTTATAACGTATAACGTTATGTAGTATTACGTTATAACGTATAACGTTACGTAGTAATACGTTATAACGTATAACCTTATGTAGCGTTACGATGTAACGTATAACGTTATGTAGCATTACGATATAACGTATAACGTTATATGGTAATACGTTATAACGTATAACGTTATGTAGCATTATGATATAACGTATAACGTTATATGGTAATACGTTATAACGTATAACGCTATGTACCATTACGATATAACGTATAACGTTATATGGTATGGCGTTATAACGTATAACGATATGTAGCATTACGATATAACGTATAACGTTATATGGTAATACGTTATAACGTACAACGTCATGTAGTATTACGTTATAACATATAACGTTATGTAGTAATACGTTTTAATGTATAACGTTATGTAGCATTGCGATATAACGTATAACGTTATGTAGCATTACGATATAACGTAGAACGTTATATGGTAATACGTTATAATGTATAACGTTATGTAGCATTACGATATAACGTATAACGTTATGTAGCATTACGATATAACGTATAACGTTATAGGGTAATACGTTATAACGTATAACGTTATGTAGCATTACGATATAACGTATAACGTTATGTAGCATTCCGATATAACGTATAACGTTATATGGTAATACGTTATAACGTATAACGTTATGTAGCATTACGATATAACGTATAACGTTATGTAGCATAACGTTATAACGCATAGCGTTATATGGTAATACGTTATAACGTATAACGCTATGTACCATTACGATATAACGTAGAACGTTATGTAGCATTACGATATAACGTATAACGTTATATGGTAATACGTTATAACGAATAACGTTATGTAGCAGAACGATATAACGTATAACGTTATATAGTATTACGTTATAACCTATAACGTTATGTAGCATTACGATATAACATATAACGTTATTTAGCATTACGATATAACGTATAACGTTATGTAGCATTACGATATAACGTATAACGTTATGTAGCATTACGATATAACGTATAACGTTATGTAGCATTACGATATAACGTATAACGTTATATGGTAATACGTTATAACGTACAACGTTATGTAGTATTACGTTATAACATATAACGTTATGTAGTAATACGTTATAACGTATAACGTTATGTAGCATTACGATATAACGTATAACGTTATGTAGCATAACGTTATAACGCATAGCGTTATATGGTAATACGTTATAACGTATAACGCTATGTACCATTACGATATAACATATAACGTTATGTAGTATTACGTTATAACATATAACGTTATGTAGTAATACGTTATAACGTATAACGTTATGTAGCATTACGATATAACGTATAACGTTATGTAGCATTACGATATAACGTATAACGTTATATGGTAATACGTTATAACGTACAACGTTATGTAGTATTACGTTATAACATATAACGTTATGTAGCATTACGATATAACGTATAACGTTATGTAGCATTACGATATAACGTATAACGTTATATGGTAATACGTTATAACGTATAACGTTATGTAGCATTACGATATAACGTATAACGTTATGTAGCATAACGATATAACGTATAACGTTATATGGTAATACGTTATAACGTATAACCTTATGTACCATTACGATATAACGTATAACGTTATATGGTAATACGTTATAACGTACAACGTTATGTAGCATAACGATGTAACGTATAACGTTATATATTATTACGTTATAACGTATAACGTTATGTAGCATTACGATATAACGTATAACGTTATGTAGCATAACGATATAACGTATAACGTTATATGGTAATACGTTATAACGTATAACCTTATGTACCATTACGATATAACGTATAACGTTATATGGTAATACGTTATAACGTATAACGTTATGTAGCATAACGATATAACGCATAACGTTATATGGTAATACGTTATAACGTATAACGCTATGTACCATTACGATATAACGTATAACGTTATATGGTATGGCGTTATAACGTATAACGATATGTAGCATTACGATATAACGTATAACGTTATATGGTAATACGTTATAACGTACAACGTCATGTAGTATTACGTTATAACATATAACGTTATGTAGTAATACGTTATAACGTATAACGTTATGTAGCATTACGATATAACGTATAACGTTATGTAGCATTACGATATAACGTATAACGTTATATGGCAATACGTTATAACGTATAACGTTATGTAGCATTACGATATAACGTATAACGTTATGTAGCATAACGATATAACGTATAACGTTATATGGTAATACGTTATAACGTATAACCTTATGTACCATTACGATATAACGTATAACGTTATATGGTAATACGTTATAACGTACAACGTTATGTAGCATAACGATGTAACGTATAACGTTATATAGTATTACGTTATAACGTATAACGTTATGTAGCATTACGATATAACGTATAACATAATGTAGCATAACGATATAACGTATAACGTTATATAGTATTACGTTATAACGTATAACGTTATGTAGTATTACGATATAACGTATAACGTTATATGGTATGGCGTTATAACGTATAACGATATGTAGCATTACGATATAACGTATAACGTTATATGGTAATACGTTATAACGTACAACGTCATGTAGTATTACGTTATAACATATAACGTTATGTAGTAATACGTTATAACGTATAACGTTATGTAGCATTACGATATAACGTATAACGTTATGTAGCATTACGATATAACGTATAACGTTATATGGCAATACGTTATAACGTATAACGTTATGTAGCATTACGATATAACGTATAACGTTATGTACCATTACGATATAACGTATAACGTTATATGGTAATACGTTATAACGTATAACCTTATGTACTATTACGATATAACGTATAACGTTATATGGTAATACGTTATAACGTACAACGTTATGTAGCGTTACCTTATAACATATAACGTTATGTAGTAATACGTTATAACGTATAACGTTATGTAGCATTACGATATAACGTATAACGTTATGTAGCATTACGATATAACGTATAACGTTATATGGTAATACGTTATAACGTATAACGTTATGTAGCATAACGATATAACGCATAACGTTATATGGTAATACGTTATAACGTATAACGCTATGTACCATTACGATATAACGTATAACGTTATATGGTATGGCGTTATAACGTATAACGATATGTAGCATTACGATATAACGTATAACGTTATATGGTAATACGTTATAACGTACAACGTCATGTAGTATTACGTTATAACATATAACGTTATGTAGTAATACGTTATAACATATAACGTTATGTAGTAATACGTTATAACGTATAACGTTATGTAGCATTACGATATAACGTATAACGTTATATGGTAATACGTTATAACGTATAACGTTATGTAGCATTACGATATAACGTATAACGTTATGTAGCATAACGATATAACGTATAACGTTATATGGTAATACGTTATAACGTATAACCTTATGTACCATTACGATATAACGTATAACGTTATATGGTAATACGTTATAACGTACAACGTTATGTAGCATAACGACGTAACGTATAACGTTATATATTATTACGTTATAACGTATAACGTTATGTAGCATTACGATATAACGTATAACGTAATGTAGCATAACGATATAACGTATAACGTTATGTAGCATAACGTTATAACGCATAGCGTTATATGGTAATACGTTATAACGTATAACGCTATGTACCATTACGATATAACATATAACGTTATGTAGTATTACGTTATAACATATAACGTTATGTAGTAATACGTTATAACGTATAACGTTATGTAGCATTACGATATAACGTATAACGTTATGTAGCATTACGATATAACGTATAACGTTATATGGTAATACGTTATAACGTACAACGTTATGTAGTATTACGTTATAACATATAACGTTATGTAGCATTACGATATAACGTATAACGTTATGTAGCATTACGATATAACGTATAACGTTATATGGTAATACGTTATAACGTATAACGTTATGTAGCATTACGATATAACGTATGACGTTATGTAGCATAACGATATAACGTATAACGTTATATGGTAATACGTTATAACGTATAACCTTATGTACCATTACGATATAACGTATAACGTTATATGGTAATACGTTATAACGTATAACGTTATGTAGCATAACGATATAACGCATAACGTTATATGGTAATACGTTATAACGTATAACGCTATGTACCATTACGATATAACGTATAACGTTATATGGTATGGCGTTATAACGTATAACGATATGTAGCATTACGATATAACGTATAACGTTATATGGTAATACGTTATAACGTACAACGTCATGTAGTATTACGTTATAACATATGACGTTATGTAGTAATACGTTATAACGTATAACGTTATGTAGCATTACGATATAACGTATAACGTTATGTAGCATTACGATATAACGTATAACGTTATATGGCAATACGTTATAACGTATAACGTTATGTAGCATTACGATATAACGTATAACGTTATGTAGCATAACGATATAACGTATAACGTTATATGGTAATACGTTATAACGTATAACCTTATGTACCATTACGATATAACGTATAACGTTATATGGTAATACGTTATAACGTACAACGTTATGTAGCATAACGATGTAACGTATAACGTTATATAGTATTACGTTATAACGTATAACGTTATGTAGCATTACGATATAACGTATAACATAATGTAGCATAACGATATAACGTATAACGTTATATAGTATTACGTTATAACGTATAACGTTATGTAGTATTACGATATAACGTATAACGTTATATGGTATGGCGTTATAACGTATAACGATATGTAGCATTACGATATAACGTATAACGTTATATGGTAATACGTTATAACGTACAACGTCATGTAGTATTACGTTATAACATATAACGTTATGTAGTAATACGTTATAACGTATAACGTTATGTAGCATTACGATATAACGTATAACGTTATGTAGCATTACGATATAACGTATAACGTTATATGGCAATACGTTATAACGTATAACGTTATGTAGCATTACGATATAACGTATAACGTTATGTACCATTACGATATAACGTATAACGTTATATGGTAATACGTTATAACGTATAACCTTATGTACTATTACGATATAACGTATAACGTTATATGGCAATACGTTATAACGTATAACGTTATGTAGCATTACGATATAACGTATAACGTTATGTACCATTACGATATAACGTATAACGTTATATGGTAATACGTTATAACGTATAACGTTATGTAGCATAACGATATAACGCATAACGTTATATGGTAATACGTTATAACGTATTACGCTATGTACCATTACGATATAACGTATAACGTTATATGGTATGGCGTTATAACGTATAACGATATGTAGCATTACGATATAACGTATAACGTTATATGGTAATACGTTATAACGTACAACGTCATGTAGTATTACGTTATAACATATAACGTTATGTAGTAATACGTTATAACATATAACGTTATGTAGTAATACGTTATAACGTATAACGTTATGTAGCATTACGATATAACGTATAACGTTATATGGTAATACGTTATAACGTATAACGTTATGTAGCATTACGATATAACGTATAACGTTATGTAGCATAACGATATAACGTATAACGTTATATGGTAATACGTTATAACGTATAACCTTATGTACCATTACGATATAACGTATAACGTTATATGGTAATACGTTATAACGTACAACGTTATGTAGCATAACGACGTAACGTATAACGTTATATAGTATTACGTTATAACGTATAACGTTATGTAGCATTACGATATAACGTATAACGTAATGTAGCATAACGATATAACGTATAACGTTATGTAGCATAACGTTATAACGCATAGCGTTATATGGTAATACGTTATAACGTATAACGCTATGTACCATTACGATATAACATATAACGTTATGTAGTATTACGTTATAACATATAACGTTATGTAGTAATACGTTATAACGTATAACGTTATGTAGCATTACGATATAACGTATAACGTTATGTAGCATTACGATATAACGTATAACGTTATATGGTAATACGTTATAACGTACAACGTTATGTAGTATTACGTTATAACATATAACGTTATGTAGCATTACGATATAACGTATAACGTTATGTAGCATTACGATATAACGTATAACGTTATATGGTAATACGTTATAATGTATAACGTTATGTAGCATTACGATATAACGTATAACGTTATGTAGCATAACGATATAACGTATAACGTTATATGGTAATACGTCATAACGTATAACCTTATGTACCATTACGATATAACGTATAACGTTATATGGTAATACGTTATAACGTACAACGTTATGTAGCATAACGATGTAACGTATGACGTTATATATTATTACGTTATAACGTATAACGTTATGTAGCATTACGATATAACGTATAACGTTATGTAGCATAACGATATAACGTATAACGTTATATGGTAATACGTTATAACGTATAACCTTATGTACCATTACGATATAACGTATAACGTTATATGGTAATATGTTATAACGTACAACGTTATGTAGCATAACGATGTAACGTATAACGTTATATAGTATTACGTTATAACGTATAACGTTATGTAGCATTACGATATAACGTATAACATAATGTAGCATAACGATATAACGTATAACGTTATATAGTATTACGTTATAACGTATAACGTTATGTAGTATTACGATATAACGTATAACGTTATATGGTATGGCGTTATAACGTATAACGATATGTAGCATTACGATATAACGTATAACGTTATATGGTAATACGTTATAATGTACAACGTCATGTAGTATTACGTTATAACATATAACGTTATGTAGTAATACGTTATAACGTATAACGTTATGTAGCATTACGATATAACGTATAACGTTATGTAGCATTACGATATAACGTATAACGTTATATGGCAATACGTTATAACGTATAACGTTATGTAGCATTACGATATAACGTATAACGTTATGTACCATTACGATATAACGTATAACGTTATATGGTAATACGTTATAACGTATAACCTTATGTACTATTACGATATAACGTATAACGTTATATGGTAATACGTTATAACGTACAACGTTATGTAGCGTTACCTTATAACATATAACGTTATGTAGTAATACGTTATAACGTATAACGTTATGTAGCATTACGATATAACGTATAACGTTATGTAGCATTACGATATAACGTATAACGTTATATGGTAATACGTTATAACGTATAACGTTATGTAGCATAACGATATAACGCATAACGTTATATGGTAATACGTTATAACGTATTACGCTATGTACCATTACGATATAACGTATAACGTTATATGGTATGGCGTTATAACGTATAACGATATGTAGCATTACGATATAACGTATAACGTTATATGGTAATACGTTATAACGTACAACGTCATGTAGTATTACGTTATAACATATAACGTTATGTAGTAATACGTTATAACATATAACCTTATGTAGTAATACGTTATAACGTATAACGTTATGTAGCATTACGATATAACGTATAACGTTATATGGTAATACGTTATAACGTATAACGTTATGTAGCATTACGATATAACGTATAACGTTATGTAGCATAACGATATAACGTATAACGTTATATGGTAATACGTTATAACGTTTAACCTTATGTACCATTACGATATAACGTATAACGTTATATGGTAATACGTTATAACGTACAACGTTATGTAGCATAACGACGTAACGTATAACGTTATATAGTATTACGTTATAACGTATAACGTTATGTAGCATTACGATATAACGTATAACGTAATGTAGCATAACGATATAACGTATAACGTTATGTAGCATAACGTTATAACGCATAGCGTTATATGGTAATACGTTATAACGTATAACGCTATGTACCATTACGATATAACATATAACGTTATGTAGTATTACGTTATAACATATAACGTTATGTAGTAATACGTTATAACGTATAACGTTATGTAGCATTACGATATAACGTATAACGTTATGTAGCATTACGATATAACGTATAACGTTATATGGTAATACGTTATAACGTACAACGTTATGTAGTATTACGTTATAACATATAACGTTATGTAGCATTACGATATAACGTATAACGTTATGTAGCATTACGATATAACGTATAACGTTATATGGTAATACGTTATAACGTATAACGTTATGTAGCATTACGATATAACGTATAACGTTATGTAGCATAACGATATAACGTATAACGTTATATGGTAATACGTTATAACGTATAACCTTATGTACCATTACGATATAACGTATAACGTTATATGGTAATACGTTATAACGTACAACGTTATGTAGCATAACGATGTAACGTATAACGTTATATATTATTACGTTATAACGTATAACGTTATGTAGCATTACGATATAACGTATAACGTTATGTAGCATAACGATATAACGTATAACGTTATATGGTAATACGTTATAACGTATAACCTTATGTACCATTACGATATAACGTATAACGTTATATGGTAATACGTTATAACGTATAACGTTATGTAGCATAACGATATAACGCATAACGTTATATGGTAATACGTTATAACGTATAACGCTATGTACCATTACGATATAACGTATAACGTTATATGGTATGGCGTTATAACGTATAACGATATGTAGCATTACAATATAACGTATAACGTTATATGGTAATACGTTATAACGTACAACGTCATGTAGTATTACGTTATAACATATAACGTTATGTAGTAATACGTTATAACGTATAACGTTATGTAGCATTACGATATAACGTATAACGTTATGTAGCATTACGATATAACGTATAACGTTATATGGCAATACGTTATAACGTATAACGTTATGTAGCATTACGATATAACGTATAACGTTATGTAGCATAACGATATAACGTATAACGTTATATGGTAATACGTTATAACGTATAACCTTATGTACCATTACGATATAACGTATAACGTTATATGGTAATACGTTATAACGTACAACGTTATGTAGCATAACGATGTAACGTATAACGTTATATAGTATTACGTTATAACGTATAACGTTATGTAGCATTACGATATAACGTATAACATAATGTAGCATAACGATATAACGTATAACGTTATATAGTATTACGTTATAACGTATAACGTTATGTAGTATTACGATATAACGTATAACGTTATATGGTATGGCGTTATAACGTATAACGATATGTAGCATTACGATATAACGTATAACGTTATATGGTAATACGTTATAACGTACAACGTCATGTAGTATTACGTTATAACATATAACGTTATGTAGTAATACGTTATAACGTATAACGTTATGTAGCATTACGATATAACGTATAACGTTATGTAGCATTACGATATAACGTATAACGTTATATGGCAATACGTTATAACGTATAACGTTATGTAGCATTACGATATAACGTATAACGTTATGTACCATTACGATATAACGTATAACGTTATATGGTAATACGTTATAACGTATAACCTTATGTACTATTACGATATAACGTATAACGTTATATGGTAATACGTTATAACGTACAACGTTATGTAGCGTTACCTTATAACATATAACGTTATGTAGTAATACGTTATAACGTATAACGTTATGTAGCATTACGATATAACGTATAACGTTATGTAGCATTACGATATAACGTATAACGTTATATGGTAATACGTTATAACGTATAACGTTATGTAGCATAACGATATAACGCATAACGTTATATGGTAATACGTTATAACGTATAACGCTATGTACCATTACGATATAACGTATAACGTTATATGGTATGGCGTTATAACGTATAACGATATGTAGCATTACGATATAACGTATAACGTTATATGGTAATACGTTATAACGTACAACGTCATGTAGTATTACGTTATAACATATAACGTTATGTAGTAATACGTTATAACATATAAAGTTATGTAGTAATACGTTATAACGTATAACGTTATGTAGCATTACGATATAACGTATAACGTTATATGGTAATACGTTATAACGTATAACGTTATGTAGCATTACGATATAACGTATAACGTTATGTAGCATAACGATATAACGTATAACGTTATATGGTAATACGTTATAACGTATAACCTTATGTACCATTACGATATAACGTATAACGTTATATGGTAATACGTTATAACGTACAACGTTATGTAGCATAACGACGTAACGTATAACGTTATATAGTATTACGTTATAACGTATAACGTTATGTAGCATTACGATATAACGTATAACGTAATGTAGCATAACGATATAACGTATAACGTTATATAGTATTACGTTATAACGTATAACGTTATGTAGTATTACGTTATAACGTATAACGTTATGTAGTAATACGTTATAACGTATAACCTTATGTAGCGTTACGATGTAACGTATAACGTTATGTAGCATTACGATATAACGTATAACGTTATATGGTAATACGTTATAACGTATAACGTTATGTAGCATTACGATATAACGTATAACGTTATGTAGCATAACGATATAACGCATAACGTTATATGGTAATACGTTATAACGTATAACGTTATGTACCATTACGATATAACGCATAACGTTATATGGTAATACGTTATAACGTATAACGTTATGTACCATTACGATATAACGTATAACGTTATATGGTAATACGTTATAACGTATAACCTTATGTACCATTACGATATAACGTATAACGTTATATGGTAATACGTTATAACGTACAACGTTATGTAGCATAACGATGTAACGTATAACGTTATATAGTATTACGTTATAACGTATAACGTTATGTAGCATTACGATATAACGTATAACATAATGTAGCATAACGATATAACGTATAACGTTATATAGTATTACGTTATAACGTATAACGTTATGTAGTATTACGATATAACGTATAACGTTATATGGTATGGCGTTATAACGTATAACGATATGTAGCATTACGATATAACGTATAACGTTATATGGTAATACGTTATAACGTACAACGTCATGTAGTATTACGTTATAACATATAACGTTATGTAGTAATACGTTATAACGTATAACGTTATGTAGCATTACGATATAACGTATAACGTTATGTAGCATTACGATATAACGTATAACGTTATATGGCAATACGTTATAACGTATAACGTTATGTAGCATTACGATATAACGTATAACGTTATGTACCATTACGATATAACGTATAACGTTATATGGTAATACGTTATAACGTATAACCTTATGTACTATTACGATATAACGTATAACGTTATATGGTAATACGTTATAACGTACAACGTTATGTAGCGTTACCTTATAACATATAACGTTATGTAGTAATACGTTATAACGTATAACGTTATGTAGCATTACGATATAACGTATAACGTTATGTAGCATTACGATATAACGTATAACGTTATATGGTAATACGTTATAACGTATAACGTTATGTAGCATAACGATATAACGCATAACGTTATATGGTAATACGTTATAACGTATAACGCTATGTACCATTACGATATAACGTATAACGTTATATGGTATGGCGTTATAACGTATAACGATATGTAGCATTACGATATAACGTATAACGTTATATGGTAATACGTTATAACGTACAACGTCATGTAGTATTACGTTATAACATATAACGTTATGTAGCGTTACCTTATAACATATAACGTTATGTAGTAATACGTTATAACGTATAACGTTATGTAGCATTACGATATAACGTATAACGTTATGTAGCATTACGATATAACGTATAACGTTATATGGTAATACGTTATAACGTATAACGTTATGTAGCATAACGATATAACGCATAACGTTATATGGTAATACGTTATAACGTATTACGCTATGTACCATTACGATATAACGTATAACGTTATATGGTATGGCGTTATAACGTATAACGATATGTAGCATTACGATATAACGTATAACGTTATATGGTAATACGTTATAACGTACAACGTCATGTAGTATTACGTTATAACATATAACGTTATGTAGTAATACGTTATAACATATAACGTTATGTAGTAATACGTTATAACGTATAACGTTATGTAGCATTACGATATAACGTATAACGTTATATGGTAATACGTTATAACGTATAACGTTATGTAGCATTACGATATAACGTATAACGTTATGTAGCATAACGATATAACGTATAACGTTATATGGTAATACGTTATAACGTATAACCTTATGTACCATTACGATATAACGTATAACGTTATATGGTAATACGTTATAACGTACAACGTTATGTAGCATAACGACGTAACGTATAACGTTATATAGTATTACGTTATAACGTATAACGTTATGTAGCATTACGATATAACGTATAACGTAATGTAGCATAACGATATAACGTATAACGTTATGTAGCATAACGTTATAACGCATAGCGTTATATGGTAATACGTTATAACGTATAACGCTATGTACCATTACGATATAACATATAACGTTATGTAGTATTACGTTATAACATATAACGTTATGTAGTAATACGTTATAACGTATAACGTTATGTAGCATTACGATATAACGTATAACGTTATGTAGCATTACGATATAACGTATAACGTTATATGGTAATACGTTATAACGTACAACGTTATGTAGTATTACGTTATAACATATAACGTTATGTAGCATTACGATATAACGTATAACGTTATGTAGCATTACGATATAACGTATAACGTTATATGGTAATACGTTATAATGTATAACGTTATGTAGCATTACGATATAACGTATAACGTTATGTAGCATAACGATATAACGTATAACGTTATATGGTAATACGTTATAACGTATAACCTTATGTACCATTACGATATAACGTATAACGTTATATGGTAATACGTTATAACGTACAACGTTATGTAGCATAACGATGTAACGTATGACGTTATATATTATTACGTTATAACGTATAACGTTATGTAGCATTACGATATAACGTATAACGTTATGTAGCATAACGATATAACGTATAACGTTATATGGTAATACGTTATAACGTATAACCTTATGTACCATTACGATATAACGTATAACGTTATATGGTAATACGTTATAACGTACAACGTTATGTAGCATAACGATGTAACGTATAACGTTATATAGTATTACGTTATAACGTATAACGTTATGTAGCATTACGATATAACGTATAACATAATGTAGCATAACGATATAACGTATAACGTTATATAGTATTACGTTATAACGTATAACGTTATGTAGTATTACGATATAACGTATAACGTTATATGGTATGGCGTTATAACGTATAACGATATGTAGCATTACGATATAACGTATAACGTTATATGGTAATACGTTATAATGTACAACGTCATGTAGTATTACGTTATAACATATAACGTTATGTAGTAATACGTTATAACGTATAACGTTATGTAGCATTACGATATAACGTATAACGTTATGTAGCATTACGATATAACGTATAACGTTATATGGCAATACGTTATAACGTATAACGTTATGTAGCATTACGATATAACGTATAACGTTATGTACCATTACGATATAACGTATAACGTTATATGGTAATACGTTATAACGTATAACCTTATGTACTATTACGATATAACGTATAACGTTATATGGTAATACGTTATAACGTACAACGTTATGTAGCGTTACCTTATAACATATAACGTTATGTAGTAATACGTTATAACGTATAACGTTATGTAGCATTACGATATAACGTATAACGTTATGTAGCATTACGATATAACGTATAACGTTATATGGTAATACGTTATAACGTATAACGTTATGTAGCATAACGATATAACGCATAACGTTATATGGTAATACGTTATAACGTATTACGCTATGTACCATTACGATATAACGTATAACGTTATATGGTATGGCGTTATAACGTATAACGATATGTAGCATTACGATATAACGTATAACGTTATATGGTAATACGTTATAACGTACAACGTCATGTAGTATTACGTTATAACATATAACGTTATGTAGTAATACGTTATAACATATAACCTTATGTAGTAATACGTTATAACGTATAACGTTATGTAGCATTACGATATAACGTATAACGTTATATGGTAATACGTTATAACGTATAACGTTATGTAGCATTACGATATAACGTATAACGTTATGTAGCATAACGATATAACGTATAACGTTATATGGTAATACGTTATAACGTATAACCTTATGTACCATTACGATATAACGTATAACGTTATATGGTAATACGTTATAACGTACAACGTTATGTAGCATAACGACGTAACGTATAACGTTATATAGTATTACGTTATAACGTATAACGTTATGTAGCATTACGATATAACGTATAACGTAATGTAGCATAACGATATAACGTATAACGTTATGTAGCATAACGTTATAACGCATAGCGTTATATGGTAATACGTTATAACGTATAACGCTATGTACCATTACGATATAACATATAACGTTATGTAGTATTACGTTATAACATATAACGTTATGTAGTAATACGTTATAACGTATAACGTTATGTAGCATTACGATATAACGTATAACGTTATGTAGCATTACGATATAACGTATAACGTTATATGGTAATACGTTATAACGTACAACGTTATGTAGTATTACGTTATAACATATAACGTTATGTAGCATTACGATATAACGTATAACGTTATGTAGCATTACGATATAACGTATAACGTTATATGGTAATACGTTATAACGTATAACGTTATGTAGCATTACGATATAACGTATAACGTTATGTAGCATAACGATATAACGTATAACGTTATATGGTAATACGTTATAACGTATAACCTTATGTACCATTACGATATAACGTATAACGTTATATGGTAATACGTTATAACGTACAACGTTATGTAGCATAACGATGTAACGTATAACGTTATATATTATTACGTTATAACGTATAACGTTATGTAGCATTACGATATAACGTATAACGTTATGTAGCATAACGATATAACGTATAACGTTATATGGTAATACGTTATAACGTATAACCTTATGTACCATTACGATATAACGTATAACGTTATATGGTAATACGTTATAACGTATAACGTTATGTAGCATAACGATATAACGCATAACGTTATATGGTAATACGTTATAACGTATAACGCTATGTACCATTACGATATAACGTATAACGTTATATGGTATGGCGTTATAACGTATAACGATATGTAGCATTACAATATAACGTATAACGTTATATGGTAATACGTTATAACGTACAACGTCATGTAGTATTACGTTATAACATATAACGTTATGTAGTAATACGTTATAACGTATAACGTTATGTAGCATTACGATATAACGTATAACGTTATGTAGCATTACGATATAACGTATAACGTTATATGGCAATACGTTATAACGTATAACGTTATGTAGCATTACGATATAACGTATAACGTTATGTAGCATAACGATATAACGTATAACGTTATATGGTAATACGTTATAACGTATAACCTTATGTACCATTACGATATAACGTATAACGTTATATGGTAATACGTTATAACGTACAACGTTATGTAGCATAACGATGTAACGTATAACGTTATATAGTATTACGTTATAACGTATAACGTTATGTAGCATTACGATATAACGTATAACATAATGTAGCATAACGATATAACGTATAACGTTATATAGTATTACGTTATAACGTATAACGTTATGTAGTATTACGATATAACGTATAACGTTATATGGTATGGCGTTATAACGTATAACGATATGTAGCATTACGATATAACGTATAACGTTATATGGTAATACGTTATAACGTACAACGTCATGTAGTATTACGTTATAACATATAACGTTATGTAGTAATACGTTATAACGTATAACGTTATGTAGCATTACGATATAACGTATAACGTTATGTAGCATTACGATATAACGTATAACGTTATATGGCAATACGTTATAACGTATAACGTTATGTAGCATTACGATATAACGTATAACGTTATGTACCATTACGATATAACGTATAACGTTATATGGTAATACGTTATAACGTATAACCTTATGTACTATTACGATATAACGTATAACGTTATATGGTAATACGTTATAACGTACAACGTTATGTAGCGTTACCTTATAACATATAACGTTATGTAGTAATACGTTATAACGTATAACGTTATGTAGCATTACGATATAACGTATAACGTTATGTAGCATTACGATATAACGTATAACGTTATATGGTAATACGTTATAACGTATAACGTTATGTAGCATAACGATATAACGCATAACGTTATATGGTAATACGTTATAACGTATAACGCTATGTACCATTACGATATAACGTATAACGTTATATGGTATGGCGTTATAACGTATAACGATATGTAGCATTACGATATAACGTATAACGTTATATGGTAATACGTTATAACGTACAACGTCATGTAGTATTACGTTATAACATATAACGTTATGTAGTAATACGTTATAACATATAAAGTTATGTAGTAATACGTTATAACGTATAACGTTATGTAGCATTACGATATAACGTATAACGTTATATGGTAATACGTTATAACGTATAACGTTATGTAGCATTACGATATAACGTATAACGTTATGTAGCATAACGATATAACGTATAACGTTATATGGTAATACGTTATAACGTATAACCTTATGTACCATTACGATATAACGTATAACGTTATATGGTAATACGTTATAACGTACAACGTTATGTAGCATAACGACGTAACGTATAACGTTATATAGTATTACGTTATAACGTATAACGTTATGTAGCATTACGATATAACGTATAACGTAATGTAGCATAACGATATAACGTATAACGTTATATAGTATTACGTTATAACGTATAACGTTATGTAGTATTACGTTATAACGTATAACGTTATGTAGTAATACGTTATAACGTATAACCTTATGTAGCGTTACGATGTAACGTATAACGTTATGTAGCATTACGAAATAACGTATAACGTTATATGGTAATACGTTATAACGTATAACGTTATGTAGCATTACGATATAACGTATAACGTTATGTAGCATAACGATATAACGCATAACGTTATATGGTAATACGTTATAACGTATAACGTTATGTACCATTACGATATAACGCATAACGTTATATGGTAATACGTTATAACGTATAACGTTATGTACCATTACGATATAACGTATAACGTTATATGGTAATACGTTATAACGTATAACCTTATGTACCATTACGATATAACGTATAACGTTATATGGTAATACGTTATAACGTACAACGTTATGTAGCATAACGATGTAACGTATAACGTTATATAGTATTACGTTATAACGTATAACGTTATGTAGCATTACGATATAACGTATAACATAATGTAGCATAACGATATAACGTATAACGTTATATAGTATTACGTTATAACGTATAACGTTATGTAGTATTACGATATAACGTATAACGTTATATGGTATGGCGTTATAACGTATAACGATATGTAGCATTACGATATAACGTATAACGTTATATGGTAATACGTTATAACGTACAACGTCATGTAGTATTACGTTATAACATATAACGTTATGTAGTAATACGTTATAACGTATAACGTTATGTAGCATTACGATATAACGTATAACGTTATGTAGCATTACGATATAACGTATAACGTTATATGGCAATACGTTATAACGTATAACGTTATGTAGCATTACGATATAACGTATAACGTTATGTACCATTACGATATAACGTATAACGTTATATGGTAATACGTTATAACGTATAACCTTATGTACTATTACGATATAACGTATAACGTTATATGGTAATACGTTATAACGTACAACGTTATGTAGCGTTACCTTATAACATATAACGTTATGTAGTAATACGTTATAACGTATAACGTTATGTAGCATTACGATATAACGTATAACGTTATGTAGCATTACGATATAACGTATAACGTTATATGGTAATACGTTATAACGTATAACGTTATGTAGCATAACGATATAACGCATAACGTTATATGGTAATACGTTATAACGTATAACGCTATGTACCATTACGATATAACGTATAACGTTATATGGTATGGCGTTATAACGTATAACGATATGTAGCATTACGATATAACGTATAACGTTATATGGTAATACGTTATAACGTACAACGTCATGTAGTATTACGTTATAACATATAACGTTATGTAGTAATACGTTATAACATATAAAGTTATGTAGTAATACGTTATAACGTATAACGTTATGTAGCATTACGATATAACGTATAACGTTATATGGTAATACGTTATAACGTATAACGTTATGTAGCATTACGATATAACGTATAACGTTATGTAGCATAACGATATAACGTATAACGTTATATGGTAATACGTTATAACGTATAACCTTATGTACCATTACGATATAACGTATAACGTTATATGGTAATACGTTATAACGTACAACGTTATGTAGCATAACGACGTAACGTATAACGTTATATAGTATTACGTTATAACGTATAACGTTATGTAGCATTACGATATAACGTATAACGTAATGTAGCATAACGATATAACGTATAACGTTATATAGTATTACGTTATAACGTATAACGTTATGTAGTATTACGTTATAACGTATAACGTTATGTAGTAATACGTTATAACGTATAACCTTATGTAGCGTTACGATGTAACGTATAACGTTATGTAGCATTACGATATAACGTATAACGTTATATGGTAATACGTTATAACGTATAACGTTATGTAGCATTACGATATAACGTATAACGTTATGTAGCATAACGATATAACGCATAACGTTATATGGTAATACGTTATAACGTATAACGTTATGTACCATTACGATATAACGCATAACGTTATATGGTAATACGTTATAACGTATAACGTTATGTACCATTACGATATAACGTATAACGTTATATGGTAATACGTTATAACGTATAACCTTATGTACTATTACGATATAACGTATAACGTTATATGGTAATACGTTATAACGTACAACGTTATTTAGCGTTACGTTATAACATATAACGTTATGTAGTAATACGTTATAACGTATAACGTTATGTAGCATTACGATATAACGTATAACGTTATGTAGCATTACGATATATCGTATAACGTTATATGGTAATACGTTATAACGTATAACGTTATGTAGCATAACGATATAACGCATAACGTTATATGGTAATACGTTATAACGTACAACGTCATGTAGTATTACGTTATAACATAAAACGTTATGTAGTAATACGTTATAACGTATAACGTTATGTAGCATTAAGATATAACGTATAACGTTATGTAGCATTACGATATAACGTATAACGTTATATGGTAATACGTTATAACGTATAACGTTATGTAGCATTACGATATAACGTATAACGTTATGTAGCATAACGATATAACGCATAGTGTTATATGGTAATACGTTATAACGTATAACGCTATGTACCATTACGATATAACGTAGAACGTTATGTAGCATTACGATATAACGTATAACGTTATATGGTAATACGTTATAACGTATAACGTTATGTAGCATTACGATATAACATATAACGTTATGTAGCATAACGATATAACGTATAACGTTATATAGTATTACGTTATAACGTATTACGTTATGTAACATTACGATATAACGTATAACGTTAATTAGCATTACGATATAACGTATAACGTTATATGGTAATACGTTATAACGTATAACGTTATGTAGCATTACGATATAACGTATAACGTTATGTAGCATAACGATATAACGCATAACGTTATATGGTAATACGTTATAACGTATAACGCTATGTACCATTACGATATAACGTATAACGTTATATGGTAATACGTTATAACGTATAACGATATGTAGCATTACGATATAACGTATAACGTTATGTAGCATAACGATACAACGTATAACGTTATACAGTATTACGTTATAACGTATAACGTTATGTAGCATTACGATATAACGTATAACGTTATGTAGCATAACGATATAACGTATAACGTTATATAGTATTTCGTTATAACGTATAACGTTATGTAGCATAACGATATAACGTATAACGTTACATAGTATTACGTTATAACGTATAACGTTATATGGTAATACGTTATAACGTATAACGTTATGTACCATTACGATATAACGTATAACATTATGTAGTAATACGTTATAACGTACAACGTTATGTAGCGTTACGATATAACGTATAACGTTATGTAGCATTTCGATATAACGTATAACGCTATGTAGCATAACGATATAACGTATAACGTTATATGGTAATACGTTATAACGTATAACCTTATGTACCATTACGATATAACGTATAACGTTTTATGGTAATACGTTATAACGTACAACGTTATGTAGCATAACGATATAACGTATAACGTTATATAGTATTACGTTATAACGTATAACGTTATGTAGCATTACGATATAAATTATAACGTTATATAGTATTACGTTATAACGTATAACGTTATGTAGTATTACGTTATAACGTATAACGTTACGTAGTAATACGTTATAACGTATAACCTTATGTAGCGTTACGATGTAACGTATAACGTTATGTAGCATTACGATATAACGTATAACGTTATATGGTAATACGTTATAACGTATAACGTTATGTAGCATTATGATATAACGTATAACGTTATGTAGCATAACGATATAACGCATAACGTTATATGGTAATACGTTATAACGTATAACGTTATGTACCATTACGATATAACGTATAACGTTATATGGTAATACGTTATAACGTATAACGTTATTTACCATTACGATATAACGTATAACGTTATATGGTAATACGTTATAACGTATAACGTTATGTAGCATTATGATATAACGTATAACGTTATGTAGCATAACGATATAACGCATAACGTTATATGGTAATACGTTATAACGTATAACGTTATGTACCATTACGATATAACGTATAACGTTATATGGTAATACGTTATAACGTATAACGTTATTTACCATTACGATATAACGTATAACGTTATATGGTAATACGTTATAACGTACAACGTTATGTAGTATTACGTTATAACATATAACGTTATGTAGTAATACGTTATAACGTATAACGTTATGTAGCATTACGATATAACGTATAACGTTATGTAGCATTACGATATAACGTATAACGTTATATGGTAATACGTTATAACGTATAACGATATGTAGCATAACGATATAACGCATAACGTTATATGGTAATACGTTATAACGTATAACGCTATGTACCATTACGATATAACGTATAACGTTATATGGTATGGCGTTATAACGTATAACGATATGTAGCATTACGATATAACGTATAACGTTATATGGTAATACGTTATAACGTACAACGTCATGTAGCATTACGTTATAACATATAACGTTATGTAGTAATACGTTATAATGTATAACGTTATGTAGCATTACGATATAACGTATAACGTTATGTAGCATTACGATATAACGTAGAACGTTATATGGTAATACGTTATAACGTATAACGTTATGTAGCATTACGATATAACGTATAACGTTATGTAGCATAACGATATAACGCATAACGTTATATGGTAATACGTTATAACGTATAACGCTATGTACCATTACGATATAACGTATAACGTTATATGGTAATACGTTATAACGTATAACGATATGTAGCATTACGATATAACGTATAACGTTATGTAGCATAACGATACAACGTATAACGTTATACAGTATTACGTTATAACGTATAACGTTATGTAGCATTACGATATAACGTATAACGTTATGTAGCATAACGATATAACGTATAACGTTATATAGTATTTCGTTATAACGTATAACGTTATGTAGCATAACGATATAACGTATAACGTTACATAGTATTACGTTATAACGTATAACGTTATATGGTAATACGTTATAACGTATAACGTTATGTACCATTACGATATAACGTATAACATTATGTAGTAATACGTTATAACGTACAACGTTATGTAGCGTTACGATATAACGTATAACGTTATGTAGCATTTCGATATAACGTATAACGCTATGTAGCATAACGATATAACGTATAACGTTATATGGTAATACGTTATAACGTACAACGTTATGTAGCATAACGATATAACGTATAACGTTATATAGTATTACGTTATAACGTATAACGTTATGTAGCATTACGATATAAATTATAACGTTATATAGTATTACGTTATAACGTATAACGTTATGTAGTATTACGTTATAACGTATAACGTTACGTAGTAATACGTTATAACGTATAACCTTATGTAGCGTTACGATGTAACGTATAACGTTATGTAGCATTACGATATAACGTATAACGTTATGTAGCATTATGATATAACGTATAACGTTATGTAGCATAACGATATAACGCATAACGTTATATGGTAATACGTTATAACGTATAACGTTATGTACCATTACGATATAACGTATAACGTTATATGGTAATACGTTATAACGTATAACGTTATTTACCATTACGATATAACGTATAACGTTATATGGTAATACGTTATAACGTACAACGTTATGTAGTATTACGTTATAACATATAACGTTATGTAGTAATACGTTATAACGTATAACGTTATGTAGCATTACGATATAACGTATAACGTTATGTAGCATTACGATATAACGTATAACGTTATATGGTAATACGTTATAACGTATAACGTTATGTAGCATAACGATATAACGCATAACGTTATATGGTAATACGTTATAACGTATAACGCTATGTACCATTACGATATAACGTATAACGTTATATGGTATGGCGTTATAACGTATAACGATATGTAGCATTACGATATAACGTATAACGTTATATGGTAATACGTTATAACGTACAACGTCATGTAGCATTACGTTATAACATATAACGTTATGTAGTAATACGTTATAATGTATAACGTTATGTAGCATTACGATATAACGTATAACGTTATGTAGCATTACGATATAACGTAGAACGTTATATGGTAATACGTTATAACGTATAACGTTATGTAGCATTACGATATAACGTATAACGTTATGTAGCATTAGGATATAACGTATAACGTTATAGGGTAATACGTTATAACGTATAACGTTATGTACCATTACGATATAACGTATAACGTTATATGGTAATACGTTATAACGTATAACGTTATGTACCATTACGATATAACGTATAACGTTATATGGTAATACGTTATAACGTACAACGTTATGTAGTATTACGTTATAACATATAACGTTATGTAGTAATACGTTATAACGTATAACGTTATGTAGCATTACGATATAACGTATAACGTTATGTAGCATTACGATATAACGTAGAACGTTATATGGTAATACGTTATAACGTATAACGTTATGTAGCATTACGATATAACGTATAACGATATGTAGCATAACGATATAACGCATAGCGTTATATGGTAATACGTTATAACGTATAACGCTATGTACCATTACGATATAACGTAGAACGTTATATGGTAATACGTTATAACGTATAACGATATGTAGCATTACGTTATAACGTATAACGCTATGTACCATTACGATATAACGTATAACGTTATATGGTAATACGTTATAACGTACAACGTCATGTAGTATTACGTTATAACATATAACGTTATGTAGTAATACGTTATAATGTATAACGTTATGTAGCATTACGATATAACGTATAACGTTATGTAGCATTACGATATAACGTAGAACGTTATATGGTAATACGTTATAACGTATAACGTTATGTAGCATTACGATATAACGTATAACGTTATGTAGCATTACGATATAACGTATAACGTTATAGGGTAATACGTTATAACGTATAACGTTATGTAGCATTACGATATAACGTATAACGTTATGTAGCATAACGATATAACGCATAGCGTTATATGGTAATACGTTATAACGTATAACGCTATGTACCATTACGATATAACGTAGAACGTTATGTAGCATTACGATATAACGTATAACGTTATATGGTAATACGTTATAACATATAGCGTTATGTAGCATAACGATATAACGTATAACGTTATATAGTATTACGTTATAACGTATAACGTTATGTAGCATTACGATATAACATATAACGTTATGTAACATAACGATATAACGTATAACGTTATATAGTATTACGTTATAACGTATAACGTTATGTAGTAATACGTTATAACGTATAACGTTATGTAGCGTTACGATATAACGCATAACGTTTTGTAGTATTATGATATAACGTATAAGGTTATGTAACATTACGATATAACTTATAACGTTAATTAGCATTACGATATAACGTATAACGTTATATGGTAATACGTTATAACGTATAACGTTATGTAGCATTACGATATAACGTATAACGTTATGTAGCATAACGATATAACGCATAACGTTATATGGTAATACGTTATAACGTATAACGCTATGTACCATTACGATATAACGTATAACGTTATATGGTAATACGTTATAAAGTATATCGTTATGTAGCATTACGATATAACGTATAACGTTATGTAGCATAACGATATAACGTATAACGTTATATAGTTTTACGTTATAACGTATAACGTTATGTAGCATTACGATATAACATATAACGTTATGTAGCATAACGATATAACGTATAACGTTATATAGTATTACGTTATAACGTATAACGTTATGTAGCGTTACGATATAACGTATAACGTTATGTAGCATTACGATATAACGTATAACGTTATATGGTAATACGTTATAACGTATAACGTTATGTACCATTACGATATAACGTATAACGTTATGTACCATTACGATATAACGTATAACGTTATATGGTAATACGTTATAACGTACAACGTCATGTAGTATTACGTTATAACATATAACATTATGTAGTATTACGTTATAACGTATAACGTTATGTAGCATTACGATATAACGTATAACGTTATGTAGCATAACGATATAACGTATAACGTTATATAGTATTACGTTATAACGTATAACGTTATGTAGCATTACGATATATCGTATAACGTTATGTAGCATTACGATATAACGTATAACGTTATATGGTAATACGTTATAAAGTATAACCTTATGTACCATTACGATACAACGTATAACGTTATATGGTAATACGTTATAACGTATAACGTTATGTAGCATTACGATATAACGTATAACGTTATATAGTATTACGTTATAACGTATAACGTTATGTAGTATGACGTTATAACGTATAACGTTACGTAGTAATACGTTATAACGTATAACGTTATGTAGCATTACGATATAACGTATAACGTTATGTAGCATAACGATATAACGTATAACGTTATATAGTATTACGTTATAACGTATAACGTTATGTAGCATTACGATATAACGTATAACGTTATATAGTATTACGTTATAACGTATAACGTTATGTAGCATTACGATATATCGTATAACGTTATGTAGCATTACGATATAACGTATAACGTTATATGGTAATACGTTATAAAGTATAACCTTATGTACCATTACGATACAACGTATAACGTTATATGGTAATACGTTATAACGTATAACGTTATGTAGCATTACGATATAACGTATAACGTTATGTAGCATAACGATATAACGTATAACGTTATATAGTATTACGTTATAACGTATAACGTTATGTAGCATTACGATATATCGTATAACGTTATGTAGCATTACGATATAACGTATAACGTTATATGGTAATACGTTATAAAGTATAACCTTATGTACCATTACGATACAACGTATAACGTTATATGGTAATACGTTATAACGTATAACGTTATGTAGCATTACGATATAACGTATAACGTTATATAGTATTACGTTATAACGTATAACGTTATGTAGCATTACGATATAACGTATAACGTTATGTAGCATAACGATATAACGTATAACGTTATATAGTATTACGTTATAACGTATAACGTTATGTTGCATTACGATATAACGTATAACGTTATATAGTATTACGTTATAACGTATAACGTTATGTAGCATTACGATATAACGTATAACGCTATGTAGCATAACGATATAACGTATAACCTTATGTACCATTACGATATAACGTATAACGTTTTATGGTAATACGTTATAACGTACAACGTTATGTAGCATAACGATATAACGTATAACGTTATATAGTATTACGTTATAACGTATAACGTTATGTAGCATTACGATATAACGTATAACGTTATATAGTATTACGTTATAACGTATAACGTTATGTAGTATGACGTTATAACGTATAACGTTACGTAGTAATACGTTATAACGTATAACCTTATGTAGCGTTACGATGTAACAACGTATAACGTTATGTACCATTACGATATAACGTATAACGTTATATGGTAATACGTTATAATGTACAACGTTATGTAGTATTACGTTATAACATATAACGTTATGTAGTAATACGTTATAACGTATAACGTTATGTAGCATTACGATATAACGTATAACGTTATGTAGCATTACGATATAACGTATAACGTTATGTAGCATAACGATATAACGTATAACGTTAATTAGCATTACGATATAACGCATAACGTTATATGGTAATACGTTATAACGTATAACGCTATGTACCATTACGATATAACGTATAACGTTATATGGTAATACGTTATAACGTATAACGATATGTAGCATTACGATATAACGTATAACGTTATGTAGCATAACGATATAACGTATAACGTTATACAGTATTACGTTATAACGTATAACGTTATGTAGCATTACGATATAACGTATAACGTTATGTAGCATAACGATATAACGTATAACGTTATATAGTATTACGTTATAACGTATAACGTTATGTAGCATTACGATATAACGTATAACGTTATGTAGCATAACGATATAACGTATAACGTTACATAGTATTACGTTATAACGTATAACGTTATATGGTAATACGTTATAACGTATAACGTTATGTACCATTACGATATAACGTATAACATTATGTAGTAATACGTTATAACGTACAACGTTATGTAGCGTTACGATATAACGTATAACGTTATGTAGCATTTCGATATAACGTATAACGCTATGTAGCATAACGATATAACGTATAACGTTATATGGTAATACGTTATAACGTATAACGATATGTAGCATTACGATATAACGTATAACGTTATGTAGCATAACGATATAACGTATAACGTTATACAGTATTACGTTATAACGTATAACGCTATGTACCATTACGATATAACGTATAACGTTATATGGTAATACGTTATAACGTATAACGATATGTAGCATTACGATATAACGTATAACGTTATGTAGCATAACGATATAACGTATAACGTTATACAGTATTACGTTATAACGTATAACGTTATGTAGCATTACGATATAACGTATAACGTTATGTAGCATAACGATATAACGTATAACGTTATATAGTATTACGTTATAACGTATAACGTTATGTAGCATTACGATATAACGTATAACGTTATGTAGCATAACGATATAACGTATAACGTTACATAGTATTACGTTATAACGTATAACGTTATATGGTAATACGTTATAACGTATAACGTTATGTACCATTACGATATAACGTATAACATTATGTAGTAATACGTTATAACGTACAACGTTATGTAGCGTTACGATATAACGTATAACGTTATGTAGCATTTCGATATAACGTATAACGCTATGTAGCATAACGATATAACGTATAACGTTATATGGTAATACGTTATAACGTATAACCTTATGTACCATTACGATATAACGTATAACGTTTTATGGTAATACGTTATAACGTACAACGTTATGTAGCATAACGATATAACGTATAACGTTATATAGTATTACGTTATAACGTATAACGTTATGTAGCATTACGATATAAATTATAACGTTATATAGTATTACGTTATAACGTATAACGTTATGTAGTATTACGTTATAACGTATAACGTTACGTAGTAATACGTTATAACGTATAACCTTATGTAGCGTTACGATGTAACGTATAACGTTATGTAGCATTACGATATAACGTATAACGTTATATGGTAATACGTTATAACGTATAACGTTATGTAGCATTATGATATAACGTATAACGTTATGTAGCATAACGATATAACGCATAACGTTATATGGTAATACGTTATAACGTATAACGTTTTGTACCATTACGATATAACGTATAACGTTATATGGTAATACGTTATAACGTATAACGTTATGTACCATTACGATATAACGTATAACGTTATATGGTAATACGTTATAACGTACAACGTTATGTAGTATTACGTTATAACATATAACGTTATGTAGTAATACGTTATAACGTATAACGATATGTAGCATTACGATATAACGTATAACGTTATGTAGCATTACGATATAACGTATAACGTTATATGGTAATACGTTATAACGTATAACGTTATGTAGCATAACGATATAACGCATAACGTTATATGGTAATACGTTATAACGTATAACGCTATGTACCATTACGATATAACGTATAACGTTATATGGTATGGCGTTATAACGTATAACGTTATGTAGCATTACGATATAACGTATAACGTTATGTAGCATTACGATATAACGTATAACGTTATAGGGTAATACGTTATAACGTATAACGTTATGTAGCATTACGATATAACGTATAACGTTAT
The DNA here is from genome assembly GCA_936014575.1 of Bombus lapidarius. Taxonomy (NCBI): domain Eukaryota; kingdom Metazoa; phylum Arthropoda; class Insecta; order Hymenoptera; family Apidae; genus Bombus; species Bombus lapidarius. The sequence continues at coordinate 526,832 of CAKXZU010000048.1, forward strand.
GTAGCATTCCGATATAACATATAACGTTATATGGTAATACGTTATAACGTATAACGTTATGTAGCATTACGATATAACGTATAACGTTATGTAGCATAACGTTATAACGCATAGCGTTATATGGTAATACGTTATAACGTATAACGCTATGTACCATTACGATATAACGTAGAACGTTATGTAGCATCACGATATAACGTATAACGTTATATGGTAATACGTTATAACGAATAACGTTATGTAGCAGAACGATATAACGTATAACGTTTTATGGTAATACGTTATAACGTACAACGTTATGTAGCATAACGATATAACGTATAACGTTATATAGTATTACGTTATAACGTATAACGTTATGTAGCATTACGATATAAATTATAACGTTATATAGTATTACGTTATAACGTATAACGTTATGTAGTATTACGTTATAACGTATAACGTTACGTAGTAATACGTTATAACGTATAACCTTATGTAGCGTTACGATGTAACGTATAACGTTATGTAGCATTACGATATAACGTATAACGTTATATGGTAATACGTTATAACGTATAACGTTATGTAGCATTATGATATAACGTATAACGTTATGTAGCATAACGATATAACGCATAACGTTATATGGTAATACGTTATAACGTATAACGTTTTGTACCATTACGATATAACGTATAACGTTATATGGTAATACGTTATAACGTATAACGTTATGTACCATTACGATATAACGTATAACGTTATATGGTAATACGTTATAACGTACAACGTTATGTAGTATTACGTTATAACATATAACGTTATGTAGTAATACGTTATAACGTATAACGTTATGTAGCATTACGATATAACGTATAACGTTATGTAGCATTACGATATAACGTATAACGTTATATGGTAATACGTTATAACGTATAACGTTATGTAGCATAACGATATAACGCATAACGTTATATGGTAATACGTTATAACGTATAACGCTATGTACCATTACGATATAACGTATAACGTTATATGGTATGGCGTTATAACGTATAACGTTATGTAGCATTACGATATAACGTATAACGTTATGTAGCATTACGATATAACGTATAACGTTATAGGGTAATACGTTATAACGTATAACGTTATGTAGCATTACGATATAACGTATAACGTTATGTAGCATTCCGATATAACATATAACGTTATATGGTAATACGTTATAACGTATAACGTTATGTAGCATTACGATATAACGTATAACGTTATGTAGCATAACGTTATAACGCATAGCGTTATATGGTAATACGTTATAACGTATAACGCTATGTACCATTACGATATAACGTAGAACGTTATGTAGCATCACGATATAACGTATAACGTTATATGGTAATACGTTATAACGTATAACCTTATGTACCATTACGATATAACGTATAACGTTATATGGTAATACGTTATAACGTACAACGTTATGTAGCGTTACGTTATAACATATAACGTTATGTAGTAATACGTTATAACGTATAACGTTATGTAGCATTACGATATAACGTATAACGTTATGTAGCATTACGATATAACGTATAACGTTATATGGTAATACGTTATAACGTATAACGTTATGTAGCATAACGATATAACGCATAACGTTATATGGTAATACGTTATAACGTACAACGTCATGTAGTATTACGTTATAACATATAACGTTATGTAGTAATACGTTATAACGTATAACGTTATGTAGCATTAAGATATAACGTATAACGTTATGTAGCATTACGATATAACGTATAACGTTATATGGTAATATGTTATAACGTATAACGTTATGTAGCATAACGATATAACGCATAACGTTATATGGTAATACGTTATAACGTATAACGCTATGTACCATTACGATATAACGTATAACGTTATATGGTATGGCGTTATAACGTATAACGATATGTAGCATTACGATATAACGTATAACGTTATATGGTAATACGTTATAACGTACAACGTCATGTAGTATTACGTTATAACATATAACGTTATGTAGTAATACGTTATAACGTATAACGTTATGTAGCATTACGATATAACGCATAACGTTATGTAGCATTACGATATAACGTATAATGTTATATGGTAATACGTTATAACGTATAACGTTATGTAGCATTACGATATAACGTATAACGTTATGTAGCATAACGATATAACGTATAACGTTATATGGTAATACGTTATAACGTATAACCTTATGTACCATTACGATATAACGTATAACGTTATATGGTAATACGTTATAACGTACAACGTTATGTAGCATAACGATGTAACGTATAACGTTATATAGTATTACGTTATAACGTATAACGTTATGTAGCATTACGATATAACGTATAACGTTATGTAGCATAACGATATAACGTATAACGTTATATAGTATTACGTTATAACGTATAACGTTATGTAGTATTACGTTATAACGTATAACGTTATGTAGTAATACGTTATAACGTATAACCTTATGTAGCGTTACGATGTAACGTATAACGTTATGTAGCATTACGATATAACGTATAACGTTATATGGTAATACGTTATAACGTATAACGTTATGTAGCATTACGATATAACGTATAACGTTATGTAGCATAACGATATAACGCATAACGTTATATGGTAATACGTTATAACGTACAACGTTATGTAGCATAACGATGTAACGTATAACGTTATATAGTATTACGTTATAACGTATAACGTTATGTAGCATTACGATATAACGTATAACGTTATGTAGCATAACGATATAACGTATAACGTTATATAGTATTACGTTATAACGTATAACGTTATGTAGTATTACGTTATAACGTATAACGTTGTGTAGTAATACGTTATAACGTATAACCTTATGTAGCGTTACGATGTAACGTATAACGTTATGTAGCATTACGATATAACGTATAACGTTGTATGGTAATACGTTATAACGTATAACGTTATGTAGCATTACGATATAACGTATAACGTTATGTAGCATAACGATATAACGCATAACGTTATATGGTAATACGTTATAACGTATAACGTTATGTACCATTACGATATAACGCATAACGTTATATGGTAATACTTTATAACGTATAACGTTATGTACCATTACGATATAACGTATAACGTTATATGGTAATACGTTATAACGTATAACCTTATGTACCATTACGATATAACGTATAACGTTATATGGTAATACGTTATAACGTACAACGTTATGTAGCGTTACGTTATAACATATAACGTTATGTAGTAATACGTTATAACGTATAACGTTATGTAGCATTACGATATAACGTATAACGTTATGTAGCATTACGATATAACGTATAACGTTATATGGTAATACGTTATAACGTATAACGTTATGTAGCATAACGATATAACGCATAACGTTATATGGTAATACGTTATAACGTACAACGTCATGTAGTATTACGTTATAACATATAACGTTATGTAGTAATACGTTATAACGTATAACGTTATGTAGCATTAAGATATAACGTATAACGTTATGTAGCATTACGATATAACGTATAACGTTATATGGTAATACGTTATAACGTATAACGTTATGTAGCATAACGATATAACGCATAACGTTATATGGTAATACGTTATAACGTATAACGCTATGTACCATTACGATATAACGTATAACGTTATATGGTATGGCGTTATAACGTATAACGATATGTAGCATTACGATATAACGTATAACGTTATATGGTAATACGTTATAACGTACAACGTCATGTAGTATTACGTTATAACATATAACGTTATGTAGTAATACGTTATAACGTATAACGTTATGTAGCATTACGATATAACGCATAACGTTATGTAGCATTACGATATAACGTATAATGTTATATGGTAATACGTTATAACGTATAACGTTATGTAGCATTACGATATAACGTATAACGTTATGTAGCATAACGATATAACGTATAACGTTATATGGTAATACGTTATAACGTATAACCTTATGTACCATTACGATATAACGTATAACGTTATATGGTAATACGTTATAACGTACAACGTTATGTAGCATAACGATGTAACGTATAACGTTATATAGTATTACGTTATAACGTATAACGTTATGTAGCATTACGATATAACGTATAACGTTATGTAGCATAACGATATAACGTATAACGTTATATAGTATTACGTTATAACGTATAACGTTATGTAGTATTACGTTATAACGTATAACGTTATGTAGTAATACGTTATAACGTATAACCTTATGTAGCGTTACGATGTAACGTATAACGTTATGTAGCATTACGATATAACGTATAACGTTATATGGTAATACGTTATAACGTATAACGTTATGTAGCATTACGATATAACGTATAACGTTATGTAGCATAACGATATAACGCATAACGTTATATGGTATTACGTTATAACGTACAACGTTATGTAGCGTTACGTTATAACATATAACGTTATGTAGTAATACGTTATAACGTATAACGTTATGTAGCATTACGATATAACGTATAACGTTATGTAGCATAACGATATAACGCATAACGTTATATGGTAATACGTTATAACGTACAACGTCATGTAGTATTACGTTATAACATATAACGTTATGTAGTAATACGTTATAACGTATAACGTTATGTAGCATTAAGATATAACGTATAACGTTATGTAGCATTACGATATAACGTATAACGTTATATGGTAATACGTTATAACGTATAACGTTATGTAGCATTACGATATAACGTATAACGTTATGTAGCATAACGATATAACGCATAGCGTTATATGGTAATACGTTATAACGTATAACGCTATGTACCATTACGATATAACGTAGAACGTTATGTAGCATTACGATATAACGTATAACGTTATATGGTAATACGTTATAACGTATAACGTTATGTAGCATTACGATATAACATATAACGTTATGTAGCATAACGATATAACGTATAACGTTATATAGTATTACGTTATAACGTATAACGTTATGTAACATTACGATATAACGTATAACGTTAATTAGCATTACGATATAACGTATGACGTTATATGGTAATACGTTATAACGTATAACGTTATGTAGCATTACGATATAACGTATAACGTTATGTAGCATAACGATATAACGCATAACGTTATATGGTAATACGTTATAACGTATAACGCTATGTACCATTACGATATAACGTATAACGTTATATGGTAATACGTTATAACGTATAACGATATGTAGCATTACGATATAACGTATAACGTTATATGGTAATACGTTATAACGTATAACCTTATGTACCATTACGATATAACGTATAACGTTATATGGTAATACGTTATAACGTATAACGTTATGTAGCATAACGTTATATGGTAATACGTTATAACGTATAACGCTATGTACCATTACGATATAACGTATAACGTTAATTAGCATTACGATATAACGTATGACGTTATATGGTAATACGTTATAACGTATAACGTTATGTAGCATTACGATATAACGTATAACGTTATGTAGCATAACGATATAACGCATAACGTTATATGGTAATACGTTATAACGTATAACGCTATGTACCATTACGATATAACGTATAACGTTATATGGTATGGCGTTATAACGTATAACGATATGTAGCATTACGATATAACGTATAACGTTATATGGTAATACGTTATAACGTACAACGTCATGTAGTATTACGTTATAACATATAACGTTATGTAGTAATACGTTATAACGTATAACGTTATGTAGCATTACGATATAACGCATAACGTTATGTAGCATTACGATATAACGTATAATGTTATATGGTAATACGTTATAACGTATAACGTTATGTAGCATTACGATATAACGTATAACGTTATGTAGCATAACGATATAACGTATAACGTTATATGGTAATACGTTATAACGTATAACCTTATGTACCATTACGATATAACGTATAACGTTATATGGTAATACGTTATAACGTACAACGTTATGTAGCATAACGATGTAACGTATAACGTTATATAGTATTACGTTATAACGTATAACGTTATGTAGCATTACGATATAACGTATAACGTTATGTAGCATAACGATATAACGTATAACGTTATATAGTATTACGTTATAACGTATAACGTTATGTAGTATTACGTTATAACGTATAACGTTATGTAGTAATACGTTATAACGTATAACCTTATGTAGCGTTACGATGTAACGTATAACGTTATGTAGCATTACGATATAACGTATAACGTTATATGGTAATACGTTATAACGTATAACGTTATGTAGCATTACGATATAACGTATAACGTTATGTAGCATAACGATATAACGCATAACGTTATATGGTATTACGTTATAACGTACAACGTTATGTAGCGTTACGTTATAACATATAACGTTATGTAGTAATACGTTATAACGTATAACGTTATGTAGCATTACGATATAACGTATAACGTTATGTAGCATAACGATATAACGCATAACGTTATATGGTAATACGTTATAACGTACAACGTCATGTAGTATTACGTTATAACATATAACGTTATGTAGTAATACGTTATAACGTATAACGTTATGTAGCATTAAGATATAACGTATAACGTTATGTAGCATTACGATATAACGTATAACGTTATATGGTAATACGTTATAACGTATAACGTTATGTAGCATTACGATATAACGTATAACGTTATGTAGCATAACGATATAACGCATAGCGTTATATGGTAATACGTTATAACGTATAACGCTATGTACCATTACGATATAACGTAGAACGTTATGTAGCATTACGATATAACGTATAACGTTATATGGTAATACGTTATAACGTATAACGTTATGTAGCATTACGATATAACATATAACGTTATGTAGCATAACGATATAACGTATAACGTTATATAGTATTACGTTATAACGTATAACGTTATGTAACATTACGATATAACGTATAACGTTAATTAGCATTACGATATAACGTATGACGTTATATGGTAATACGTTATAACGTATAACGTTATGTAGCATTACGATATAACGTATAACGTTATGTAGCATAACGATATAACGCATAACGTTATATGGTAATACGTTATAACGTATAACGCTATGTACCATTACGATATAACGTATAACGTTATATGGTAATACGTTATAACGTATAACGATATGTAGCATTACGATATAACGTATAACGTTATATGGTAATACGTTATAACGTATAACCTTATGTACCATTACGATATAACGTATAACGTTATATGGTAATACGTTATAACGTATAACGTTATGTAGCATAACGTTATATGGTAATACGTTATAACGTATAACGCTATGTACCATTACGATATAACGTATAACGTTATATGGTATGGCGTTATAACGTATAACGATATGTAGCATTACGATATAACGTATAACGTTATATGGTAATACGTTATAACGTACAACGTCATGTAGTATTACGTTATAACATATAACGTTATGTAGTAATACGTTATAACGTATAACGTTATGTAGCATTACGATATAACGTATAACGTTATGTAGCATAACGATATAACGCATAACGTTATATGGTAATACGTTATAACGTATAACGCTATGTACCATTACGATATAACGTATAACGTTATATGGTATGGCGTTATAACGTATAACGTTATGTAGCATAACGATATAACGTATAACGTTATACAGTATTACGTTATAACGTATAACGTTATGTAGCATTACGATATAACGTATAACGTTATATAGTATTACGTTATAACGTATAACGTTATGTAGTATTACGTTATAACGTATAACGTTATGTAGTAATACGTTATAACGTATAACCTTATGTAGCGTTACGATGTAACGTATAACGTTATGTAGCATTTCGATATAACGTATAACGTTATATGGTAATACGTTATAACGTATAACGTTATGTAGCATTACGATATAACGTATAACGTTATGTAGCATAACGATATAACGCATAACGTTATATGGTAATACGTTATAACGTATAACGTTATGTACCATTACGATATAACGTATAACGTTATATGGTAATACGTTATAACGTATAACGTTATGTAGCATTACGATATAACGTATAACGTTATATGGTAATACGTTATAATGTACAACGTTATGTAGTATTACGTTATAACATATAACGTTATGTAGTAATACGTTATAACGTATAACGTTATGTAGCATTACGATATAACGCATAACGTTATGTAGCATTACGATATAACGTATAATGTTATATGGTAATACGTTATAACGTATAACGTTATGTAGCATTACGATATAACGTATAACGTTATGTAGCATAACGATATAACGTATAACGTTATATGGTATGGCGTTATAACGTATAACGATATGTAGCATTACGATATAACGTATAACGTTATATGGTAATACGTTATAACGTACAACGTCATGTAGTATTACGTTATAACATATAACGTTATGTAGTAATACGTTATAACGTATAACGTTATGTAGCATTAAGATATAACGTATAACGTTATGTAGCATTACGATATAACGTATAACGTTATATGGTAATACGTTATAACGTATAACGTTATGTAGCATAACGATATAACGCATAACGTTATATGGTAATACGTTATAACGTATAACGTTATGTAGCATTACGATATAACGTATAATGTTATATGGTAATACGTTATAACGTATAACGTTATGTAGCATTACGATATAAAGTATAACGTTATGTAGCATAACGATATAACGTATAACGTTATATGGTAATACGTTATAACGTATAACGTTATGTAGCATTACGATATAACGTATAACGTTATGTAGCATAACGATATAACGCATAACGTTATATGGTAATACGTTATAACGTATAACGTTATGTACCATTACGATATAACGTATAACGTTATATGGTAATACGTTATAACGTATAACGTTATGTACCATTACGATATAACGTATAACGTTATATGGTAATACGTTATAATGTACAACGTTATGTAGTATTACGTTATAACATATAACGTTATGTAGTAATACGTTATAACGTATAACGTTATGTAGCATTACGATATAACGTATAACGTTATGTAGCATTACGATATAACGTATAACGTTATATGGTAATACGTTATAACGTATAACGTTATGTAGCATAACGATATAACGCATAACGTTATATGGTAATACGTTATAACGTACAACGTCATGTAGTATTACGTTATAACATATAACGTTATGTAGTAATACGTTATAACGTATAACGTTATGTAGCATTAAGATATAACGTATAACGTTATGTAGCATTACGATATAACGTATAACGTTATATGGTAATACGTTATAACGTATAACGTTATGTAGCATAACGATATAACGCATAACGTTATATGGTAATACGTTATAACGTATAACGCTATGTACCATTACGATATAACGTATAACGTTATATGGTATGGCGTTATAACGTATAACGATATGTAGCATTACGATATAACGTATAACGTTATATGGTAATACGTTATAACGTACAACGTCATGTAGTATTACGTTATAACATATAACGTTATGTAGTAATACGTTATAACGTATAACGTTATGTAGCATTACGATATAACGCATAACGTTATGTAGCATTACGATATAACGTATAATGTTATATGGTAATACGTTATAACGTATAACGTTATGTAGCATTACGATATAACGTATAACGTTATGTAGCATAACGATATAACGTATAACGTTATATGGTAATACGTTATAACGTATAACCTTATGTACCATTACGATATAACGTATAACGTTATATGGTAATACGTTATAACGTACAACGTTATGTAGCATAACGATGTAACGTATAACGTTATATAGTATTACGTTATAACGTATAACGTTATGTAGCATTACGATATAACGTATAACGTTATGTAGCATAACGATATAACGTATAACGTTATATAGTATTACGTTATAACGTATAACGTTATGTAGTATTACGTTATAACGTATAACGTTATGTAGTAATACGTTATAACGTATAAACTTATGTAGCGTTACGATGTAACGTATAACGTTATGTAGCATTACGATATAACGTATAACGTTATATGGTAATACGTTATAACGTATAACGTTATGTAGCATTACGATATAACGTATAACGATATGTAGCATAACGATATAACGCATAACGTTATATGGTAATACGTTATAACGTATAACGTTATGTACCATTACGATATAACGCATAACGTTATATGGTAATACGTTATAACGTATAACGTTATGTACCATTACGATATAACGTATAACGTTATATGGTAATACGTTATAACGTATAACCTTATGTACCATTACGATATAACGTATAACGTTATATGGTATTACGTTATAACGTACAACGTTATGTAGCGTTACGTTATAACATATAACGTTATGTAGTAATACGTTATAACGTATAACGTTATGTAGCATTACGATATAACGTATAACGTTATGTAGCATAACGATATAACGCATAACGTTATATGGTAATACGTTATAACGTACAACGTCATGTAGTATTACGTTATAACATATAACGTTATGTAGTAATACGTTATAACGTATAACGTTATGTAGCATTAAGATATAACGTATAACGTTATGTAGCATTACGATATAACGTATAACGTTATATGGTAATACGTTATAACGTATAACGTTATGTAGCATTACGATATAACGTATAACGTTATGTAGCATAACGATATAACGCATAGCGTTATATGGTAATACGTTATAACGTATAACGCTATGTACCATTACGATATAACGTAGAACGTTATGTAGCATTACGATATAACGTATAACGTTATATGGTAATACGTTATAACGTATAACGTTATGTAGCATTACGATATAACATATAACGTTATGTAGCATAACGATATAACGTATAACGTTATATAGTATTACGTTATAACGTATAACGTTATGTAACATTACGATATAACGTATAACGTTAATTAGCATTACGATATAACGTATGACGTTATATGGTAATACGTTATAACGTATAACGTTATGTAGCATTACGATATAACGTATAACGTTATGTAGCATAACGATATAACGCATAACGTTATATGGTAATACGTTATAACGTATAACGCTATGTACCATTACGATATAACGTATAACGTTATATGGTAATACGTTATAACGTATAACGATATGTAGCATTACGATATAACGTATAACGTTATATGGTAATACGTTATAACGTATAACCTTATGTACCATTACGATATAACGTATAACGTTATATGGTAATACGTTATAACGTATAACGTTATGTAGCATAACGTTATATGGTAATACGTTATAACGTATAACGCTATCTACCATTACGATATAACGTATAACGTTATATGGTATGGCGTTATAACGTATAACGATATGTAGCATTACGATATAACGTATAACGTTATATGGTAATACGTTATAACGTACAACGTCATGTAGTATTACGTTATAACATATAACGTTATGTAGTAATACGTTATAACGTATAACGTTATGTAGCATTACGATATAACGTATAACGTTATGTAGCATAACGATATAACGCATAACGTTATATGGTAATACGTTATAACGTATAACGCTATGTACCATTACGATATAACGTATAACGTTATATGGTATGGCGTTATAACGTATAACGTTATGTAGCATAACGATATAACGTATAACGTTATACAGTATTACGTTATAACGTGTAACGTTATGTAGCATTACGATATAACGTATAACGTTATATAGTATTACGTTATAACGTATAACGTTATGTAGTATTACGTTATAACGTATAACGTTATGTAGTAATACGTTATAACGTATAACCTTATGTAGCGTTACGATGTAACGTATAACGTTATGTAGCATTTCGATATAACGTATAACGTTATATGGTAATACGTTATAACGTATAACGTTATGTAGCATTACGATATAACGTATAACGTTATGTAGCATAACGATATAACGCATAACGTTATATGGTAATACGTTATAACGTATAACGTTATGTACCATTACGATATAACGTATAACGTTATATGGTAATACGTTATAACGTATAACGTTATGTATCATTACGATATAACGTATAACGTTATATGGTAATACGTTATAATGTACAACCTTATGTAGTATTACGTTATAACATATAACGTTATGTAGTAATACGATATAACGTATAACGTTATGTAGCATTACGATATAACATATAACGTTATGTAGCATAACGATATAACGTATAACGTTATATAGTATTACGTTATAACGTATAACGTTATGTAACATTACGATATAACGTATAACGTTAATTAGCATTACGATATAACGTATGACGTTATATGGTAATACGTTATAACGTATAACGTTATGTAGCATTACGATATAACGTATAACGTTATGTAGCATAACGATATAACGCATAACGTTATATGGTAATACGTTATAACGTATAACGCTATGTACCATTACGATATAACGTATAACGTTATATGGTAATACGTTATAACGTATAACGATATGTAGCATTACGATATAACGTATAACGTTATATGGTAATACGTTATAACGTATAACCTTATGTACCATTACGATATAACGTATAACGTTATATGGTAATACGTTATAACGTATAACGTTATGTAGCATAACGATATAACGCATAACGTTATATGGTAATACGTTATAACGTATAACGCTATGTACCATTACGATATAACGTATAACGTTATATGGTATGGCGTTATAACGTATAACGATATGTAGCATTACGATATAACGTATAACGTTATATGGTAATACGTTATAACGTACAACGTCATGTAGTATTACGTTATAACATATAACGTTATGTAGTAATACGTTATAACGTATAACGTTATGTAGCATTACGATATAACGTATAACGTTATGTAGCATAACGATATAACGCATAACGTTATATGGTAATACGTTATAACGTATAACGCTATGTACCATTACGATATAACGTATAACGTTATATGGTATGGCGTTATAACGTATAACGTTATGTAGCATAACGATATAACGTATAACGTTATACAGTATTACGTTATAACGTATAACGTTATGTAGCATTACGATATAACGTATAACGTTATATAGTATTACGTTATAACGTATAACGTTATGTAGTATTACGTTATAACGTATAACGTTATGTAGTAATACGTTATAACGTATAACCTTATGTAGCGTTACGATGTAACGTATAACGTTATGTAGCATTTCGATATAACGTATAACGTTATATGGTAATACGTTATAACGTATAACGTTATGTAGCATTACGATATAACGTATAACGTTATGTAGCATAACGATATAACGCATAACGTTATATGGTAATACGTTATAACGTATAACGTTATGTACCATTACGATATAACGTATAACGTTATATGGTAATACGTTATAACGTATAACGTTATGTACCATTACGATATAACGTATAACGTTATATGGTAATACGTTATAATGTACAACGTTATGTAGTATTACGTTATAACATATAACGTTATGTAGTAATACGTTATAACGTATAACGTTATGTAGCATTACGATATAACGTATAACGTTATGTAGCATTACGATATAACGTATAACGTTATATGGTAATACGTTATAACGTATAACGTTATGTAGCATAACGATATAACGCATAACGTTATATGGTAATACGTTATAACGTACAACGTCATGTAGTATTACGTTATAACATATAACGTTATGTAGTAATACGTTATAACGTATAACCTTATGTAGCGTTACGATGTAACGTATAACGTTATGTAGCATTTCGATATAACGTATAACGTTATATGGTAATACGTTATAACGTATAACGTTATGTAGCATTACGATATAACGTATAACGTTATGTAGCATAACGATATAACGCATAACGTTATATGGTAATACGTTATAACGTATAACGCTATGTACCATTACGATATAACGTATAACGTTATATGGTATGGCGTTATAACGTATAACGATATGTAGCATTACGATATAACGTATAACGTTATATGGTAATACGTTATAACGTACAACGTCATGTAGTATTACGTTATAACATATAACGTTATGTAGTAATACGTTATAACGTATAACGTTATGTAGCATTACGATATAACGTATAACGTTATGTAGCATAACGATATAACGCATAACGTTATATGGTAATACGTTATAACGTATAACGCTATGTACCATTACGATATAACGTATAACGTTATATGGTAATACGTTATAACGTATAACGATATGTAGCATTACGATATAACGTATAACGTTATATGGTAATACGTTATAACGTATAACCTTATGTACCATTACGATATAACGTATAACGTTATATGGTAATACGTTATAACGTATAACGTTATGTAGCATAACGATATAACGCATAACGTTATATGGTAATACGTTATAACGTATAACGCTATGTACCATTACGATATAACGTATAACGTTATATGGTATGGCGTTATAACGTATAACGATATGTAGCATTACGATATAACGTATAACGTTATATGGTAATACGTTATAACGTACAACGTCATGTAGTATTACGTTATAACATATAACGTTATGTAGTAATACGTTATAACGTATAACGTTATGTAGCATTACGATATAACGTATAACGTTATGTAGCATAACGATATAACGCATAACGTTATATGGTAATACGTTATAACGTATAACGCTATGTACCATTACGATATAACGTATAACGTTATATGGTATGGCGTTATAACGTATAACGTTATGTAGCATAACGATATAACGTATAACGTTATACAGTATTACGTTATAACGTATAACGTTATGTAGCATTACGATATAACGTATAACGTTATATAGTATTACGTTATAACGTATAACGTTATGTAGTATTACGTTATAACGTATAACGTTATGTAGTAATACGTTATAACGTATAACCTTATGTAGCGTTACGATGTAACGTATAACGTTATGTAGCATTTCGATATAACGTATAACGTTATATGGTAATACGTTATAACGTATAACGTTATGTAGCATTACGATATAACGTATAACGTTATGTAGCATAACGATATAACGCATAACGTTATATGGTAATACGTTATAACGTATAAAGTTATGTACCATTACGATATAACGTATAACGTTATATGGTAATACGTTATAACGTATAACGTTATGTACCATTACGATATAACGTATAACGTTATATGGTAATACGTTATAATGTACAACGTTATGTAGTATTACGTTATAACATATAACGTTATGTAGTAATACGTTATAACGTATAACGTTATGTAGCATTACGATATAACGTATAACGTTATGTAGCATTACGATATAACGTATAACGTTATATGGTAATACGTTATAACGTATAACGTTATGTAGCATAACGATATAACGCATAACGTTATATGGTAATACGTTATAACGTACAACGTCATGTAGTATTACGTTATAACATATAACGTTATGTAGTAATACGTTATAACGTATAACGTTATGTAGCATTACGATATAACGTATAACGTTATGTAGCATAACGATATAACGTATAACGTTATATGGTAATACGTTATAACGTATAACCTTATGTACCATTACGATATAACGTATAACGTTATATGGTAATACGTTATAACGTATAACGTTATGTAGCATAACGATATAACGCATAACGTTATATGGTAATACGTTATAACGTATAACGCTATGTACCATTACGATATAACGTATAACGTTATATGGTATGGCGTTATAACGTATAACGATATGTAGCATTACGATATAACGTATAACGTTATATGGTAATACGTTATAACGTACAACGTCATGTAGTATTACGTTATAACATATAACGTTATGTAGTAATACGTTATAACGTATAACGTTATGTAGCATTACGATATAACGTATAACGTTATGTAGCATTACGATATAACGTATAACGTTATATGGTAATACGTTATAACGTATAGCGTTATCTAGCATTACGATATAACGTATAACGTTATGTAGCATAACGATATAACGTATAACGTTATATGGTAATACGTTATAACGTATAACCTTATGTACCATTACGATATAACGTATAACGTTATATGGTAATACGTTATAACGTACAACGTTATGTAGCATAACGATGTAACGTATAACGTTATATAGTATTACGTTATAACGTATAACGTTATGTAGCATTACGATATAACGTATAACGTTATGTAGCATAACGATATAACGTATAACGTTATATAGTATTACGTTATAACGTATAACGTTATGTAGTATTACGTTATAACGTATATCGTTATGTAGTAATACGTTATAACGTATAACCTTATGTAGCGTTACGATGTAACGTATAACGTTATGTAGCATTACGATATAACGTATAACGTTATATGGTAAAACGTTATAACGTATAACGTTATGTAGCATTACGATATAACGTATAACGTTATGTAGCATAACGATATAACGCATAACGTTATATGGTAATACGTTATAACGTATAACGTTATGTACCATTACGATATAACGCATAACGTTATATGGTAATACGTTATAACGTATAACGTTATGTACCATTACGATATAACGTATAACGTTATATGGTAATACGTTACAACGTATAACCTTATGTACCATTACGATATAACGTATAACGTTATATGGTAATACGTTATAACGTACAACGTTATGTAGCGTTACGTTATAACATATAACGTTATGTAGTAATACGTTATAACGTATAACGTTATGTAGCATTACGATATAACGTATAACGTTATGTAGCATTACGATATAACGTATAACGTTATATGGTAATACGTTATAACGTATAACGTTATGTAGCATAACGATATAACGCATAACGTTATATGGTAATACGTTATAACGTACAACGTCATGTAGTATTACGTTATAACATATAACGTTATGTAGTAATACGTTATAACGTATAACGTTATGTAGCATTAAGATATAACGTATAACGTTATGTAGCATTACGATATAACGTATAACGTTATATGGTAATACGTTATAACGTATAACGTTATGTAGCATTACGATATAACGTATAACGTTATGTAGCATAACGATATAACGCATAGTGTTATATGGTAATACGTTATAACGTATAACGTTATGTAGCATAACGTTATATGGTAATACGTTATAACGTATAACGCTATCTACCATTACGATATAACGTATAACGTTATATGGTATGGCGTTATAACGTATAACGATATGTAGCATTACGATATAACGTATAACGTTATATGGTAATACGTTATAACGTACAACGTCATGTAGTATTACGTTATAACATATAACGTTATGTAGTAATACGTTATAACGTATAACGTTATGTAGCATTACGATATAACGTATAACGTTATGTAGCATAACGATATAACGCATAACGTTATATGGTAATACGTTATAACGTATAACGCTATGTACCATTACGATATAACGTATAACGTTATATGGTATGGCGTTATAACGTATAACGTTATGTAGCATAACGATATAACGTATAACGTTATACAGTATTACGTTATAACGTATAACGTTATGTAGCATTACGATATAACGTATAACGTTATATAGTATTACGTTATAACGTATAACGTTATGTAGTATTACGTTATAACGTATAACGTTATGTAGTAATACGTTATAACGTATAACCTTATGTAGCGTTACGATGTAACGTATAACGTTATGTAGCATTTCGATATAACGTATAACGTTATATGGTAATACGTTATAACGTATAACGTTATGTAGCATTACGATATAACGTATAACGTTATGTAGCATAACGATATAACGCATAACGTTATATGGTAATACGTTATAACGTATAACGTCATGTACCATTACGATATAACGTATAACGTTATATGGTAATACGTTATAACGTATAACGTTATGTACCATTACGATATAACGTATAACGTTATATGGTAATACGTTATAATGTACAACGTTATGTAGTATTACGTTATAACATAAAACGTTATGTAGTAATACGATATAACGTATAACGTTATGTAGCATTACGATATAACATATAACGTTATGTAGCATAACGATATAACGTATAACGTTATATAGTATTACGTTATAACGTATAACGTTATGTAACATTACGATATAACGTATAACGTTAATTAGCATTACGATATAACGTATGACGTTATATGGTAATACGTTATAACGTATAACGTTATGTAGCATTACGATATAACGTATAACGTTATGTAGCATAACGATATAACGCATAACGTTATATGGTAATACGTTATAACGTATAACGCTATGTACCATTACGATATAACGTATAACGTTATATGGTAATACGTTATAACGTATAACGATATGTAGCATTACGATATAACGTATAACGTTATATGGTAATACGTTATAACGTATAACCTTATGTACCATTACGATATAACGTATAACGTTATATGGTAATACGTTATAACGTATAACGTTATGTAGCATAACGATATAACGCATAACGTTATATGGTAATACGTTATAACGTATAACGCTATGTACCATTACGATATAACGTATAACGTTATGTAGCATTACGATATAACGTATAACGTTATGTAGCATAACGATATAACGCATAACGTTATATGGTAATACGTTATAACGTATAACGTTATGTACCATTACGATATAACGCATAACGTTATATGGTAATACGTTATAACGTATAACGTTATGTACCATTACGATATAACGTATAACGTTATATGGTAATACGTTACAACGTATAACCTTATGTACCATTACGATATAACGTATAACGTTATATGGTAATACGTTATAACGTACAACGTTATGTAGCGTTACGTTATAACATATAACGTTATGTAGTAATACGTTATAACGTATAACGTTATGTAGCATTACGATATAACGTATAACGTTATGTAGCATTACGATATAACGTATAACGTTATATGGTAATACGTTATAACGTATAACGTTATGTAGCATAACGATATAACGCATAACGTTATATGGTAATACGTTATAACGTACAACGTCATGTAGTATTACGTTATAACATATAACGTTATGTAGTAATACGTTATAACGTATAACGTTATGTAGCATTAAGATATAACGTATAACGTTATGTAGCATTACGATATAACGTATAACGTTATATGGTAATACGTTATAACGTATAACGTTATGTAGCATTACGATATAACGTATAACGTTATGTAGCATAACGATATAACGCATAGTGTTATATGGTAATACGTTATAACGTATAACGTTATGTAGCATAACGTTATATGGTAATACGTTATAACGTATAACGCTATCTACCATTACGATATAACGTATAACGTTATATGGTATGGCGTTATAACGTATAACGATATGTAGCATTACGATATAACGTATAACGTTATATGGTAATACGTTATAACGTACAACGTCATGTAGTATTACGTTATAACATATAACGTTATGTAGTAATACGTTATAACGTATAACGTTATGTAGCATTACGATATAACGTATAACGTTATGTAGCATAACGATATAACGCATAACGTTATATGGTAATACGTTATAACGTATAACGCTATGTACCATTACGATATAACGTATAACGTTATATGGTATGGCGTTATAACGTATAACGTTATGTAGCATAACGATATAACGTATAACGTTATACAGTATTACGTTATAACGTATAACGTTATGTAGCATTACGATATAACGTATAACGTTATATAGTATTACGTTATAACGTATAACGTTATGTAGTATTACGTTATAACGTATAACGTTATGTAGTAATACGTTATAACGTATAACCTTATGTAGCGTTACGATGTAACGTATAACGTTATGTAGCATTTCGATATAACGTATAACGTTATATGGTAATACGTTATAACGTATAACGTTATGTAGCATTACGATATAACGTATAACGTTATGTAGCATAACGATATAACGCATAACGTTATATGGTAATACGTTATAACGTATAACGTCATGTACCATTACGATATAACGTATAACGTTATATGGTAATACGTTATAACGTATAACGTTATGTACCATTACGATATAACGTATAACGTTATATGGTAATACGTTATAATGTACAACGTTATGTAGTATTACGTTATAACATATAACGTTATGTAGTAATACGATATAACGTATAACGTTATGTAGCATTACGATATAACATATAACGTTATGTAGCATAACGATATAACGTATAACGTTATATAGTATTACGTTATAACGTATAACGTTATGTAACATTACGATATAACGTATAACGTTAATTAGCATTACGATATAACGTATGACGTTATATGGTAATACGTTATAACGTATAACGTTATGTAGCATTACGATATAACGTATAACGTTATGTAGCATAACGATATAACGCATAACGTTATATGGTAATACGTTATAACGTATAACGCTATGTACCATTACGATATAACGTATAACGTTATATGGTAATACGTTATAACGTATAACGATATGTAGCATTACGATATAACGTATAACGTTATATGGTAATACGTTATAACGTATAACCTTATGTACCATTACGATATAACGTATAACGTTATATGGTAATACGTTATAACGTATAACGTTATGTAGCATAACGATATAACGCATAACGTTATATGGTAATACGTTATAACGTATAACGTTATGTAGCATAACGATATAACGTATAACGTTATATAGTATTACGTTATAACGTATAACGTTATGTAGCATTACGATATAACGTATAACGTTATGTAGCATAACGATATAACGTATAACGTTACATAGTATTACGTTATAATGTATAACGTTATATGGTAATACGTTATAACGTATAACGTTATGTACCATTACGATATAACGTATAACATTATGTAGTAATACGTTATAACGTACAACGTTATGTAGCGTTACGATATAACGTATAACGTTATGTAGCATTTCGATATAACGTATAACGCTATGTAGCATAACGATATAACATATAACGTTATATGGTAATACGTTATAACGTATAACCTTATGTACCATTACGATATAACGTATAACGTTTTATGGTAATACGTTATAACGTACAACGTTATGTAGCATAACGATATAACGTATAACGTTATATAGTATTACGTTATAACGTATAACGTTATGTAGCATAACGTTATATGGTAATACGTTATAACGTATAACGCTATCTACCATTACGATATAACGTATAACGTTATATGGTATGGCGTTATAACGTATAACGATATGTAGCATTACGATATAACGTATAACGTTATATGGTAATACGTTATAACGTACAACGTCATGTAGTATTACGTTATAACATATAACGTTATGTAGTAATACGTTATAACGTATAACGTTATGTAGCATTACGATATAACGTATAACGTTATGTAGCATAACGATATAACGCATAACGTTATATGGTAATACGTTATAACGTATAACGCTATGTACCATTACGATATAACGTATAACGTTATATGGTATGGCGTTATAACGTATAACGTTATGTAGCATAACGATATAACGTATAACGTTATACAGTATTACGTTATAACGTAT
The DNA here is from genome assembly GCA_936014575.1 of Bombus lapidarius. Lineage (NCBI taxonomy): Eukaryota > Metazoa > Arthropoda > Insecta > Hymenoptera > Apidae > Bombus > Bombus lapidarius. Next base: position 548,724 of record CAKXZU010000048.1, read on the forward strand.
AACGTTATGTAGCATTACGATATAACGTATAACGTTATATAGTATTACGTTATAACGTATAACGTTATGTAGTATTACGTTATAACGTATAACGTTATGTAGTAATACGTTATAACGTATAACCTTATGTAGCGTTACGATGTAACGTATAACGTTATGTAGCATTTCGATATAACGTATAACGTTATATGGTAATACGTTATAACGTATAACGTTATGTAGCATTACGATATAACGTATAACGTTATGTAGCATAACGATATAACGCATAACGTTATATGGTAATACGTTATAACGTATAACGTTATGTACCATTACGATATAACGTATAACGTTATATGGTAATACGTTATAACGTATAACGTTATGTACCATTACGATATAACGTATAACGTTATATCGTAATACGTTATAATGTACAACGTTATGTAGTATTACGTTATAACATATAACGTTATGTAGTAATACGATATAACGTATAACGTTATGTAGCATTACGATATAACATATAACGTTATGTAGCATAACGATATAACGTATAACGTTATATAGTATTACGTTATAACGTATAACGTTATGTAACATTACGATATAACGTATAACGTTAATTAGCATTACGATATAACGTATGACGTTATATGGTAATACGTTATAACGTATAACGTTATGTAGCATTACGATATAACGTATAACGTTATGTAGCATAACGATATAACGCATAACGTTATATGGTAATACGTTATAACGTATAACGCTATGTACCATTACGATATAACGTATAACGTTATATGGTAATACGTTATAACGTATAACGATATGTAGCATTACGATATAACGTATAACGTTATATGGTAATACGTTATAACGTATAACCTTATGTACCATTACGATATAACGTATAACGTTATATGGTAATACGTTATAACGTATAACGTTATGTAGCATAACGATATAACGCATAACGTTATATGGTAATACGTTATAACGTATAACGCTATGTACCATTACGATATAACGTATAACGTTATATGGTATGGCGTTATAACGTATAACGATATGTAGCATTACGATATAACGTATAACGTTATATGGTAATACGTTATAACGTACAACGTCATGTAGTATTACGTTATAACATATAACGTTATGTAGTAATACGTTATAACGTATAACGTTATGTAGCATTACGATATAACGTATAACGTTATGTAGCATAACGATATAACGCATAACGTTATATGGTAATACGTTATAACGTATAACGCTATGTACCATTACGATATAACGTATAACGTTATATGGTATGGCGTTATAACGTATAACGTTATGTAGCATAACGATATAACGTATAACGTTATACAGTATTACGTTATAACGTATAACGTTATGTAGCATTACGATATAACGTATAACGTTATATAGTATTACGTTATAACGTATAACGTTATGTAGTATTACGTTATAACGTATAACGTTATGTAGTAATACGTTATAACGTATAACCTTATGTAGCGTTACGATGTAACGTATAACGTTATGTAGCATTTCGATATAACGTATAACGTTATATGGTAATACGTTATAACGTATAACGTTATGTAGCATTACGATATAACGTATAACGTTATGTAGCATAACGATATAACGCATAACGTTATATGGTAATACGTTATAACGTATAACGTTATGTACCATTACGATATAACGTATAACGTTATATGGTAATACGTTATAACGTATAACGTTATGTACCATTACGATATAACGTATAACGTTATATGGTAATACGTTATAACGTATAACGTTATGTACCATTACGATATAACGTATAACGTTATATGGTAATACGTTACAACGTATAACCTTATGTACCATTACGATATAACGTATAACGTTATATGGTAATACGTTATAACGTACAACGTTATGTAGCGTTACGTTATAACATATAACGTTATGTAGTAATACGTTATAACGTATAACGTTATGTAGCATTACGATATAACGTATAACGTTATGTAGCATTACGATATAACGTATAACGTTATATGGTAATACGTTATAACGTATAACGTTATGTAGCATAACGATATAACGCATAACGTTATATGGTAATACGTTATAACGTACAACGTCATGTAGTATTACGTTATAACATATAACGTTATGTAGTAATACGTTATAACGTATAACGTTATGTAGCATTAAGATATAACGTATAACGTTATGTAGCATTACGATATAACGTATAACGTTATATGGTAATACGTTATAACGTATAACGTTATGTAGCATTACGATATAACGTATAACGTTATGTAGCATAACGATATAACGCATAGTGTTATATGGTAATACGTTATAACGTATAACGTTATGTAGCATAACGTTATATGGTAATACGTTATAACGTATAACGCTATCTACCATTACGATATAACGTATAACGTTATATGGTATGGCGTTATAACGTATAACGATATGTAGCATTACGATATAACGTATAACGTTATATGGTAATACGTTATAACGTACAACGTCATGTAGTATTACGTTATAACATATAACGTTATGTAGTAATACGTTATAACGTATAACGTTATGTAGCATAACGATATAACGTATAACGTTATGTAGCATTACGATATAACGTATAACGTTATATGGTAATACGTTATAACGTATAACGTTATGTAGCATTACGATATAACGTATAACGTTATGTAGCATAACGATATAACGCATAGTGTTATATGGTAATACGTTATAACGTATAACGCTATGTACCATTACGATATAACGTAGAACGTTAATTAGCATTACGATATAACGTATAACCTTATATGGTAATACGTTATAACGTATAACGTTATGTAGCATTACGATATAACGTATAACGTTATGTAGCATAACGATATAACGCATAACGTTATATGGTAATACGTTATAACGTATAACGCTATGTACCATTACGATATAACGTATAACGTTATATGGTAATACGTTATAACGTATAACGATATGTAGCATTACGATATAACGTATAACGTTATGTAGCATAACGATATAACGTATAACGTTATACAGTATTACGTTATAACGTATAACGTTATGTAGCATTACGATATAACGTATAACGTTATGTAGCATAACGATATAACGTATAACGTTATATAGTATTACGTTATAACGTATAACGTTATGTAGCATTACGATATAACGTATAACGTTATGTAGCATAACGATATAACGTATAACGTTACATAGTATTACGTTATAACGTATAACGTTATATGGTAATACGTTATAACGTATAACGTTATGTACCATTACGATATAACGTATAACATTATGTAGTAATACGTTATAACGTACAACGTTATGTAGCGTTACGATATAACGTATAACGTTATGTAGCATTTCGATATAACGTATAACGCTATGTAGCATAACGATATAACATATAACGTTATATGGTAATACGTTATAACGTATAACCTTATGTACCATTACGATATAACGTATAACGTTTTATGGTAATACGTTATAACGTACAACGTTATGTAGCATAACGATATAACGTATAACGTTATATAGTATTACGTTATAACGTATAACGTTATGTAGCATTACGATATAAATTATAACGTTATATAGTATTACGTTATAACGTATAACGTTATGTAGTATTACGTTATAACGTATAACGTTACGTAGTAATACGTTATAACGTATAACCTTATGTAGCGTTACGATGTAACGTATAACGTTATGTAGCATTACGATATAACGTATAACGTTATATGGTAATACGTTATAACGTATAACGTTATGTAGCATTATGATATAACGTATAACGTTATGTAGCATAACGATATAACGCATAACGTTATATGCTAATACGTTATAACGTATAACGTTATGTACCATTACGATATAACGTATAACGTTATATGGTAATACGTTATAACGTATAACGTTATGTACCATTACGATATAACGTATAACGTTATATGGTAATACGTTATAACGTACAACGTTATGTAGTATTACGTTATAACATATAACGTTATGTAGTAATACGTTATAACGTATAACGTTATGTAGCATTACGATATAACGTATAACGTTATGTAGCATTACGATATAACGTATAACGTTATATGGTAATACGTTATAACGTATAACGTTATGTAGCATAACGATATAACGCATAACGTTATATGGTAATACGTTATAACGTATAACGCTATGTACCATTAGGATATAACGTATAACTTTATATGGTATGGCGTTATAACGTATAACGATATGTAGCATTACGATATAACGTATAACGTTATATGGTAATACGTTATAACGTACAACGTCATGTAGTATTACGTTATAACATATAACGTTATGTAGTAATACGTTATAATGTATAACGTTATGTAGCATTACGATATAACGTATAACGTTATGTAGCATTACGATATAACGTAGAACGTTATATGGTAATACGTTATAACGTATAACGTTATGTAGCATTACGATATAACGTATAACGTTATGTAGCATTACGATATAACGTATAACGTTATAGGGTAATACGTTATAACGTATAACGTTATGTACCATTACGATATAACGTATAACGTTATATGGTAATACGTTATAACGTATAACGTTATGTACCATTACGATATAACGTATAACGTTATATGGTAATACGTTATAACGTACAACGTTATGTAGTATTACGTTATAACATATAACGTTATGTAGTAATACGTTATAACGTATAACGTTATGTAGCATTACGATATAACGTATAACGTTATGTAGCATTACGATATAACGTAGAACGTTATATGGTAATACGTTATAACGTATAACGTTATGTAGCATTACGATATAACGTATAACGATATGTAGCATAACGATATAACGCATAGCGTTATATGGTAATACGTTATAACGTATAACGCTATGTACCATTACGATATAACGTAGAACGTTATATGGTAATACGTTATAACGTATAACGATATGTAGCATTACGTTATAACGTATAACGCTATGTACCATTACGATATAACGTATAACGTTATATGGTAATACGTTATAACGTACAACGTCATGTAGTATTACGTTATAACATATAACGTTATGTAGTAATACGTTATAACGTATAACGTTATGTAGCATTACGATATAACGTATAACGTTATGTAGCATAACGATATAACGCATAACGTTATATGGTAATACGTTATAACGTATAACGCTATGTACCATTACGATATAACGTATAACGTTATATGGTATGGCGTTATAACGTATAACGTTATGTAGCATAACGATATAACGTATAACGTTATACAGTATTACGTTATAACGTATAACGTTATGTAGCATTACGATATAACGTATAACGTTATATAGTATTACGTTATAACGTATAACGTTATGTAGTATTACGTTATAACGTATAACGTTATGTAGTAATACGTTATAACGTATAACCTTATGTAGCGTTACGATGTAACGTATAACGTTATGTAGCATTTCGATATAACGTATAACGTTATATGGTAATACGTTATAACGTATAACGTTATGTAGCATTACGATATAACGTATAACGTTATGTAGCATAACGATATAACGCATAACGTTATATGGTAATACGTTATAACGTATAACGTTATGTACCATTACGATATAACGTATAACGTTATATGGTAATACGTTATAACGTATAACGTTATGTACCATTACGATATAACGTATAACGTTATATCGTAATACGTTATAATGTACAACGTTATGTAGTATTACGTTATAACATATAACGTTATGTAGTAATACGATATAACGTATAACGTTATGTAGCATTACGATATAACATATAACGTTATGTAGCATAACGATATAACGTATAACGTTATATAGTATTACGTTATAACGTATAACGTTATGTAACATTACGATATAACGTATAACGTTAATTAGCATTACGATATAACGTATGACGTTATATGGTAATACGTTATAACGTATAACGTTATGTAGCATTACGATATAACGTATAACGTTATGTAGCATAACGATATAACGCATAACGTTATATGGTAATACGTTATAACGTATAACGCTATGTACCATTACGATATAACGTATAACGTTATATGGTAATACGTTATAACGTATAACGATATGTAGCATTACGATATAACGTATAACGTTATATGGTAATACGTTATAACGTATAACCTTATGTACCATTACGATATAACGTATAACGTTATATGGTAATACGTTATAACGTATAACGTTATGTAGCATAACGATATAACGCATAACGTTATATGGTAATACGTTATAACGTATAACGCTATGTACCATTACGATATAACGTATAACGTTATATGGTATGGCGTTATAACGTATAACGATATGTAGCATTACGATATAACGTATAACGTTATATGGTAATACGTTATAACGTACAACGTCATGTAGTATTACGTTATAACATATAACGTTATGTAGTAATACGTTATAACGTATAACGTTATGTAGCATTACGATATAACGTATAACGTTATGTAGCATAACGATATAACGCATAACGTTATATGGTAATACGTTATAACGTATAACGCTATGTACCATTACGATATAACGTATAACGTTATATGGTATGGCGTTATAACGTATAACGTTATGTAGCATAACGATATAACGTATAACGTTATACAGTATTACGTTATAACGTATAACGTTATGTAGCATTACGATATAACGTATAACGTTATATAGTATTACGTTATAACGTATAACGTTATGTAGTATTACGTTATAACGTATAACGTTATGTAGTAATACGTTATAACGTATAACCTTATGTAGCGTTACGATGTAACGTATAACGTTATGTAGCATTTCGATATAACGTATAACGTTATATGGTAATACGTTATAACGTATAACGTTATGTAGCATTACGATATAACGTATAACGTTATGTAGCATAACGATATAACGCATAACGTTATATGGTAATACGTTATAACGTATAACGTTATGTACCATTACGATATAACGTATAACGTTATATGGTAATACGTTATAACGTATAACGTTATGTACCATTACGATATAACGTATAACGTTATATGGTAATACGTTATAACGTGTAACGTTATGTACCATTACGATATAACGTATAACGTTATATGGTAATACGTTACAACGTATAACCTTATGTACCATTACGATATAACGTATAACGTTATATGGTAATACGTTATAACGTACAACGTTATGTAGCGTTACGTTATAACATATAACGTTATGTAGTAATACGTTATAACGTATAACGTTATGTAGCATTACGATATAACGTATAACGTTATGTAGCATTACGATATAACGTATAACGTTATATGGTAATACGTTATAACGTATAACGTTATGTAGCATAACGATATAACGCATAACGTTATATGGTAATACGTTATAACGTACAACGTCATGTAGTATTACGTTATAACATATAACGTTATGTAGTAATACGTTATAACGTATAACGTTATGTAGCATTAAGATATAACGTATAACGTTATGTAGCATTACGATATAACGTATAACGTTATATGGTAATACGTTATAACGTATAACGTTATGTAGCATTACGATATAACGTATAACGTTATGTAGCATAACGATATAACGCATAGTGTTATATGGTAATACGTTATAACGTATAACGTTATGTAGCATAACGTTATATGGTAATACGTTATAACGTATAACGCTATCTACCATTACGATATAACGTATAACGTTATATGGTATGGCGTTATAACGTATAACGATATGTAGCATTACGATATAACGTATAACGTTATATGGTAATACGTTATAACGTACAACGTCATGTAGTATTACGTTATAACATATAACGTTATGTAGTAATACGTTATAACGTATAACGTTATGTAGCATAACGATATAACGTATAACGTTATGTAGCATTACGATATAACGTATAACGTTATATGGTAATACGTTATAACGTATAACGTTATGTAGCATTACGATATAACGTATAACGTTATGTAGCATAACGATATAACGCATAGTGTTATATGGTAATACGTTATAACGTATAACGCTATGTACCATTACGATATAACGTAGAACGTTAATTAGCATTACGATATAACGTATAACGTTATATGGTAATACGTTATAACGTATAACGATATGTAGCATTACGATATAACGTATAACGTTATGTAGCATAACGATATAACGTATAACGTTATACAGTATTACGTTATAACGTATAACGTTATGTAGCATTACGATATAACGTATAACGTTATGTAGCATAACGATATAACGTATAACGTTATATAGTATTACGTTATAACGTATAACGTTATGTAGCATTACGATATAACGTATAACGTTATGTAGCATAACGATATAACGTATAACGTTACATAGTATTACGTTATAACGTATAACGTTATATGGTAATACGTTATAACGTATAACGTTATGTACCATTACGATATAACGTATAACATTATGTAGTAATACGTTATAACGTACAACGTTATGTAGCGTTACGATATAACGTATAACGTTATGTAGCATTTCGATATAACGTATAACGCTATGTAGCATAACGATATAACATATAACGTTATATGGTAATACGTTATAACGTATAACCTTATGTACCATTACGATATAACGTATAACGTTTTATGGTAATACGTTATAACGTACAACGTTATGTAGCATAACGATATAACGTATAACGTTATATAGTATTACGTTATAACGTATAACGTTATGTAGCATTACGATATAAATTATAACGTTATATAGTATTACGTTATAACGTATAACGTTATGTAGTATTACGTTATAACGTATAACGTTACGTAGTAATACGTTATAACGTATAACCTTATGTAGCGTTACGATGTAACGTATAACGTTATGTAGCATTACGATATAACGTATAACGTTATATGGTAATACGTTATAACGTATAACGTTATGTAGCATTATGATATAACGTATAACGTTATGTAGCATAACGATATAACGCATAACGTTATATGCTAATACGTTATAACGTATAACGTTATGTACCATTACGATATAACGTATAACGTTATATGGTAATACGTTATAACGTATAACGTTATGTACCATTACGATATAACGTATAACGTTATATGGTAATACGTTATAACGTACAACGTTATGTAGTATTACGTTATAACATATAACGTTATGTAGTAATACGTTATAACGTATAACGTTATGTAGCATTACGATATAACGTATAACGTTATGTAGCATTACGATATAACGTATAACGTTATATGGTAATACGTTATAACGTATAACGTTATGTAGCATAACGATATAACGCATAACGTTATATGGTAATACGTTATAACGTATAACGCTATGTACCATTAGGATATAACGTATAACTTTATATGGTATGGCGTTATAACGTATAACGATATGTAGCATTACGATATAACGTATAACGTTATATGGTAATACGTTATAACGTACAACGTCATGTAGTATTACGTTATAACATATAACGTTATGTAGTAATACGTTATAATGTATAACGTTATGTAGCATTACGATATAACGTATAACGTTATGTAGCATTACGATATAACGTAGAACGTTATATGGTAATACGTTATAACGTATAACGTTATGTAGCACTACGATATAACGTATAACGTTATGTAGCATTACGATATAACGTATAACGTTATAGGGTAATACGTTATAACGTATAACGTTATGTACCATTACGATATAACGTATAACGTTATATGGTAATACGTTATAACGTATAACGTTATGTACCATTACGATATAACGTATAACGTTATATGGTAATACGTTATAACGTACAACGTTATGTAGTATTACGTTATAACATATAACGTTATGTAGTAATACGTTATAACGTATAACGTTATGTAGCATTACGATATAACGTATAACGTTATGTAGCATTACGATATAACGTAGAACGTTATATGGTAATACGTTATAACGTATAACGTTATGTAGCATTACGATATAACGTATAACGATATGTAGCATAACGATATAACGCATAGCGTTATATGGTAATACGTTATAACGTATAACGCTATGTACCATTACGATATAACGTAGAACGTTATATGGTAATACGTTATAACGTATAACGATATGTAGCATTACGTTATAACGTATAACGCTATGTACCATTACGATATAACGTATAACGTTATATGGTAATACGTTATAACGTACAACGTCATGTAGTATTACGTTATAACATATAACGTTATGTAGTAATACGTTATAATGTATAACGTTATGTAGCATTACGATATAACGTATAACGTTATGTAGCATTACGATATAACGTAGAACGTTATATGGTAATACGTTATAACGTATAACGTTATGTAGCATTACGATATAACGTATAACGTTATGTAGCATTACGATATAACGTATAACGTTATAGGGTAATACGTTATAACGTATAACGTTATGTAGCATTACGATATAACGTATAACGTTATGTAGCATAACGATATAACGCATAGCGTTATGTGGTAATACGTTATAACGTATAACGCTATGTACCATTACGATATAACGTAGAACGTTATGTAGCATTACGATATAACGTATAACGTTATATGGTAATACGTTATAACATATAGCGTTATGTAGCATAACGATATAACGTATAACGTTATATAGTATTACGTTATAACGTATAACGTTATGTAGCATTACGATATAACATATAACGTTATGTAGCATAACGATATAACGTATAACGTTATATAGTATTACGTTATAACGTATAACGTTATGTAGTAATACGTTATAACGTATAACGTTATGTAGCGTTACGATATAACGTATAACGTTTTGTAGTATTATGATATAACGTATAAGGTTATGTAACATTACGATATAACTTATAACGTTAATTAGCATTACGATATAACGTATAACGTTATATGGTAATACGTTATAACGTATAACGTTATGTAGCATTACGATATAACGTATAACGTTATGTAGCATAACGATATAACGCATAACGTTATATGGTAATACGTTATAACGTATCACGCTATGTACCATTACGATATAACGTATAACGTTATATGGTAATACGTTATAAAGTATATCGTTATGTAGCATTACGATATAACGTATAACGTTATGTAGCATAACGATATAACGTATAACGTTATATAGTTTTACGTTATAACGTATAACGTTATGTAGCATTACGATATAACATGTAACGCTATGTAGCATAACGATATAACGTATAACGTTATATAGTATTACGTTATAACGTATAACGTTATGTAGCGTTACGATATAACGTATAACGTTATGTAGCATTACGATATAACGTATAACGTTATAGGGTAATACGTTATAACGTATAACGTTATGTAGCATTACGATATAACGTATAACGTTATGTAGCATAACGATATAACGCATAGCGTTATATGGTAATACGTTATAACGTATAACGCTATGTACCATTACGATATAACGTAGAACGTTATGTAGCATTACGATATAACGTATAACGTTATATGGTAATACGTTATAACATATAGCGTTATGTAGCATAACGATATAACGTATAACGTTATATAGTATTACGTTATAACGTATAACGTTATGTAGCATTACGATATAACATATAACGTTATGTAGCATAACGATATAACGTATAACGTTATATAGTATTACGTTATAACGTATAACGTTATGTAGTAATACGTTATAACGTATAACGTTATGTAGCGTTACGATATAACGTATAACGTTTTGTAGTATTATGATATAACGTATAAGGTTATGTAACATTACGATATAACTTATAACGTTAATTAGCATTACGATATAACGTATAACGTTATATGGTAATACGTTATAACGTATAACGTTATGTAGCATTACGATATAACGTATAACGTTATGTAGCATAACGATATAACGCATAACGTTATATGGTAATACGTTATAACGTATAACGCTATGTACCATTACGATATAACGTATAACGTTATATGGTAATACGTTATAAAGTATATCGTTATGTAGCATTACGATATAACGTATAACGTTATGTAGCATAACGATATAACGTATAACGTTATATAGTTTTACGTTATAACGTATAACGTTATGTAGCATTACGATATAACATATAACGTTATGTAGCATAACGATATAACGTATAACGTTATATAGTATTACGTTATAACGTATAACATTATGTAGCGTTACGATATAACGTATAACGTTATGTAGCATTACGATATAACGTATAACGTTATATGGTAATACGTTATAACGTATAACGTTATGTACCATTACGATATAACGTATAACGTTATGTACCATTACGATATAACGTATAACGTTATATGGTAATACGTTATAACGTACAACGTCATGTAGTATTACGTTATAACATATAACATTATGTAGTAATACGTTATAACGTATAACGTTATGTAGCATAACGATATAACGTATAACGTTATATAGTATTACGTTATAACGTATAACGTTATGTAGCATTACGATATAACGTATAACGTTATGTAGCATAACGATATAACGTATAACGTTATATAGTATTACGTTATAACGTATAATGTTATGTTGCATTACGATATAACGTATAACGTTATATAGTATTACGTTATAACGTATAACGTTATGTAGCATTACGATATAACGTATAACGCTATGTAGCATAACGATATAACGTATAACGTTATATGGTAATACGTTATAACGTATAACCTTATGTACCATTACGATATAACGTATAACGTTTTATGGTAATACGTTATAACGTACAACGTTATGTAGCATAACGATATAACGTATAACGTTATATAGTATCACGTTATAACGTATAACGTTATGTAGCATTACGATATAACGTATAACGTTATATAGTATTACGTTATAACGTATAACGTTATGTAGTATTACGTTATAACGTATAACGTTACGTAGTAATACGTTATAACGTATAACCTTATGTAGCGTTACGATGTAACAACGTATAACGTTATGTACCATTACGATATAACGTATAACGTTATATGGTAATACGTTATAACGTATAACGTTATGTAGCATTATGATATAACGTATAACGTTATGTAGCATAACGATATAACGCATAACGTTATATAGTATTACGTTATAACGTATAACGTTATGTAGTATTACGTTATAACGTATAACGTTACGTAGTAATACGTTATAACGTATAACCTTATGTAGCGTTACGATGTAACGCATAACCTTATGTACCATTACGATATAACGTATAACGTTTTATGGTAATACGTTATAACGTACAACGTTATGTAGCATAACGATATAACGTATAACGTTATATAGTATTACGTTATAACGTATAACGTTATGTAGCATTACGATATATCGTATAACGTTATGTAGCATAACGATATAACGTATAACGTTATATAGTATTACGTTATAACGTATAACGTTATGTAGCATTACGATATATCGTATAACGTTATATAGTATTACGTTATAACGTATAACGTTATGTAGTATTACGTTATAACGTATAACGTTACGTAGTAATACGTTATAACGTATAACCTTATGTAGCGTTACGATGTAACGCATAACGTTATGTAGCATAACGATATAACGTATAACGTTATATAGTATTACGTTATAACGTATAACGTTATGTAGCATTACGATATAACGCATAACGTTATGTAGCATAACGATATAACGTATAACGTTATATAGTAGTACGTTATAACGTATAATGTTATGTTGCATTACGATATAACGTATAACGTTATATAGTATTACGTTATAACGTATAACGTTATGTAGCATTACGATATAACGTATAACGCTATGTAGCATAACGATATAACGTATAACGTTATATGGTAATACGTTATAACGTATAACCTTATGTACCATTACGATATAACGTATAACGTTTTATGGTAATACGTTATAACGTACAACGTTATGTAGCATAACGATATAACGTATAACGTTATATAGTATTACGTTATAACGTATAACGTTATGTAGCATTACGATATAACGTATAACGTTATATAGTATTACGTTATAACGTATAACGTTATGTAGCATTACGATATAACGTATAACGCTATGTAGCATAACGATATAACGTATAACGTTATATGGTAATACGTTATAACGTATAACCTTATGTACCATTACGATATAACGTATAACGTTTTATGGTAATACGTTATAACGTACAACGTTATGTAGCATAACGATATAACGTATAACGTTATATAGTATTACGTTATAACGTATAACGTTACGTAGTAATACGTTATAACGTATAACCTTATGTAGCGTTACGATATAACGCATAGCGTTATGTGGTAATACGTTATAACGTATAACGCTATGTACCATTACGATATAACGTATAACGTTATGTAGCATTACGATATAACGCATAACGTTATGTAGCATAACGATATAACGTATAACGTTATATAGTATTACGTTATAACGTATAATGTTATGTTGCATTACGATATAACGTATAACGTTATATAGTATTACGTTATAACGTATAACGTTATGTAGCATTACGATATAACGTATAACGCTATGTAGCATAACGATATAACGTATAACGGTATATGGTAATACGTTATAACGTATAACCTTATGTACCATTACGATATAACGTATAACGTTTTATGGTAATACGTTATAACGTACAACGTTATGTAGCATAACGATATAACGTATAACGTTATATAGTATTACGTTATAACGTATAACGTTATGTAGCATTACGATATAACGTATAACGTTATATAGTATTACGTTATAACGTATAACGTTATGTAGTATTACGTTATAACGTATAACGTTACGTAGTAATACGTTATAACGTATAACCTTATGTAGCGTTACGATGTAACGCATAACGTTATGTAGCATAACGATATAACGTATAACGTTATATAGTATTACGTTATAACGTATAACGTTATGTAGCATTACGATATAACGCATAACGTTATGTAGCATAACGATATAACGTATAACGTTATATAGTATTACGTTATAACGTATAATGTTATGTTGCATTACGATATAACGTATAACGTTATATAGTATTACGTTATAACGTATAACGTTATGTAGCATTACGATATAACGTATAACGCTATGTAGCATAACGATATAACGTATAACGTTATATGGTAATACGTTATAACGTATAACCTTATGTACCATTACGATATAACGTATAACGTTTTATGGTAATACGTTATAACGTACAACGTTATGTAGCATAACGATATAACGTATAACGTTATATAGTATTACGTTATAACGTATAACGTTATGTAGCATTACGATATAACGTATAACGTTATATAGTATTACGTTATAACGTATAACGTTATGTAGTATTACGTTATAACGTATAACGTTACGTAGTAATACGTTATAACGTATAACCTTATGTAGCGTTACGATGTAACAACGTATAACGTTATGTACCATTACGATATAACGTATAACGTTATATGGTAATACGTTATAACGTATAACGTTATGTAGCATTATGATATAACGTATAACGTTATGTAGCATAACGATATAACGCATGACGTTATATGGTAATACGTTATAACGTATAACGTTATGTACCATTACGATATAACGTATAACGTTATATGGTAATACGTTATAACGTATAACGTTATGTACCATTACGATATAACGTATAACGTTATATGGTAATACGTTATAACGTACAACGTTATGTAGTATTACGTTATAACATATAACCTTATGTACCATTACGATATAACGTATAACGTTTTATGGTAATACGTTATAACGTACAACGTTATGTAGCATAACGATATAACGTATAACGTTATATAGTATTACGTTATAACGTATAACGTTATGTAGCATTACGATATAACGTATAACGTTATGTAGCATAACGATATAACGTATAACGTTATATAGTATTACGTTATAACGTATAATGTTATGTTGCATTACGATATAACGTATAACGTTATATAGTATTACGTTATAACGTATAACGTTATGTAGCATTACGATATAACGTATAACGCTATGTAGCATAACGATATAACGTATAACGTTATATGGTAATACGTTATAACGTATAACCTTATGTACCATTACGATATAACGTATAACGTTTTATGGTAATACGTTATAACGTACAACGTTATGTAGCATAACGATATAACGTATAACGTTATATAGTATTACGTTATAACGTATAACGTTATGTAGCATTACGATATAACGTATAACGTTATATAGTATTACGTTATAACGTATAACGTTATGTAGTATTACGTTATAACGTATAACGTTACGTAGTAATACGTTATAACGTATAACCTTATGTAGCGTTACGATGTAACAACGTATAACGTTATGTACCATTACGATATAACGTATAACGTTATATGGTAATACGTTATAACGTATAACGTTATGTAGCATTATGATATAACGTATAACGTTATGTAGCATAACGATATAACGCATAACGTTATATGGTAATACGTTAGAACGTATAACGTTATGTACCATTACGATATAACGTATAACGTCATATGGTAATACGTTATAACGTATAACGTTATGTACCATTACGATATAACGTATAACGTTATATGGTAATACGTTATTACGTACAACGTTATGTAGTATTACGTTATAACATATAACCTTATGTACCATTACGATATAACGTATAACGTTTTATGGTAATACGTTATAACGTACAACGTTATGTAGCATAACGATATAACGTATAACGTTATATAGTATTACGTTATAACGTATAACGTTATGTAGCATTACGATATAACGTATAACGTTATGTAGCATAACGATATAACGTATAACGTTATATAGTATTACGTTATAACGTATAACGTTATGTAGCATTACGATATAACGTATAACGTTATATAGTATTACGTTATAACGTATAACGTTATGTAGCATTACGATATAACGTATAACGTTATATAGTATTACGTTATAACGTATAACGTTATGTAGTATTACGTTATAACGTATAACGTTACGTAGTAATACGTTATAACGTATAACCTTATGTAGCGTTACGATGTAACGCATAACGTTATGTAGCATAACGATATAACGTATAACGTTATATAGTATTACGTTATAACGTATAACGTTATGTAGCATTACGATATAACGCATAACGTTATGTAGCATAACGATATAACGTATAACGTTATATAGTATTACGTTATAACGTATAATGTTATGTTGCATTACGATATAACGTATAACGTTATATAGTATTACGTTATAACGTATAACGTTATGTAGCATTACGATATAACGTATAACGCTATGTAGCATAACGATATAACGTATAACGTTTTATGGTAATACATTATAACGTACAACGTTATGTAGCATAACGATATAACGTATAACGTTATATAGTATTACGTTATAACGTATAACGTTATGTAGCATTACGATATAACGTATAACGTTATATAGTATTACGTTATAACGTATAACGTTATGTAGTATTACGTTATAACGTATAACGTTACGTAGTAATACGTTATAACGTATAACCTTATGTAGCGTTACGATGTAACAACGTATAACGTTATGTACCATTACGATATAACGTATAACGTTATATGGTAATACGTTATAACGTATAACGTTATGTAGCATTATGATATAACGTATAACGTTATGTAGCATAACGATATAACGCATGACGTTATATGGTAATACGTTATAACGTATAACGTTATGTACCATTACGATATAACGTATAACGTTATATGGTAATACGTTATAACGTATAACGTTATGTACCATTACGATATAACGTATAACGTTATATGGTAATACGTTATAACGTACAACGTTATGTAGTATTACGTTATAACATATAACCTTATGTACCATTACGATATAACGTATAACGTTTTATGGTAATACGTTATAACGTACAACGTTATGTAGCATAACGATATAACGTATAACGTTATATAGTATTACGTTATAACGTATAACGTTATGTAGCATTACGATATAACGTATAACGTTATGTAGCATAACGATATAACGTATAACGTTATATAGTATTACGTTATAACGTATAACGTTATGTTGCATTACGATATAACGTATAACGTTATATAGTATTACGTTATAACGTATAACGTTATGTAGCATTACGATATAACGTATAACGCTATGTAGCATAACGATATAACGTATAACGTTATATGGTAATACGTTATAACGTATAACCTTATGTACCATTACGATATAACGTATAACGTTTTATGGTAATACGTTATAACGTACAACGTTATGTAGCATAACGATATAACGTATAACGTTATATAGTATTACGTTATAACGTATAACGTTATGTAGCATTACGATATAACGTATAACGTTATATAGTATTACGTTA
The DNA here is from genome assembly GCA_936014575.1 of Bombus lapidarius. Classification (NCBI taxonomy): domain Eukaryota; kingdom Metazoa; phylum Arthropoda; class Insecta; order Hymenoptera; family Apidae; genus Bombus; species Bombus lapidarius. The sequence continues at coordinate 567,388 of CAKXZU010000048.1, forward strand.
TAACGTATAACGTTATGTAGTATTACGTTATAACGTATAACGTTACGTAGTAATACGTTATAACGTATAACCTTATGTAGCGTTACGATGTAACAACGTATAACGTTATGTACCATTACGATGTAACGTATAACGTTATATGGTAATACGTTATAACGTATAACGTTATGTAGCATTATGATATAACGTATAACGTTATGTAGCATAACGATATAACGCATAACGTTATATGGTAATACGTTATAACGTATAACGTTATGTACCATTACGATATAACGTATAACGTTATATGGTAATACGTTATAACGTATAACGTTATGTACCATTACGATATAACGTATAACGTTATATGGTAATACGTTATAACGTACAACGTTATGTAGTATTACGTTATAACATATAACCTTATGTACCATTACGATATAACTTATAACGTTTTATGGTAATACGTTATAACGTACAACGTTATGTAGCATAACGATATAACGTATAACGTTATATAGTATTACGTTATAACGTATAACGTTATGTAGCATTACGATATAACGTATAACGTTATGTAGCATTACGTTATAACGTATAACCTTATGTAGCGCTACGATGTAACGTATAACGTTATGTAGCATAACGATATAACGTATAACGTTATATAGTATTACGTTATAACATATAACGTTATATAGTATTACGTTATAACGTATAACGTTATGGAGCATTATGATATAACGTATAACGTTATATAGTATTACGTTATAACGTATAACGTTATGTAGTATTACGTTATAACGTATAACGTTATGTAGCATAACGATATAACGTATAACGTTATATACTATTACGTTATAACGTATAACGTTATGTAGCATTACGATATAACGTATAACGTTATGTAGCATTAAGATATAACGTATAACGTTATGTAGCATTACGATATAACGTATAACGTTATATGGTAATACGTTATAACGTATAACGTTATGTAGCATTACGATATAACGTATAACGTTATGTAGCATGACGATATAACGCATAGCGTTATATGGTAATACGTTATAACGTATAACGCTATGTACCATTACGATATAACGTAGAACGTTATGTAGCATTACGATATAACGTATAACGTTATATGGTAATACGTTATAACATATAACGTTATGTAGCATTACGATATAACGTATAACGTTATGTAGCATAACGATATAACGTATAACGTTATACAGTATTACGTTATAACGTATAACGTTATGTAGCATTACGATATAACGTATAACGTTATGTAGCATAACGATATAACGTATAACGTTATATAGTATTACGTTATAACGTATAACGTTATGTAGCATTACGATATAACGTATAACGTTATGTAGCATTACGATATAACGTATAACGTTATGTAGTATTATGATATAACGTATAAGGTTATGTAGCATTACGAAATAACGTATAACGTTATGTAGCATTACGATATAACGTATAACGTTATATGGTAATACGATATAACGTATAACGTTATATGGTAATACGTTATAACGTATAACGTTATGTACCATTACGATATAACGTATAACGTTATGTAGCACTACGATATAACGTATAACGTTATGTAGCATAACGATATAACGTATAACGTTATATAGTATTACGTTATAACGTATAACGTTATGTTGCATTACGATATAACGTATAACGTTATATAGTATTACGTTATAACGTATAACGTTATGTAGCATTACGATATAACGTATAACATTATGTAGTATTGTGATATAACGTATAAGGATTTGTAGCATTACGATATAACGTATAACGTTATGTGGCATTACGATATAACGTATAACGTTATATGGTAAAACGTTATAACGTATAACGTTATGTAGCATTACGATATAACGTATAACGTTATATAGTATTACGTTATAACGTATAACGTTATGTAGCATTACGATATAACATATAACGTTATGTAGCATAACGATATAACGTATAACGTTATATAGTATTACGTTATAACGTATAACGTTATGTAGCATTACGTTATAACGTATAACCTTATGTAGCGTTACGATGTAACGTATAACGTTATGTAGCATAACGATATAACGTATAACGTTATATAGTATTACGTTATAACATATAACGTTATATAGTATTACGTTATAACGTATAACGTTATGGAGCATTATGATATAACGTATAACGTTATATAGTATTACGTTATAACGTATAACGTTATGTAGTATTACGTTATAACGTATAACGTTATGTAGCATAACTATATAACGTATAACGTTATATACTATTACGTTATAACGTATAACGTTATGTAGCATTACGATATAACGTATAACGTTATGTAGCATTAAGATATAACGTATAACGTTATGTAGCATTACGATATAACGTATAACGTTATATGGTAATACGTTATAACGTATAACGTTATGTAGCATTACGATATAACGTATAACGTTATGTAGCATGACGATATAACGCATAGCGTTATATGGTAATACGTTATAACGTATAACGCTATGTACCATTACGATATAACGTAGAACGTTATGTAGCATTACGATATAACGTATAACGTTATATGGTAATACGTTATAACATATAACGTTATGTAGCATTACGATATAACGTATAACGTTATGTAGCATAACGATATAACGTATAACGTTATACAGTATTACGTTATAACGTATAACGTTATGTAGCATTACGATATAACGTATAACGTTATGTAGCATAACGATATAACGTATAACGTTATATAGTATTACGTTATAACGTATAACGTTATGTAGCATTACGATATAACGTATAACGTTATGTAGCATTACGATATAACGTATAACGTTATGTAGTATTATGATATAACGTATAAGGTTATGTAGCATTACGAAATAACGTATAACGTTATGTAGCATTACGATATAACGTATAACGTTATATGGTAATACGATATAACGTATAACGTTATATGGTAATACGTTATAACGTATAACGTTATGTACCATTACGATATAACGTATAACGTTATGTAGCACTACGATATAACGTATAACGTTATATAGTATTACGTTATAACGTATAACGTTATATAGTATTACGTTATAACGTATAACGTTATGTATCATAACGATATAACGTATAACGTTATATAGTATTACGTTATAACGTATAACGTGATGTAGCATAACGATATAACGTATAACGTTATATAGAATTACGTTATAACGTATAACGTTATGCAGCATTACGATATAACGTTTAACGTTATGTAGCATAACGATATAACGTATAACATTATGTAGTATTATGATATAACGTATAAGGATTTGTAGCATTACGATATAACGTATAACGTTATGTAGCATTACGTTATAACGTATATCGTTATGGAGCATTATGATATAACGTATAACGTTATATAGTATTACGTTATAACGTATAACGTTATGTAGTATTACGTTATAACGTATAACGTTATGTGGCATAACGATATAACGTATAACGTTATATAGTATTACGTTATAACGTATAACGTTATATGGTAATACGTTATAACGTATAACGTTATGTACCATTACGATATAACGTATAACGTTATGTAGCACTACGATATAACGTATAACGTTATATAGTATTACGTTATAACGTATAACGTTATATAGTATTACGTTATAACGTATAACGTTATGTAGTATTACGTTATAACGTATAACGTTATGTAGCATAACGATATAACGTATAACGTTATATAGTATTACGTTATAACGTATAACGTTATGTAGCATTACGATATAACGTATAACGTTATGTAGCATAACGATATAACGTATAACGTTATATAGTATTACGTTATAACGTATAACGTTATGTTGCATTACGATATAACGTATAACGTTATGTAGCATTACGATATAACGTATAACGTTATAGGGTAATACGTTATAACGTATAACGTTATGTAGCATTACGATATAACGTATAACGTTATGTAGCATAACGATATAACGCATAGCGTTATATGGTAATACGTTATAACGTATAACGCTATGTACCATTACGATATAACGTAGAACGTTATGTAGCATTACGATATAACGTATAACGTTATATGGTAATACGTTATAACATATAGCGTTATGTAACATAACGATATAACGTATAACGTTATATAGTATTACGTTATAACGTATAACGTTATGTAGCATTACGATATAACATATAACGTTATGTAGCATAACGATATAACGTATAACGTTATATAGTATTACGTTATAACGTATAACGTTACGTAGTAATACGTTATAACGTATAACGTTATGTAGCGTTACGATATAACGTATAACGTTTTGTAGTATTATGATATAACGTATAAGGTTATGTAACATTACGATATAACTTATAACGTTAATTAGCATTACGATATAACGTATAACGTTATATGGTAATACGTTATAACGTATAACGTTATGTAGCATTACGATATAACGTATAACGTTATGTAGCATAACGATATAACGCATAACGTTATATGGTAATACGTTATAACGTATAACGCTATGTACCATTACGATATAACGTATAACGTTATATAGTATTACGTTATAACGTATAACGTTATGTAGCATTACGATATAACGTATAACGTTATGTAGCATAACGATATAACGCATAACGTTATATGGTAATACGTTATAACGTATAACGTTATGTACCATTACGATATAACGTATAACGTTATATGGTAATACGTTATAACGTATAACGTTATGTACCATTACGATATAACGTATAACGTTATATGGTAATACGTTATAACGTACAACGTTATGTAGTATTACGTTATAACATATAACCTTATGTACCATTACGATATAACGTATAACGTTTTATGGTAATACGTTATAACGTACAACGTTATGTAGCATAACGATATAACGTATAACGTTATATAGTATTACGTTATAACGTATAACGTTATGTAGCATTACGATATAACGTATAACGTTATGTAGCATAACGATATAACGTATAACGTTATATAGTTTTACGTTATAACGTATAACGTTATGTAGCATTACGATATAACATATAACGTTATGTAGCATAACGATATAACGTATAACGTTATATAGTATTACGTTATAACGTATAACATTATGTAGCGTTACGATATAACGTATAACGTTATGTAGCATTACGATATAACGTATAACGTTATATGGTAATACGTTATAACGTATAACGTTATGTACCATTACGATATAACGTATAACGTTATGTACCATTACGATATAACGTATAACGTTATATGGTAATACGTTATAACGTACAACGTCATGTAGTATTACGTTATAACATATAACATTATGTAGTAATACGTTATAACGTATAACGTTATGTAGCATAACGATATAACGTATAACGTTATATAGTATTACGTTATAACGTATAACGTTATGTAGCATTACGATATAACGTATAACGTTATGTAGCATAACGATATAACGTATAACGTTATATAGTATTACGTTATAACGTATAATGTTATGTTGCATTACGATATAACGTATAACGTTATATAGTATTACGTTATAACGTATAACGTTATGTAGCATTACGATATAACGTATAACGCTATGTAGCATAACGATATAACGTATAACGTTATATGGTAATACGTTATAACGTATAACCTTATGTACCATTACGATATAACGTATAACGTTTTATGGTAATACGTTATAACGTACAACGTTATGTAGCATAACGATATAACGTATAACGTTATATAGTATTACGTTATAACGTATAACGTTATGTAGCATTACGATATAACGTATAACGTTATATAGTATTACGTTATAACGTATAACGTTATGTAGTATTACGTTATAACGTATAACGTTACGTAGTAATACGTTATAACGTATAACCTTATGTAGCGTTACGATGTAACAACGTATAACGTTATGTACCATTACGATATAACGTATAACGTTATGTAGCATTATGATATAACGTATAACGTTATGTGGCATAACGATATAACGCATAACGTTATATGGTAATACGTTATAACGTATAACGTTATGTACCATTACGATATAACGTATAACGTTATATGGTAATACGTTATAACGTATAACGTTATGTACCATTACGATATAACGTATAACGTTATATGGTAATACGTTATAACGTACAACGTTATGTAGTATTACGTTATAACATATAACCTTATGTACCATTACGATATAACGTATAACGTTTTATGGTAATACGTTATAACGTACAACGTTATGTAGCATAACGATATAACGTATAACGTTATATAGTATTACGTTATAACGTATAACGTTATGTAGCATTACGATATAACGTATAACGTTATGTAGCATAACGATATAACGTATAACGTTATATAGTATTACGTTATAACGTATAACGTTATGTAGCATTACGATATAACGTATAACGTTATATAGTATTACGTTATAACGTATAACGTTATGTAGTATTACGTTATAACGTATAACGTTACGTAGTAATACGTTATAACGTATAACCTTATGTAGCGTTACGATGTAACGCATAACGTTATGTAGCATAACGATATAACGTATAACGTTATATAGTATTACGTTATAACGTATAACGTTATGTAGCATTACGATATAACGCATAACGTTATGTAGCATAACGATATAACGTATAACGTTATATAGTATTACGTTATAACGTATAATGTTATGTTGCATTACGATATAACGTATAACGTTATATAGTATTACGTTATAACGTATAACGTTATGTAGCATTACGATATAACGTATAACGCTATGTAGCATAACGATATAACGTATAACGTTATGTGGTAATACGTTATAACGTATAACCTTATGTACCATTACGATATAACGTATAACGTTTTATGGTAATACGTTATAACGTACAACGTTATGTAGCATAACGATATAACGTATAACGTTATATAGTATTACGTTATAACGTATAACGTTATGTAGCATTACGATATAACGTATAACGTTATATAGTATTACGTTATAACGTATAACGTTATGTAGCATTACGATATAACGTATAACGCTATGTAGCATAACGATATAACGTATAACGTTATATGGTAATACGTTATAACGTATAACCTTATGTACCATTACGATATAACGTATAACGTTTTATGGTAATACGTTATAACGTACAACGTTATGTAGCATAACGATATAACGTATAACGTTATATAGTATTACGTTATAACGTATAACGTTACGTAGTAATACGTTATAACGTATAACCTTCTGTAGCGTTACGATATAACGCATAGCGTTATGTGGTAATACGTTATAACGTATAACGCTATGTACCATTACGATATAACGTATAACGTTATGTAGCATTACGATATAACGCATAACGTTATGTAGCATAACGATATAACGTATAACGTTATATAGTATTACGTTATAACGTATAATGTTATGTTGCATTACGATATAACGTATAACGTTATATAGTATTACGTTATAACGTATAACGTTATGTAGCATTACGATATAACGTATAACGCTATGTAGCATAACGATATAACGTATAACGGTATATGGTAATACGTTATAACGTATAACCTTATGTACCATTACGATATAACGTATAACGTTTTATGGTAATACGTTATAACGTACAACGTTATGTAGCATAACGATATAACGTATAACGTTATATAGTATTACGTTATAACGTATAACGTTATGTAGCATTACGATATAACGTATAACGTTATATAGTATTACGTTATAACGTATAACGTTATGTAGTATTACGTTATAACGTATAACGTTACGTAGTAATACGTTATAACGTATAGCCTTATGTAGCGTTACGATGTAACGCATAACGTTATGTAGCATAACGATATAACGTATAACGTTATATAGTATTACGTTATAACGTATAACGTTATGTAGCATTACGATATAACGCATAACGTTATGTAGCATAACGATATAACGTATAACGTTATATAGTATTACGTTATAACGTATAATGTTATGTTGCATTACGATATAACGTATAACGTTATATAGTATTACGTTATAACGTATAACGTTATGTAGCATTACGATATAACGTATAACGCTATGTAGCATAACGATATAACGTATAACGTTATGTGGTAATACGTTATAACGTATAACCTTATGTACCATTACGATATAACGTATAACGTTTTATGGTAATACGTTATAACGTACAACGTTATGTAGCATAACGATATAACGTATAACGTTATATAGTATTACGTTATAACGTATAACGTTATGTAGCATTACGATATAACGTATAACGTTATATAGTATTACGTTATAACGTATAACGTTATGTAGTATTACGTTATAACGTATAACGTTACGTAGTAATACGTTATAACGTATAACCTTATGTAGCGTTACGATGTAACAACGTATAACGTTATGTACCATTACGATATAACGTATAACGTTATATGGTAATACGTTATAACGTATAACGTTATGTAGCATTATGATATAACGTATAACGTTATGTAGCATAACGATATAACGCATGACGTTATATGGTAATACGTTATAACGTATAACGTTATGTACCATTACGATATAACGTATAACGTTATATGGTAATACGTTATAACGTATAACGTTATGTACCATTACGATATAACGTATAACGTTATATGGTAATACGTTATAACGTACAACGTTATGTAGTATTACGTTATAACATATAACCTTATGTACCATTACGATATAACGTATAACGTTTTATGGTAATACGTTATAACGTACAACGTTATGTAGCATAACGATATAACGTATAACGTTATATAGTATTACGTTATAACGTATAACGTTATGTAGCATTACGATATAACGTATAACGTTATGTAGCATAACGATATAACGTATAACGTTATATAGTATTACGTTATAACGTATAACCTTATGTACCATTACGATATAACGTATAACGTTTTATGGTAATACGTTATAACGTACAACGTTATGTAGCATAACGATATAACGTATAACGTTATATAGTATTACGTTATAACGTATAACGTTATGTAGCATTACGATATAACGTATAACGTTATATAGTATTACGTTATAACGTATAACGTTATGTAGTATTACGTTATAACGTATAACGTTACGTAGTAATACGTTATAACGTATAACCTTATGTAGCGTTACGATGTAACAACGTATAACGTTATGTACCATTACGATATAACGTATAACGTTATATGGTAATACGTTATAACGTATAACGTTATGTAGCATTATGATATAACGTATAACGTTATGTAGCATAACGATATAACGCATAACGTTATATGGTAATACGTTAGAACGTATAACGTTATGTACCATTACGATATAACGTATAACGTTATATGGTAATACGTTATAACGTATAACGTTATGTACCATTACGATATAACGTATAACGTTATATGGTAATACGTTATTACGTACAACGTTATGTAGTATTACGTTATAACATATAACCTTATGTACCATTACGATATAACGTATAACGTTTTATGGTAATACGTTATAACGTACAACGTTATGTAGCATAACGATATAACGTATAACGTTATATAGTATTACGTTATAACGTATAACGTTATGTAGCATTACGATATAACGTATAACGTTATGTAGCATGACGATATAACGTATAACGTTATATAGTATTACGTTATAACGTATAACGTTATGTAGCATTACGATATAACGTATAACGTTATATAGTATTACGTTATAACGTATAACGTTATGTAGCATTACGATATAACGTATAACGTTATATAGTATTACGTTATAACGTATAACGTTATGTAGTATTACGTTATAACGTATAACGTTACGTAGTAATACGTTATAACGTATAACCTTATGTAGCGTTACGATGTAACGCATAACGTTATGTAGCATAACGATATAACGTATAACGTTATATAGTATTACGTTATAACGTATAACGTTATGTAGCATTACGATATAACGCATAACGTTATGTAGCATAACGATATAACGTATAACGTTATATAGTATTACGTTATAACGTATAATGTTATGTTGCATTACGATATAACGTATAACGTTATATAGTATTACGTTATAACGTATAACGTTATGTAGCATTACGATATAACGTATAACGCTATGTAGCATAACGATATAACGTATAACGTTTTATGGTAATACATTATAACGTACAACGTTATGTAGCATAACGATATAACGTATAACGTTATATAGTATTACGTTATAACGTATAACGTTATGTAGCATTACGATATAACGTATAACGTTATATAGTATTACGTTATAACGTATAACGTTATGTAGTATTACGTTATAACGTATAACGTTACGTAGTAATACGTTATAACGTATAACCTTATGTAGCGTTACGATGTAACAACGTATAACGTTATGTACCATTACGATATAACGTATAACGTTATATGGTAATACGTTATAACGTATAACGTTATGTAGCATTATGATATAACGTATAACGTTATGTAGCATAACGATATAACGCATGACGTTATATGGTAATACGTTATAACGTATAACGTTATGTACCATTACGATATAACGTATAACGTTATATGGTAATACGTTATAACGTATAACGTTATGTACCATTACGATATAACGTATAACGTTATATGGTAATACGTTATAACGTACAACGTTATGTAGTATTACGTTATAACATATAACCTTATGTACCATTACGATATAACGTATAACGTTTTATGGTAATACGTTATAACGTACAACGTTATGTAGCATAACGATATAACGTATAACGTTATATAGTATTACGTTATAACGTATAACGTTATGTAGCATTACGATATAACGTATAACGTTATGTAGCATAACGATATAACGTATAACGTTATATAGTATTACGTTATAACGTATAACGTTATGTTGCATTACGATATAACGTATAACGTTATATAGTATTACGTTATAACGTATAACGTTATGTAGCATTACGATATAACGTATAACGCTATGTAGCATAACGATATAACGTATAACGTTATATGGTAATACGTTATAACGTATAACCTTATGTACCATTACGATATAACGTATAACGTTTTATGGTAATACGTTATAACGTACAACGTTATGTAGCATAACGATATAACGTATAACGTTATATAGTATTACGTTATAACGTATAACGTTATGTAGCATTACGATATAACGTATAACGTTATATAGTATTACGTTATAACGTATAACGTTCTGTAGTATTACGTTATAACGTATAACGTTACGTAGTAATACGTTATAACGTATAACCTTATGTAGCGTTACGATGTAACAACGTATAACGTTATGTACCATTACGATGTAACGTATAACGTTATATGGTAATACGTTATAACGTATAACGTTATGTAGCATTATGATATAACGTATAACGTTATGTAGCATAACGATATAACGCATAACGTTATATGGTAATACGTTATAACGTATAACGTTATGTACCATTACGATATAACGTATAACGTTATATGGTAATACGTTATAACGTATAACGTTATGTACCATTACGATATAACGTATAACGTTATATGGTAATACGTTATAACGTACAACGTTATGTAGTATTACGTTATAACATATAACCTTATGTACCATTACGATATAACGTATAACGTTTTATGGTAATACGTTATAACGTACAACGTTATGTAGCATAACGATATAACGTATAACGTTATATAGTATTACGTTATAACGTATAACGTTATGTAGCATTACGATATAACGTATAACGTTATGTAGCATAACGATATAACGTATAACGTTATATAGTATTACGTTATAACGTATAACGTTATGTTGCATTACGATATAACGTATAACGTTATATAGTATTACGTTATAACGTATAACGTTATGTAGCATTACGATATAACGTATAACATTATGTAGTATTGTGATATAACGTATAAGGATTTGTAGCATTACGATATAACGTATAACGTTATGTAGCATTACGATATAACGTATAACGTTATATGGTAAAACGTTATAACGTATAACGTTATGTAGCATTACGATATAACGTATAACGTTATATAGTATTACGTTATAACGTATAACGTTATGTAGCATTACGATATAACATATAACGTTATGTAGCATAACGATATAACGTATAACGTTATATAGTATTACGTTATAACGTATAACGTTATGTAGCATTACGATATAACGTATAACGTTATGTAGCATAACGATATAACGTATAACGTTATATAGTATTACGTTATAACGTATAACGTTATGTTGCATTACGATATAACGTATAACGTTATATAGTATTACGTTATAACGTATAACGTTATGTAGCATTACGATATAACGTATAACGCTATGTAGCATAACGATATAACGTATAACGTTATATGGTAATACGTTATAACGTATAACCTTATATACCATTACGATATAACGTATAACGTTTTATGGTAATACGTTATAACGTACAACGTTATGTAGCATAACGATATAACGTATAACGTTATATAGTATTACGTTATAACGTATAACGTTATGTAGCATTACGAAATAACGTATAACGTTATATAGTATTACGTTATAACGTATAACGTTATGTAGTATTACGTTATAACGTATAACGTTACGTAGTAATACGTTATAACGTATAACCTTATGTAGCGTTACGATGTAACAACGTATAACGTTATGTACCATTACGATGTAACGTATAACGTTATATGGTAATACGTTATAACGTATAACGTTATGTAGCATTATGATATAACGTATAACGTTATGTAGCATAACGATATAACGCATAACGTTATATGGTAATACGTTATAACGTATAACGTTATGTACCATTACGATATAACGTATAACGTTATATGGTAATACGTTATAACGTATAACGTTATGTACCATTACGATATAACGTATAACGTTATATGGTAATACGTTATAACGTACAACGTTATGTAGTATTACGTTATAACATATAACCTTATGTACCATTACGATATAACGTATAACGTTTTATGGTAATACGTTATAACGTACAACGTTATGTAGCATAACGATATAACGTATAACGTTATATAGTATTACGTTATAACGTATAACGTTATGTAGCATTACGATATAACGTATAACGTTATGTAGCATAACGATATAACGTATAACGTTATATAGTATTACGTTATAACGTATAACGTTATGTTGCATTACGATATAACGTATAACGTTATATAGTATTACGTTATAACGTATAACGTTATGTAGCATTACGATATAACGTATAACATTATGTAGTATTGTGATATAACGTATAAGGATTTGTAGCATTACGATATAACGTATAACGTTATGTAGCATTACGATATAACGTATAACGTTATATGGTAAAACGTTATAACGTATAACGTTATGTAGCATTACGATATAACGTATAACGTTATATAGTATTACGTTATAACGTATAACGTTATGTAGCATTACGATATAACATATAACGTTATGTAGCATAACGATATAACGTATAACGTTATATAGTATTACGTTATAACGTATAACGTTATGTAGCATTACGTTATAACGTATAACCTTATGTAGCGTTACGATGTAACGTATAACGTTATGTAGCATAACGATATAACGTATAACGTTATATAGTATTACGTTATAACATATAACGTTATATAGTATTACGTTATAACGTATAACGTTATGGAGCATTCTGATATAACGTATAACGTTATATAGTATTACGTTATAACGTATAACGTTATGTAGTATTACGTTATAACGTATAACGTTATGTAGCATAACGATATAACGTATAACGTTATATACTATTACGTTATAACGTATAACGTTATGTAGCATTACGATATAACGTATAACGTTATGTAGCATTAAGATATAACGTATAACGTTATGTAGCATTACGATATAACGTATAACGTTATATGGTAATACGTTATAACGTATAACGTTATGTAGCATTACGATATAACGTATAACGTTATGTAGCATGACGATATAACGCATAGCGTTATATGGTAATACGTTATAACGTATAACGCTATGTACCATTACGATATAACGTAGAACGTTATGTAGCATTACGATATAACGTATAACGTTATATGGTAATACGTTATAACATATAACGTTATGTAGCATTACGATATAACGTATAACGTTATGTAGCATAACGATATAACGTATAACGTTATACAGTATTACGTTATAACGTATAACGTTATGTAGCATTACGATATAACGTATAACGTTATGTAGCATAACGATATAACGTATAACGTTATATAGTATTACGTTATAACGTATAACGTTATGTAGCATTACGATATAACGTATAACGTTATGTAGCATTACGATATAACGTATAACGTTATGTAGTATTATGATATAACGTATAAGGTTATGTAGCATTACGAAATAACGTATAACGTTATGTAGCATTACGATATAACGTATAACGTTATATGGTAATACGATATAACGTATAACGTTATATGGTAATACGTTATAACGTATAACGTTATGTACCATTACGATATAACGTATAACGTTATGTAGCACTACGATATAACGTATAACGTTATGTAGCATAACGATATAACGTATAACGTTATATAGTATTACGTTATAACGTATAACGTTATGTGGCATTACGATATAACGTATAACGTTATATGGTAAAACGTTATAACGTATAACGTTATATAGTATTACGTTATAACGTATAACGTTATGTGGCATTACGATATAACGTGTAACGTTATATGGTAAAACGTTATAACGTATAACGTTATGTAGCATTACGATATAACGTATAACATTATGTAGTATTGTGATATAACGTATAAGGATTTGTAGCATTACGATATAACGTATAACGTTATGTGGCATTACGATATAACGTATAACGTTATGTGGCATTACGATATAACGTATAACGTTATATGGTAAAACGTTATAACGTATAACGTTATGTAGCATTACGATATAACGTATAACGTTATATAGTATTACGTTATAACGTATAACGTTATGTAGCATTACGATATAACATATAACGTTATGTAGCATAACGATATAACGTATAACGTTATATAGTATTACGTTATAACGTATAACGTTATGTAGCATTACGTTATAACGTATAACCTTATGTAGCGTTACGATGTAACGTATAACGTTATGTAGCATAACGATATAACGTATAACGTTATATAGTATTACGTTATAACATATAACGTTATATAGTATTACGTTATAACGTATAACGTTATGGAGCATTATGATATAACGTATAACGTTATATTGTATTACGTTATAACGTATAACGTTATGTAGTATTACGTTATAACGTATAACGTTATGTAGCATAACGATATAACGTATAACGTTATATACTATTACGTTATAACGTATAACGTTATGTAGCATTACGATATAACGTATAACGTTATGTAGCATTAAGATATAACGTATAACGTTATGTAGCATTACGATATAACGTATAACGTTATATGGTAATACGTTATAACGTATAACGTTATGTAGCATTACGATATAACGTATAACGTTATGTAGCATGACGATATAACGCATAGCGTTATATGGTAATACGTTATAACGTATAACGCTATGTACCATTACGATATAACGTAGAACGTTATGTAGCATTACGATATAACGTATAACGTTATATGGTAATACGTTATAACATATAACGTTATGTAGCATTACGATATAACGTATAACGTTATGTAGCATAACGATATAACGTATAACGTTATACAGTATTACGTTATAACGTATAACGTTATGTAGCATTACGATATAACGTATAACGTTATGTAGCATAACGATATAACGTATAACGTTATATAGTATTACGTTATAAGGTATAACGTTATGTAGCATTACGATATAACGTATAACGTTATGTAGCATTACGATATAACGTATAACGTTATGTAGTATTATGATATAACGTATAAGGTTATGTAGCATTACGAAATAACGTATAACGTTATGTAGCATTACGATATAACGTATAACGTTATATGGTAATACGATATAACGTATAACGTTATATGGTAATACGTTATAACGTATAACGTTATGTACCATTACGATATAACGTATAACGTTATGTAGCACTACGATATAACGTATAACGTTATATAGTATTACGTTATAACGTATAACGTTATATAGTATTACGTTATAACGTATAACGTTATGTATCATAACGATATAACGTATAACGTTATATAGTATTACGTTATAACGTATAACGTGATGTAGCATAACGATATAACGTATAACGTTATATAGAATTACGTTATAACGTATAACGTTATGCAGCATTACGATATAACGTTTAACGTTATGTAGCATAACGATATAACGTATAACATTATGTAGTATTATGATATAACGTATAAGGATTTGTAGCATTACGATATAACGTATAACGTTATGTAGCATTACGTTATAACGTATATCGTTATGGAGCATTATGATATAACGTATAACGTTATATAGTATTACGTTATAACGTATAACGTTATGTAGTATTACGTTATAACGTATAACGTTATGTGGCATAACGATATAACGTATAACGTTATATAGTATTACGTTATAACGTATAACGTTATATGGTAATACGTTATAACGTATAACGTTATGTACCATTACGATATAACGTATAACGTTATGTAGCACTACGATATAACGTATAACGTTATATACTATTACGTTATAACGTATAACGTTATATAGTATTACGTTATAACGTATAACGTTATGTAGCATAACGATATAACGTATAACGTTATATAGTATTACGTTATAACGTATAACGTGATGTAGCATAACGATATAACGTATAACGTTATATAGAATTACGTTATAACGTATAACGTTATGCAGCATTACGATATAACGTTTAACGTTATGTAGCATAACGATATAACGTATAACATTATGTAGTATTATGATATAACGTATAAGGATTTGTAGCATTACGATATAACGTATAACGTTATGTAGCATTACGTTATAACGTATAACGTTATGGAGCATTATGATATAGCGTATAACGTTATATAGTATTACGTTATAACGTATAACGTTATGTAGTATTACGTTATAACGTATAACGTTATGTAGCATAACGATATAACGTATAACGTTATATAGTATTACGTTATAACGTATAACGTTATGTAGCATTACGATATAACGTATAACGTTATGTAGCATAACGATATAACGTATAACGTTATATAGTATTACGTTATAACGTATAACGTTATGTTGCATTACGATATAACGTATAACGTTATGTAGCATAACGATATAACGCATAACGTTATATGGTAATACGTTATAACGTATAACGTTATGTACCATTACGATATAACGTATAACGTTATATGGTAATACGTTATAACGTACAACGTTATGTAGTATTACGTTATAGCATATAACGTTATGTAGTAATACGTTATAACGTATAACGTTATGTAGCATTACGATATAACGTATAACGTTATGTAGCATTACGATATAACGTATAACGTTATATGGTAATACTTTATAACGTATAACGTTATGTAGCATAACGATATAACGCATAACGTTATATGGTAATACGTTATAACGTATAACGCTATGTACCATTACGATATAACATATAACGTTATATGGTAATACGTTATAACGTACAACGTTATGTAGTATTACGTTATAACATATAACGTTATGTAGTAATACGTTATAATGTATAACGTTATGTAGCATTACGATATAACGTATAACGTTATGTAGCATTACGATATAACGTATAACGTTATATGGTAATACGTTATAACGTATAACGTTATGTAGCATAACGATATAACGCATAACGTTATATGGTAATACGTTATAACGTATAACGCTATGTACCATTACGATATAACGTATAACGTTATATGGTATGGCGTTATAACGTATAACGATATGTAGCATTACGATATAACGTATAACGTTATATGGTAATACGTTATAACGTACAACGTCATGTAGTATTACGTTATAACATATAACGTTATGTAGTAATACGTTATAACGTATAACGTTATGTAGCATTACGATATAACGTATAACGTTATATAGTATTACGTTATAACGTATAACGTTATGTAGCATTACGATATAACGTATAACGTTATGTAGCATAACGATATAACGCATAGCGTTATATGGTAATACGTTATAACGTATAACGTTATGTACCATTACGATATAACGTATGACGTTATATGGTAATACGTTATAACGTATAACGTTATGTAGCATTACGATATAACGCATAACTTTATATAGTATTACGTTATAACGTATAACGTTATGTAGCATTACGATATAACATATAACGTTATGTAGCATAACGATATAACGTATAACGTTATATAGTATTACGTTATAACGTATAACGTTATGTAGCATTACGATATAACGTATAACGTTATGTAGTATTATGATATAACGTATAAGGTTATGTAGCATTACGAAATAACGTATAACGTTATATGGTAATACTTTATAACGTATAACGTTATGTAGCATAACGATATAACGCATAACGTTATATGGTAATACGTTATAACGTATAACGCTATGTACCATTACGATATAACATATAACGTTATATGGTAATACGTTATAACGTACAACGTTATGTAGTATTACGTTATAACATATAACGTTATGTAGTAATACGTTATAATGTATAACGTTATGTAGCATTACGATATAACGTATAACGTTATGTAGCATAACGATATAACGCATAACGTTATATGGTAATACGTTATAACGTATAACGTTATGTACCATTACGATATAACGTATAACGTTATATGGTAATACGTTATAACGTACAACGTTATGTAGTATTACGTTATAGCATATAACGTTATGTAGTAATACGTTATAACGTATAACGTTATGTAGCATTACGATATAACGTATAACGTTATGTAGCATTACGATATAACGTATAACGTTATATGGTAATACTTTATAACGTATAACGTTATGTAGCATAACGATATAACGCATAACGTTATATGGTAATACGTTATAACGTATAACGCTATGTACCATTACGATATAACATATAACGTTATATGGTAATACGTTATAACGTACAACGTTATGTAGTATTACGTTATAACATATAACGTTATGTAGTAATACGTTATAATGTATAACGTTATGTAGCATTACGATATAACGTATAACGTTATGTAGCATTACGATATAACGTATAACGTTATATGGTAATACGTTATAACGTATAACGTTATGTAGCATAACGATATAACGCATAACGTTATATGGTAATACGTTATAACGTATAACGCTATGTACCATTACGATATAACGTATAACGTTATATGGTATGGCGTTATAACGTATAACGATATGTAGCATTACGATATAACGTATAACGTTATATGGTAATACGTTATAACGTACAACGTCATGTAGTATTACGTTATAACATATAACGTTATGTAGTAATACGTTATAACGTATAACGTTATGTAGCATTACGATATAACGTATAACGTTATATAGTATTACGTTATAACGTATAACGTTATGTAGCATTACGATATAACGTATAACGTTATGTAGCATAACGATATAACGCATAGCGTTATATGGTAATACGTTATAACGTATAACGTTATGTACCATTACGATATAACGTATGACGTTATATGGTAATACGTTATAACGTATAACGTTATATGGTAATACGTTATAACGTACAACGTCATGTAGTATTACGTTATAACATATAACGTTATGTAGTAATACGTTATAACGTATAACGTTATGTAGCATTACGATATAACGTATAACGTTATATAGTATTACGTTATAACGTATAACGTTATGTAGCATTACGATATAACGTATAACGTTATGTAGCATAACGATATAACGCATAGCGTTATATGGTAATACGTTATAACGTATAACGATATGTACCATTACGATATAACGTATGACGTTATATGGTAATACGTTATAACGTATAACGTTATGTAGCATTACGATATAACGCATAACTTTATATAGTATTACGTTATAACGTATAACGTTATGTAGCATTACGATATAACATATAATGTTATGTAGCATAACGATATAACGTATAACGTTATATAGTATTACGTTATAACGTATAACGTTATGTAGCATTACGATATAACGTATAACGTTATGTAGTATTATGATATAACGTATAAGGTTATGTAGCATTACGAAATAACGTATAACGTTATATAGTATTACGTTATAACGTATAACGTGATGTAGCATAACGATATAACGTATAACGTTATATAGAATTACGTTATAACGCATAACGTTATGCAGCATTACGATATAACGTTTAACGTTATGTAGCATAACGATATAACGTATAACATTATGTAGTATTATGATATAACGTATAAGGATTTGTAGCATTACGATTTAACGTATAACGTTATGTAGCATTACGATTTAACGTATAACGTTATATGGTAAAACGTTATAACGTATAACGTTATGTAGCATTACGATATAACGTATAACGTTATATAGAATTACGTTATAACGTATAACGTTATGCAGCATTACGATATAACGTTTAACGTTATGTAGCACTACGATATAACGTATAACGTTATATAGTATTACGTTATAACGTATAACGTTATATAGTATTACGTTATAACGTATAACGTTATATAGTATTACGTTATAACGTATAACGTTATGTATCATAACGATATAACGTATAACGTTATATAGTATTACGTTATAACGTATAACGTGATGTAGCATAACGATATAACGTATAACGTTATATAGTATTACGTTATAACGTATAACGTTATGTAGCATTACGATATAACATATAACGTTATGTAGCATAACGATATAACGTATAACGTTATATAGTATTACGTTATAACGTATAACGTTATGTAGCATTACGATATAACGTATAACGTTATGTAGCATTACGATATAACGTAAAACGTTATATAGTATTACGTTATAACGTATAACGTTATGTAGTATTACGTTATAACATATAACGTTATATAGTATTACGTTATAACGTATAACGTTATGGAGCATTATGATATAACGTATAACGTTATATAGTATTACGTTATAACGTATAACGTTATGTAGTATTACGTTATAACGTATAACGTTATGTAGCATAACGATATAACGTATAACGTTATATAGTATTACGTTATAACGTATAACGTCATGTAGCATTACGATATAACGTATAACGTTATGTAGAATTAAGATATAACGTATAACGTTATGTAGCATTACGATATAACGTATAACGTTATATGGTAATACGTTATAACGTATAACGTTATGTAACATTACGATATAACGTATAACGTTAATTAGCATTACGATATAACGTATAACGTTATATGGTAATACGTTATAATGTATAACGTTATGTAGCATTACGATATAACGTATAACGTTATGTAGCATAACGATATAACGCATAACGTTATATGGTAATACGTTATAACGTATAACGCTATGTACCATTACGATATAACGTATAACGTTATATGGTAATACGTTATAACGTATAACGATATGTAGCATTACGATATAACGTATAACGTTATGTAGCATAACGATATAACGTATAACGTTATACAGTATTACGTTATAACGTATAACGTTATATGGTAATACGTTATAACGTATAACCTTATGTACCATAACGATATAACGTATAACATTATGTAGTAATACGTTATAACGTACAACGTTATGTAGCGTTACGATATAACGTATAACGTTATGTAGCATTACGATATAACGTATAACGTTATGTGGTAATACGTTATAACGTATAACGTTATGTAGCATTTCGATATAACGTATAACACTATGTAGCATAACGATATAAGGTATAACGTTATATGGTAATACGTTATAACGTATAACCTTATGTACCATTACGATATAACGTATAACGTTTTATGGTAATACGTTATAACGTACAACGTTATGTAGCATAACGATATAACGTATAACGTTATATAGTATTACGCTATAACGTATAACGTTATGTAGCATTGCGATATAACGTATAACGTTATATAGTATTACGTTATAACGTATAACGTTATGTAGTATTACGTTATAACGTATAACATTACGTAGTAATACGTTATATCGTATAACCTTATGTAGCGTTACGATGTAACGTATGACGTTATGTAGCATTACGATATAACGTATAACGTTATATGGTAATACGTTATAACGTATAACGTCATGTAGTATTACGTTATAACATATAAAGTTATGTAGTAATACGTTATAATGTATAACGTTATGTAGCATTACGACATAACGTATAACGTTATGTAGCATTACGATATAACGTATAACGTTATATGGTAATACGTTATAACATATAACGTTATGTAGCATAACGATATAACGTATAACGTTATGTAGCATAACGATATAACGTATAACGTTATATAGTATTACGTTATAACGTATAACGTTATGTAGCATTACGTTATAACGTATAACCTTATGTAGCGTTACGATGTAACGTATAACGTTATGTAGCATAACGATATAACGTATAACGTTATATGGTAAAACGTTATAACGTATAACGTTATGTAGCATTACGATATAACGTATAACGTTATATAGTATTACGTTATAACGTATAACGTTATGTAGCATTACGATATAACATATAACGTTATGTAGCATAACGATATAACGTATAACGTTATATAGTATTACGTTATAACGTATAACGTTATGTAGCATTACGTTATAACGTATAACCTTATGTAGCGTTACGATGTAACGTATAACGTTATGTAGCATAACGATATAACGTATAACGTTATATAGTATTACGTTATAACATATAACGTTATATAGTATTACGTTATAACGTATAACGTTATGGAGCATTATGATATAACGTATAACGTTATATAGTATTACGTTATAACGTATAACGTTATGTAGTATTACGTTATAACGTATAACGTTATGTAGCATAACGATATAACGTATAACGTTATATACTATTACGTTATAACGTATAACGTTATGTAGCATTACGATATAACGTATAACGTTATGTAGCATTAAGATATAACGTATAACGTTATGTAGCATTACGATATAACGTATAACGTTATATGGTAATACGTTATAACGTATAACGTTATGTAGCATTACGATATAACGTATAACGTTATGTAGCATGACGATATAACGCATAGCGTTATATGGTAATACGTTATAACGTATAACGCTATGTACCATTACGATATAACGTAGAACGTTATGTAGCATTACGATATAACGTATAACGTTATATGGTAATACGTTATAACATATAACGTTATGTAGCATTACGATATAACGTATAACGTTATGTAGCATAACGATATAACGTATAACGTTATACAGTATTACGTTATAACGTATAACGTTATGTAGCATTACGATATAACGTATAACGTTATGTAGCATAACGATATAACGTATAACGTTATATAGTATTACGTTATAACGTATAACGTTATGTAGCATTACGATATAACGTATAACGTTATGTAGCATTACGATATAACGTATAACGTTATGTAGTATTATGATATAACGTATAAGGTTATGTAGCATTACGAAATAACGTATAACGTTATGTAGCATTACGATATAACGTATAACGTTATATGGTAATACGATATAACGTATAACGTTATATGGTAATACGTTATAACGTATAACGTTATGTACCATTACGATATAACGTATAACGTTATGTAGCACTACGATATAACGTATAACGTTATATAGTATTACGTTATAACGTATAACGTTATATAGTATTACGTTATAACGTATAACGTTATGTATCATAACGATATAACGTATAACGTTATATAGTATTACGTTATAACGTATAACGTGATGTAGCATAACGATATAACGTATAACGTTATATAGAATTACGTTATAACGTATAACGTTATGCAGCATTACGATATAACGTTTAACGTTATGTAGCATAACGATATAACGTATAACATTATGTAGTATTATGATATAACGTATAAGGATTTGTAGCATTACGATATAACGTATAACGTTATGTAGCATTACGTTATAACGTATATCGTTATGGAGCATTATGATATAACGTATAACGTTATATAGTATTACGTTATAACGTATAACGTTATGTAGTATTACGTTATAACGTATAACGTTATGTGGCATAACGATATAACGTATAACGTTATATAGTATTACGTTATAACGTATAACGTTATATGGTAATACGTTATAACGTATAACGTTATGTACCATTACGATATAACGTATAACGTTATGTAGCACTACGATATAACGTATAACGTTATATAGTATTACGTTATAACGTATAACGTTATATAGTATTACGTTATAACGTATAACGTTATGTAGCATAACGATATAACGTATAACGTTATATAGTATTACGTTATAACGTATAACGTGATGTAGCATAACGATATAACGTATAACGTTATATAGAATTACGTTATAACGTATAACGTTATGCAGCATTACGATATAACGTTTAACGTTATGTAGCATAACGATATAACGTATAACATTATGTAGTATTATGATATAACGTATAAGGATTTGTAGCATTACGATATAACGTATAACGTTATGTAGCATTACGTTATAACGTATAACGTTATGGAGCATTATGATATAGCGTATAACGTTATATAGTATTACGTTATAACGTATAACGTTATGTAGTATTACGTTATAACGTATAACGTTATGTAGCATAACGATATAACGTATAACGTTATATAGTATTACGTTATAACGTATAACGTTATGTAGCATTACGATATAACGTATAACGTTATGTAGCATAACGATATAACGTATAACGTTATATAGTATTACGTTATAACGTATAACGTTATGTTGCATTACGATATAACGTATAACGTTATGTAGCATAACGATATAACGCATAACGTTATATGGTAATACGTTATAACGTATAACGTTATGTACCATTACGATATAACGTATAACGTTATATGGTAATACGTTATAACGTACAACGTTATGTAGTATTACGTTATAGCATATAACGTTATGTAGTAATACGTTATAACGTATAACGTTATGTAGCATTACGATATAACGTATAACGTTATGTAGCATTACGATATAACGTATAACGTTATATGGTAATACTTTATAACGTATAACGTTATGTAGCATAACGATATAACGCATAACGTTATATGGTAATACGTTATAACGTATAACGCTATGTACCATTACGATATAACATATAACGTTATATGGTAATACGTTATAACGTACAACGTTATGTAGTATTACGTTATAACATATAACGTTATGTAGTAATACGTTATAATGTATAACGTTATGTAGCATTACGATATAACGTATAACGTTATGTAGCATTACGATATAACGTATAACGTTATATGGTAATACGTTATAACGTATAACGTTATGTAGCATAACGATATAACGCATAACGTTATATGGTAATACGTTATAACGTATAACGCTATGTACCATTACGATATAACGTATAACGTTATATGGTATGGCGTTATTACGTATAACGATATGTAGCATTACGATATAACGTATAACGTTATATGGTAATACGTTAT
The DNA here is from genome assembly GCA_936014575.1 of Bombus lapidarius. Taxonomy (NCBI): domain Eukaryota; kingdom Metazoa; phylum Arthropoda; class Insecta; order Hymenoptera; family Apidae; genus Bombus; species Bombus lapidarius. Next base: position 593,390 of record CAKXZU010000048.1, read on the forward strand.
AACGTACAACGTCATGTAGTATTACGTTATAACATATAACGTTATGTAGTAATACGTTATAACGTATAACGTTATGTAGCATTACGATATAACGTATAACGTTATATAGTATTACGTTATAACGTATAACGTTATGTAGCATTACGATATAACGTATAACGTTATGTAGCATAACGATATAACGCATAGCGTTATATGGTAATACGTTATAACGTATAACGTTATGTACCATTACGATATAACGTATGACGTTATATGGTAATACGTTATAACGTATAACGTTATGTAGCATTACGATATAACGCATAACTTTATATAGTATTACGTTATAACGTATAACGTTATGTAGCATTACGATATATCATATAACGTTATGTAGCATAACGATATAACGTATAACGTTATATAGTATTACGTTATAACGTATAACGTTATGTAGCATTACGATATAACGTATAACGTTATGTAGTATTATGATATAACGTATAAGGTTATGTAGCATTACGAAATAACGTATAACGTTATATGGTAATACTTTATAACGTATAACGTTATGTAGCATAACGATATAACGCATAACGTTATATGGTAATACGTTATAACGTATAACGCTATGTACCATTACGATATAACATATAACGTTATATGGTAATACGTTATAACGTACAACGTTATGTAGTATTACGTTATAACATATAACGTTATGTAGTAATACGATATAACGTATAACGTTATATGGTAATACTTTATAACGTATAACGTTATGTAGCATAACGATATAACGCATAACGTTATATGGTAATACGTTATAACGTATAACGTTATGTACCATTACGATATAACGTATAACGTTATATGGTAATACGTTATAACGTACAACGTTATGTAGTATTACGTTATAGCATATAACGTTATGTAGTAATACGTTATAACGTATAACGTTATGTAGCATTACGATATAACGTATAACGTTATGTAGCATTACGATATAACGTATAACGTTATATGGTAATACTTTATAACGTATAACGTTATGTAGCATAACGATATAACGCATAACGTTATATGGTAATACGTTATAACGTATAACGCTATGTACCATTACGATATAACATATAACGTTATATGGTAATACGTTATAACGTACAACGTTATGTAGTATTACGTTATAACATATAACGTTATGTAGTAATACGTTATAATGTATAACGTTATGTAGCATTACGATATAACGTATAACGTTATGTAGCATTACGATATAACGTATAACGTTATATGGTAATACGTTATAACGTATAACGTTATGTAGCATAACGATATAACGCATAACGTTATATGGTAATACGTTATAACGTATAACGCTATGTACCATTACGATATAACGTATAACGTTATATGGTATGGCGTTATAACGTATAACGATATGTAGCATTACGATATAACGTATAACGTTATATGGTAATACGTTATAACGTACAACGTCATGTAGTATTACGTTATAACATATAACGTTATGTAGTAATACGTTATAACGTATAACGTTATGTAGCATTACGATATAACGTATAACGTTATATAGTATTACGTTATAACGTATAACGTTATGTAGCATTACGATATAACGTATAACGTTATGTAGCATAACGATATAACGCATAGCGTTATATGGTAATACGTTATAACGTATAACGTTATGTACCATTACGATATAACGTATGACGTTATATGGTAATACGTTATAACGTATAACGTTATATGGTAATACGTTATAACGTACAACGTCATGTAGTATTACGTTATAACATATAACGTTATGTAGTAATACGTTATAACGTATAACGTTATGTAGCATTACGATATAACGTATAACGTTATATAGTATTACGTTATAACGTATAACGTTATGTAGCATTACGATATAACGTATAACGTTATGTAGCATAACGATATAACGCATAGCGTTATATGGTAATACGTTATAACGTATAACGTTATGTACCATTACGATATAACGTATGACGTTATATGGTAATACGTTATAACGTATAACGTTATGTAGCATTACGATATAACGCATAACTTTATATAGTATTACGTTATAACGTATAACGTTATGTAGCATTACGATATAACATATAACGTTATGTAGCATAACGATATAACGTATAACGTTATATAGTATTACGTTATAACGTATAACGTTATGTAGCATTACGATATAACGTATAACGTTATGTAGTATTATGATATAACGTATAAGGTTATGTAGCATTACGAAATAACGTATAACGTTATATAGTATTACGTTATAACGTATAACGTGATGTAGCATAACGATATAACGTATAACGTTATATAGAATTACGTTATAACGCATAACGTTATGCAGCATTACGATATAACGTTTAACGTTATGTAGCATAACGATATAACGTATAACATTATGTAGTATTATGATATAACGTATAAGGATTTGTAGCATTACGATTTAACGTATAACGTTATGTAGCATTACGATTTAACGTATAACGTTATATGGTAAAACGTTATAACGTATAACGTTATGTAGCATTACGATATAACGTATAACGTTATATAGAATTACGTTATAACGTATAACGTTATGCAGCATTACGATATAACGTTTAACGTTATGTAGCACTACGATATAACGTATAACGTTATATAGTATTACGTTATAACGTATAACGTTATATAGTATTACGTTATAACGTATAACGTTATGTATCATAACGATATAACGTATAACGTTATATAGTATTACGTTATAACGTATAACGTGATGTAGCATAACGATATAACGTATAACGTTATATAGTATTACGTTATAACGTATAACGTTATGTAGCATTACGATATAACATATAACGTTATGTAGCATAACGATATAACGTATAACGTTATATAGTATTACGTTATAACGTATAACGTTATGTAGCATTACGATATAACGTATAACGTTATGTAGCATTACGATATAACGTAAAACGTTATATAGTATTACGTTATAACGTATAACGTTATGTAGTATTACGTTATAACATATAACGTTATATAGTATTACGTTATAACGTATAACGTTATGGAGCATTATGATATAACGTATAACGTTATATAGTATTACGTTATAACGTATAACGTTATGTAGTATTACGTTATAACGTATAACGTTATGTAGCATAACGATATAACGTATAACGTTATATAGTATTACGTTATAACGTATAACGTCATGTAGCGTTACGATATAACGTATAACGTTATGTAGAATTAAGATATAACGTATAACGTTATGTAGCATTACGATATAACGTATAACGTTATATGGTAATACGTTATAACGTATAACGTTATGTAACATTACGATATAACGTATAACGTTAATTAGCATTACGATATAACGTATAACGTTATATGGTAATACGTTATAATGTATAACGTTATGTAGCATTACGATATAACGTATAACGTTATGTAGCATAACGATATAACGCATAACGTTATATGGTAATACGTTATAACGTATAACGCTATGTACCATTACGATATAACGTATAACGTTATATGGTAATACGTTATAACGTATAACGATATGTAGCATTACGATATAACGTATAACGTTATGTAGCATAACGATATAACGTATAACGTTATACAGTATTACGTTATAACGTATAACGTTATATGGTAATACGTTATAACGTATAACCTTATGTACCATTACGATATAACGTATAACATTATGTAGTAATACGTTATAACGTACAACGTTATGTAGCGTTACGATATAACGTATAACGTTATGTAGCATTACGATATAACGTATAACGTTATGTGGTAATACGTTATAACGTATAACGTTATGTAGCATTTCGATATAACGTATAACACTATGTAGCATAACGATATAACGTATAACGTTATATGGTAATACGTTATAACGTATAACCTTATGTACCATTACGATATAACGTATAACGTTTTATGGTAATACGTTATAACGTACAACGTTATGTAGCATAACGATATAACGTATAACGTTATATAGTATTACGCTATAACGTATAACGTTATGTAGCATTGCGATATAACGTATAACGTTATATAGTATTACGTTATAACGTATAACGTTATGTAGTATTACGTTATAACGTATAACATTACGTAGTAATACGTTATAACGTATAACCTTATGTAGCGTTACGATGTAACGTATGACGTTATGTAGCATTACGATATAACGTATAACGTTATATGGTAATACGTTATAACGTATAACGTCATGTAGTATTACGTTATAACATATAAAGTTATGTAGTAATACGTTATAATGTATAACGTTATGTAGCATTACGACATAACGTATAACGTTATGTAGCATTACGATATAACGTATAACGTTATATGGTAATACGTTATAACATATAACGTTATGTAGCATAACGATATAACGTATAACGTTATATAGTATTACGATATAACGTATAACATTATGTAGTAATACGTTATAACGTACAACGTTATGTAGCGTTACGATATAACGTATAACGTTATGTAGCATTACGATATAACGTATAACGTTATATGGTAATACGTTATAACGTACAACGTTATGTAGTATTACGTTATAACATATAACGTTATGTAGTAATACGTTATAACGTATAACGTTATGTAGCATTACGATATAACGTATATCGTTATGTAGCATTACGATATAACGTATAACGTTATATGGTAATACTTTATAACGTATAACGTTATGTAGCATAACGATATAACGCATAACGTTATATGGTAATACGTTATAACGTATAACGTTATGTACTATTACGATATAACATATAACGTTATATGGTAATACGTTATAACGTACAACGTTATGTAGTATTACGTTATAACATATAACGTTATGTAGTAATACGTTATAATGTATAACGTTATGTAGCATTACGATATAACGTATAACGTTATGTAGCATTACGATATAACGTATAACGTTATATGGTAATACGTTATAACGTATAACGTTATGTAGCATAACGATATAACGCATAACGTTATATGGTAATACGTTATAACGTATAACGCTATGTACCATTACGATATAACGTATAACGTTATATGGTATGGCGTTATAACGTATAACGATATGTAGCATTACGATATAACGTATAACGTTATATGGTAATACGTTATAACGTACAACGTCATGTAGTATTACGTTATAACATATAACGTTATGTAGTAATACGTTATAACGTATAACGTTATGTAGCATTACGATATAACGTATAACGTTATATAGTATTACGTTATAACGTATAACGTTATGTAGCATAACGATATAACGCATAACGTTATATGGTAATACGTTATAACGTATAACGCTATGTACCATTACGATATAACATATAACGTTATATGGTAATACGTTATAACGTACAACGTTATGTAGTATTACGTTATAACATATAACGTTATGTAGTAATACGTTATAACGTATAACGTTATGTAGCATTACGATATAACATATAACGTTATGTAGCATAACGATATAACGTATAACGTTATATAGTATTACGTTATAACGTATAACGTTATGTAGCATTACGATATAACGTATAACGTTATGTAGTATTATGATATAACGTATAAGGTTATGTAGCATTACGAAATAACGTATAACGTTATATAGTATTACGTTATAACGTATAACGTGATGTAGCATAACGATATAACGTATAACGTTATATAGAATTACGTTATAACGCATAACGTTATGCAGCATTACGATATAACGTTTAACGTTATGTAGCATAACGATATAACGTATAACATTATGTAGTATTATGATATAACGTATAAGGATTTGTAGCATTACGATTTAACGTATAACGTTATGTAGCATTACGATTTAACGTATAACGTTATATGGTAATACTTTATAACGTATAACGTTATGTAGCATAACGATATAACGCATAGCGTTATATGGTAATACGTTATAACGTATAACGCTATGTACCATTACGATATAACGTAGAAAGTTATGTAGCATTACGATATAACGTATAACGTTATATGGTAATACGTTATAACATATAACGTTATGTAGCATAACGATATAACGTATAACGTTATATAGTATTACGATATAACGTATAACATTATGTAGTAATACGTTATAACGTACAACGTTATGTAGCGTTACGATATAACGTATAACGTTATGTAGCATTACGATATAACGTATAACGTTATATGGTAATACGTTATAACGTACAACGTTATGTAGTATTACGTTATAACATATAACGTTATGTAGTAATACGTTATAACGTATAACGTTATGTAGCATTACGATATAACGTATAACGTTATGTAGCATTACGATATAACGTATAACGTTATATGGTAATACTTTATAACGTATAACGTTATGTAGCATAACGATATAACGCATAACGTTATATGGTAATACGTTATAACGTATAACGTTATGTACTATTACGATATAACATATAACGTTATATGGTAATACGTTATAACGTACAACGTTATGTAGTATTACGTTATAACATATAACGTTATGTAGTAATACGTTATAACGTATAACGTTATGTAGCATTACGATATAACGTATAACGTTATATAGTATTACGTTATAACGTATAACGTTATGTAGCATTACGATATAACGTATAACGTTATGTAGCATAACGATATAACGCATAGCGTTATATGGTAATACGTTATAACGTATAACGTTATGTACCATTACGATATAACGTATGACGTTATATGGTAATACGTTATAACGTATAACGTTATGTAGCATTACGATATAACGCATAACTTTATATAGTATTACGTTATAACGTATAACGTTATGTAGCATTACGATATAACATATAACGTTATGTAGCATAACGATATAACGTATAACGTTATATAGTATTACGTTATAACGTATAACGTTATGTAGCATTACGATATAACGTATAACGTTATGTAGTATTATGATATAACGTATAAGGTTATGTAGCATTACGAAATAACGTATAACGTTATATAGTATTACGTTATAACGTATAACGGATGTAGCATAACGATATAACGTATAACGTTATATAGAATTACGTTATAACGCATAACGTTATGCAGCATTACGATATAACGTTTAACGTTATGTAGCATAACGATATAACGTATAACATTATGTAGTATTATGATATAACGTATAAGGATTTGTAGCATTACGATTTAACGTATAACGTTATGTAGCATTACGATTTAACGTATAACGTTATATGGTAAAACGTTATAACGTATAACGTTATGTAGCATTACGATATAACGTATAACGTTATATAGAATTACGTTATAACGTATAACGTTATGCAGCATTACGATATAACGTTTAACGTTATGTAGCACTACGATATAACGTATAACGTTATATAGTATTACGTTATAACGTATAACGTTATATAGTATTACGTTATAACGTATAACGTTATGTATCATAACGATATAACGTATAACGTTATATAGTATTACGTTATAACGTATAACGTGATGTAGCATAACGATATAACGTATAACGTTATATAGTATTACGTTATAACGTATAACGTTATGTAGCATTACGATATAACATATAACGTTATGTAGCATAACGATATAACGTATAACGTTATATAGTATTACGTTATAACGTATAACGTTATGTAGCATTACGATATAACGTATAACGTTATGTAGCATTACGATATAACGTAAAACGTTATATAGTATTACGTTATAACGTATAACGTTATGTAGTATTACGTTATAACATATAACGTTATATAGTATTACGTTATAACGTATAACGTTATGGAGCATTATGATATAACGTATAACGTTATATAGTATTACGTTATAACGTATAACGTTATGTAGTATTACGTTATAACGTATAACGTCATGTAGCATTACGATATAACGTATAACGTTATGTAGCATTAAGATATAACGTATCACGTTATGTAGCATTACGATATAACGTATAACGTTATATGGTAATACGTTATAACGTATAACGTTATGTAGCATTACGATATAACGTATAACGTTATGTAGCATAACGATATAACGCATAGCGTTATATGGTAATACGTTATAACGTATAACGCTATGTACCATTACGATATAACGTAGAACGTTATGTAGCATTACGATATAACGTATAACGTTATATGGTAATACGTTATAACATATAACGTTATGTAGCATAACGATATAACGTATAACGTTATATAATATTACGTTATAACGTATAACGTTATGTAACATTACGATATAACGTATAACGTTAATTAGCATTACGATATAACGTATAACGTTATATGGTAATACGTTATAATGTATAACGTTATGTAGCATTACGATATAACGTATAACGTTATGTAGCATAACGATATAACGCATAACGTTATATGGTAATACGTTATAACGTATAACGCTATGTACCATTACGATATAACGTATAACGTTATATGGTAATACGTTATAACGTATAACGATATGTAGCATAACGATATAACGTATAACGTTATGTAGCATAACGATATAACGTATAACGTTATACAGTATTACGTTATAACGTATAACGTTATATGGTAATACGTTATAACGTATAACCTTATGTACCATTACGATATAACGTATAACATTATGTAGTAATACGTTATAACGTACAACGTTATGTAGCGTTACGATATAACGTATAACGTTATGTAGCATTACGATATAACGTATAACGTTATGTGGTAATACGTTATAACGTATAACGTTATGTAGCATTTCGATATAACGTATAACACTATGTAGCATAACGATATAACGTATAACGTTATATGGTAATACGTTATAACGTATAACCTTATGTACCATTACGATATAAAGTATAACGTTTTATGGTAATACGTTATAACGTACAACGTTATGTAGCATAACGATATAACGTATAACGTTATATAGTATTACGCTATAACGTATAACGTTATGTAGCATTGCGATATAACGTATAACGTTATATAGTATTACGTTATAACGTATAACGTTATGTAGTATTACGTTATAACGTATAACATTACGTAGTAATACGTTATAACGTATAACCTTATGTAGCGTTACGATGTAACGTATGACGTTATGTAGCATTACGATATAACGTATAACGATATATGGTAATACGTTATAACGTATAACGTCATGTAGTATTACGTTATAACATATAAAGTTATGTAGTAATACGTTATAATGTATAACGTTATGTAGCATTACGACATAACGTATAACGTTATTTAGCATTACGATATAACGTATAACGTTATATGGTAATACGTTATAACATATAACGTTATGTAGCATAACGATATAACGTATAACGTTATATAGTATTACGATATAACGTATAACATTATGTAGTAATACGTTATAACGTACAACGTTATGTAGCGTTACGATATAACGTATAACGTTATGTAGCATTACGATATAACGTATAACGTTATATGGTAATACGTTATAACGTACAACGTTATGTAGTATTACGTTATAACATATAACGTTATGTAGTAATACGTTATAACGTATAACGTTATGTAGCATTACGATATAACGTATAACGTTATGTAGCATTACGATATAACGTATAACGTTATATGGTAATACTTTATAACGTATAACGTTATGTAGCATAACGATATAACGCATAACGTTATATGGTAATACGTTATAACGTATAACGTTATGTACTATTACGATATAACATATAACGTTATATGGTAATACGTTATAACGTACAACGTTATGTAGTATTACGTTATAACATATAACGTTATGTAGTAATACGTTATAATGTATAACGTTATGTAGCATTACGATATAACGTATAACGTTATGTAGCATTACGATATAACGTATAACGTTATATGGTAATACGTTATAACGTATAACGTTATGTAGCATAACGATATAACGCATAACGTTATATGGTAATACGTTATAACGTATAACGCTATGTACCATTACGATATAACGTATAACGTTATATGGTATGGCGTTATAACGTATAACGATATGTAGCATTACGATATAACGTATAACGTTATATGGTAATACGTTATAACGTACAACGTCATGTAGTATTACGTTATAACATATAACGTTATGTAGTAATACGTTATAACGTATAACGTTATGTAGCATTACGATATAACGTATAACGTTATATAGTATTACGTTATAACGTATAACGTTATGTAGCATTACGATATAACGTATAACGTTATGTAGCATAACGATATAACGCATAGCGTTATATGGTAATACGTTATAACGTATAACGTTATGTACCATTACGATATAACGTATGACGTTATATGGTAATACGTTATAACGTATAACGTTATGTAGCATTAGGATATAACGCATAACTTTATATAGTATTACGTTATAACGTATAACGTTATGTAGCATTACGATATAACATATAACGTTATGTAGCATAACGATATAACGTATAACGTTATATAGTATTACGTTATAACGTATAACGTTATGTAGCATTACGATATAACGTATAACGTTATGTAGTATTATGATATAACGTATAAGGTTATGTAGCATTACGAAATAACGTATAACGTTATATAGTATTACGTTATAACGTATAACGTGATGTAGCATAACGATATAACGTATAACGTTATATAGAATTACGTTATAACGCATAACGTTATGCAGCATTACGATATAACGTTTAACGTTATGTAGCATAACGATATAACGTATAACATTATGTAGTATTATGATATAACGTATAAGGATTTGTAGCATTACGATTTAACGTATAACGTTATGTAGCATTACGATTTAACGTATAACGTTATATGGTAATACTTTATAACGTATAACGTTATGTAGCATAACGATATAACGCATAGCGTTATATGGTAATACGTTATAACGTATAACGCTATGTACCATTACGATATAACGTAGAAAGTTATGTAGCATTACGATATAACGTATAACGTTATATGGTAATACGTTATAACATATAACGTTATGTAGCATAACGATATAACGTATAACGTTATATAGTATTACGATATAACGTATAACATTATGTAGTAATACGTTATAACGTACAACGTTATGTAGCGTTACGATATAACGTATAACGTTATGTAGCATTACGATATAACGTATAACGTTATATGGTAATACGTTATAACGTACAACGTTATGTAGTATTACGTTATAACATATAACGTTATGTAGTAATACGTTATAACGTATAACGTTATGTAGCATTACGATATAACGTATAACGTTATGTAGCATTACGATATAACGTATAACGTTATATGGTAATACTTTATAACGTATAACGTTATGTAGCATAACGATATAACGCATAACGTTATATGGTAATACGTTATAACGTATAACGTTATGTACTATTACGATATAACATATAACGTTATATGGTAATACGTTATAACGTACAACGTTATGTAGTATTACGTTATAACATATAACGTTATGTAGTAATACGTTATAATGTATAACGTTATGTAGCATTACGATATAACGTATAACGTTATGTAGCATTACGATATAACGTATAACGTTATATGGTAATACGTTATAACGTATAACGTTATGTAGCATAACGATATAACGCATAACGTTATATGGTAATACGTTATAACGTATAACGCTATGTACCATTACGATATAACGTATAACGTTATATGGTATGGCGTTATAACGTATAACGATATGTAGCATTACGATATAACGTATAACGTTATATGGTAATACGTTATAACGTACAACGTCATGTAGTATTACGTTATAACATATAACGTTATGTAGTAATACGTTATAACGTATAACGTTATGTAGCATTACGATATAACGTATAACGTTATATAGTATTACGTTATAACGTATAACGTTATGTAGCATTACGATATAACGTATAACGTTATGTAGCATAACGATATAACGCATAGCGTTATATGGTAATACGTTATAACGTATAACGTTATGTACCATTACGATATAACGTATGACGTTATATGGTAATACGTTATAACGTATAACGTTATGTAGCATTACGATATACCGCATAACTTTATATAGTATTACGTTATAACGTATAACGTTATGTAGCATTACGATATAACATATAACGTTATGTAGCATAACGATATAACGTATAACGTTATATAGTATTACGTTATAACGTATAACGTTATGTAGCATTACGATATAACGTATAACGTTATGTAGTATTATGATATAACGTATAAGGTTATGTAGCATTACGAAATAACGTATAACGTTATATAGTATTACGTTATAACGTATAACGTGATGTAGCATAACGATATAACGTATAACGTTATATAGAATTACGTTATAACGCATAACGTTATGCAGCATTACGATATAACGTTTAACGTTATGTAGCATAACGATATAACGTATAACATTATGTAGTATTATGATATAACGTATAAGGATTTGTAGCATTACGATTTAACGTATAACGTTATGTAGCATTACGGTTTAACGTATAACGTTATATGGTAAAACGTTCTAACGTATAACGTTATGTAGCATTACGATATAACGTATAACGTTATATAGTATTACGTTATAACGTATAACGTTATGTAGCATTACGATATAACATATAACGTTATGTAGCATAACGATATAACGTATAACGTTATATAGTATTACGTTATAACGTATAACGTTATGTAGCATTACGATATAACGTATAACGTTATGTAGCATTACGATATAACGTAAAACGTTATATAGTATTACGTTATAACGTATAACGTTATGTAGTATTACGTTATAACATATAACGTTATATAGTATTACGTTATAACGTATAACGTTATGGAGCATTATGATATAACGTATAACGTTATATAGTATTACGTTATAACGTATAACGTTATGTAGTATTACGTTATAACGTATAACGTTATGTAGCATAACGATATAACGTATAACGTTATGTAGCATTACGATATAACGTATAAAGTTATATGGTAATACGTTATAACGTATAACGTTATGTAGGCTTACGATATAACGTATAACGTTATGTATTATTACGTTATAACGTATATCGTTATGTAGTATTACGTTATAACATATAACGTTATGTAGTATTACGTTATAACGTATAACGTTATGTAGCATTACGATAAAACGTATGACGTTATGTAGCATAACGATATAAAGTATAACGTTATGTGGCATTACGACATAGCGTATAACGTTATATGGCAATACGATATAACGTATAACGTTATGTAGTGTTACGTTATAACGTATAACGTTATGTAGCATTACGTCATAACGTATGACGTTATATGGTACTACGTTATAACGCATAACGTTATACGGTGATGCTTAATAACGTATAAAGTTATGTAGCATTACGATATAACGTATAACGTTATGTAGCATTACGATATAACATATAACGTTATATGGAAATACGATATAACGTATAACGTTATGTAGTGTTACGTTATAACGTATAACGTTATGTAGCATTACGATATTACGTATGACGTTATATGGTAATACGTTACAACGTATAACGTTATGTAGCATTACGATATTAGGTATAACGTTATATAGTATTACGTTATAACGTATAACGTTATGTAGCATTACGTCATAACGTATGACGTTATATGGTAATACGCTATAACGTATAACGTTATATGGTGATGCTTAATAACGTATAACGTTATATGGTAATACGTTATAACGTATAACGTTATGTAGGATTACGATATAACGTATAACGTTATGTAGTATTACGATATAACGTATAACGTTATATAGTATTACGTTATAACGTATATCGTTATGTAGCATTACGTCATAACGTATGACGTTATATGGTAATACGCTATAACGTATAACGTTATATGGTGATGCTTAATAACGTATAACGTTATATGGTAATACGTTATAACGTATAACGTTATGTAGGATTACGATATAACGTATAACGTTATGTAGTATTACGATATAACGTATAACGTTATATAGTATTACGTTATAACGTATATCGTTATGTAGCATTGCGATATAACGTATAACGTTATGTAGCATTACGGTATAACGTATAACTTTATATGGTAATATGTTATAACGTATAACGTTATGTAGCATTGCGATATAACGTATAACGTTATGTAGCATTACGATATAACGTATAACGTGATGTAGCATTACGATATAACGTGTAACGTTATATGGTAATATGTTATAACCTATAACGTTATGTAGCATTACGATATAACGTATAACGTTATGTGGCATGGCGGTATAACGTATAACGTTATATGGTAATACGTTATAACGAATAACGTTATATGGTAATACGTTATAACGTATAAAGTTATGTAGCATTGCGATATAACGTATAACGTTATGTAGCATTACGATATAACGTATAACGTGATGTAGCATTACGATATAACGTGTAACGTTATATGGTAATATGTTATAACCTATAACGTTATGTAGCATTACGATATAACGTATAACGTTATGTGGCATTGCGGTATAACGTATAACGTTATATGGTAATACGTTATAACGAATAACGTTATATGGTAATACGTTATAACGTATAAAGTTATGTAGCATTGCGATATAACGTATAACGTTATGTAGCATTACGATATAACGTATAACGTGATGTAGCATTACGATATAACGTGTAACGTTATATGGTAATATGTTATAACCTATAACGTTATGTAGCATTACGATATAACGTATAACGGTATGTAGCATTACGATATAACGTATGACGTTATATGGTAATACGTTATAACGTATAAAGTTATGTAGCATTGCGATATAACGTATAACGTTATGTAGCATTACGATATAACGTATAACGTGATGTAGC
Organism: Bombus lapidarius; assembly: GCA_936014575.1. Classification (NCBI taxonomy): domain Eukaryota; kingdom Metazoa; phylum Arthropoda; class Insecta; order Hymenoptera; family Apidae; genus Bombus; species Bombus lapidarius. Next base: position 608,439 of record CAKXZU010000048.1, read on the forward strand.
ATTACGATATAACGTGTAACGTTATATGGTAATATGTTATAACCTATAACGTTATGTAGCATTACGATATAACGTATAACGTTATGTGGCATTGCGGTATAACGTATAACGTTATATGGTAATACGTTATAACGAATAACGTTATATGGTAATACGTTATAACGTATAAAGTTATGTAGCATTGCGATATAACGTATAACGTTATGTAGCATTACGATATAACGTATAACGTGATGTAGCATTACGATATAACGTGTAACGTTATATGGTAATATGTTATAACCTATAACGTTATGTAGCATTACGATATAACGTATAACGTTATGTGGCATTGCGGTATAACGTATAACGTTATATGGTAATACGTTATAACGAATAACGTTATATGGTAATACGTTATAACGTATAAAGTTATGTAGCATTGCGATATAACGTATAACGTTATGTAGCATTACGATATAACGTATAACGTGATGTAGCATTACGATATAACGTGTAACGTTATATGGTAATATGTTATAACCTATAACGTTATGTAGCATTACGATATAACGTATAACGTTATGTGGCATTGCGGTATAACGTATAACGTTATATGGTAATACGTTATAACGAATAACGTTATATGGTAATACGTTATAACGTATAAAGTTATGTAGCATTGCGATATAACGTATAACGTTATGTAGCATTACGATATAACGTATAACGTGATGTAGCATTACGATATAACGTGTAACGTTATATGGTAATATGTTATAACCTATAACGTTATGTAGCATTACGATATAACGTATAACGGTATGTAGCATTACGATATAACGTATGACGTTATATGGTAATACGTTATAACGTATAAAGTTATGTAGCATTGCGATATAACGTATAACGTTATGTAGCATTACGATATAACGTATAACGTTATGTATCAATGCGATATAACGTATAACGTTATATGGTAATACGTTATTACGTATTACGTTATGTAGCATTACGATATAACGTATAACGTTATGTAGCATAACGATATAACGTATAACGTTATACAGTATTACGTTATAACGTATAACGTTATGTAGCATTACGATATAACGTATAACGATATGTAGCATAACGATATAACGTATAACGTTATATAGTATTACGTTATAACGTATATCGTTATGTAGTATTACGGTATAACGTATAACGTTTTGTAGTATTACGATATTACGTATAATAGTATGTAGCATTACGACAAAACGTATGACGTTATATGGTAATACGTTATAACGTATAACGTTATGTAGTGTTATGTTAAAACGTATAACTTTATGTAGCATTGCGATATAACGTATAACGTTATATGGTAATACGTTATAACGTATAACGTTATGTGACATTACGATATAACGTATAACGCTATGTAGCATTACGTTATAACGTATAACGTTATGTACCATTACGATATACCGTATAACGTTATGTAGTGTTACGTTAAAACGTATAACTTTATGTAGCATTACGATATAACGTATAACGTTATGTAGCATTACGATATAACGTATAACGTTATGTAGTATTACGATATAACGTATAACGTTATGTAGTATTACGTTATAACGTATAACGTTATGTACCATTACGATATAACGTATAACGTTATACGGTAATACGTTATAACGAATTACGAAATATAGTATTACGTCATAACGTATGACGTTATATGGTAATACGTTATAACGTATAACGTTATGTAGCATTACGATATAACGTATAACGTTATGTAGCATTACGATATAACGTATAACGTTATATGGTAATACGTTATAACCTATAACGTTATGTAGCATTACGATATAACGTATAACGTTATGTATCAATGCGATATAACGTATAACGTTATATGGTAATACGTTATTACGTATTACGTTATGTAGCATTACGATATAACGTATAACGTTATGTAGCATAACGATATAACGTATAACGTTATACAGTATTACGTTATAACGTATAACGTTATGTAGCATTACGATATAACGTATAACGATATGTAGCATAACGATATAACGTATAACGTTATATAGTATTACGTTATAACGTATATCGTTATGTAGTATTACGGTATAACGTATAACGTTTTGTAGTATTACGATATTACGTATAATAGTATGTAGCATTACGACAAAACGTATGACGTTATATGGTAATACGTTATAACGTATAACGTTATGTAGTGTTATGTTAAAACGTATAACTTTATGTAGCATTGCGATATAACGTATAACGTTATATGATAATACGTTATAACGTATAACGTTATGTGACATTACGATATAACGTATAACGCTATGTAGCATTACGTTATAACGTATAACGTTATGTACCATTACGATATACCGTATAACGTTATGTAGTGTTACGTTAAAACGTATAACTTTATGTAGCATTACGATATAACGTATAACGTTATGTAGCATTACGATATAACGTATAACGTTATGTAGTATTACGTTATAACGTATAACGTTATGTAGCATTACGATATAACGTATAACGTTATGTAGAATTACGATATAACGTATGACGTTATATGGTAATACGATATAACGTATAACGTTATGTAGCATTACGATATAACGTATAACGTTATGTAGCATAAGGATATAACGATTAACGTTTTGTAGCATTACGATGTAACGTATAACGTTATGTAGCATAACGATATAACTTATAACGTTATATAGTGTTACGTTATACCGTATAACGTTATGTAGTGTTATGTTAAAACGTATAACTTTATGTAGCATTGCGATATAACGTATAACGTTATATGGTAATACGTTATAACGTATAACGTTATGTGACATTACGATATAACGTATAACGCTATGTAGCATTACGTTATAACGTATAACGTTATGTACCATTACGATATACCGTATAACGTTATGTAGTGTTACGTTAAAACGTATAACTTTATGTAGCATTACGATATAACGTATAACGTTATGTAGCATTACGATATAACGTATAACGTTATGTAGTATTACGTTATAACGTATAACGTTATGTAGCATTACGATATAACGTATAACGTTATGTAGAATTACGATATAACGTATGACGTTATATGGTAATACGATATAACGTATAACGTTATGTAGCATTACGATATAGCGTATAACGTTATGTAGCATTACGATATAACGTATAACGTTATGTAGCATTACGATATAACGTATTACGTTATATGGTAATACGTTATAACGTATAACGTTATATGGTGATACTTAACAACGTATAACGTTATGTACCATTACGATATACCGTATAACGTTATGTAGTGTTACGTTAAAACGTATAACTTTATGTAGCATTACGATATAACGTATAACGTTATATGGTAATACGTTATAACGTATAACGTTATGTATCATTACGATATAACGTATTACGTTATATGGTAATACGTAATAACGTATAACGTTATGTAGCATTACGATATAACGTATAACGTTATATGGTAATACGTTATAACGTATAACGTTATATGGTAATACGTAATAACGTATAACGTTATGTAGCATAACGATATAACGTATAACGTTATATAGTATTACGTTATAAGGTATAACGTTATATAGCATTCCGATATAACGTATAACGTTATATGGTAATATGTTATAACCTATAACGTTATGTAGCAGTACGATATAACGTATAACGTTATGTAGCTTTACGATATAACGTATAACGTTATGTAGTATTACGTTATAACGTATAACGTTATGTACCATTACGATATAACGTATAACGTTATGTACCATTACGATATAACGTATGACGTTATATGGCAATATGTTATAACGTATAACGTTATGAAGTGCTACGTTATAACGTATAACGTTATGTAGCATTACCATAAAACGTATAACGTTATGTAGCATAACGATATAACGTATAACGTTATGTGGCATTACGATATAACATATGACGTTATGTAGCATTACGTCATAACGTATGATGTTACATGGTAATACGTTATAACGTATAACGTTATGTGGCATTACGATATAACGTATAACGCTATGTAGCATTACGTCATAACGTATGACGTTATATGTTAATACGTTATAACGTATAACGTTATATGGTGATACTTAATAACGTATAACGTTATATGGTGATACTTAATAACGTATAACGTTATGTAGCAATACGATATAACGTATAACATTATGTAGCATTACGATAAAACGTATAACGTTATGTAGCATAACGACATAACGTATAACGTTATGTGGCATTACGATATAACGTATAGCGATATGTAGCATTACGATATAACGTATGACGTTATGTAGCATTACGTCATAACGTATGACGTTATATGGTAATACGTTATAACGTATAACGTTATATGGTGATACTTAATAACGTATAACGTTATGTAGCAATACGATATAACGTATAACGTTATGTAGCATTACGATATAACGTATAACGTTATGTAGTATTACGTTATAACGTATAACGTTATGTAGTATTACGATATAACGTATTACGTTACATGGTAATACGTTATGACGCATAACGTTATGTATCATTACGATGTATCGTATACCGTTATATGGTAATACGTTATAACGTATAACGTTATATGGTAATACGTAATAACGTATAACGTTATGTAGCATTACGATATAACGTATAACGTTTTGTGGAAATACGATATAACGTATAACGTTATATAGTATTACGTTATAACGTATATCGTTATGTAGTATTGCGTTATAACGTATAACGTTTTGTAGTATTACAATATAACGTATACCATAATGTAGCATTACGATATAACGTATGACGTTATATGGTAATACGTTATAACGTATATCATTATGTAGTATTACGATATAACGTATAACGATATATAATATTACGTTATAACATAAATTTATGTAGCATTACGATATAACGTATAACGTTATATGGTAATACGTTATAGCGTATAACGTTATATGGTAATACGTTATAACGTATAACGTTATGTAGCATTACGATATAACGTATAACGTTATGTAGCATAACGATATAACGTATAACGTTATGTAGCATTACGATATAACGTGTAACGTTATGTAGCATCAAGATATAACGTATAACGTTATATGGTGATACTTAATAACGTATAACGTTATGTAGCAATACGATATAACGTATAACGATATGTAGCATTACGATATAACATATAACGTTATATGGAAATACGATATAACGTATAACGTTATGAAGTGTTACGTTATAACGTATAACGTTATGTAGCATTACGATACAACGTATAACGTTATGTAGCATAACCATATAACGTATAACGTTATGTGGCATTACGATATAACGTATAACGTTATGTAGCATTACGATATAACGTATGACGTTATGTAGCATTACGTCATAACGTATAACGTTATGTAGCATTACGATATAACGTATAACGTTATGTAGCATTACGATATAACGTATAACGTTATGTAGTATTACGTTATAACGTATAACGTTATGTAGTATTACGTTATAACGTATAACGTTATGTAGCATTACGATATAACGTATAACGTTATGTAGAATTACGATATAACGTATGACGTTATATGGTAATACGATATAACGTATAACGTTATGTAGCATTACGATATAGCGTATAACGTTATGTAGAATTACGATATAACGTATGACGTTATATGGTAATACGATATAACGTATAACGTTATGTAGCATTACGATATAGCGTATAACGTTATGTAGCATTACGATATAACGTATAACGTTATGTAGCATTACGATATAACGTATGACGTTATATGGTAATACGTTATAACGTATAACGTTATATGGTGATACTTAATAACGTATAACGTTATGTACCATTACGATATACCGTATAACGTTATGTAGTGTTACGTTAAAACGTATAACTTTATGTAGCATTACGATATAACGTATAACGTTATATGGTAATACGTTATAACGTATAACGTTATGTATCATTACGATATAACGTATTACGTTATATGGTAATACGTTATGACGTATAACGTTATGTATCATTACGATGTATCGTATACCGTTATATGGTAATACGTTATAACGTATAACGTTATATGGTAATACGTAATAACGTATAACGTTATGTAGCATTACGATATAACGTATAACGTTTTGTGGAAATACGATATAACGTATAACGTTATGTAGTGTTACGTTATAACGTATAACGTTATGTGGCATTACGATATAACGTATAACGTTATGTAGCATTACGATATAACGTATGACGTTGTATGGTAATACGTTATAACGTATAACGTTATATGGTGATACTTAATAACGTATAACGTTATGTAGCAATACGAAATAACGTATGACGTTATGTACCATTACGTCATAACGTATGACGTTATATGGTAATACGTTATAACGTATAGCGTTATGTAGCATTACGATATAACGTAAAGAGTTATGTAGCATTACGATATAACGTATGACGTTGTATGGTAATACGTTATAACGTATAACGTTATGTTGCATTACGATATAACGTATAACGTTATGTAGTATTACGTTATAACATATAACGTTATGTACCATTACGATATAACGCATAACGTTATATGGTAATACGTTATAACGTATAATGTTATGTACCATTACGATATAACGTATAACGTTATATGGTAATACGTTATAACGTATAACGTTATGTAGCATTACGATGTAACGTACAACGTTATGTAGCATTACGATATAACGTATAACGGTATGTAGCATAAGGATATAACGTTTAACGTTTTGTAGTATTACGATGTAACGTATAACGTTATGTAGCATAACGATATAACTTATAACGTTATAACGTATAACGTTATGTAGCATTACGATATATCGTATAACGTTATATGGTAATACGTTATAACGTATAACGTTATGTATCATTACGATATAACGTAATACGTTATATGGTAATACGTTATGACGTATAACGTTATGTATCATTTCGATATATCGTATAACGTTATATGGTAATACGTTATAACGTATAACGTTATATGGTAATACGAAATAACGTATAACGTTATGTAGCATTACGATATAACGTATAACGTTTTGTGGAAATACGATATAACGTATAACGTTATGTAGTGTTACGTTATAACGTATAACGTTATGTAGCAGTACGATATAACGTTTAACGTTATGTAGCATAACGATATAACGTATAACGTTATATAGTATTACGTTATAAGGTATAACGTTATATAGCATTCCGATATAACGTATAACGTTATATGGTAATATGTTATAACCTATAACGTTATGTGGCAGTACGATATAACGTATAACGTTATGTAGCATTACGATATAACGTATAACGTTATGTAGTATTATGTTATAACGTATAACGTTATGTACCATTACGATATAACGTATAACGTTATGTACCATTACGATATAACGTATGACGTTATATGGCAATATGTTATAACGTATAACGTTATGAAGTGCTACGTTATAACGTATAACGTTATGCAGCATTACCATAAAACGTATAACGTTATGTAGCATAACGATATAACGTATAACGTTATGTGGCATTACGATATAACATATGACGTTATGTAGCATTACGTCGTAACGTATGATGTTACATGGTAATACGTTATAACGTATAACGTTATGTGGCATTACGATATAACGTATAACGCTATGTAGCATTACGTCATAACGTATGACGTTATATGTTAATACGTTATAACGTATAACGTTATATGGTGATACTTAATAACGTATAACGTTATATGGTGATACTTAATAACGTATAACGTTATGTAGCAATACGATATAACGTATAACATTATGTAGCATTACGATAAAACGTATAACGTTATGTAGCATAACGACATAACGTATAACGTTATGTGGCATTACGATATAACGTATAGCGTTATGTAGCATTACGATATAACGTATGACGTTATGTAGCATTACGTCATAACGTATGACGTTATATGGTAATACGTTATAACGTATAACGTTATATGGTGATACTTAATAACGTATAACGTTATGTAGCAATACGATATAACGTATAACGTTATGTAGCATTACGATATAACGTATAACGTTATGTAGCATAACGATATAACGTTTAACGTTTTGTAGCATTACGGTATAACGTATAACGTTATGTAGCATAACGATATAACGTATAACGTTATATAGTATTACGTTATAACATATAACGTTATGTAGCATTACGATATAACGTATAACGTTATATGGTAATACGCTATAACGTATAACGTTATGTATCATTACGATATAACGTATTACGTTACATGGTAATACGTTATGACGCATAACGTTATGTATCATTACGATGTATCGTATACCGTTATATGGTAATACGTTATAACGTATAACGTTATATGGTAATACGTAATAACGTATAACGTTATGTAGCATTACGATATAACGTATAACGTTTTGTGGAAATACGATATAACGTATAACGTTATAACGTATAACGTTTTGTAGTATTACGATATAACGTATAACATAATGTAGCATTACGATATAACGTATGACGTTATATGGTAATACGTTATAACGTATATCGTTATGTAGTATTACGATATAACGTATAACGATATATAATATTACGTTATAACATAAATTTATGTAGCATTACGATATAACGTATAACGTTATATGGTAATACGTTATAGCGTATAACGTTATATGGTAATACGTTATAACGTATAACGTTATGTAGCATTACGATATAACGTATAACGTTATGTAGCATAACGATATAACGTATAACGTTATGTAGCATTACGATATAACGTGTAACGTTATGTAGCATCAAGATACAACGTATAACGTTATATGGTGATACTTAATAACGTATAACGTTATGTAGCAATACGATATAACGTATAACGATATGTAGCATTACGATATAACATATAACGTTATATGGAAATACGATATAACGTATAACGTTATGAAGTGTTACGTTATAACATATAACGTTATGTAGCATTACGATACAACGTATAACGTTATGTAGCATAACCATATAACGTATAACGTTATGTGGCATTACGATATAACGTATAACGTTATGTAGCATTACGATATAACGTATGACGTTATGTAGCATTACGTCATAACGTATAACGTTATATGGTAATACGTTATAACGTATAACGTTATGTAGTGTTACGTTAAAACGTATAACGTTATGTACCATTACGATATAACGTATAACGTTATGTAGGATTACGATATACCGTATGACGTTATGTAGCATTACGTCATAACGTATGATGTTATATGGTAATACGTTATAACGTATAACGTTATGTGGCATTACGATATAACGTATAACGCTATGTAGCATTACGTTATAACGTATAACGTTATGTACCATTACGATATAACGTATAACGTTATATGGTAATACGTTATAACGTATAACGTTATGTAGTGTTACGTTAAAACGTATAACGTTATGTACCATTACGATATAACGTATAACGTTGTGTAGCATTACGATATAACGTATGACGTTATGTAGCATTACGTCATAACGTATGATGTTATATGGTAATACGTTATAACGTATAACGTTATGTGGCATTACGATATAACGTATAACGCTATGTAGTGTTACGTTATAACGTATAACGTTATGTAGCATTACGACATAACGTATAACGTTATGTAGCATAACGATATAACGTACAACGTTATATAGTATTACGCTATAACGTATATCCTTATGTAGCATTACGATATAACGTATAACGTTATGTAGCATAACGATATAACGTATAACGTTATATAGTATTTCGTTATAACGTATATCATTATGTAGTATTACGTTATAACTTATAACGTTTTATAGTATTGCGATATAACGTATAACATTATGTAGCATTACGATATAACGTATGACGTTATATGGTAATACGTTAAAACGTATAACGTTATGTAGCATTACGATATAACGTATAACGTTATGAAGTGTTACGTTATAACGTATAACGTTATGTAGCATTACGATAAAACGTATAACGTTATGTAGCATAACCATATAACGTATAACGTTATGTGGCATTACGATATAACGTATAACGTTATGTAGCATTACGATATAACGTATAACGTTATATGGTAATACGTTATAACGTATAACGTTATGTATCATTACGATATAACGAAATACGTTATATGGTAATACGTTATGACGTATAACGTTATGTATCATTACGATATATCGTATAACGTTATATGGTAATACGTTATAACGTATAACGTTATATGGTAATACGTAATAACGTATAACGTTATGTAGTATTACGTTATAACGTATAACGTTATGTACCATTACGATATAACGTATGACGTTATGTAGCATTACCATAAAACGTATAACGTTATGTAGCATTACGATATAACGTATAACGTTATGTAGCATTACGATATAACGTATAACGTTATGTACCATTACGATATAACGTATGACGTTATGTAGCATTACCATAAAACGTATAACGTTATGTAGCATTACGATATAACGTATAACGTTATGTAGCATTACGATATAACGTATAACGTTATGTAGTATTACGTTATAACGTATAACGTTATGTAGCATTACGTCATAACGTATGATGTTATATGGTCATACGTTATAACGTACAACGTTATGTGGCATTACAATATAACGTATAACGCTATGTTGCATTACGTTAAAACGTATAACGTTATGTAGCATTACGATATAACGTATAACGTTATGTAGCATTACGATATAACGTATAACGTTATGTAGTATTACGTTATAACGTATAACGTTATGTACCATTACGATATAACGTATGACGTTATGTAGCATTACCATAAAACGTTTAACGTTATGTAGCATTACCATAAAACGTATAACGTTATGTGGCATTACGATATAACGTATAACGTTATGTAGCATTACGATATAACGTATGACGTTATGTAGCATTACGTCATAACGTATGATGTTATATGGTCATACGTTATAACGTACAACGTTATGTGGCATTACAATATAACGTATAACGCTATGTTGCATTACGTTATAACGTATAACGTTATGTACCATTACGATATAACGTATAACGTTATATGGTAATACGTTATAACGTATAACGTTATGTAGTGTTACGTTAAAACGTAGAACGTTATATAGCATTACGATATAACGTATAACGTTATGTAGCATTACGATATAACGTATAACGTTATGTGGTATTACGTTATAACGTATAACGTTATGTACCGTTACGATACAACGTATAACATTATGTACCATTACGATATAACGTATGACGTTATATGGTAATACGTTATAACGTATAACATTATATGGTGATACTTAATAACGTATAACGTTATGTAGCAATACGATATAACGTATAACGATATGTAGCATTACGATATAACATATAACGTTATATGGAAATACGATATAACGTATAACGTTATGAAGTGTTACGTTATAACGTATAACGTTATGTAGCATTACGATAAAACGTATAACGTTATGTAGCATAACCATATAACGTATAACGTTATGTGGCATTACGATATAACGTATAACGTTATGTAGCATTACGATATAACGTATAACGTTATATGGTAATACGTTATAACGTATAACGTTATGTATCATTACGATATAACGTAATACGTTATATGGTAATACGTTATGACGTAACATTATGTAGTGTTACGTTAAAACGTAGAACATTATGTAGCATTACGATATAACGTATAACGTTATGTAGCATTACGATATAACGTATAACGTTATGTAGTATTACATTATAACGTATAACGTTATGTACCATTACGATACAACGTATAACGTTATGTACCATTACGATATAACGTATGACGTTATATGGTAATACGTTATAACGTATAACGTTATGTAGTGTTACGTTATAACGTTATAATACGTTATAACGTATAACGTTATGTAGTGTTACGTTATAACGTATAACGTTATGTGGCATTACGATATAACGTATAACGCTATGTAGCACTACGTTATAACGTATAACGTTATGTACCATTACGATATAACGTATAACGTTATATGGTAATACGTTATAACGTATAACGTTATGTAGTGTTACGTTAAAACGTAGAACGTTATGTAGCATTACGATATAACGTATAACGTTATGTAGCATTACGATATAACGTATAACGTTATGTAGTATTTCGTTATAACATATTACGTTATGTACCATTACGATATAACGTATAACGTTATATGGTAATACGTTATAACGTATAACGTTATGTACCATTACGATATAACGTATGACGTTATATGGTAATACGTTATAACGTATAACGTTATGTAGTGTTACGTTATAACGTATAACGTTATGTAGCATTACGATATAACGTATAACGTTATGTTGCATAACGATATAACGTATAACGTTATGTGGCATTACGATATAACGTATGACGTTATGTAGCATTACGTCATAACGTATGACGTTATATGGTAATACGTTATAACGTATAACGTTATGTGGCATTACGATATAACGTATAACGCTATGTAGCATTACGTTATAACGTATAACGTCATGTACCATTACGATAAAACGTATGACGTTATATGGTAATACGTTATAACGTATAACGTTATGTAGCATTACGATATAACGTATAACGTTATGTAGTATTACGTTATAACATATTACGTTATATAGTATTACGTTATATCGTATAACGTTATGCAGCATTACGATATAACGTGTAACGTTATGTAGCATTACGATATAACGTATGACGTTATATGGTAATACATTATAACGTATAACGTTATGTAGCATTACGATATAACGTATAACGTTATGTAGTATTACGTTATAACATATTACGTTATGTACCATTACGATATAACGTATAACGTTATATGGTAATGCGTTGTAACGTATAACGTTATGTAGCATTACGATATAACGTATGACGTTATATGGTAGTACGTTATAAAGTATAACGTTATGTGGCATTACGATATAACGTATAACGTTATGTAGCATAACCATATAACGTATAACGTTATGTGGCATTACGATATAACGTATAACGTTATGTAGCATTACGATATAACGTATGACGTTATGTAGCATTACGTCATAACGTATGATGTTATATGGTAATACGTTATACCGTATAACGTTATGTAGCATTACGATATAAGATATAACGTTATGTAGCATAACGATATAACGTACAACGTTATATAGTATTACGTTATATAGTATAACGTTATGTAGCATTACGATATAACGTATAACGTTATGTAGCATTACGATATAACGTATAACGTTATGTAGTATTACGTTATAACATATAACGTAAAGTACCATTACGATATAACGTATAACGTTATATGGTAATACGTTATAACGTATAACGTTATGTAGTGTTACGTTATAACGTATAACGTTATGTGGCATTACGATATAACGTATAACGCTATGTAGCACTACGTTATAACGTATAACGTTATGTACCATTACGATATAACGTATAACGTTATATGGTAATACGTTATAACGTATAACGTTATGTAGTGTTACGTTAAAACGTAGAACGTTATGTAGCATTACGATATAACGTATAACGTTATGTAGCATTACGATATAACGTATAACGTTATGTAGTATTTCGTTATAACATATTACGTTATGTACCATTACGATATAACGTATAACGTTATATGGTAATACGTTATAACGTATAACGTTATGTACCATTACGATATAACGTATGACGTTATATGGTAATACGTTATAACGTATAACGTTATGTAGTGTTACGTTATAACGTATAACGTTATGTAGCATTACGATATAACGTATAACGTTATGTTGCATAACGATATAACGTATAACGTTATGTGGCATTACGATATAACGTATGACGTTATGTAGCATTACGTCATAACGTATGACGTTATATGGTAATACGTTATAACGTATAACGTTATGTGGCATTACGATATAACGTATAACGCTATGTAGCATTACGTTATAACGTATAACGTCATGTACCATTACGATAAAACGTATGACGTTATATGATAATACGTTATAACGTATAACGTTATGTAGCATTACGATATAACGTATAACGTTATGTAGTATTACGTTATAACATATTACGTTATATATTATTACGTTATATCGTATAACGTTATGCAGCATTACGATATAACGTGTAACGTTATGTAGCATTACGATATAACGTATGACGTTATATGGTAATACATTATAACGTATAACGTTATGTAGCATTACGATATAACGTATAACGTTATGTAGTATTACGTTATAACATATTACGTTATGTACCATTACGATATAACGTATAACGTTATATGGTAATGCGTTGTAACGTATAACGTTATGTAGCATTACGATATAACGTATGACGTTATATGGTAGTACGTTATAAAGTATAACGTTATGTGGCATTACGATATAACGTATAACGTTATGTAGCATAACCATATAACGTATAACGTTATGTGGCATTACGATATAACGTATAACGTTATGTAGCATTACGATATAACGTATGACGTTATGTAGCATTACGTCATAACGTATGATGTTATATGGTAATACGTTATACCGTATAACGTTATGTAGCATTACGATATAAGATATAACGTTATGTAGCATAACGATATAACGTACAACGTTATATAGTATTACGTTATATAGTATAACGTTATGTAGCATTACGATATAACGTATAACGTTATGTAGCATTACGATATAACGTATAACGTTATGTAGTATTACGTTATAACATATAACGTAAAGTACCATTACGATATAACGTATAACGTTATATGGTAATACGTTATAACGTATAACGTTATGTAGTGTTACGTTATAACGTATAACGTTATGTGGCATTACGATATAACGTATAACGCTATGTAGCACTACGTTATAACGTATAACGTTATGTACCATTACGATATAACGTATAACGTTATATGGTAATACGTTATAACGTATAACGTTATGTAGTGTTACGTTAAAACGTAGAACGTTATGTAGCATTACGATATAACGTATAACGTTATGTAGCATTACGATATAACGTATAACGTTATGTAGTATTTCGTTATAACATATTACGTTATGTACCATTACGATATAACGTATAACGTTATATGGTAATACGTTATAACGTATAACGTTATGTACCATTACGATATAACGTATGACGTTATATGGTAATACGTTATAACGTATAACGTTATGTAGTGTTACGTTATAACGTATAACGTTATGTAGCATTACGATATAACGTATAACGTTATGTTGCATAACGATATAACGTATAACGTTATGTGGCATTACGATATAACGTATGACGTTATGTAGCATTACGTCATAACGTATGACGTTATATGGTAATACGTTATAACGTATAACGTTATGTGGCATTACGATATAACGTATAACGTTATGTAGCATAACGTTATAACGTATAACGTTATTTACCATTACGATATAACATATAACGTTATATGGTAATACGTTATAACGTATAACGTTATGTAGTGTTACGTTATAACGTATAACGTTATGTAGCATTACGATATGACTTATAACGTTGTATGGTAATACGTTATAACGTATAACTTTATGTAGCATTACGATATAACGTATAACGTTATATGGTAATACGTTATAACGTATAACGTTATGTAGCATTACGATATAACGTATAACTTTATGTAGCATAAAGATATAACGTATAACGTTATATAGCATTACGTTATAACGTATAACGATATGTAGCATAACGATATAACGTATAACGTTATATAGTATTACGTTCTAACGTATAACGTTTTGTAGTATTACGATATAACGTATAACATTATGTAGCATTACGATATAACGTATAACGTTATGTAGTGTTACGCTATAACGTATAACGTTATGTAGCATTACGATATAACGTATAACGTTATGTAGTATTACGTTATAACATATAACGTAAAGTACCATTACGATATAACGTATAACGTTATATGGTAATACGTTATAACGTATAACGTTATGTAGCACTACGATATAACGTATGACGTTATATAGTATTACGTTATAACGTATAACGTTATGTGGCATTACGATATAACGTATAACGTTATGTAGCATAACGTTATAACGTATAACGTTATTTACCATTACGATATAACATATAACGTTATATGGTAATACGTTATAACGTATAACGTTATGTAGTGTTACGTTATAACGTATAACGTTATGTAGCATTACGATATGACTTATAACGTTGTATGGTAATACGTTATAACGTATAACTTTATGTAGCATTACGATATAACGTATAACGTTATATGGTAATACGTTATAACGTATAACGTTATGTAGCATTACGATATAACGTATAACTTTATGTAGCATAAAGATATAACGTATAACGTTATATAGCATTACGTTATAACGTATAACGATATGTAGCATAACGATATAACGTATAACGTTATATAGTATTACGTTCTAACGTATAACGTTTTGTAGTATTACGATATAACGTATAACATTATGTAGCATTACGATATAACGTATAACGTTATGTAGTGTTACGCTATAACGTATAACGTTATGTAGCATTACGATATAAGGTATAACGTTATGTAGCATAACGATATAACGTACAACGTTATATAGTATTACGTTATATAGTATAACGTTATGTAGCATTACGATATAACGTATAACGTTATGTAGTATTACGTTATAACATATTACGTTATGTACCATTACGATATAACGTATAACGTTATATGGTAATACGTTATAACGTATAACGTTATGTAGCATTACGATATAACGTATAACGTTATGTAGTATTACGTTATAACATATTACGTTATGTACCATTACGATATAACGTATAACGTTATGTAGCATTACGTCATAACGTATGACGTTATATGGTAATACGTTATAACGTATAACGTTATATGGTGATACTTAATAACGTATGACGTTATGTAGCAATACGATATAACGTATAACGTTATGTAGCATTACGATATAACATATAACGTTATATGGAAATACGATATAACGTATAACGTTATGTACCATTACGATATAACGTATGACGTTATGTAGCATTACCATAAAACGTATAACGTTATGTAGCATTACCATAAAACGTATAACGTTATGTGGCATTACGATATAACGTATAACGTTATGTAGCATTACGATATAACGTATGACGTTATGTAGCATTACGTCATAACGTATGATGTTATATGGTCATACGTTATAACGTACAACGTTATGTAGCATTACGATATAACATATAACGTTATGTAGCATAACGATATAGCGTATAACGATATGTAGTATTATGATATAACGTATAAGGTTATGTAGCATTACGATATAACGTATAACGTTATGTAGCGTTACGATATAACGTATAACGTTATATGGTAATACGTTATAACGTATAACGTTATGTACCATTACGATACAACGTATTACGTTATATAGTATTACGTTATAACGTATAACGTTATGTAGTATTACGTTATAACGTATAACGTTATGTAACATTACGATATAACGTATAACGTTATATAGCATAACGATATAACGTATAACGTTATGTACCATTACGATATAACGTATAACGTTATATGGTAATACGTTATAACGTATAACGTTATGTAACATTACGATATAACGTATAACGTTATGTAGCATAACGATATAACGTATAACGTTATATAGTATTATGTTATAACGTATAACGTTATGTAGCATTACGATATAACATATAACGTTATGTAGCATAACGATATAACGTATAACGTTATATAGTATTACGGTATAACGTATAACGTTATGTAGCATTACGATATAACGTATAACGTTATGTAGCATAACGATATAACGTATAACGTTGTACAGTATTATGATATAACGTATAAGGTTATGTAGCATAACGATATAACGTATAACGTTATGTAGTATTATGATATAACGTAGATGGTTATGTAGCATTACGTTATAACGTATAACGTTATGTAGCATTACGATATAACGTATAACGTTATGTAGCATAACGATATAGCGTATAACGATATGTAGTATTATTATATAACGTATAAGGTTATGTAGCATTACTATATAACGTATAACGTTATGTAGCATTACGATATAACGTATAACGTTATATGGTAATACGTTATAACGTATAACGTTATGTAGTAATACGTTATAACGTATAATGTCATTTAGCATTACGATATAACGTATAACGTTATGTAGCATTACGATATAACGTATAACGTTATATGGTAATACGTTATAACGTATAACGTTAAGTAGAATTACGATATAACGTATAACGTTATGTAGCATTACGATATAACGTATAACGTTATGTAGCATTACGATATAACGTATAACGTTATATGGTAATACGTTATAACGTATAACGTCATGCAGCATAACGGTATAACGTATAACGTTATATAGCATTACGTTATAACGCATAACGTTATGTAGCATTACGATATAACGTATAACGTTATATAGTATTACGTTATAACGTATAACGTTATGTAGTATTACGTTATAACATATAACGTTATGTAGTAATACGTTATAACGTATAATGTCATTTAGCATTACGATATAACGTATAACGTTATGTAGCATTACGATATAACGTATAACGTTATATGGTAATACGTTATAACGTATAACGTTATGTACCATTACGATATAACGTATTACGTTATATAGTGTTACGATATAACGTATAACGTTATGTTGCATTACGATATAACGTATAACGTTATATGGTAATACGCTATAACGTATAACGTTATGTAGCATTACGATATAACGTATAACGTTATGAAGCATTACGATATAACGTATAACGTTATATGGTAATACGTTATAACGTATAACGTTATGTAGCATTACGATATAACGTATAACGTTACGTAGCATTACGATATAACGTATAACGTTATATGGTAATACATTATAACGTATAACGTTATATGGTAATACGTTATAACGTATAACGTTATATGGTAATACGTTATAACGTATAACGTTATGTAACATTACGATATAACGTATAACGTTATATAGCATAACGATATAACGCATAACGTTATATGGTAATACGTTATAACGTATAACGTTATGTACCATTACGATATAACGTATAACGTTATGTACCATTACGATATAACGTATAACGTTATATGGTAATACGTTATAACGTATAACGTTATGTAGCGTTACGATATAACGTATAACGTTATGTAGCATTACGATATAACGTATAACGTTATATGGTAATACGTTATAACGTATATCGTTATGTACCAGTACGATATAACGTATAACGTTATATGGTAATACGTTATAACGTATAACGTTATGTACCATTACGATAGAACGTATAACGTTATATGGTAATACGTTATAACGTACAACGTTATGTAGTATTACGTTATAACATATAACGTTATGTAGTATTACGTTATAACGTATAACGTTATGTAGCATTACGATATAACGTATAACGTTATGTAGCATTACGATATAACGTATAACGTTATGTAGCATTACGATATAACGTATAACGTTATATAGTATTACGTTATAACGTATAACGTTATGTAGCATTACGATATAACGTATAACGTTATGTAGTATTACGTTATAACGTATAACGTTATGTAGTAATACGTTATAACGTATAACGTTATGTAGCGTTACGATATAACGTATAACGTTATGTAGTATTATGATATAACGTATAAGGTTATGTAGCATTACGATATAACGTATAACGTTTATTAGCATTACGATATAACGTATAACGTTATATGGTAATACGTTATAACGTATAACGTCATGTAGCATTACGATATAACGTATAACGTTATGTAGCATAACGATATAACGCATAACGTTATATGGTAATACGTTATAACGTATAACGCTATGTACCATTACGATATATCGTATAACGTTATATGGTATGGCGTTATAACGTATAACGATATGTAGCATTACGATATAACGTATAACGTTATGTAGCATTACGATATAACGTATAACGTTATGTAGCATAACGATATAACTTATAACGTTATATAGTAACGTTATAACGTATAACGTTATATAGTATTACGTTATAACGTATAACGTTATGTAGCGTTACGATATAACGTATAACGTTATGTAGCATT
Organism: Bombus lapidarius; assembly: GCA_936014575.1. Classification (NCBI taxonomy): domain Eukaryota; kingdom Metazoa; phylum Arthropoda; class Insecta; order Hymenoptera; family Apidae; genus Bombus; species Bombus lapidarius. Next base: position 628,852 of record CAKXZU010000048.1, read on the forward strand.
AAGATATAACGTATAACGTTATGTAGCATTACGATATAACATATAACGTTATGTAGCATAACGATATAACTTATAACGTTATATAGTAACGTTATAACGTATAACGTTATGTAGCGTTACGATATAACGTATAACGTTATATGGTAATACGTTATAACGTATAACCTTATGTACTATTACGATATAACGTATAACGTTATATGGTAATACGTTATAACGTACATCGTTATGTAGTATTACGTTATAACATATAACGTTATATAGTATTACGTTATAACGTATAACGTTATGTAGCATTACGATATAACGTATAACGTTATGTAGCATTACGATATAACGTATAACGTTATGTAGCATAACGATATAACTTATAACGTTATATAGTAACGTTATAACGTATAACGTTATATAGTATTACGTTATAACGTATAACGTTATGTAGCGTTACGATATAACGTATAACGTTATGTAGCGTTACGATATAACGTATAACGTTATGTAGTATTATGATATAACGTATAAGGTTATGTAGCATTACGATATAACGTATAACGTTATGTAGCATAACGATATAACGTATAACGTTATATGGTAATACGTTATAACGTATAACCTTATGTACTATTACGATATAACGTATAACGTTATATGGTAATACGTTATAACGTACATCGTTATGTAGTATTACGTTATAACATATAACGTTATATAGTATTACGTTATAACGTATAACGTTATGTAGCATTACGATATAACGTATAACGTTATGTAGCATTACGATATAACGTATAACGTTATGTAGCATAATGATATATCGTATAACGTTATATGGTGATACGTTATAACGTATAACCTTATGTACCATTACGATATAACGTATAACGTTACATGGCAATACGTTATAACGTACAACGTTATGTAGTATTACGTTATAACATATAACGTTAGGTAGTAATACGTTATAACGTATAACGTTATGTAGCATTACGATATAACGTATAACGTTATGTAGCATTGCGATATAACGTATAACGTTATATGGTAATACGTTATAACGTATAACGTTATGTAGCATTGCGATATAACGTATAACGTTATGTAGCATTACGATATAACGTATAACGTTATATGGTAATACGTTATATCGTATAACGTTATGTAGCATTACGATATAACGTGTAACGTTATGTAGCATAACGATATAACGTATAACGTTATGTAGCATTACGATATAACGTATAACGTTATATAGTATTACGTTATAACGTATAACGTTATGTAGCATTACGATATAACGTATAACGTTATGTAGTATTACGTTATAACGTATAACGTTATGTAGTAATACGTTATAACGTATAACGTTATGTAGCGTTACGATATAACGTATAACGCTATGTAGTATTATGATATAACGTAGATGGTTATGTAGCATTACGTTATAACGTATAACGTTATGTAGCATTACGATATAACGTATAACGTTATGTAGCATAACGATATAGCGTATAACGATATGTAGTATTATTATATAACGTATAAGGTTATGTAGCATTACTATATAACGTATAACGTTATGTAGCATTACGATATAACGTATAACGTTATATGGTAATACGTTATAACGTATAACGTTATGTAGTAATACGTTATAACGTATAATGTCATTTAGCATTACGATATAACGTATAACGTTATGTAGCATTACGATATAACGTATAACGTTATATGGTAATACGTTATAACGTATAACGTTAAGTAGCATTACGATATAACGTATAACGTTATGTAGCATTACGATATAACGTATAACGTTATGTAGCATTACGATATAACGTATAACGTTATATGGTAATACGTTATAACGTATAACGTCATGCAGCATAACGGTATAACGTATAACGTTATATAGCATTACGTTATAACGCATAACGTTATGTAGCATTACGATATAACGTATAACGTTATATGGTAATACGTTATAACGTATAACGTTAAGTAGCATTACGATATAACGTATAACGTTATGTAGCATTACGATATAACGTATAACGTTATATGGTAATACGTTATAACGTATAACGATATGTACCATTACGATATAACGTATTACGTTATATAGTGTTACGATATAACGTATAACGTTATGTTGCATTACGATATAACGTATAACGTTATATGGTAATACGTTATAACGTATAACGTTATGTAGCATTACGATATAACGTATAACGTTATGAAGCATTACGATATAACGAATAACGTTATATGGTAATACGTTATAACGTATAACGTTATGTAGCATTACGATATAACGTATAACGTTACGTAGCATTACGATATAACGTATAACGTTATATGGTAATACATTATAACGTATAACGTTATATGGTAATACGTTATAACGTATAACGTTATATGGTAATACGTTATAACGTATAACGTTATGTAACATTACGATATAACGTATAACGTTATGTAGCATAACGATATAACGCATAACGTTATATGGTAATACGTTATAACGTATAACGTTATGTACCATTACGATATAACGTATAACGTTATGTACCATTACGATATAACGTATAACGTTATATGGTAATACGTTATAACGTATAACGTTATGTAGCGTTACGATATAACGTATAACGTTATGTAGCATTACGATATAACGTATAACGTTATATGGTAATACGTTATAACGTATATCGTTATGTACCAGTACGATATAACGTATAACGTTATATGGTAATACGTTATAACGTATAACGTTATGTACCATTACGATAGAACGTATAACGTTATATGGTAATACGTTATAACGTACAACGTTATGTAGTATTACGTTATAACATATAACGTTATGTAGTATTACGTTATAACGTATAACGTTATGTAGCATTACGATATAACGTATAACGTTATGTAGCATTACGATAGAACGTATAACGTTATATGGTAATACGTTATATCGTATAACGTTATGTAGCATTACGATATAACGTGTAACGTTATGTAGCATAACGATATAACGTGTAACGTTATGTAGCATTACGATATAACGTATAACGTTATATAGTATTACGTTATAACGTATAACGTTATGTAGCATTACGATATAACGTATAACGTTATGTAGTATTACGTTATAACGTATAACGTTATGTAGTAATACGTTATAACGTATAACGTTATGTAGCGTTACGATATAACGTATAACGTTATGTAGCGTTACGATATAACGTATAACGTTATGTAGTATTATGATATAACGTATAAGGTTATGTAGCATTACGATATAACGTATAACGTTTATTAGCATTACGATATAACGTATAACGTTATATGGTAATACGTTATAACGTATAACGTCATGTAGCATTACGATATAACGTATAACGTTATGTAGCATAACGATATAACGCATAACGTTATATGGTAATACGTTATAACGTATAACGCTATGTACCATTACGATATAACTTATAACGTTATATAGTAACGTTATAACGTATAACGTTATATAGTATTACGTTATAACGTATAACGTTATGTAGCGTTACGATATAACGTATAACGTTATGTAGCATTAAGATATAACGTATAACGTTATGTAGCATTACGATATAACATATAACGTTATGTAGCATAACGATATAACTTATAACGTTATATAGTAACGTTATAACGTATAACGTTATGTAGCGTTACGATATAACGTATAACGTTATGTAGCGTTACGATATAACGTATAACGTTATGTAGCATTACGATATAACGTATAACGTTATGTAGCATAACGATATAACGTATAACGTTATATGGTAATACGTTATAACGTATAACCTTATGTACTATTACGATATAACGTATAACGTTATATGGTAATACGTTATAACGTACATCGTTATGTAGTATTACGTTATAACATATAACGTTATATAGTATTACGTTATAACGTATAACGTTATGTAGCATTACGATATAACGTATAACGTTATGTAGCATTACGATATAACGTATAACGTTATGTAGCATAACGATATATCGTATAACGTTATATGGTGATACGTTATAACGTATAACCTTATGTACCATTACGATATAACGTATAACGTTACATGGCAATACGTTATAACGTACAACGTTATGTAGTATTACGTTATAACATATAACGTTAGGTAGTAATACGTTATAACGTATAACGTTATGTAGCATTACGATATAACGTATAACGTTATGTAGCATTGCGATATAACGTATAACGTTATGTGGTAATACGTTATAACGTATAACGTTATGTAGCATTGCGATATAACGTATAACGTTATGTAGCATTGCGATATAACGTATAACGTTATATGGTAATACGTTATAACCTATAACGTTATGTAGCATTGCGATATAACGTATAACGTTATATGGTAATACGTTATAACGTATAACCTTATGTACCATTACGATATAACGTATAACGTTATATGGTAATACGTTATATCGTACAACGTTATGTAGCATAACGATATAACGTATAACGTTATATAGTATTACGTTATAACGTATAACGTTATGTAGTATTACGTTATAACATATAACGTTATGTAGTAATACGTTATAGCGTATAACGTTATGTAGCATTACGATATAAAGTACAACGTTATGTAGCATTACGATATAACGTATAACGTTATATGGTAATACGTTATAACGTATAACGTTATGTAGCATTACGATATAACGTATAACGTTATATGGTAATACGTTATAACGTATAACGTTATGTAGCATAGCGATATAACGCATAACGTTATATAGTATTACGATATAACGTATAACGTTATGTAGCATAACGATATAACGTATAACGTTATGTAGTATTATGATATAACGTATAACGTATAACGTTATGTAGCATTACGATATAACGTATAACGTTATGTAGCATAACGATATATCGTACAACGTTATATGGTGATACGTTATAACGTATAACCTTATGTACCATTACGATATAACGTATAACGTTACATGGCAATACGTTATAACGTACAACGTTATGTAGTATTACGTTATAACATATAACGTTAGGTAGTAATACGTTATAACGTATAACGTTATGTAGCATTACGATATAACGTATAACGTTATGTAGCATTGCGATATAACGTATAACGTTATATGGTAATACGTTATAACGTATAACGTTATGTAGCATTGCGATATAACGTATAACGTTACGTGGCATAACGATATAACGTATAACGTTATATGGTAATACGTTATAACGTATAACCTTATGTACCATTACGATATAACGTATAACGTTATATGGTAATACGTTATAACGTACAACGTTATGTAGCATAACGATATAACGTATAACGTTATGTAGCATTGCGATATAACGTATAACGTTATATGGTAATACGTTATAACCTATAACGTTATGTAGCATTGCGATATAACGTATAACGTTATATGGTAATACGTTATAACGTATAACCTTATGAACCATTACGATATAACGTATAACGATATATGGTAATACGTTATAACGTACAACGTTATGTAGCATAACGATATAACGTATAACGTTATATAGTATTACGTTATAACGTATAACGTTATGTAGTATTACGTTATAACATATAACGTTATGTAGTAATACGTTATAGCGTATAACGTTATGTAGCATTACGATATAACGTACAACGTTATGTAGCATTACGATATAACGTATAACGTTATATGGTAATACGTTATAACGTATAACGTTATGTAGCATTACGATATAACGTATAACGTTATATGGTAATACGTTATAACGTATAACGTTATGTAGCATAGCGATATAACGCATAACGTTATATAGTATTACGATATAACGTATAACGTTATGTAGCATAACGATATAACGTATAACGTTATGTAGTATTATGATATAACGTATAACGTTATGTAGCATTACGATATAACGTATAACGTTATGTAGCATTACGATATAACGTATAACGTTATGTAGCATAACGATATATCGTATAACGTTATATGGTGATACGTTATAACGTATAACCTTATGTAGCATTACGATATAACGTATAACGTTATATAGTATTACGTTATAACGTATAACGTTATGTAGTATTACGTTATAACGTATAACGTTATGTAGCATTACGATATAACGTATAACGTTATGTAGCATTGCGATATAACGTATAACGTTATATGGTAACACGTTATAACGTATAACCTTATGTACCATTACGATATAACGTATAACGTTATATGGTAATACGTTATAACGTACAACGTTGTGTAGCATAACGATATAACGTATAACGTTATATAGTATTACGTTATAACGTATAACGTTATGTAGTATTACGTTATAACATATAACGTTATGTAGTAATACGTTATAGCGTATAACGTTATGTAGCATTACGATATAACGTACAACGTTATGTAGCATTACGATATAACGTATAACGTTATATGGTAATACGTTATAACGTATAACGTTATGTAGCATTACGATATAACGTATAACGTTATATGGTAATACGTTATAACGTATAACGTTATGTAGCATAGCGATATAACGCATAACGTTATATAGTATTACGATATAACGTATAACGTTATGTAGCATAACGATATAACGTATAACGTTATGTAGTATTATGATATAACGTATAACGTTATGTAGCATTACGATATAACGTATAACGTTATGTAGCATTACGATATAACGTATAACGTTATATGGTAATACGTTATAACGTACAACGTTATGTAGCATAACGATATAACGTATAACGTTATATAGTATTACGTTATAACGTATAACGTTATGTAGTATTACGTTATAACATATAACGTTATGTAGTAGTACGTTATAGCGTATAACGTTATGTAGCATTACGATATAACGTACAACGTTATGTAGCATTACGATATAACGTATAACGTTATATGGTAATACGTTATAACGTATAACGTTATGTAGCATAGCGATATAACGTATAACGTTATATGGTAATACGTTATAACGTATAACGTTATGTAGCATTACGATATAACGTATAACGTTATATGGTAATACGTTATAACGTATAACGTTATGTAGCATAGCGATATAACGCATAACGTTATATAGTATTACGATATAACGTATAACGTTATGTAGCATAACGATATAACGTATAACGTTATGTAGTAATACGTTATAGCGTATAACGTTATGTAGCATTACGATATAACGTACAACGTTATGTAGCATTACGATATAACGTATAACGTTATATGGTAATACGTTATAACGTATAACGTTATGTAGCATTACGATATAACGTATAACGTTATATGGTAATACGTTATAACGTATAACGTTATGTAGCATAGCGATATAACGCATAACGTTATATAGTATTACGATATAACGTATAACGTTATGTAGCATAACGATATAACGTATAACGTTATGTAGTATTATGATATAACGTATAACGTTATGTAGCATTGCGATATAACGTATAACGTTATGTAGCGTTACGATATAACGTATAACGTTATGTAGCATTAAGATATAACGTATAACGTTATGTAGCATTACGATATAACATATAACGTTATGTAGCATAACGATATAACTTATAACGTTATATAGTAACGTTATAACGTATAACGTTATATAGTATTACGTTATAACGTATAACGTTATGTAGCGTTACGATATAACGTATAACGTTATGTAGCATTAAGATATAACGTATAACGTTATGTAGCATTACGATATAACATATAACGTTATGTAGCATAACGATATAACTTATAACGTTATATAGTAACGTTATAACGTATAACGTTATGTAGCGTTACGATATAACGTATAACGTTATGTAGCGTTACGATATAACGTATAACGTTATGTAGCATTACGATATAACGTATAACGTTATGTAGCATAACGATATAACGTATAACGTTATATGGTAATACGTTATAACGTATAACCTTATGTACTATTACGATATAACGTATAACGTTATATGGTAATACGTTATAACGTACATCGTTATGTAGTATTACGTTATAACATATAACGTTATATAGTATTACGTTATAACGTATAACGTTATGTAGCATTACGATATAACGTATAACGTTATGTAGCATTACGATATAACGTATAACGTTATGTAGCATAACGATATATCGTATAACGTTATATGGTGATACGTTATAACGTATAACCTTATGTACCATTACGATATAACGTATAACGATACATGGCAATACGTTATAACGTACAACGTTATGTAGTATTACGTTATAACATATAACGTTAGGTAGTAATACGTTATAACGTATAACGTTATGTAGCATTACGATATAACGTATAACGTTATGTAGCATTGCGATATAACGTATAACGTTATATGGTAATACGTTATAACGTATAACGTTATGTAGCATTGCGATATAACGTATAACGTTACGTGGCATAACGATATAACGTATAACGTTATATGGTAATACGTTATAACGTATAACCTTATGTACCATTACGATATAACGTATAACGTTATATGGTAATACGTTATAACGTACAACGTTATGTAGCATAACGATATAACGTATAACGTTATATAGTAATACGTTATAACGTATAACGTTATGTAGCATTACGATATAACGAATAACGTTATGTAGCATAACGATATAACGTATAACGTTATATAGTATTACGTTATAACGTATAACGTTATGTAGCATTACGATATAACGTACAACGTTATATAGTATTACGTTATAACGTATAACGTTATGTAGTATTACGTTATAACGTATAACGTTATGTAGCATTACGATATAACGTATAACGTTATGTAGCATTGCGATATAACGTATAACGTTATATGGTAATACGTTATAACCTATAACGTTATGTAGCATTGCGATATAACGTATAACGTTATATGGTAATACGTTATAACGTATAACCTTATGTACCATTACGATATAACGTATAACGTTATATGGTAATACGTTATAACGTACAACGTTATGTAGCATAACGATATAACGTATAACGTTATATAGTATTACGTTATAACGTATAACGTTATGTAGTATTACGTTATAACATATAACGTTATGTAGTAATACGTTATAGCGTATAACGTTATGTAGCATTACGATATAAAGTACAACGTTATGTAGCATTACGATATAACGTATAACGTTATATGGTAATACGTTATGACGTATAACGTTATGTAGCATTACGATATAACGTATAACGTTATATGGTAATACGTTATAACGTATAACGTTATGTAGCATAGCGATATAACGCATAACGTTATATAGTATTACGATATAACGTATAACGTTATGTAGCATAACGATATAACGTATAACGTTATGTAGTATTATGATATAACGTATAACGTTATGTAGCATTACGATATAACGTATAACGTTATGTAGCATTACGATATAACGTATAACGTTATGTAGCATAACGATATATCGTATAACGTTATATGGTGATACGTTATAACGTATAACCTTATGTACCATTACGATATAACGTATAACGTTACATGGCAATACGTTATAACGAACAACGTTATGTAGTATTACGTTATAACATATAACGTTAGGTAGTAATACGTTATAACGTATAACGTTATGTAGCATTACGATATAACGTATAACGTTATATAGTATTACGTTATAACGTATAACGTTATGTAGTATTACGTTATAACATATAACGTTATGTAGTAATACGTTATAGCGTATAACGTTATGTAGCATTACGATATAACGTACAACGTTATGTAGCATTACGATATAACGTATAACGTTATATGGTAATACGTTATAACGTATAACGTTATGTAGCATTACGATATAACGTATAACGTTATATAGTATTACGTTATAACGTATAACGTTATGTAGTATTACGTTATAACGTACAACGTTATGTAGCATAACGATATAACGTATAACGTTATATAGTATTACGTTATAACGTATAACGTTATGTAGTATTACGTTATAACATATAACGTTATGTAGTAATACGTTATAGCGTATAACGTTATGTAGCATTACGATATAACGTACAACGTTATGTAGCATTACGATATAACGTATAACGTTATATGGTAATACGTTATAACGAATAACCTTATGTACCATTACGATATAACGTATAACGTTATATGGTAATACGTTATAACGTACAACGTTATGTAGCATAACGATATAACGTATAACGTTATATAGTATTACGTTATAACGTATAACGTTATGTAGTATTACGTTATAACATATAACGTTATGTAGTAATACGTTATAACGTATAACCTTATGTACCATTACGATATAACGTATAACGTTATATGGTAATACGTTATAACGTACAACGTTATGTAGCATAACGATATAACGTATAACGTTATATAGTATTACGTTATAACGTATAACGTTATGTAGTATTACGTTATGACATATAACGTTATGTAGTAATACGTTATAGCGTATAACGTTATGTAGCATTACGATATAACGTACAACGTTATGTAGCATTACGATATAACGTATAACGTTATATGGTAATACGTTATAACGTATAACGTTATGTAGCATTACGATATAACGTATAACGTTATATGGTAATACGTTATAACGTATAACGTTATGTAGCATAGCGATATAACGCATAACGTTATATAGTATTACGATATAACGTATAACGTTATGTAGCATAACGATATAACGTATAACGTTATGTAGTATTATGATATAACGTATAACGTTATGTAGCATTACGATATAACGTATAACGTTATGTAGCATTACGATATAACGTATAACGTTATATGGTAATACGTTATAACGTACAACGTTATGTAGCATAACGATATAACGTATAACGTTATATAGTATTACGTTATAACGTATAACGTTATGTAGTATTACGTTATAACATATAACGTTATGTAGTAATACGTTATAGCGTATAACGTTATGTAGCATTACGATATAACGTACAACGTTATGTAGCATTACGATATAACGTATAACGTTATATGGTAATACGTTATAACGTATAACGTTATGTAGCATAGCGATATAACGCATAACGTTATATAGTATTACGATATAACGTATAACGTTATGTAGCATAACGATATAACGTATAACGTTATGTAGTATTATGATATAACGTATAACGTTATGTAGCATTACGATATAACGTATAACGTTATGTAGCATTATGATATAACGTATAACGTTATATGGTAATACGTTATAACGTATAACGTTATGTAGCATTACGATATAACGTATAACGTTATATGGTAATACGTTATAACGTATAACGTTATGTAGCATAGCGTTATAACGCATAACGTTATATAGTATTACGATATAACGTATAACGTTATGTAGCATAACGATATAACGTATAACGTTATGTAGTAATACGTTATAGCGTATAACGTTATGTAGCATTACGATATAACGTACAACGTTATGTAGCATTACGATATAACGTATAACGTTATATGGTAATACGTTATAACGTATAACGTTATGTAGCATTACGATATAACGTATAACGTTATATGGTAATACGTTATAACGTATAACGTTATATAGTATTACGTTATAACGTATAACGTTATGTAGCGTTACGATATAACGTATAACGCTATGTAGCATTAAGATATAACGTATAACGTTATGTAGCATTACGATATAACATATAACGTTATGTAGCATAACGATATAACTTATAACGTTATATAGTAACGTTATAACGTATAACGTTATGTAGCGTTACGATATAACGTATAACGTTATGTAGCGTTACGATATAACGTATAACGTTATGTAGCATTACGATATAACGTATAACGTTATGTAGCATAACGATATAACGTATAACGTTATATGGTAATACGTTATAACGTATAACCTTATGTACTATTACGATATAACGTATAACGTTATATGGTAATACGTTATAACGTACATCGTTATGTAGTATTACGTTATAACATATAACGTTATATAGTATTACGTTATAACGTATAACGTTATGTAGCATTACGATATAACGTATAACGTTATGTAGCATTACGATATAACGTATAACGTTATGTAGCATAACGATATATCGTATAACGTTATATGGTGATACGTTATAACGTATAACCTTATGTACCATTACGATATAACGTATAACGTTACATGGCAATACGTTATAACGTATAACCTTATGTACCATTACGATATAACGTATAACGTTATATGGTAATACGTTATAACGTACAACGTTATGTAGCATAACGATATAACGTATAACGTTATATAGTAATACGTTATAACGTATAACGTTATGTAGCATTACGATATAACGAATAACGTTATGTAGCATAACGATATAACGTATAACGTTATATAGTATTACGTTATAACGTATAACGTTATGTAGCATTACGATATAACGTACAACGTTATATAGTATTACGTTATAACGTATAACGTTATGTAGTATTACGTTATAACGTATAACGTTATGTAGCATTACGATATAACGTATAACGTTATGTAGCATTGCGATATAACGTATAACGTTATATGGTAATACGTTATAACCTATAACGTTATGTAGCATTGCGATATAACGTATAACGTTATATGGTAATACGTTATAACGTATAACCTTATGTACCATTACGATATAACGTATAACGTTATATGGTAATACGTTATAACGTACAACGTTATGTAGCATAACGATATAACGTATAACGTTATATAGTATTACGTTATAACGTATAACGTTATGTAGTATTACGTTATAACATATAACGTTATGTAGTAATACGTTATAGCGTATAACGTTATGTAGCATTACGATATAAAGTACAACGTTATGTAGCATTACGATATAACGTATAACGTTATATGGTAATACGTTATAACGTATAACGTTATGTAGCATTACGATATAACGTATAACGTTATATGGTAATACGTTATAACGTATAACGTTATGTAGCATAGCGATATAACGCATAACGTTATATAGTATTACGATATAACGTATAACGTTATGTAGCATAACGATATAACGTATAACGTTATGTAGTATTATGATATAACGTATAACGTTATGTAGCATTACGATATAACGTATAACGTTATGTAGCATTACGATATAACGTATAACGTTATGTAGCATAACGATATATCGTATAACGTTATATGGTGATACGTTATAACGTATAACCTTATGTACCATTACGATATAACGTATAACGTTACATGGCAATACGTTATAACGTACAACGTTATGTAGTATTACGTTATAACATATAACGTTAGGTAGTAATACGTTATAACGTATAACGTTATGTAGCATTACGATATAACGTATAACGTTATGTAGCATTGCGATATAACGTATAACGTTATATGGTAATACGTTATAACGTATAACGTTATGTAGCATTGCGATATAACGTATAACGTTACGTGGCATAACGATATAACGTATAACGTTATATGGTAATACGTTATAACGTATAACCTTATGTACCATTACGATATAACGTATAACGTTATATGGTAATACGTTATAACGTACAACGTTATGTAGCATAACGATATAACGTATAACGTTATGTAGCATTGCGATATAACGTATAACGTTATATGGTAATACGTTATAACCTATAACGTTATGTAGCATTGCGATATAACGTATAACGTTATATGGTAATACGTTATAACGTATAACCTTATGTACCATTACGATATAACGTATAACGTTATATGGTAATACGTTATAACGTACAACGTTATGTAGCATAACGATATAACGTATAACGTTATATAGTATTACGTTATAACGTATAACGTTATGTAGTATTACGTTATAACATATAACGTTATGTAGTAATACGTTATAGCGTATAACGTTATGTAGCATTACGATATAACGTACAACGTTATGTAGCATTACGATATAACGTATAACGTTATATGGTAATACGTTATAACCTATAACGTTATGTAGCATTGCGATATAACGTATAACGTTATATGGTAATACGTTATAACGTATAACCTTATGTACCATTACGATATAACGTATAACGTTATATGGTAATACGTTATAACGTACAACGTTATGTAGCATAACGATATAACGTATAACGTTATATAGTATTACGTTATAACGTATAACGTTATGTAGTATTACGTTATAACATATAACGTTATGTAGTAATACGTTATAGCGTATAACGTTATGTAGCATTACGATATAACGTACAACGTTATGTAGCATTACGATATATCGTATAACGTTATATGGTGATACGTTATAACGTATAACCTTATGTACCATTACGATATAACGTATAACGTTACATGGCAATACGTTATAACGTACAACGTTATGTAGTATTACGTTATAACATATAACGTTAGGTAGTAATACGTTATAACGTATAACTATATGTAGCATTACGATATAACGTATAACGTTATGTAGCATTGCGATATAACGTATAACGTTATATGGTAATACGTTATAACGTATAACGTTATGTAGCATTGCGATATAACGTATAACGTTACGTGGCATAACGATATAACGTATAACGTTATATGGTAATACGTTATAACGTATAACCTTATGTACCATTACGATATAACGTATAACGTTATATCGTAATACGTTATAACGTACAACGTTATGTAGCATAACGATATAACGTATAACGTTATATAGTAATACGTTATAACGTATAACGTTATGTAGCATTGCGATATAACGAATAACGTTATGTAGCATAACGATATAACGTATAACGTTATATAGTATTACGTTATAACGTATAACGTTATGTAGCATTACGATATAACGTATAACGTTATATAGTATTACGTTATAACGTATAACGTTATGTAGTATTACGTTATAACGTATAACGTTATGTAGCATTACGATATAACGTATAACGTTATGTAGCATTGCGATATAACGTATAACGTTATATGGTAATACATTATAACCTATAACGTTATGTAGCATTGCGATATAACGTATAACGTTATATGGTAATACGTTATAACGTATAACCTTATGTACCATTACGATATAACGTATAACGTTATATGGTAATACGTTATAACGTACAACGTTATGTAGCATAACGATATAACGTATAACGTTATATAGTATTACGTTATAACGTATAACGTTATGTAGTATTACGTTATAACATATAACGTTATGTAGTAATACGTTATAGCGTATAACGTTATGTAGCATTACGATATAACGTACAACGTTATGTAGCATTACGATATAACGTATAATGTTATATGGTAATACGTTATAACGTATAACGTTATGTAGCATTACGATATAACGTATAACGTTATATGGTAATACGTTATAACGTATAACGTTATGTAGCATAGCGATATAACGCATAACGTTATATAGTATTACGATATAACGTATAACGTTATGTAGCATAACGATATAACGTATAACGTTATGTAGTATTATGATATAACGTATAACGTTATGTAGCATTACGATATAACGTATAACGTTATGTAGCATTACGATATAACGTATAACGTTATATGGTAATACGTTATAACGTACAACGTTATGTAGCATAACGATATAACGTATAACGTTATATAGTATTACGTTATAACGTATAACGTTATGTAGTATTACGTTATAACATATAACGTTATGTAGTAACACGTTATAGCGTATAACGTTATGTAGCATTACGATATAACGTACAACGTTATGTAGCATTACGATATAACGTATAACGTTATATGGTAATACGTTATAACGTATAACGTTATGTAGCA
Source organism: Bombus lapidarius (assembly GCA_936014575.1). Taxonomy (NCBI): domain Eukaryota; kingdom Metazoa; phylum Arthropoda; class Insecta; order Hymenoptera; family Apidae; genus Bombus; species Bombus lapidarius. Next base: position 644,803 of record CAKXZU010000048.1, read on the forward strand.
TAGCGATATAACGCATAACGTTATATAGTATTACGATATAACGTATAACGTTATGTAGCATAACGATATAACGTATAACGTTATGTAGTATTATGATATAACTTATAACGTTATGTAGCATTACGATATAACGTATAACGTTATGTAGCATTACGATATAACGTATAACGTTATATGGTAATACGTTATAACGTATAACGTTATGTAGCATTACGATATAACGTATAACGTTATATGGTAATACGTTATAACGTATAACGTTATGTAGCATAGCGATATAACGCATAACGTTATATAGTATTACGATATAACGTATAACGTTATGTAGCATAACGATATAACGTATAACGTTATGTAGTAATACGTTATAGCGTATAACGTTATGTAGCATTACGATATAACGTACAACGTTATGTAGCATTACGATATAACGTATAACGTTATATGGTAATACGTTATAACGTATAACGTTATGTAGCATTACGATATAACGTATAACGTTATATGGTAATACGTTATAACGTATAACGTTATATGGTAATACGTTATAACGTATAACGTTATGTAGCATAGCGATATAACGCATAACGTTATATAGTATTACGATATAACGTATAACGTTATGTAGCATAACGATATAACGTATAACGTTATGTAGTATTATGATATAACGTATAACGTTATGTAGCATTACGATATAACGTATAACGTTATGTAGCATTACGATATAACGTATAACGTTATATGGTAATACGTTATAACGTATAACGTTATGTACCATTACGATATAACGTATTACGTTATATAGTGTTACGATATAACGTACAACGTTATGTTGCATTACGATATAACGTATAACGTTATATGGTATTACGTTATAACGTATAACGTTATGTAGCATTACGATATAACGTATAACGTTATGAAGCATTACGATATAACGTATAACGTTATATGGTAATACGTTATAACGTATAACGATATGTAGCATTACGATATAACGTATAACGTTACGTAGCATTACGATATAACGTATAACGTTATATGGTAATACATTATAACGTATAACGTTATATGGTAATACGTTATAACGTATAACGTTATATGGTAATACGTTATAACGTATAACGTTATATGGTAATACGTTATAACGTATAACGTTATGTAACATTACGATATAACGTATAACGTTATGTAGCATTACGATATAACGTATAACGTTATATGGTAATACGACATAACGTATAACGATATGTAGCATTACGATATAACGTATAACGTTATGTAGCATTACGATATAACGTATTACGTTATATAGTGTTACGATATAACGTACAACGTTATGTTGCATTACGATATAACGTATAACGTTATATGGTATTACGTTATAACGTATAACGTTATGTAGCATTACGATATAACGTATAACGTTATGAAGCATTACGATATAACGTATAACGTTATATGGTAATACGTTATATCGTATAACGTTATGTAGCATTACGATATAACGTGTAACGTTATGTAGCATAACGATATAACGTATAACGTTATGTAGCATTACGATATAACGTATAACGTTATATAGTATTACGTTATAACGTATAACGTTATGTAGCATTACGATATAACGTATAACGTTATATAGTATTACGTTATAACGTATAACGTTATGTAGTATTACGTTATAACGTATAACGTTATGTAGTAATACGATATAACGTATAACGTTATGTAGCGTTACGATATAACGTATAACGTTATGTAGTATTATGATATAACGTATAAGGTTATGTAGCATTACGATATAACGTATAACGTTTATTAGCATTACGATATAACGTATAACGTTATATGGTAATACGTTATAACGTATAACGTCATGTAGCATTACGATATAACGTATAACGTTATGTAGCATAACGATATAACGCATAACGTTATATGGTAATACGTTATAACGTATAACGCTATGTACCATTACGATATATCGTATAACGTTATATGGTATGGCGTTATAACGTATAACGATATGTAGCATTACGATATAACGTATAACGTTATGTAGCATAACGATATAACGTGTAACGTTATATAGTATTACGTTATAACGTATAACGTTATGTAGCATTACGATATAACGTATAACGTTATGTAGCATAACGATATAACGTATAACGTTATATAGTATTACGTTATAACGTATAACGTTATATAGTATTACGTTATAACGTATAACGTTATGTAGCGTTACGATATAACGTATAACGTTATGTAGCATTAAGATATAACGTATAACGTTATGTAGCATTACGATATAACATATAACGTTATGTAGCATAACGATATAACTTATAACGTTATATAGTAACGTTATAACGTATAACGTTATGTAGCGTTACGATATAACGTATAACGTTATGTAGCGTTACGATATAACGTATAACGTTATGTAGCATTACGATATAACGTATAACGTTATGTAGCATAACGATATAACGTATAACGTTATATGGTAATACGTTATAACGTATAACCTTATGTACTATTACGATATAACGTATAACGTTATATGGTAATACGTTATAACGTACATCGTTATGTAGTATTACGTTATAACATATAACGTTATATAGTATTACGTTATAACGTATAACGTTATGTAGCATTACGATATAACGTATAACGTTATGTAGCATTACGATATAACGTATAACGTTATATGGTAATACGTTATAACCTATAACGTTATGTAGCATTGCGATATAACGTATAACGTTATATGGTAATACGTTATAACGTATAACCTTATGTACCATTACGATATAACGTATAACGTTATATGGTAATACGTTATAACGTATAACGTTATGTAGTATTACGTTATAACATATAACGTTATGTAGTAATACGTTATAACGTATAATGTCATTTAGCATTACGATATAACGTATAACGTTATGTAGCATTACGATATAACGTATAACGTTATATGGTAATACGTTATAACGAATAACGTTATGTAGCGTTACGATATAACGTATAACGTTATGTAGCATTAAGATATAACGTATAACGTTATGTAGCATTACGATATAACATATAACGTTATGTAGCATAACGATATAACTTATAACGTTATATAGTAACGTTATAACGTATAACGTTATGTAGCGTTACGATATAACGTATAACGTTATGTAGCGTTACGATATAACGTATAACGTTATGTAGCATTACGATATAACGTATAACGTTATGTAGCATAACGATATAACGTATAACGTTATATGGTAATACGTTATAACGTATAACGTTATGTAGCATTGCGATATAACGTATAACGTTATATGGTAATACGTTATAACCTATAACGTTATGTAGCATTGCGATATAACGTATAACGTTATATGGTAATACGTTATAACGTATAACCTTATGTACCATTACGATATAACGTATAACGTTATATGGTAATACGTTATAACGTACAACGTTATGTAGCATTACGATATAACGAATAACGTTATGTAGCATAACGATATAACGTATAACGTTATATAGTATTACGTTATAACGTATAACGTTATGTAGCATTACGATATAACGTATAACGTTATATAGCATTACGTTATAACGTATAACGTTATGTAGTATTACGTTATAACGTATAACGTTATGTAGCATTACGATATAACGTATAACGTTATGTAGCATTGCGATATAACGTATAACGTTATATGGTAATACGTTATAACCTATAACGTTATGTAGCATTGCGATATAACGTATAACGTTATATGGTAATACGTTATAACGTATAACCTTATGTACCATTACGATATAACGTATAACGTTATATGGTAATACGTTATAACGTACAACGTTATGTAGCATAACGATATAACGTATAACGTTATATAGTATTACGTTATAACGTATAACGTTATGTAGCATTACGATATAACATATAACGTTATGTAGCATAACGATATAACGTATAACGTTATATAGTATTACGTTATAACGTATAACGTTATGTAGCGTTACGATATAACGTATAACGTTATGTAGCATTAAGATATAACGTATAACGTTATGTAGCATTACGATATAACATATAACGTTATGTAGCATAACGATATAACTTATAACGTTATATAGTATTACGTTATAACCTATAACGTTATGTAGCGTTACGATATAACGTATAACGTTATGTAGCGTTACGATATAACGTATAACGTTATGTAGCATTACGATATAACGTATAACGTTATGTAGCATAACGATATAACGTATAACGTTATATAGTATTACGTTATAACGTATAACGTTATGTAGCATTACGATATAACATATAACGTTATGTAGCATAACGATATAACGTATAACGTTATATAGTATTACGTTATAACGTATAACGTTATGTAGCGTTACGATATAACGTATACCGTTAAGTAGCATTACGATATAACGTATAACGTTATGTAGCATTACGATATAACGTATAACGTTATGTAGCATTACGATATAACGTATAAGGTTATATAGTATTACGTTATAACGTATAACGTTATGTAGCGTTACGATATAACGTATAACGTTATGTAGCATTAAGATATAACGTATAACGTTATGTAGCATTACGATATAACATATAACGTTATGTAGCATAACGATATAACTTATAACGTTATATAGTATTACGTTATAACCTATAACGTTATGTAGCGTTACGATATAACGTATAACGTTATGTAGCGTTACGATATAACGTATAACGTTATGTAGCATTACGATATAACGTATAACGTTATGTAGCATAACGATATAACGTATAACGTTATATAGTATTACGTTATAACGTATAATGTTATGTAGCATTACGATATAACATATAACGTTATGTAGCATAACGATATAACGTATAACGTTATATAGTATTACGTTATAACGTATAACGTTATGTAGCGTTACGATATAACGTATAACGTTAAGTAGCATTACGATATAACGTATAACGTTATGTAGCATTACGATATAACGTATAACGTTATGTAGCATTACGATATAACGTATAACGTTATATGGTAATACGTTATAACGTATAACGTCATGCAGCATAACGGTATAACGTATAACGTTATATAGCATTACGTTATAACGCATAACGTTATGTAGCATTACGATATAACGTATAACGTTATATAGTATTACGTTATAACGTATAACGTTATGTAGTATTACGTTATAACATATAACGTTATGTAGTAATACGTTATAACGTATAATGTCATTTAGCATTACGATATAACATATAACGTTATGTAGCATAACGATATAACTTATAACGTTATATAGTAACGTTATAACGTATAACGTTATGTAGCGTTACGATATAACGTATAACGTTATGTAGCGTTACGATATAACGTATAACGTTATGTAGCATTACGATATAACGTATAACGTTATGTAGCATAACGATATAACGTATAACGTTATATGGTAATACGTTATAACGTATAACCTTATGTACTATTACGATATAACGTATAACGTTATATGGTAATACGTTATAACGTACATCGTTATGTAGTATTACGTTATAACATATAACGTTATATAGTATTACGTTATAACGTATAACGTTATGTAGCATTACGATATAACGTATAACGTTATGTAGCATTACGATATAACGTATAACGTTATATGGTAATACGTTATAACCTATAACGTTATGTAGCATTGCGATATAACGTATAACGTTATATGGTAATACGTTATAACGTATAACCTTATGTACCATTACGATATAACGTATAACGTTATATGGTAATACGTTATAACGTATAACGTTATGTAGTATTACGTTATAACATATAACGTTATGTAGTAATACGTTATAACGTATAATGTCATTTAGCATTACGATATAACGTATAACGTTATGTAGCATTACGATATAACGTATAACGATATGTAGCATTGCGATATAACGTATACCGTTACGTGGCATAACGATATAAAGTATAACGTTATATGGTAATACGTTATAACGTATAACCTTATGTACCATTACGATATAACGTATAACGTTATGTAGCATTACGATATAACGTATAACGTTATATGGTAATACGTTATAACGAATAACGTTATGTAGCATTGCGATATAACGTATACCGTTACGTGGCATAACGATATAAAGTATAACGTTATATGGTAATACGTTATAACGTATAACCTTATGTACCATTACGATATAACGTATAACGTTATATGGTAATACGTTATAACGTACAACGTTATGTAGCATAACGATATAACGTATAACGTTATATAGTATTACGTTATAACGTATAACGTCATGTAGCATTACGATATAACGAATAACGTTATGTAGCATAACGATATAACGTATAACGTTATATAGTATTACGTTATAACGTATAACGTTATGTAGCATTACGATATAACGTATAACGTTATATAGCATTACGTTATAACGTATAACGTTATGTAGTATTACGTTATAACGTATAACGTTATGTAGCATTACGATATAACGTATAACGTTATGTAGCATTGCGATATAACGTATAACGTTATATGGTAATACGTTATAACCTATAACGTTATGTAGCATTGCGATATAACGTATAACGTTATATGGTAATACGCTATAACGTATAACCTTATGTACCATTACGATATAACGTATAACGTTATATGGTAATACGTTATAACGTACAACGTTATGTAGCATAACGATATAACGTATAACGTTATATAGTATTACGTTATAACGTATAACGTTATGTAGCATTACGATATAACATATAACGTTATGTAGCATAACGATATAACGTATAACGTTATATAGTATTACGTTATAACGTATAACGTTATGTAGCGTTACGATATAACGTATAACGTTATGTAGCATTAAGATATAACGTATAACGTTATGTAGCATTACGATATAACATATAACGTTATGTAGCATAACGATATAACTTATAACGTTATATAGTATTACGTTATAACCTATAACGTTATGTAGCGTTACGATATAACGTATAACGTTATGTAGCGTGACGATATAACGTATAACGTTATGTAGCATTACGATATAACGTATAACGTTATGTAGCATAACGATATAACGTATAACGTTATATAGTATTACGTTATAACGTATAACGTTATGTAGCATTACGATATAACATATAACGTTATGTAGCATAACGATATAACGTATAACGTTATATAGTATTACGTTATAACGTATAACGTTATGTAGCGTTACGATATAACGTATAACGTTAAGTAGCATTACGATATAACGTATAACGTTATGTAGCATTACGATATAACGTATAACGTTATGTAGCATTACGATATAACGTATAACGTTATATGGTAATACGTTATAACGTATAACGTCATGCAGCATAACGGTATAACGTATAACGTTATATAGCATTACGTTATAACGCATAACGTTATGTAGCATTACGATATAACGTATAACGTTATATAGTATTACGTTATAACGTATAACGTTATGTAGTATTACGTTATAACATATAACGTTATGTAGTAATACGTTATAACGTATAATGTCATTCAGCATTACGATATAACGTATAACGTTATGTAGCATTACGATATAACGTATAACGTTATATGGTAATACGTTATAACGTATAACGTTATGTAGCATTACGGTATAACGTATAACGTTATATAGTATTACGTTATAACGTATAACGTTATGTAGCATTACGATATAACATATAACGTTATGTAGCATAACGATATAACTTATAACGTTATATAGTATTACGTTATAACCTATAACGTTATGTAGCGTTACGATATAACGTATAACGTTATGTAGCGTTACGATATAACGTATAACGTTATGTAGCATTACGATATAACGTATAACGTTATGTAGCATAACGATATAACGTATAACGTTATATAGTATTACGTTATAACGTATAACGTTATGTAGCATTACGATATAACATATAACGTTATGTAGCATAACGATATAACGTATAACGTTATATAGTATTACGTTATAACGTATAACGTTATGTAGCGTTACGATATAACGTATAACGTTAAGTAGCATTACGATATAACGTATAACGTTATGTAGCATTACGATATAACGTATAACGTTATGTAGCATTACGATATAACGTATAACGTTATATGGTAATACGTTATAACGTATAACGTCATGCAGCATAACGGTATAACGTATAACGTTATATAGCATTACGTTATAACGCATAACGTTATGTAGCATTACGATATAACGTATAACGTTATATAGTATTACGTTATAACGTATAACGTTATGTAGTATTACGTTATAACATATAACGTTATGTAGTAATACGTTATAACGTATAATGTCATTTAGCATTACGATATAACATATAACGTTATGTAGCATAACGATATAACTTATAACGTTATATAGTAACGTTATAACGTATAACGTTATGTAGCGTTACGATATAACGTATAACGTTATGTAGCGTTACGATATAACGTATAACGTTATGTAGCATTACGATATAACGTATAACGTTATGTAGCATAACGATATAACGTATAACGTTATATGGTAATACGTTATAACGTATAACCTTATGTACTATTACGATATAACGTATAACGTTATATGGTAATACGTTATAACGTACATCGTTATGTAGTATTACGTTATAACATATAACGTTATATAGTATTACGTTATAACGTATAACGTTATGTAGCATTACGATATAACGTATAACGTTATGTAGCATTACGATATAACGTATAACGTTATATGGTAATACGTTATAACCTATAACGTTATGTAGCATTGCGATATAACGTATAACGTTATATGGTAATACGTTATAACGTATAACCTTATGTACCATTACGATATAACGTATAACGTTATATGGTAATACGTTATAACGTATAACGTTATGTAGTATTACGTTATAACATATAACGTTATGTAGTAATACGTTATAACGTATAATGTCATTTAGCATTACGATATAACGTATAACGTTATGTAGCATTACGATATAACGTATAACGTTATGTAGCATTGCGATATAACGTATACCGTTACGTGGCATAACGATATAAAGTATAACGTTATATGGTAATACGTTATAACGTATAACCTTATGTACCATTACGATATAACGTATAACGTTATGTAGCATTACGATATAACGTATAACGTTATATGGTAATACGTTATAACGAATAACGTTATGTAGCATTGCGATATAACGTATACCGTTACGTGGCATAACGATATAAAGTATAACGTTATATGGTAATACGTTATAACGTATAACCTTATGTACCATTACGATATAACGTATAACGTTATATGGTAATACGTTATAACGTACAACGTTATGTAGCATAACGATATAACGTATAACGTTATATAGTATTACGTTATAACGTATAACGTCATGTAGCATTACGATATAACGAATAACGTTATGTAGCATAACGATATAACGTATAACGTTATATAGTATTACGTTATAACGTATAACGTTATGTAGCATTACGATATAACGTATAACGTTATATAGCATTACGTTATAACGTATAACGTTATGTAGTATTACGTTATAACGTATAACGTTATGTAGCATTACGATATAACGTATAACGTTATGTAGCATTGCGATATAACGTATAACGTTATATGGTAATACGTTATAACCTATAACGTTATGTAGCATTGCGATATAACGTATAACGTTATATGGTAATACGCTATAACGTATAACCTTATGTACCATTACGATATAACGTATAACGTTATATGGTAATACGTTATAACGTACAACGTTATGTAGCATAACGATATAACGTATAACGTTATATAGTATTACGTTATAACGTATAACGTTATGTAGCATTACGATATAACATATAACGTTATGTAGCATAACGATATAACGTATAACGTTATATAGTATTACGTTATAACGTATAACGTTATGTAGCGTTACGATATAACGTATAACGTTATGTAGCATTAAGATATAACGTATAACGTTATGTAGCATTACGATATAACATATAACGTTATGTAGCATAACGATATAACTTATAACGTTATATAGTATTACGTTATAACCTATAACGTTATGTAGCGTTACGATATAACGTATAACGTTATGTAGCGTTACGATATAACGTATAACGTTATGTAGCATTACGATATAACGTATAACGTTATGTAGCATAACGATATAACGTATAACGTTATATAGTATTACGTTATAACGTATAACGTTATGTAGCATTACGATATAACATATAACGTTATGTAGCATAACGATATAACGTATAACGTTATATAGTATTACGTTATAACGTATAACGTTATGTAGCGTTACGATATAACGTATAACGTTAAGTAGCATTACGATATAACGTATAACGTTATGTAGCATTACGATATAACGTATAACGTTATGTAGCATTACGATATAACGTATAACGTTATATGGTAATACGTTATAACGTATAACGTCATGCAGCATAACGGTATAACGTATAACGTTATATAGCATTACGTTATAACGCATAACGTTATGTAGCATTACGATATAACGTATAACGTTATATAGTATTACGTTATAACGTATAACGTTATGTAGTATTACGTTATAACATATAACGTTATGTAGTAATACGTTATAACGTATAATGTCATTTAGCATTACGATATAACGTATAACGTTATGTAGCATTACGATATAACGTATAACGTTATATGGTAATACGTTATAACGTATAACGTTATGTAGCATTACGGTATAACGTATAACGTTATATAGTATTACGTTATAACGTATAACGTTATGTAGTATTACGTTATAACATATAACGTTATGTAGTAATACGTTATAACGTATAATGTCATTTAGCATTACGATATAACGTATAACGTTATGTAGCATTACGATATAACGTATAACGTTATATGGTAATACGTTATAACGTATAACGTTATGTAGCATTACGATATAACGTATAACGTTATGTAGCATTACGATATAACGTATAACGTTATATGGTAATACGTTATAACGTATAACGTTATGTACCATTACGATATAACGTATAACGTTATATGGTAATACGTTATAACGTATAACGTTATGTAGCATAGCGATATAACGCATAACGTTATATAGTATTACGATATAACGTATAACGTTATGTAGCATAACGATATAACGTATAACGTTATGTAGTATTATGATATAACGTATAAGGTTATGTAGAATTACGATATAACGTATAACGTTATGTTGCATTACGATATAACGTATAACGTTATATGGTAATACGTTATAACGTATAACGTTATGTAGCATTACGATATAACGTATAACGTTATGAAGCATTACGATATAACGTATAACGTTATATGGTAATACGTTATAACGTATAACGTTATGTAGCATTACGATATAACGTATAACGTTACGTAGCATTACGATATAACGTATAACGTTATATGGTAATACATTATAACGTATAACGTTATATGGTAATACGTTATAACGTATAACGTTACATGGTAATACGTTATAACGTATAACGTTATGTAACATTACGATATAACGTATAACGTTATGTAGCATTACGATATAACGTATAACGTTATATGGTAATACGTTATAACATATAACGTTATGTAGCATTACGATATAACGTATAACGTTATGTAGCATTACGATATAACGTATAACGTTATGTAGCATTACGATATAACGTATATCGTTATATGGTAATACGTTATAACGTATAACGTTATGTAGCATTACGATATAACGCATACCGTTATGTAGCATTACGATATAACGTATAACGTTATATGGTAATACGTTATAACGTATAACGTTATGTAACATTACGATATAACGTATAACGTTATGTAGCATAACGCTATAACGTATAACGTTATGTACCATTACGATATAACGTATAACGTTATATGGTAATACGTTATAACGTATAAAGTTATGTAACATTACGTTACAACGTATAACGTTATGTAGCATAACGATATAACGTATAACGTTATATAGTATTACGTTATAACTTATAACGTTATGTAGCATTACGATATAACATATAACGTTATGTAGCATAACTATATATCGTATAACGTTATATGGTAATACGTTATAACGTATAACGTTATGTAGCATTACGACATAACGTATAACGTTATGTAGCATTACGACATAACGTATAACGTTATGTAGCATAACGATATAACGTATAACGTTATATAGTATTACGTTATAACGTATAACGTTATGTAGCATTACGATATAACGTATAACGTTATATAGTATTACGTTATAACGTATAACGTTAATTAGCATTACGATATAACGTATAACGTTATATGGTAATACGTTATAACGTATAACGTTATGTAGCATTACGATATAACGTATAACGTTATGTAGCATAACGATATAACGCATAACGTTATATGGTAATACGTTATAACGTATAACGCTATGTACCATTACGATATAACGTATAACGTTATATGGTAATACGTTATAACGTATAACGATATGTAGCATTACGATATAACGTATAACGTTATGTAGCATAACGATATAACGTATAACGTTATACAGTATTACGTTATTACGTATAACGTTATGTAGCATTACGATATAACGTGTACCGTTATGTAGCATAACGATATAACGTATAACGTTATGTAGCATTACGATATAACGTATAACGTTATATAGTATTACGTTATAACGTATAACGTTATGTAGCATTACGATATAACGTATAACGTTATATAGTATTACGTTATAACGTATAACGTTATGTAGTATTACGTTATAACGTATAACGTTATGTAGTAATACGTTATAACGTATAACGTTATGTAGCGTTACGATATAACGTATAACGTTATGTAGTATTATGATATAACGTATAAGGTTATGTAGCATTACGATATAACGTATAACGTTTATTAGCATTACGATATAACGTATAACGTTATATGGTAATACGTTATAACGTATAACGTCATGTAGCATTACGATATAACGTATAACGTTATGTAGCATAACGATATAACGCATAACGTTATATGGTAATACGTTATAACGTATAACGCTATGTACCATTAGGATATAACGTATAACGTTATATAGTATTACGTTATAACGTATAACGTTATGTAGCATTACGATATAACGTATAACGTTATGTAGCATAACGATATAACGTATAACGTTATATAGTATTACGTTATAACGTATAACGTTATGTAGCGTTACGATATAACGTATAACGTTATGTAGCATTAAGATATAACGTATAACGTTATGTAGCATTACGATATAACATACAACGTTATGTAGCATAACGATATAACTTATAACGTTATATCGTAACGTTATAACGTATAACGTTATGTAGCGTTACGATATAACGTATAACGTTATGTAGCGTTACGATATAACGTATAACGTTATGTAGCATTACGATATAACGTATAACGTTATGTAGCATAACGATATAACGTATAACGTTATATGGTAATACGTTATAACGTATAACCTTATGTACTATTACGATATAACGTATAACGTTATATGGTAATACGTTATAACGTACATCGTTATGTAGTATTACGTTATAACATATAACGTTATATAGTATTACGTTATAACGTATAACGTTATGTAGCATTACGATATAACGTATAACGTTATGTAGCATTACGATATAACGTATAACGTTATGTAGCATAACGATATATCGTATAACGTTATATGGTGATACGTTATAACGTATAACCTTATGTACCATTACGATATAACGTATAACGTTATATGGCAATACGTTATAACGTACAACGTTATGTAGTATTACGTTATAACATATAACGTTAGGTAGTAATACGTTATAACGTATAACGTTATGTAGCATTACGATATAACGTATAACGTTATGTAGCATTGCGATATAACGTATAACGTTATATGGTAATACGTTATAACGTATAACGTTATCTAGCATTGCGATATAACGTATAACGTTACGTGGCATAACGATATAACGTATAACGTTATATGGTAATACGTTATAACGTATAACCTTATGTACCATTACGATATAACGTATAACGTTATATGGTAATACGTTATAACGTACAACGTTATGTAGCATAACGATATAACGTATAACGTTATATAGTATTACGTTATAACGTATAACGTTATGTAGCATTACGATATAACGAATAACGTTATGTAGCATAACGATATAACGTATAACGTTATATAGTATTACGTTATAACGTATAACGTTATGTAGCATTACGATATAACGTATAACGTTATATAGTATTACGTTATAACGTATAACGTCAGGTAGTATTACGTTATAACGTATAACGTTATGTAGCATTACGATATAACGTATAACGTTATGTAGCATTGCGATATAACGTATAACGTTATATGGTAATACGTTATAACGTATAACGTTATATGGTAATACGTTATAACGTATAACGTTATGTAGCATTACGATATAACGTATAACGTTATGTAGCATTACGATATAACGTATAACGTTATATGGTAATACGTTATAACGTATAACGTTATGTACCATTACGATATAACGTATAACGTTATATGGTAATACGTTATAACGTATAACGTTATGTAGCATAGCGATATAACGCATAACGTTATATAGTATTACGATATAACGTATAACGTTATGTAGCATAACGATATAACGTATAACGTTATGTAGTATTATGATATAACGTATAACGTTATGTAGAATTACGATATAACGTATAACGTTATGTTGCATTACGATATAACGTATAACGTTATATGGTAATACGTTATAACGTATAACGTTATGTAGCATTACGATATAACGTATAACGTTATGAAGCATTACGATATAACGTATAACGTTATATGGTAATACGTTATAACGTATAACGTTATGTAGCATTACGATATAACGTATAACGTTACGTAGCATTACGATATAACGTATAACGTTATATGGTAATACATTATAACGTATAACGTTATATGGTAATACGTTATAACGTATAACGTTACATGGTAATACGTTATAACGTATAACGTTATGTAACATTACGATATAACGTATAACGTTATGTAGCATTACGATATAACGTATAACGTTATATGGTAATACGTTATAACGTATAACGTTATGTAGCATTACGATATAACGTATAACGTTATGTAGCATTACGATATAACGTATAACGTTATGTAGCATTACGATATAACGTATATCGTTATATGGTAATACGTTATAACGTATAACGTTATGTAGCATTACGATATAACGCATAACGTTATGTAGCATTACGATATAACGTATAACGTTATATGGTAATACGTTATAACGTATAACGTTATGTTACATTACGATATAACGTATAACGTTATGTAGCATAACGCTATAACGTATAACGTTATGTACCATTACGATATAACGTATAACGTTATATGGTAATACGTTATAACGTATAAAGTTATGTAACATTACGTTACAACGTATAACGTTATGTAGCATAACGATATAACGTATAACGTTATATAGTATTACGTTATAACTTATAACGTTATGTAGCATTACGATATAACATATAACGTTATGTAGCATAACTATATATCGTATAACGTTATATGGTAATACGTTATAACGTATAACGTTATGTAGCATTACGACATAACGTATAACGTTATGTAGCATTACGACATAACGTATAACGTTATGTAGCATAACGATATAACGTATAACGTTATATAGTATTACGTTATAACGTATAACGTTATGTAGCATTACGATATAACGTATAACGTTATATAGTATTACGTTATAACGTATAACGTTAATTAGCATTACGATATAACGTATAACGTTATATGGTAATACGTTATAACGTATAACGTTATGTAGCATTACGATATAACGTATAACGTTATGTAGCATAACGATATAACGCATAACGTTATATGGTAATACGTTATAACGTATAACGGTATGTACCATTACGATATAACGTATAACGTTATATGGTAATACGTTATAACGTATAACGATATGTAGCATTACGATATAACGTATAACGTTATGTAGCATAACGATATAACGTATAACGTTATACAGTATTACGTTATTACGTACAACGTTATGTAGCATTACGATATACCGCATAACGTTATGTAGCATAACGATATAACGTATAACGTTATATAGTATTACGTTATAACGTATAACTTTATGTAGCATTACGATATAACATATAACGTTATGTAGCATAACGATATAACGTATAACGTTATATAGTATTACGTTATAACGTATAACGTTATGTAGCGTTGCGATATAACGTATAACGTTATGTAGCATTACGATATAACGTATAACGTTATGTAGCATAACGATATAACGTATAACGTTATACAGTATTACGTTATTACGTATAACGTTATGTAGCATTACGATATACCGTATAACGTTATGTAGCATAACGATATAACGTATAACGTTATATAGTATTACGTTATAACGTATAACGTTATGTAGTATTACGATATAACACATAACGTTATGTAGCATAACGATATAACGTATAACGTTATATAGTATTACGTTATAACGTATAACGTTATGTAGCGTTGCGATATAACGTATAACGTTATGTAGCATTACGATATAACGTATAACGTTATATGGTAATACGTTATAACGTATAACGTTATATGGTAATACGTTATAACGTATAACGTTATGTAGCGTTACGATATAACGTATAACGTTATGTAGCATTACGATATAACGTATAACGTTATGTACCAGTACGATATAACGTATAACGTTATATGGTAATACGTTATAACGTATAACGTTATGTACCATTACGATAGAACGTATAACGTTATATGGTAATACGTTATAACGTACAACGTTATGTAGCATTACGATATAACGTATAACGTTATATGGTAATACGTTATATCGTATAACGTTATGTAGCATTACGATATAACGTGTAACGTTATGTAGCATAACGATATAACGTATAACGTTATGTAGCATTACGATATAACGTATAACGTTATATAGTATTACGTTATAACGTATAACGTTATGTAGCATTACGATATAACGTATAACGTTATATAGTATTACGTTATAACGTATAACGTTATGTAGTAATACGTTATAACGTATAACGTTATGTAGCGTTACGATATAACGTATAACGTTATGTAGTATTATGATATAACGTATAAGGTTATGTAGCATTACGATATAACGTATAACGTTTATTAGCATTACGATATAACGTATAACGTTATATGGTAATACGTTATAACGTATAACGTCATGTAGCATTACGATATAACGTATAACGTTATGTAGCATAACGATATAACGCATAACGTTATATGGTAATACGTTATAACGTATAACGCTATGTACCATTACGATATATCGTATAACGTTATATGGTATGGCGTTATAACGTATAACGATATGTAGCATTACGATATAACGTATAACGTTATGTAGCATAACGATATAACGTGTAACGTTATATAGTATTACGTTATAACGTATAACGTTATGTAGCATTACGATATAACGTATAACGTTATGTAGCATAACGATATAACGTATAACGTTATATAGTATTACGTTATAACGTATAACGTTATGTAGCATTACGATATAACGTATAACGTTATGTAGCATAACGATATAACGTATAACGTTATATAGTATTACGTTACAACGTATAACGTTATGTAGCGTTACGATATAACGTATAACGTTATGTAGCATTAAGATATAACGTATAACGTTATGTAGCATTACGATATAACATACAACGTTATGTAGCATAACGATATAACTTATAACGTTATATAGTAACGTTATAACGTATAACGTTATGTAGCGTTACGATATAACGTATAACGTTATGTAGCGTTACGATATAACGTATAACGTTATGTAGCATTACGATATAACGTATAACGTTATGTAGCATAACGATATAACGTATAACGTTATATGGTAATACGTTATAACGTATAACGCTATGTACCATTACGATATATCGTATAACGTTATATGGTATGGCGTTATAACCTATAACGATATGTAGCATTACGATATAACGTATAACGTTATGTAGCATAACGATATAACGTGTAACGTTATATAGTATTACGTTATAACGTATAACGTTATGTAGCATTACGATATAACGTATAACGTTATGTAGCATAACGATATAACGTATAACGTTATATAGTATTACGTTATAACGTATAACGTTATGTAGCATTACGATATAACGTATAACGTTATGTAGCATAACGATATAACGTATAACGTTATATAGTATTACGTTACAACGTATAACGTTATGTAGCGTTACGATATAACGTATAACGTTATGTAGCATTAAGATATAACGTATAACGTTATGTAGCATTACGATATAACATACAACGTTATGTAGCATAACGATATAACTTATAACGTTATATAGTAACGTTATAACGTATAACGTTATGTAGCGTTACAATATAACGTATAACGTTATGTAGCGTTACGATATAACGTATAACGTTATGTAGCATTACGATATAACGTATAACGTTATGTAGCATAACGATATAACGTATAACGTTATATGGTAATACGTTATAACGTATAACCTTATGTACTATTACGATATAACGTATAACGTTATATGGTAATACGTTATAACGTACATCGTTATGTAGTATTACGTTATAACGTATAACGTTATGTAGCATAACGATATAACGTATAACGTTATATAGTATTACGTTATAACGTATAACGTTATGTAGCATTACGATATAACGTATAACGTTATGTAGCATAACGATATAACGTATAACGTTATATAGTATTACGTTACAACGTATAACGTTATGTAGCGTTACGATAGAACGTATAACGTTATATGGTAATACGTTATAACGTACAACGTTATGTAGCATTACGATATAACGTATAACGTTATATGGTAATACGTTATATCGTATAACGTTATGTAGCATTACGATATAACGTGTAACGTTATGTAGCATAACGATATAACGTATAACGTTATGTAGCATTACGATATAACGTATAACGTTATATAGTATTACGTTATAACGTATAACGTTATGTAGCATTACGATATAACGTATAACGTTATATAGTATTACGTTATAACGTATAACGTTATGTAGTAATACGTTATAACGTATAACGTTATGTAGCGTTACGATATAACGTATAACGTTATGTAGTATTATGATATAACGTATAAGGTTATGTAGCATTACGATATAACGTATAACGTTTATTAGCATTACGATATAACGTATAACGTTATATGGTAATACGTTATAACGTATAACGTCATGTAGCATTACGATATAACGTATAACGTTATGTAGCATAACGATATAACGCATAACGTTATATGGTAATACGTTATAACGTATAACGCTATGTACCATTACGATATATCGTATAACGTTATATGGTATGGCGTTATAACGTATAACGATATGTAGCATTACGATATAACGTATAACGTTATGTAGCATAACGATATAACGTGTAACGTTATATAGTATTACGTTATAACGTATAACGTTATGTAGCATTACGATATAACGTATAACGTTATGTAGCATAACGATATAACGTATAACGTTATATAGTATTACGTTATAACGTATAACGTTATGTAGCATTACGATATAACGTATAACGTTATGTAGCATAACGATATAACGTATAACGTTATATAGTATTACGTTACAACGTATAACGTTATGTAGCGTTACGATATAACGTATAACGTTATGTAGCATTAAGATATAACGTATAACGTTATGTAGCATTACGATATAACATACAACGTTATGTAGCATAACGATATAACTTATAACGTTATATAGTAACGTTATAACGTATAACGTTATGTAGCGTTACGATATAACGTATAACGTTATGTAGCGTTACGATATAACGTATAACGTTATGTAGCATTACGATATAACGTATAACGTTATGTAGCATAACGATATAACGTATAACGTTATATGGTAATACGTTATAACGTATAACGCTATGTACCATTACGATATATCGTATAACGTTATATGGTATGGCGTTATAACCTATAACGATATGTAGCATTACGATATAACGTATAACGTTATGTAGCATAACGATATAACGTGTAACGTTATATAGTATTACGTTATAACGTATAACGTTATGTAGCATTACGATATAACGTATAACGTTATGTAGCATAACGATATAACGTATAACGTTATATAGTATTACGTTATAACGTATAACGTTATGTAGCATTACGATATAACGTATAACGTTATGTAGCATAACGATATAACGTATAACGTTATATAGTATTACGTTACAACGTATAACGTTATGTAGCGTTACGATATAACGTATAACGTTATGTAGCATTAAGATATAACGTATAACGTTATGTAGCATTACGATATAACATACAACGTTATGTAGCATAACGATATAACTTATAACGTTATATAGTAACGTTATAACGTATAACGTTATGTAGCGTTACAATATAACGTATAACGTTATGTAGCGTTACGATATAACGTATAACGTTATGTAGCATTACGATATAACGTATAACGTTATGTAGCATAACGATATAACGTATAACGTTATATGGTAATACGTTATAACGTATAACCTTATGTACTATTACGATATAACGTATAACGTTATATGGTAATACGTTATAACGTACATCGTTATGTAGTATTACGTTATAACATATAACGTTATATAGTATTACGTTATAACGTATAACGTTATGTAGCATTACGATATAACGTATAACGTTATGTAGCATTACGATATAACGTATAACGTTATGTAGCATAACGATATATCGTATAACGTTATATGGTGATACGTTATAACGTATAACCTTATGTACCATTACGATATAACGTATAACGTTATATGGCAATACGTTATAACGTACAACGTTATGTAGTATTACGTTATAACATATAACGTTAGGTAGTAATACGTTATAACGTATAACGTTATGTAGCATTACGATATAACGTATAACGTTATGTAGCATTGCGATATAACGTATAACGTTATATGGTAATACGTTATAACGTATAACGTTATCTAGCATTGCGATATAACGTATAACGTTACGTGGCATAACGAGATAACGTATAACGTTATATGGTAATACGTTATAACGTATAACCTTATGTACCATTACGATATAACGTATAACGTTATATGGTAAGACGTTATAACGTACAACGTTATGTAGCATAACGATATAACGTATAACGTTATATAGTATTACGTTATAACGTATAACGTTATGTAGCATTACGATATAACGTATAACGTTATGTAGCATTACGATATAACGTATAACGTTATGTAGCATTACGATATAACGTATATCGTTATATGGTAATACGTTATAACGTATAACGTTATGTAGCATTACGATATAACGCATAACGTTATGTAGCATTACGATATAACGTATAACGTTATATGGTAATACGTTATAACGTATAACGTTATGTAACATTACGATATAACGTATAACGTTATGTAGCATAACGCTATAACGTATAACGTTATGTACCATTACGATATAACGTATAACGTTATATGGTAATACGTTATAACGTATAAAGTTATGTAACATTACGTTACAACGTATAACGTTATGTAGCATAACGATATAACGTATAACGTTATATAGTATTACGTTATAACTTATAACGTTATGTAGCATTACGATATAACATATAACGTTATGTAGCATAACTATATATCGTATAACGTTATATGGTAATACGTTATAACGTATAACGTTATGTAGCATTACGACATAACGTATAACGTTATGTAGCATTACGACATAACGTATAACGTTATGTAGCATAACGATATAACGTATAACGTTATATAGTATTACGTTATAACGTATAACGTTATGTAGCATTACGATATAACGTATAACGTTATATAGTATTACGTTATAACGTATAACGTTAATTAGCATTACGATATAACGTATAACGTTATATGGTAATACGTTATAACGTATAACGTTATGTAGCATTACGATATAACGTATAACGTTATGTAGCATAACGATATAACTCATAACGTTATATGGTAATACGTTATAACGTATAACGCTATGTACCATTACGATATAACGTATAACGTTATATGGTAATACGTTATAACGTATAACGATATGTAGCATTACGATATAACGTATAACGTTATGTAGCATAACGATATAACGTATAACGTTATACAGTATTACGTTATTACGTATAACGTTATGTAGCATTACGATATACCGTATAACGTTATGTAGCATAACGATATAACGTATAACGTTATATAGTATTACGTTATAACGTATAACTTTATGTAGCATTACGATATAACATATAACGTTATGTAGCATAACGATATAACGTATAACGTTATATAGTATTACGTTATAACGTATAACGTTATGTAGCGTTGCGATATAACGTATAACGTTATGTAGCATTACGATATAACGTATAACGTTATGTAGCATAACGATATAACGTATAACGTTATACAGTATTACGTTATTACGTATAACGTTATGTAGCATTACGATATACCGTATAACGTTATGTAGCATAACGATATAACGTATAACGTTATATAGTATTACGTTATAACGTATAACGTTATGTAGTATTACGATATAACATATAACGTTATGTAGCATAACGATATAACGTATAACGTTATATAGTATTACGTTATAACGCATAACGTTATGTAGCGTTGCGATATAACGTATAACGTTATGTAGCATTACGATATAACGTATAACGTTATATGGTAATACGTTATAACGTATAACGTTATGTAGCGTTACGATATAACGTATAACGTTATGTAGCATTACGATATAACGTATAACGTTATATGGTAATACGTTATAACGTATAACGTTATGTACCAGTACGATATAACGTATAACGTTATATGGTAATACGTTATAACGTATAACGTTATGTACCATTACGATAGAACGTATAACGTTATATGGTAATACGTTATAACGTACAACGTTATGTAGTATTACGTTATAACATATAACGTTATGTAGTATTACGTTATAACGTATAACGTTATGTAGCATTACGATATAACGTATAACGTTATGTAGCATTACGATATAACGTATAACGTTATATGGTAATACGTTATATCGTATAACGTTATGTAGCATTACGATATAACGTGTAACGTTATGTAGCATAACGATATAACGTATAACGTTATGTAGCATTACGATATAACGTATAACGTTATATAGTATTACGTTATAACGTATAACGTTATGTAGCATTACGATATAACGTATAACGTTATATAGTATTACGTTATAACGTATAACGTTATGTAGTATTACGTTATAACGTATAACGTTATGTAGTAATACGTTATAACGTATAACGTTATGTAGCTTTACGATATAACGTATAACGTTATGTAGTATTATGATATAACGTATAAGGTTATGTATCATTACGATATAACGTATAACGTTTATTAGCATTACGATATAACGTATAACGTTATATGGTAATACGTTATAACGTATAACGTCATGTAGCATTACGATATAACGTATAACGTTATGTAGCATAACGATATAACGCATAACGTTATATGGTAATACGTTATAACGTATAACGCTATGTACCATTACGATATATCGTATAACGTTATATGGTATGGCGTTATAACGTATAACGATATGTAGCATTACGATATAACGTATAACGTTATGTAGCATAACGATATAACGTGTAACGTTATATAGTATTACGTTATAACGTATAACGTTATGTAGCATTACGATATAACGTATAACGTTATGTAGCATAACGATATAACGTATAACGTTATATAGTATTACGTTATAACGTATAACGTTATGTAGCATTACGATATAACGTATAACGTTATGTAGCATAACGATATAACGTATAACGTTATATAGTATTACGTTACAACGTATAACGTTATGTAGCGTTACGATATAACGTATAACGTTATGTAGCATTAAGATATAACGTATAACGTTATGTAGCATTACGATATAACATACAACGTTATGTAGCATAACGATATAACTTATAACGTCATATAGTAACGTTATAACGTATAACGTTATGTAGCGTTACGATATAACGTATAACGTTATGTAGCGTTACGATATAACGTATAACGTTATGTAGCATTACGATATAACGTATAACGTTATGTAGCATAACGATATAACGTATAACGTTATATGGTAATACGTTATAACGTATAACGCTATGTACCATTACGATATATCGTATAACGTTATATGGTATGGCGTTATAACCTATAACGATATGTAGCATTACGATATAACGTATAACGTTATGTAGCATAACGATATAACGTGTAACGTTATATAGTATTACGTTATAACGTATAACGTTATGTAGCATTACGATATAACGTATAACGTTATGTAGCATAACGATATAACGTATAACGTTATATAGTATTACGTTATAACGTATAACGTTATGTAGCATTACGATATAACGTATAACGTTATGTAGCATAACGATATAACGTATAACGTTATATAGTATTACGTTACAACGTATAACGTTATGTAGCGTTACGATATAACGTATAACGTTATGTAGCATTAAGATATAACGTATAACGTTATGTAGCATTACGATATAACATACAACGTTATGTAGCATAACGATATAACTTATAACGTTATATAGTAACGTTATAACGTATAACGTTATGTAGCGTTACGATATAACGTATAACGTTATGTAGCGTTACGATATAACGTATAACGTTATGTAGCATTACGATATAACGTATAACGTTATGTAGCATAACGATATAACGTATGACGTTATATGGTAATACGTTATAACGTACAACGTTATGTAGTATTACGTTATAACATATAACGTTATGTAGTATTACGTTATAACGTATAACGTTATGTAGCATTACGATATAACGTATAACGTTATGTAGCATTACGATATAACGTATAACGTTATATGGTAATACGTTATATCGTATAACGTTATGTAGCATTACGATATAACGTGTAACGTTATGTAGCATAACGATATAACGTATAACGTTATGTAGCATTACGATATAACGTATAACGTTATATAGTATTACGTTATAACGTATAACGTTATGTAGCATTACGATATAACGTATAACGTTATATAGTATTACGTTATAACGTATAACGTTATGTAGTATTACGTTATAACGTATAACGTTATGTAGTAATACGTTATAACGTATAACGTTATGTAGCTTTACGATATAACGTATAACGTTATGTAGTATTATGATATAACGTATAAGGTTATGTAGCATTACGATATAACGTATAACGTTTATTAGCATTACGATATAACGTATAACGTTATATGGTAATACGTTATAACGTATAACGTCATGTAGCATTACGATATAACGTATAACGTTATGTAGCATAACGATATAACGCATAACGTTATATGGTAATACGTTATAACGTATAACGCTATGTACCATTACGATATATCGTATAACGTTATATGGTATGGCGTTATAACGTATAACGATATGTAGCATTACGATATAACGTATAACGTTATGTAGCATAACGATATAACGTGTAACGTTATATAGTATTACGTTATAACGTATAACGTTATGTAGCATTACGATATAACGTATAACGTTATGTAGCATAACGATATAACGTATAACGTTATATAGTATTACGTTATAACGTATAACGTTATGTAGCATTACGATATAACGTATAACGTTATGTAGCATAACGATATAACGTATAACGTTATATAGTATTACGTTACAACGTATAACGTTATGTAGCGTTACGATATAACGTATAACGTTATGTAGCATTAAGATATAACGTATAACGTTATGTAGCATTACGATATAACATACAACGTTATGTAGCATAACGATATAACTTATAACGTCATATAGTAACGTTATAACTTATAACGTTATGTAGCGTTACGATATAACGTATAACGTTATGTAGCATTACGATATAACGTATAACGTTATGTAGCATAACGATATAACGTATAACGTTATATGGTAATACGTTATAACGTATAACGCTATGTACCATTACGATATATCGTATAACGTTATATGGTATGGCGTTATAACCTATAACGATATGTAGCATTACGATATAACGTATAACGTTATGTAGCATAACGATATAACGTGTAACGTTATATAGTATTACGTTATAACGTATAACGTTATGTAGCATTACGATATAACGTATAACGTTATGTAGCATAACGATATAACGTATAACGTTATATAGTATTACGTTATAACGTATAACGTTATGTAGCATTACGATATAACGTATAACGTTATGTAGCATAACGATATAACGTATAACGTTATATAGTATTACGTTACAACGTATAACGTTATGTAGCGTTACGATATAACGTATAACGTTATGTAGCATTAAGATATAACGTATAACGTTATGTAGCATTACGATATAACATACAACGTTATGTAGCATAACGATATAACTTATAACGTTATATAGTAACGTTATAACGTATAACGTTATGTAGCGTTACGATATAACGTATAACGTTATGTAGCGTTACGATATAACGTATAACGTTATGTAGCATTACGATATAACGTATAACGTTATGTAGCATAACGATATAACGTATGACGTTATATGGTAATACGTTATAACGTATAACCTTATGTACTATTACGATATAACGTATAACGTTATATGGTAATACGTTATAACGTACATCGTTATGTAGTATTACGTTATAACATATAACGTTATATAGTATTACGTTATAACGTATAACGTTATGTAGCATTACGATATAACGTATAACGTTATGTAGCATTACGATATAACGTATAACGTTATGTAGCATAACGATATATCGTATAACGTTATATGGTGATACGTTATAACGTATAACCTTATGTACCATTACGATATAACGTATAACGTTATATGGCAATACGTTATAACGTACAACGTTATGTAGTATTACGTTATAACATATAACGTTAGGTAGTAATACGTTATAACGTATAACGTTATGTAGCATTACGATATAACGTATAACGTTATGTAGCATTGCGATATAACGTATAACGTTATATGGTAATACGTTATAACGTATAACGTTATCTAGCATTGCGATATAACGTATAACGTTACGTGGCATAACGATATAACGTATAACGTTATATGGTAATACGTTATAACGTATAACCTTATGTACCATTACGATATAACGTATAACGTTATATGGTAAGACGTTATAACGTACAACGTTATGTAGCATAACGATATAACGTATAACGTTATATAGTATTACGTTATAACGTATAACGTTATGTAGCATTACGATATAACGAATAACGTTATGTAGCATAACGATATAACGTATAACGTTATATAGTATTACGTTATAACGTATAACGTTATGTAGCATTACGATATAACGTATAACGTTATATAGTATTACGTTATAACGTATAACGTTAGGTAGTATTACGTTATAACGTATAACGTTATGTAGCATTACGATATAACGTATAACGTTATGTAGCATTGCGATATAACGTATAACGTTATATGGTAATACGTTATAACCTATAACGTTATGTAGCATTGCGATATAACGTATAACGTTATATGGTAATACGTAATAACGTATAACCTTATGTACCATTACGATATAACGTATAACGTTATATGGTAATACGTTATAACGTACAACGTTATGTACCATTACGATAGAACGTATAACGTTATATGGTAATACGTTATAACGTACAACGTTATGTAGTATTACGTTATAACATATAACGTTATGTAGTATTACGTTATAACGTATAACGTTATGTAGCATTACGATATAACGTATAACGTTATGTAGCATTACGATATAACGTATAACGTTATATGGTCATACGTTATATCGTATAACGTTATGTAGCATTACGATATAACGTGTAACGTTGTGTAGCATAACGATATAACGTATAACGTTATGTAGCATTACGATATAACGTATAACGTTATATAGTATTACGTTATAACGTATAACGTTATGTAGCATTACGATATAACGTATAACGTTATATAGTATTACGTTATAACGTATAACGTTATGTAGTATTACGTTATAACGTATAACGTTATGTAGTAATACATTATAACGTATAACGTTATGTAGCGTTACGATATAACGTATAACGTTATGTAGCATTACGATATAACGTATAACGTTATGTAGCATAACGATATAACGTATGACGTTATATGGTAATACGTTATAACGTATAACCTTATGTACTATTACGATATAACGTATAACGTTATATGGTAATACGTTATAACGTACATCGTTATGTAGTATTACGTTATAACATATAACGTTATATAGTATTACGTTATAACGTATAACGTTATGTAGCATTACGATATAACGTATAACGTTATGTAGCATTACGATATAACGTATAACGTTATGTAGCATAACGATATATCGTATAACGTTATATGGTGATACGTTATAACGTATAACCTTATGTACCATTACGATATAACGTATAACGTTATATGGCAATACGTTATAACGTACAACGTTATGTAGTATTACGTTATAACATATAACGTTAGGTAGTAATACGTTATAACGTATAACGTTATGTAGCATTACGATATAACGTATAACGTTATGTAGCATTGCGATATAACGTATAACGTTATATGGTAATACGTTATAACGTATAACGTTATCTAGCATTGCGATATAACGTATAACGTTACGTGGCATAACGATATAACGTATAACGTTATATGGTAATACGTTATAACGTATAACCTTATGTACCATTACGATATAACGTATAACGTTATATGGTAAGACGTTATAACGTACAACGTTATGTAGCATAACGATATAACGTATAACGTTATATAGTATTACGTTATAACGTATAACGTTATGTAGCATTACGATATAACGAATAACGTTATGTAGCATAACGATATAACGTATAACGTTATATAGTATTACGTTATAACGTATAACGTTATGTAGCATTACGATATAACGTATAACGTTATATAGTATAACGTTATAACGTATAACGTTAGGTAGTATTACGTTATAACGTATAACGTTATGTAGCATTACGATATAACGTATAACGTTATGTAGCATTGCGATATAACGTATAACGTTATATGGTAATACGTTATAACCTATAACGTTATGTAGCATTGCGATATAACGTATAACGTTATATGGTAATACGTAATAACGTATAACCTTATGTACCATTACGATATAACGTATAACGTTATATGGTAATACGTTATAACGTACAACGTTATGTACCATTACGATAGAACGTATAACGTTATATGGTAATACGTTATAACGTACAACGTTATGTAGTATTACTTTATAACATATAACGTTATGTAGTATTACGTTATAACGTATAACGTTATGTAGCATTACGATATAACGTATAACGTTATGTAGCATTACGATATAACGTATAACGTTATATGGTCATACGTTATATCGTATAACGTTATGTAGCATTACGATATAACGTGTAACGTTGTGTAGCATAACGATATAACGTATAACGTTATGTAGCATTACGATATAACGTATAACGTTATATAGTATTACGTTATAACGTATAACGTTATGTAGCATTACGATATAACGTATAACGTTATATAGTATTACGTTATAACGTATAACGTTATGTAGTATTACGTTATAACGTATAACGTTATGTAGTAATACGTTATAACGTATAACGTTATGTAGCGTTACGATATAACGTATAACGTTATGTAGTATTATGATATAACGTATAAGGTTATGTAGCATTACGATATAACGTATAACGTTTATTAGCATTACGATATAACGTATAACGTTATATGGTAATACGTTATAACGTATAACGTCATGTAGCATTACGATATAACGTATAACGTTATGTAGCATAACGATATAACGCATAACGTTATATGGTAATACGTTATAACGTATAACGCTATGTACCATTACGATATATCGTATAACGTTATATGGTATGGCGTTATAACGTATAACGATATGTAGCATTACGATATAACGTATAACGTTATGTAGCATAACGATATAACGTGTAACGTTATATAGTATTACGTTATAACGTATAACGTTATGTAGCATTACGATATAACGTATAACGTTATGTAGCATAACGATATAACGTATAACGTTATATAGTATTACGTTATAACGTATAACGTTATGTAGCATTACGATATAACGTATAACGTTATGTAGCATAACGATATAACGTATAACGTTATATAGTATTACGTTATAACGTATAACGTTATGTAGCGTTACGATATAACGTATAACGTTATGTAGCATTAAGATATAACGTATAACGTTATGTAGCATTACGATATAACATACAACGTTATGTAGCATTACGATATAACGTATAACGTTATGTAGCATAACGATATAACGTATAACGTTATATGGTAATACGTTATAACGTATAACCTTATGTACTATTACGATATAACGTATAACGTTATATGGTAATACGTTATAACGTACATCGTTATGTAGTATTACGTTATAACATATAACGTTATATAGTATTACGTTATAACGTATAACGTTATGTAGCATTACGATATAACGTATAACGTTATGTAGCATTACGATATAACGTATAACGTTATGTAGCATAACGATATATCGTATAACGTTATATGGTGATACGTTATAACGTATAACCTTATGTACCATTACGATATAACGTATAACGTTATATGGCAATACGTTATAACGTACAACGTTATGTAGTATTACGTTATAACATATAACGTTAGGTAGTAATACGTTATAACGTATAACGTTATGTAGCATTACGATATAACGTATAACGTTATGTAGCATTGCGATATAACGTATAACGTTATATGGTAATACGTTATAACGTATAACGTTATCTAGCATTGCGATATAACGTATAACGTTACGTGGCATAACGATATAACGTATAACGTTATATGGTAATACGTTATAACGTATAACCTTATGTACCATTACGATATAACGTATAACGTTATATGGTAATACGTTATAACGTACAACGTTATGTAGCATAACGATATAACGTATAACGTTATATAGTATTACGTTATAACGTATAACGTTATGTAGCATTACGATATAACGAATAACGTTATGTAGCATAACGATATAACGTATAACGTTATATAGTATTACGTTATAACGTATAACGTTATGTAGCATTACGATATAACGTATAACGTTATATAGTATTACGTTATAACGTATAACGTTAGGTAGTATTACGTTATAACGTATAACGTTATGTAGCATTACGATATAACGTATAACGTTATGTAGCATTGCGATATAACGTATAACGTTATATGGTAATACGTTATAACCTATAACGTTATGTAGCATTGCGATATAACGTATAACGTTATATGGTAATACGTTATAACGTATAACCTTATGTACCATTACGATATAACGTATAACGTTATATGGTAATACGTTATAACGTACAACGTTATGTAGCATAACGATATAACGTATAACATTATATAGTATTACGTTATAACGTATAACGTTATGTAGCATTACGATATAACATATAACGTTATGTAGCATAACGATATAACGTATAACGTTATATAGTATTACGTTATAACGTATAACGTTATGTAGCGTTACGATATAACGTATAACGTTATGTAGCATTAAGATATAACGTATAACGTTATGTAGCATTACGATATAACATATAACGTTATGTAGCATAACGATATAACTTATAACGTTATATAGTATTACGTTATAACCTATAACGTTATGTAGCGTTACGATATAACGTATAACGTTATGTAGCGTTACGATATAACGTATAACGTTATGTAGCATTACGATATAACGTATAACGTTATGTAGCATAACGATATAACGTATAACGTTATATAGTATTACGTTATAACGTATAACGTTATGTAGCATTACGATATAACATATAACGTTATGTAGCATAACGATATAACGTATAACGTTATATAGTATTACGTTATAACGTATAACGTTATGTAGCGTTACGATATAACGTATAACGTTATGTAGCATAACGATATAACGTACAACGTTATGTAGCATAACGATATAACGTATAACGTTATATAGTATTACGTTATAACGTATAACGTTATGTAGCATTACGATATAACGTATAACGTTATGTAGCATTACGATATAACGTATAACGTTATGTAGCATTACGATATAACGTATAACGTTATGTAGCATAACGATATAACGTATAACGTTATATGGTAATACGTTATAACGTATAACCTTATGTACCATTACGATATAACGTATAACGTTATATAGTATTACGTTAATACGTATAACGTTATGTAGCGTTACGATATAACGTATAACGTTATGTAGCATAACGATATAACGTGTAACGTTATATAGTATTACGTTATAACGTATAACGTTATGTAGCATTACGATATAACGTATAACGTTATGTAGCATAACGATATAACGTATAACGTTATATAGTATTACGTTATAACGTATAACGTTATGTAGCATTACGATATAACGTATAACGTTATGTAGCATAACGATATAACGTATAACGTTATATAGTATTACGTTATAACGTATAACGTTATGTAGCGTTACGATATAACGTATAACGTTATGTAGCATTAAGATATAACGTATAACGTTATGTAGCATTACGATATAACATACAACGTTATGTAGCATTACGATATAACGTATAACGTTATGTAGCATAACGATATAACGTATAACGTTATATGGTAATACGTTATAACGTATAACCTTATGTACTATTACGATATAACGTATAACGTTATATGGTAATACGTTATAACGTACATCGTTATGTAGTATTACGTTATAACATATAACGTTATATAGTATTACGTTATAACGTATAACGTTATGTAGCATTACGATATAACGTATAACGTTATGTAGCATTACGATATAACGTATAACGTTATGTAGCATAACGATATATCGTATAACGTTATATGGTGATACGTTATAACGTATAACCTTATGTACCATTACGATATAACGTATAACGTTATATGGCAATACGTTATAACGTACAACGTTATGTAGTATTACGTTATAACATATAACGTTAGGTAGTAATACGTTATAACGTATAACGTTATGTAGCATTACGATATAACGTATAACGTTATGTAGCATTGCGATATAACGTATAACGTTATATGGTAATACGTTATAACGTATAACGTTATCTAGCATTGCGATATAACGTATAACGTTACGTGGCATAACGATATAACGTATAACGTTATATGGTAATACGTTATAACGTATAACCTTATGTACCATTACGATATAACGTATAACGTTATATGGTAATACGTTATAACGTACAACGTTATGTAGCATAACGATATAACGTATAACGTTATATAGTATTACGTTATAACGTATAACGTTATGTAGCATTACGATATAACGAATAACGTTATGTAGCATAACGATATAACGTATAACGTTATATAGTATTACGTTATAACGTATAACGTTATGTAGCATTACGATATAACGTATAACGTTATATAGTATTACGTTATAACGTATAACGTTAGGTAGTATTACGTTATAACGTATAACGTTATGTAGCATTACGATATAACGTATAACGTTATGTAGCATTGCGATATAACGTATAACGTTATATGGTAATACGTTATAACCTATAACGTTATGTAGCATTGCGATATAACGTATAACGTTATATGGTAATACGTTATAACGTATAACCTTATGTACCATTACGATATAACGTATAACGTTATATGGTAATACGTTATAACGTACAACGTTATGTAGCATAACGATATAACGTATAACATTATATAGTATTACGTTATAACGTATAACGTTATGTAGCATTACGATATAACATATAACGTTATGTAGCATAACGATATAACGTATAACGTTATATAGTATTACGTTATAACGTATAACGTTATGTAGCGTTACGATATAACGTATAACGTTATGTAGCATTAAGATATAACGTATAACGTTATGTAGCATTACGATATAACATATAACGTTATGTAGCATAACGATATAACTTATAACGTTATATAGTATTACGTTATAACCTATAACGTTATGTAGCGTTACGATATAACGTATAACGTTATGTAGCGTTACGATATAACGTATAACGTTATGTAGCATTACGATATAACGTATAACGTTATGTAGCATAACGATATAACGTATAACGTTATATAGTATTACGTTATAACGTATAACGTTATGTAGCATTACGATATAACATATAACGTTATGTAGCATAACGATATAACGTATAACGTTATATAGTATTACGTTATAACGTATAACGTTATGTAGCGTTACGATATAACGTATAACGTTATGTAGCATAACGATATAACGTACAACGTTATGTAGCATAACGATATAACGTATAACGTTATATAGTATTACGTTATAACGTATAACGTTATGTAGCATTACGATATAACGTATAACGTTATGTAGCATTACGATATAACGTATAACGTTATGTAGCATTACGATATAACGTATAACGTTATGTAGCATAACGATATAACGTATAACGTTATATGGTAATACGTTATAACGTATAACCTTATGTACCATTACGATATAACGTATAACGTTATATAGTATTACGTTAATACGTATAACGTTATGTAGCGTTACGATATAACGTATAACGTTATGTAGCATTAAGATATAACGTATAGCGTTATGTAGCATTACGATATAACATATAACGTTATGTAGCATAACGATATAACTTATAACGTTATATAGTATTACGTTATAACGTATAACGTTATGTAGCGTTACGATATAACGTATAACGTTATGTAGCATTACGATATAACGTATAGCGTTATATAGTATTACGTTATAACGTATAACGTTGTGTAGTATTACGTTATAACGTATAACGTTATGTAGTAATACGTTATAACGTATAACGTTATGTAGCGTTACGATATAACGTATAACGTTATGTAGCATTACGATATAACATATAACGTTATGTAGCATAACGATATAACGCATAACGTTATATGGTAATACGTTATAACGTATAACGTTATGTAGCATAACGATATAACGCATAACGTTATATGGTAATACGTTATAACGTATAACGCTATGTACCATTACGATATAACGTATAACGTTATATGGTAATACGTTATGACGTATAACGATATGTAGCATTACGATATAACGTATAACGTTATGTAGCATAACGATATAACGTATAACGTTACACAGTATTACGTTATAACGTATAACGTTATGTAGCATTACGATATACCGTATAACGTTATGTAGCATAACGATATAACGTATAACGTTATATAGTATTACGGTATAACGTATAACGTTATGTAGCATTACGATATAACGTATAACGTTATGTAGCATAACGATATAACGTATAACGATATGTAGTATTATGATATAACGTATAAGGTTATGTAGCATTCCGATATAACGTATAACGTTATGTAGCATTACGATATAATGTATAACGTTATATGGTAATACGTTATAACGTATAACGTTATGTACCATTACGATATAACGTATAACGTTATGTAGCATTACGATATAACGCATAACGTTATGTAGCATTACGATATAACGCATAACGTTATATAGTATTACGATATAACGTATAACGTTATGTAGCATAACGGTATAACGTATAACGTTATGTAGTATTATGATATAACGTATAAGGTTATGTAGCATTACGATATAACGTATAACGTTATGTAGCATTACGATATAACGTATAACGTTATATGGTAATACGTTATAACGTATAACGTTATGTACCATTACGATATAACGTATAACGTTATATGGTAATACGTTATAACGTATAACGTTATGTAACATTACGATATAACGTATAACGTTATATGGTAATACGTTATAACGTATAACGTTATGTAACATTACGATATAACGTATAACGTTATGTAGCATAACGATATAACGTATAACGTTATATGCTAATACGTTATAACGTATAACGTTATGTAGCATTACGATATAATGTATAACGTTATATGGTAATACGTTATAACGTATAACGTTATGTACCATTACGATATAACGTATAACGTTATGTAGCATAACGATATAACGTATAACGTTATGTAGTATTATGATATAACGTATAAGGTTATGTAGCATTACGATATAACGTATAACGTTATGTAGCATTACGATATAACGTATAACGTTATATGGTAATACGTTATAACGTATAACGTTATGTACCATTACGATATAACGTATAACGTTATATGGTAATACGTTATAACGTATAACGTTATGTAACATTACGATATAACGTATAACGTTATGTAGCATAACGATATAACGTATAACGTTATATGCTAATACGTTATAACGTATAACGTTATGTAGCATTACGATATAACGTATAACGTTATATGGTAATACGTCATAACGTATAATGTTATGTAGTATTACGATATAACGTATAACGTTATGTAGCATAACGATATAAAGCATAACGTTATATGGTAATACGTTATAACGTATAACGTTATGTACTATTACGATATAACGTATAACGTTCTATGGTAATACGTTATAACGTATATCGTTATGTAGCATTACGATATAACGTATAACGTTATGTAGCGTTACGATATAACGTATAACGTTATGTAGCATAACGATATAACGCATAACGTTATATAGTATTACGATATAACGTATAACGTTATGTAGCATAACGATATAACGTATAACGTTATATAGTATTATGATATAACGTATAAGGTTATGTAGCATAACGATATAACGTATAACGTTATGTAGTATTATGATATAACGTAGATGGTTATGTAGCATTACGATATAACGTATAACGTTATGTAGCATTACGATATAACGTATAACGTTATGTAGCAGTGCGATATAACGTATAACGTTATATTTTAATACGTTATAACGTATAACGTTATGTACCATTACGATATAACGTATAACGTTATATAGTATTACGCTATAACGTACAACGTTATGTAGCATAACGATATAACGTATAACGTTATATAGTATTACGTTATAACGTATAACGTTATGTAGCATTACGATATAACATATAACGTTATGTAGCATAACGATATAACGTATAACGTTATATAGTATTACGTTATAACGTATAACGTTATGTAGTATTACGATCTAACGTATAACGTTATATAGTATTACGTTATAACGTACAACGTTATGTAGTATTACTTTATAACATATAACGTTATGTAGTAATACGTTTTAACGTATAACGTTATGTAGTATTATGATATAACGTATAAGGTTATGTAGCATTACGATATAACGTATAACGTTATGTAGCATTACGATATAACGTATAACGTTATATGGTAATACGTTATAACGTATAACGTTATGTACCATTACGATATAACGTGTAACGTTATATGGTAATACGTTATAACGTATAACGTTGTGTAACATTACGATATAACGTATAACGTTATGTAGCGTTACGATATAACGTATATCGTTATGTAGCATAACGATATAACGCATTACGTTATATAGTATTACGATATAACGTATAACGTTATGTAGCATAACGATATAAAGCATAACGTTATATGGTAATACGTTATAACGTATAACGTTATGTACCATTACGATATAACGTATAACGTTATGTAGCATAACGATATAAAGCATAACGTTATATGGTACTACGTTATAACGTATAACGTTATGTACCATTACGATATAACGTATAACGTTCTATGGTAATACGTTATAACGTATAACGTTATGTAACATTACGATATAACGTATAACGTTATGTAGCATAACGATATAACGTATAACGTTATATAGTATTACGTTAAAACGTATAACGTTATGTAGCATTACGATATAACGTATAACGTTGTATAGTATTACGTTATAACGTATAACGTTATGTAGCATTACGATATAACGTATAACGTTATATAGCATTACGATATAACGTATAACGTTATATAGTATTACGTTATAACGTATAACGTTATGTAGTATTACGTTATAACATATAACGTTATGTAGTAATACGTTATAACGTATAACGTTATGTAGCATTACGATATAACGTATAACGTTATATAGCATTACGATATAACGTATAACGTTATGTAGCATTACGATATAACGTATAATGTTATATTTTAATACGTTATAACGTATAACGTTATGTACCATTACGATATAACGTATAACGTTATATAGTATTACGTTATAACGTACAACGTTATGTAGCATTACGATATAACTTATAACGTTATGTAGCATAACGATATAACGTATAACGTTATAACGTTATAACGTATAACGTTATGTA
Source organism: Bombus lapidarius (assembly GCA_936014575.1). NCBI lineage: Eukaryota > Metazoa > Arthropoda > Insecta > Hymenoptera > Apidae > Bombus > Bombus lapidarius. The sequence goes on from CAKXZU010000048.1 coordinate 683,827, forward strand.
GCATTACGATATAACGTATAACGTTATATAGTATTACGTTATAACGTATAACGTTATGTAGTATTACGTTATAACATTTAACGTTATGTAGTATTACGTTATAACATATAACGTTATGTAGTAATACGTTATAACGTATAACGTTATGTAGCATTACGATATAACGTATAACGTTATATAGCATTACGATATAACGTATAACGTTATATGGTAATACGTCATAACGTATAATGTTATGTAGTATTACGATATAACGTATAACGTTATGTAGCATAACGATATAAAGCATAACGTTATATGGTAATACGTTATAACGTATAACGTTATGTACCATTACGATATAACGTATAACGTTCTATGGTAATACGTTATAACGTATATCGTTATGTAGCATTACGATATAACGTATAACGTTATGTAGCATAACGATATAACGTATAACGATATGTAGTATTATGATATAACGTATAAGGTTATGTAGCATTCCGATATAACGTATAACGTTATGTAGCATTACGATACAATGTATAACGTTATATGGTAATACGTTATAACGTATAAGGTTATGTAGCATTACGATATAACGTATAACGTTATGTAGCATTACGATATAACGTATAACGTTATATGGTAATACGTTATAACGTATAACGTTATGTACCATTACGATATAACGTATAACGTTATATGGTAATACGTTATAACGTATAACGTTATGTAACATTACGATATAACGTATAACGTTATGTAGCATAACGATATAACGTATAACGTTATATGCTAATACGTTATAACGTATAACGTTATGTAGCATTACGATATAACGTATAACGTTATATGGTAATACGTCATAACGTATAATGTTATGTAGTATTACGATATAACGTATAACGTTATGTAGCATAACGATATAAAGCATAACGTTATATGGTAATACGTTATAACGTATAACGTTATGTACCATTACGATATAACGTATAACGTTCTATGGTAATACGTTATAACGTATATCGTTATGTAGCATTACGATATAACGTATAACGTTATGTAGCATAACGATATAACGTATAACGTTATATGGTATTACGTTATAACGTATAACGTTATGTAGCATTACGATATAACATATAACGTTATGTAGCATAACGATATAACGTATAACGTTATATAGTATTACGGTATAACGTATAACGTTATGTAGCATTACGATATAACGTATAACGTTATGTAGCATAACGATATAACGTATAACGATATGTAGTATTATGATATAACGTATAAGGTTATGTAGCATTCCGATATAACGTATAACGTTATGTAGCATTACGATATAATGTATAACGTTATATGGTAATACGTTATAACGTATAACGTTATGTACCATTACGATATAACGTATAACGTTATGTAGCATTACGATATAACGCATAACGTTATATAGTATTACGATATAACGTATAACGTTATGTAGCATAACGATATAACGTATAACGTTATGTAGCATAACGATATAACGTATAACGTTATATGCTAATGCGTTATAACGTATAACGTTATGTACCATTACGATATAACGTATGACGTTATATGGTAATACGTCATAACGTATAATGTTATGTAGTATTACGATATAACGTATAACGTTATGTAGCATAACGATATAACGTATAACGTTATATGCTAATGCGTTATAACGTATAACGTTATGTAGCATTACGATATAACGTATAACGTTATATGGTAATACGTCATAACGTATAATGTTATGTAGTATTACGATATAACGTATAACGTTATGTAGCATAACGATATAAAGCATAACGTTATATGGTAATACGTTATAACGTATAACGTTATGTACCATTACGATATAACGTATAACTATCTATGGTAATACGTTATAACGTATATCGTTATGTAGCATTACGATATAACGTATAACGTGATGTAGCGTTACGATATAACGTATAACGTTATGTAGCATAACGATATAACGCATAACGTTATATAGTATTACGATATAACGTATAACGTTATGTAGCATAACGATATAACGTATAACGTTATATAGTATTATGATATAACGTATAAGGTTATGTAGCATAACGATATAACGTATAACGTTATGTAGTATTATGATATAACGTAGATGGTTATGTAGCATTACGATATAACGTATAACGTTATGTAGCATTACGATATAACGTATAACGTTATGTAGCATTGCGATATAACGTATAACGTTATATTTTAATACGTTATAACGTATAACGTTATGTACCATTACGATATAACGTATAACGTTATATAGTATTACGTTATAACGTACAACGTTATGTAGCATTACGATATAATATAAAACGTTATGTAGCATAACGATATAACGTATAACGTTATATGGTAATACGTTATAACGTATAACGTTATGTAGCATAACGATATAATGTATAACGTTATGTAGTATTATGATATAACGTATAAGGTTATGTAGTATTACGGTATAACGTATAACGTTATGTAGCATTACGATATAACGTATAACGTTATATGGTAATACGTTATAACGTATAACGTTATGTACCATTACGATATAACGTATGACGTTATATGGTAATACGTTATAACGTATAACGTTATGTAACATTACGATATAACGTATAACGTTATGTAGCATAACGATATAACGTATAACGTTATATGCTAATGCGTTATAACGTATAACGTTATGTAGCATTACGATATAACGTATAACGTTATATGGTAATACGTCATAACGTATAATGTTATGTAGTATTACGATATAACGTATAACGTTATGTAGCTTAACGATATAAAGCATAACGTTATATGGTAATACGTTATAACGTATAACGTTATGTACCATTACGATATAACGTATAACTATCTATGGTAATACGTTATAACGTATATCGTTATGTAGCATTACGATATAACGTATAACGTGATGTAGCGTTACGATATAACGTATAACGTTATGTAGCATAACGATATAAGGCATAACGTTATATAGTATTACGATATAACGTATAACGTTATGTAGCATAACGATATAACGTATAACGTTATATAGTATTATGATATAACGTATAAGGTTATGTAGCATAACCATATAACGTATAACGTTATGTAGTATTATGATATAACGTAGATGGTTATGTAGCATTACGATATAACGTATAACGTTATGTAGCATTACGATATAACGTATAACGTTATGTAGCATTGCGATATAACGTATAACGTTATATTTTAATACGTTATAACGTATAACGTTATGTACCATTACGATATAACGTATAACGTTATATAGTATTACGTTATAACGTACAACGTTATGTAGCATTACGATATAATATAAAACGTTATGTAGCATAACGATATAACGTATAACGTTATATAGTATTACGTTATAACGTATAACGTTATGTAGCATTACGATATAACGTATAACGTTATATAGTATTACGTTATAACGTATAACGTTATGTAGCATAACAATATAACGTATAACGTTATATAGTATTATGATATAACGTATAACGTTATGTAGCATAACGATATAACGTATAACGTTATGTAGTATTATGATATAACGTAGATGGTTATGTAGCATTACGATATAACGTATAACGTTATGTAGCATTACGATATAACGTATAACGTTATGTAGCATTACGATAAAACGTATAACGTTATATGGTAATACGTTATAACGTATAACGTTATGTAGCATTACGATATAACGTATAACGTTATGTAGCATTACGATATAACGTATAACGTTATATAGTATTACGTTATAACGTATAACGTTATGCAGCATTACGATATAACGTATAACGTTATATTGTATTACGTTATAACGTATAACGTTATGTAGTATTACGTTATAACATATAACGTTATGTAGTAATACGTTATAACGTATTACGTTATGTAGCATTACGATATAACGTATATCGTTATGTAGCATAACGGTATAACGTATAACGTTATATAGTATTACGTTATAATGTATAACGTTATGTAGCATTACGATATAACATATAACGTTATGTAGCATAACGATATAACGCATAACGTTATATAGTATTACGGTATAACGTATAACGTTATGTAGCATTACGATATAACGTATAACGTTATGTAGCATAACGATATAACGTATAACGTTATATAGTATTATGATATAACGTATAACGTTATGTAGCATAACGATATAACGTATAACGTTATATAGTATTACGTTATAACGTACAACGTTATGTAGCATTACGATATAACGTATAACGTTATATAGTATTACGTTATAACGTATAACGTTATGTAGAATTACGATATAACGTATAACGTTATATAGTATTATGTTATAACGTACAACGTTATGTAGCATAACGATATAACGTATAACGTTATATAGTATTACGTTATAACGTATAACGTTATGTAGCATTACGATATAACGTATAACGTTATGTAGCATTACGATATAACGTATAACGTTATATAGTATTACGTTATAACGTATAACGTTATGTAGAATTACGATATAACGTATAACGTTATATAGTATTATGTTATAACGTACAACGTTATGTAGCATTACGATATAACATATAACGTTATGGAGCATAACGATATAACGTATAACGTTATATAGTATTACGTTATAACGCATAACGTTATGTAGCATTACGATATAACGTATAACGTTATATAGTATTACGTTATAACGTATAACGTTATGTAGTATTACGTTATAACATTTAACGTTATGTAGTAATACGTTATAACGTATAACGTTATGTAGCATTACGATATAACGTATAACGTTACGCAGCATTACGATATAACGTATGACGTTATATGGTAATACGTTATAACGTATAACGTTATGTAGCATTACGATATAACGTATAACGTTATATGGTAATACGTTATAACGTATAACGTTATGTACTATTTCGATATAACGTATAACGTTATATGGTAATACGTTATAACGTATAACGTTATGTAACATTACGATATAACGTATAACGTTATGTAGCATAACGATATAACGTATAACTTTATATAGTATTACGTTATAACGTATAACGTTATGTACCATTACGATATAACGTATAATTTTATATGGTATTACGTTATAACGTATAACGTTATGTAGTATTACGTTATAACATATAACGTTATGTAGTAATACGTTATAGCGTATAACGTTATGTAGCATTACGATATTACATATAACGTTGTGTAGCAAAACGATATAACGTATAACGTTATATAGTATTACGATATAACGTATAACGTTATGTAGCATTACGTTATAACATATAACGTTATGTAGTAATACGTTATAACGTATTACGTTATGTAGCATTACGATATAACATATAACGTTATGTAGCATAACGATATAGCGTATAACGATATGTAGTATTATGATATAACGTATAAGGTTATGTAGCATTACGATATAACGTATAACGTTATGTAGCATTACGATATAACGTATAACGTTATATAGTAATACGTCATAACTTATAACGTTATGTACCATTACGATACAACGTATTACGTTATATAGTATTACGTTATAACGTATAACGTTATGTAGTATTACGTTATAACATATAACGTTATGTAGTAATACGTTATAGCGTATAACGTTATGTAGAATTACGATATAACGTACAACGGTATGTAGCATTACGATATAACGTATAACGTTATATGGTAATACGTTATAACGTATAACGTTATGTAGCATTACGATATAACGTATAACGTTATATGGTAATACGTTATAACGTATAACGTTATGTAGCATTACGATATAACGTATAACGTTATGTAGCATTACGATAAAACGTATAACGTTATACGGTAATACGTTATAACGTATAACGTTATGTAGCATTACGATATAACGTATAACGTTATGTAGCATTACGATATAACGTATAACGTTATATAGTATTACGTTATAACGTATAACATTATGCAGCATTACGATATAACGTATAACGTTATATAGTATTACGTTATAACGTATAACGTTATGTAGTATTACGTTATAACATATAACGTTATGTAGTAATACGTTATAGCGTATAACGTTATGTAGCATTACGATATAACATATAACGTTGTGTAGCAAAACGATATAACGTATAACGTTATATAGTATTACGATATAACGTATAACGTTATGTAGCATTACGTTATAACATATAACGTTATGTAGTAATACGTTATAACGTATTACGTTATGTAGCATTACGATATAACGTATAACGTTATGTAGCATAACGATATAGCGTATAACGATATGTAGTATTATGATATAACGTAGAAGGTTATGTAGCATTACGATATAACGTATAACGTTATGTAGCATTACGATATAACGTATAACGTTATATGGTAATACGTTATAACGTATAACGTTATGTACCATTACGATACAACGTATTACGTTATATAGTATTACGTTATAACGTATAACGTTATGTAGTATTACGTTATAACGTATAACGTTATGTAACATTACGATATAACGTATAACGTTATGTAGCATAACGATATAACGTATAGCGTTATGTACCATTACGATATAACGTATAACGTTATGTAACATTACGATATAACGTATAACGTTATGTAGCATAACGATATAACGTATAACGTTATATAGTATTACGTTATAACGTATAACGTTATGTAGCATTACGATATAACATATAACGTTATGTAGCATAACGATATAACGCATAACGTTATATAGTATTACGGTATAACGCATAACGTTATGTAGCATTACGATATAACGTATAACGTTATGTAGCATAACGATATAACGTATAACGTTATATAGTATTATGATATAACGTATAAGGTTATGTAGCATAACGATATAACGTATAACGTTATGTAGTATTATGATATAACGTAGATGGTTATGTAGCATTACGATATAACGTATAACGTTATGTAGCATTACGATATAACGTATAACGTTATGTAGCATTGCGATATAACGTATAACGTTATATTTTAATACGTTATAACGTATAACGTTATGTACCATTACGATATAACGTATAACGTTATATAGTATTACGTTATAACGTACAACGTTATGTAGCATTACGATATAACATATAACGTTATGTAGCATAACGATATAACGTATAACGTTATATAGTATTACGTTATAACGTATAACGTTATGTAGAATTACGATATAACGTATAACGTTATATAGTATTATGTTATAACGTACAACGTTATGTAGCATTACGATATAACATATAACGTTATGGAGCATAACGATATAACGTATAACGTTATATAGTATTACGTTATAACGTATAACGTTATGTAGCATTACGATATAACGTATAACCTTATATAGTATTACGTTATATCGTATAACGTTATGTAGTATTACGTTATAACATTTAACGTTATGTAGTAATACGTTATAACGTATAACGTTATGTAGCATTACGATATAACGTATAACGTTATGTTGTATTATGATATAACGTAGATGGTTATGTAGCATTACGATATAACGTATAACGTTATGTAGCATTACGATATAACGTATAACGTTATGTAGCATTGCGATATAACGTATAACGTTATGTAGAATTACGATATAACGTATAACGTTATGTAACATTACGATATAACGTATAACGTTATGTAGCATAACGATATAACGTATAGCGTTATGTACCATTACGATATAACGTATAACGTTATGTAACATTACGATATAACGTATAACGTTATGTAGCATAACGATATAACGTATAACGTTATATAGTATTACGTTATAACGTACAACGTTATGTAGCATTACGATATAACATATAACGTTATGTAGCATAACGATATAACGTATAACGTTATATAGTATTACGTTATAACGTATAACGTTATGTAGCATTACGATATAACGTATAACGTTATGTAGAATTACGATATAACGTATAACGTTATATAGTATTATGTTATAACGTACAACGTTATGTAGCATTACGATATAACATATAACGTTATGGAGCATAACGATATATCGTATAACGTTATATAGTATTACGTTATAACGTATAACGTTATGTAGCATTACGATATAACGTATAACGTTATATAGTATTACGTTATAACGTATAACGTTATGTAGTATTACGTTATAACATTTAACGTTATGTAGTAATACGTTATAACGTATAACGTTATGTAGCATTACGATATAACGTATAACGTTACGTAGCATTACGATATAACGTATGACGTTATATGGTAATACGTTATAACGTATAACGTTATGTAGCATTACGATATAACGTATAACGTTATATGGTAATACGTTATAACGTATAACGTTATGTACTATTTCGATATAACTTATAACGTTATATGGTAATACGTTATAACGTATAACGTTATGTAACATTACGATATAACGTATAACGTTATGTAGCATAACGATATAACGTATAACTTTATATAGTATTACGTTATAACGTATAACGTTATGTACCATTACGATATAACGTATAATTTTATATGGTATTACGTTATAACGTATAACGTTATGTAGTATTACGTTATAACATATAACGTTATGTAGTAATACGTTATAACGTATTACGTTATGTAGCATTACGATATAACGTATAACGTTATGTAGCATAACGATATAGCGTATAACGATATGTAGTATTATGATATAACGTATAAGGTTATGTAGCATTACGATATAACGTATAACGTTATGTAGCATTACGATATAACGTATAACGTTATATAGTAATACGTCATAACGTATAACGTTATGTACCATTACGATACAACGTATTACGTTATATAGTATTACGTTATAACGTATAACGTTATGTAGTATTACGTTATAACATATAACGTTATGTAGTAATACGTTATAGCGTATAACGTTATGTAGCATTACGATATAACGTACAACGTTATGTAGCATTACGATATATCGTATAACGTTATATGGTAATACGTTATAACGTATAACGTTATGTAGCATTACGATATAACGTATAACGTTATATGGTAATACGTTATAACGTATAACGTTATGTTGTATTATGATATAACGTAGATGGTTATGTAGCATTACGATATAACGTATAACGTTATGTAGCATTACGATATAACGTATAACGTTATGTTGCATTGCGATATAACGTATAACGTTATATTTTAATACGTTATAACGTACAACGTTATGTAGCATTACGATATAACATATAACGTTATGTAGCATAACGATATAACGTATAACGTTATATAGTATTACGTTATAACGTATAACGTTATGTAGCATTACGATTTAACGTATAACGTTATGTAGAATTACGATATAACGTATAACGTTATATAGTATTATGTTATAACGTACAACGTTATGTAGCATTACGATATAACATATAACGTTATGGAGCATAACGATATATCGTATAACGTTATATAGTATTACGTTATAACGTATAACGTTATGTAGCATTACGATATAACGTATAACGTTATATAGTATTACGTTATAACGTATAACGTTATGTAGTATTACGTTATAACATTTAACGTTATGTAGTAATACGTTATAACGTATAACGTTATGTAGCATAACGATATAACGTATAACTTTATATAGTATTACGTTATAACGTATAACGTTATGTACCATTACGATATAACGTATAATTTTATATGGTATTACGTTATAACGTATAACGTTATGTAGTATTACGTTATAACATATAACGTTATGTAGTAATACGTTATAACGTATTACGTTATGTAGCATTACGATATAACGTATAACGTTATGTAGCATAACGATATAGCGTATAACGATATGTAGTATTATGATATAACGTATAAGGTTATGTAGCATTACGATATAACGTATAACGTTATGTAGCATTACGATATAACGTATAACGTTATATAGTAATACGTCATAACGTATAACGTTATGTACCATTACGATACAACGTATTACGTTATATACTATTACGTTATAACGTATAACGTTATGTAGTATTACGTTATAACATATAACGTTATGTAGTAATACGTTATAGCGTATAACGTTATGAAGCATTACGATATAACGTACAACGTTATGTAGCATTACGATATATCGTATAACGTTATATGGTAATACGTTATAACGTATAACGTTATGTAGCATTACGATATAACGTATAACGTTATATGGTAATACGTTATAACGTATAACGTTATGTAGCATTACGATATAACGTATAACGTTATGTAGCATTACGATAAAACGTATAACGTTATATGGTAATACGTTATAACGTATAACGTTATGTAGCATTACGATATAACGTATAACGTTATGTAGCATTACGATATAACGTATAACGTTATATAGTATTACGTTATAACGTATAACATTATGCAGCATTACGATATAACGTATAACGTTATATAGTATTACGTTATAACGTATAACGTTATGTAGTATTACGTTATAACATATAACGTTATGTAGTAATACGTTATAGCGTATAACGTTATGTAGCATTACGATATAACATATAACGTTGTGTAGCAAAACGATATAACGTATAACGTTATATAGTATTACGATATAACGTATAACGTTATGTAGCATTACGATATAACGTATAACGTTATGTAGCATTACGATATAACGTATAACGTTATATGGTAATACGTTATAACGTATAACGTTATGTACCATTACGATACAACGTATTACGTTATATAGTATTACGTTATAACGTATAACGTTATGTAGCATAACGATATAACGTATAGCGTTATGTACCATTACGATATAACGTATAACGTTATGTAACATTACGATATAACGTATAACGTTATGTAGCATAACGATATAACGTATAACGTTATATAGTATTACGTTATAGCGTATAACGTTATGTAGCATTACGATATAACATATAACGTTATGTAGCATAACGATATAACGCATAACGTTATATAGTATTACGGTATAACGTATAACGTTATGTAGCATTACGATATAACGTATAACGTTATGTAGCAAAACGATATAACGTATAACGTTATATATTATTATGATATAACGTATAAGGTTATGTAGCATAACGATATAACGTATAACGTTATGTAGTATTATGATATAACGTAGATGGTTATGTAGCATTACGATATAACGTATAACGTTATGTAGCATTACGATATAACGTATAACGTTATGTAGCATTGCGATATAACGTATAACGTTATATTTTAATACGTTATAACGTATAACGTTATGTACCATTACGATGTAACGTATAACGTTATATAGTATTACGTTATAACGTACAACGTTATGTAGCATTACGATATAACATATAACGTTATGTAGCATAACGAAATAACGTATAACGTTATATAGTATTACGTTATAACGTATAACGTTATGTACCATTACGATATAACGTATAATTTTATATGGTATTACGTTATAACGTATAACGTTATGTAGTATTACGTTATAACATATAACGTTATGTAGTAATACGTTATAACGTATTACGTTATGTAGCATTACGATATAACGTATAACGTTATGTAGCATAACGATATAGCGTATAACGATATGTAGTATTATGATATAACGTATAAGGTTATGTAGCATTACGATATAACGTATAACGTTATGTAGCATTACGATATAACGTATAACGTTATATAGTAATACGTCATAACGTATAACGTTATGTACCATTACGATACAACGTATTACGTTATATACTATTACGTTATAACGTATAACGTTATGTAGTATTACGTTATAACATATAACGTTATGTAGTAATACGTTATAGCGTATAACGTTATGAAGCATTACGATATAACGTACAACGTTATGTAGCATTACGATATATCGTATAACGTTATATGGTAATACGTTATAACGTATAACGTTATGTAGCATTACGATATAACGTATAACGTTATATGGTAATACGTTATAACGTATAACGTTATGTAGCATTACGATATAACGTATAACGTTATGTAGCATTACGATAAAACGTATAACGTTATATGGTAATACGTTATAACGTATAACGTTATGTAGCATTACGATATAACGTATAACGTTATGTAGCATTACGATATAACGTATAACGTTATATAGTATTACGTTATAACGTATAACATTATGCAGCATTACGATATAACGTATAACGTTATATACTATTACGTTATAACGTATAACGTTATGTAGTATTACGTTATAACATATAACGTTATGTAGTAATACGTTATAGCGTATAACGTTATGTAGCATTACGATATAACATATAACGTTGTGTAGCAAAACGATATAACGTATAACGTTATATAGTATTACGATATAACGTATAACGTTATGTAGCATTACGTTATAACATATAACGTTATGTAGTAATACGTTATAACGTATTACGTTATGTAGCATTACGATATAACGTATAACGTTATGTAGCATAACGATATAGCGTATAACGATATGTAGTATTATGATATAACGTATAAGGTTATGTAGCATTACGATATAACGTATAACGTTATGTAGCATTACGATATAACGTATAACGTTATATGGTAATACGTTATAACGTATAACGTTATGTACCATTACGATACAACGTATTACGTTATATAGTATTACGTTATAACGTATAACGTTATGTAGCATAACGATATAACGTATAGCGTTATGTACCATTACGATATAACGTATAACGTTATGTAACATTACGATATAACGTATAACGTTATGTAGCATAACGATATAACGTATAACGTTATATAGTATTACGTTATAGCGTATAACGTTATGTAGCATTACGATATAACATATAACGTTATGTAGCATAACGGTATAACGCATAACGTTATATAGTATTACGGTATAACGTATAACGTTATGTAGCATTACGATATAACGTATAACGTTATGTAGCAAAACGATATAACGTATAACGTTATATATTATTATGATATAACGTATAAGGTTATGTAGCATAACGATATAACGTATAACGTTATGTAGTATTATGATATAACGTAGATGGTTATGTAGCATTACGATATAACGTATAACGTTATGTAGCATTACGATATAACGTATAACGTTATGTAGCATTGCGATATAACGTATAACGTTATATTTTAATACGTTATAACGTATAACGTTATGTACCATTACGATGTAACGTATAACGTTATATAGTATTACGTTATAACGTACAACGTTATGTAGCATTACGATATAACATATAACGTTATGTAGCATAACGATATAACGTATAACGTTATATAGTATTACGTTATAACGTATAACGTTATGTAGAATTACGATATAACGTATAACGTTATATAGTATTATGTTATAACGTACAACGTTATGTAGCATTACGATATAACATATAACGTTATGGAGCATAACGATATAACGTATAACGTTATATAGTATTACGTTATAACGTATAACGTTATGTAGCATTACGATATAACGTATAACGTTATATAGTATTACGTTATAACGTATAACGTTATGTAGTATTACGTTATAACATTTAACGTTATGTAGTAATACGTTATAACGTATAACGTTATGTAGCATTACGATATAACGTATAAGGTTACGTAGCATTACGATATAACGTATAACGTTAAATAGTATTACGTTATAACGTATAACGTTATATAGTATTACGATATAACGTATAACGTTATGTAGCATTACGATATAACGTATAACGTTATATAGTAATACGTTATAACGTATAACGTTATGTACCATTACGATACAACGTATTACGTTATATAGTATTACGTTATACCGTATAACGTTATGTAGTATTACGTTATAACATATAACGTTATGTAGTAATACGTTATAGCGTATAACGTTATGTAGCATTACGATATAACATATAACGCTGTGTAGCAAAACGATATAACGTATAACGTTATATAGTATTACGATATAACGTATAACGTTATGTAGCATTACGTTATAACATATAACGTTATGTAGTAATACGTTATAACGTATTACGTTATGTAGCATTACGATATAACGTATAACGTTATGTAGCATAACGATATAGCATATAACGATATGTAGTATTATGATATAACGTATAAGGTTATGTAGCATTACGATATAACGTATAACGTTATGTAGCATTACGATATAACGTACAACGTTATATAGTAATACGTTATAACGTATAACGTTATGTAGTATTACGTTATAACATATAACGTTATGTAGTAATACGTTATAGCGTATAACGTTATGTAGCATTACGATATAACGTACAACGTTATGTAGCATTACGATATAACGTATAACGTTATATGGTAATACGTTATAACGTATAACGTTATGTAGCATTACGATATAACGTATAACGTTATATGGTAATACGTTATAACGTATAACGTTATGTAGCATTACGATATAACGTATAACGTTATGTAGCATAACGATATAGCGTATAACGATATGTAGTATTATGATATAACGTATAAGGTTATGTAGCATTACGATATAACGTATAACGTTGTGTAGCAAAACGATATAACGTATAACGTTATATAGTATTACGATATAACGTATAACGTTATGTACCATTACGATACAACGTATTACGTTATATAGTATTACGTTATAACGTATAACGTTATGTAGTATTACGTTATAACATATAACGTTATGTAGTAATACGTTATAGCGTATAACGTTATGTAGCATTACGATATAACGTACAACGTTATGTAGCATTACGATATAACGTATAACGTTATATGGTAATACGTTATAACGTATAACGTTATGTAGCATTACGATATAACGTATAACGTTATATGGTAATACGTTATAACGTATAACGTTATGTAGCATTACGATATAACGTATAACGTTATGTAGCATTACGATAAAACGTATAACGTTATATGGTAATACGTTATAACGTATAACGTTATGTAGCATTACGATATAACGTATAACGTTATGTATCATTACGACATAACGTATAACGTTATATAGTATTACGTTATAACTTATAACATTATGCAGCATTACGATATAACGTATAACGTTATATAGTATTACGTTATAACGTATAACGTTATGTAGTATTACGTTATAACATATAACGTTATGTAGTAATACGTTATAACGTATTACGTTATGTAGCATTACGATATAACGTATAACGTTATGTAGCATAACGATATAGCGTATAACGATATGTAGTATTATGATATAACGTATAAGGTTATGTAGCATTACGATATAACGTATAACGTTATGTAGCATTACGATATAACGTATAACGTTATATGGTAATACGTTATAACGTATAACGTTATGTACCATTACGATACAACGTATTACGTTATATAGTATTACGTTATAACGTATAACGTTATGTAGTATTACGTTATAACGTATAACGTTATGTAACATTACGATGTAACGTATGACGTTATGTAGCATAACGATATAACGTATAGCGTTATGTACCATTACGATATAACGTATAACGTTATATGGTAATACGTTATAACGTATAACGTTATGAAACATAACGATATAACGTATAACGTTATGTAGCATAACGATATAACGTATAACGTTATATAGTATTACGTTATAACGTATAACGTTATGTAGCATTACGATATAACATATAAAATTATGTAGCATAACGATATAACGCATAACGTTATATAGTATTACGGTATAACGTATAACGTTATGTAGCATTACGATATAACGTATAACGTTATGTAGCATAACGATATAACGTATAACGATATGTAGTATTATGATATAACGTATAACGTTATGTAACATTACGAAATAACGTATAACGTTATGTAGCATAACGATATAACGTATAACTTTATATAGTATTACGTTATAACGTATAACGTTATGTACCATTACGATATAACGTATAACGTTATATGGTAATACGTTATAACGTATAACGTTATGTAACATTACGATATAACGTATAACGTTATGTAGCATGACGATATAACGTATAACGTTATGTAGCATAACGATATAACGTATAACGTTATATAGTATTATGATATAACGTATAACGTTATATAGTATTACGTTATAACGTATAACGTTATGTAGTATTACGATATAACGTATAACGTTATATAGTATTATGTTATAACGTACAACGTTATGTAGCATTACGATATAACGTATAACTTTATATAGTATTACGTTATAACGTATAACGTTATGTACCATTACGATATAACGTATAACGTTATATGGTAATACGTTATAACGTATAACGTTATGTAACATTACGATATAACGTATAACGTTATGTAGCATAACGATATAACGTATAACGTTATGTAGCATTACGATATAACGTATAACGTTATATAGTATTACGTTATAACGTATAACGTTATGTAGTATTACGATATAACGTATAACGTTATATTTTAATACGTTATAACGTATAACGTTATGTACCATTACGATATAACGTATAACGTTATATAGTATTACGTTATAACGTACAACGTTATGTAGCATTACGATATAACATATAACGTTATGTAGCATAACGATATAACGTATAACGTTATATAGTATTACGTTATAACGTATAACGTTATATAGTATTACGTTATAACGTATAACGTTATGTACCATTACGATATAACGTATAACGTTATATGGTAATACGTTATAACGTATAACGTTATGTAACATTACGATATAACGTATAACGTTATGTAGCATAACGATATAACGTATAACGTCATATAGTATTACGTTATAACGTATAACGTTATGTAGCATTACGATATAACGTATAACGTTATATAGTATTACGTTATAACGTATAACGTTATGTAGCATTACGATATAACGTGTAACGTTATATAGTATTACGTTATAACGTATAACGTTATGTAGTATTACGTTATAACATATAACGTTATGTAGTAATACGTTATAACGTATAACGTTATGAAGCATTACGATATAATGTATAACGTTATATGGTAATACGTTATAACGTATAACGTTATGTACCATTACGATATAACGTATAACGTTATGTAACATTACGATATAACGTATAACGTTATGTGGCATAACGATATAACGTATAACGTTATATAGTATTACGTTATAACATATAACGTTATGTAGTAATACGTTATAACGTATTACGTTATGTAGCATTACGATATAACGTATAACGTTATGTAGCATAACGATATAGCGTATAACGATATGTAGTATTATGATATAACGTATAAGGTTATGTAGCATTACGATATAACGTATAACGTTATGTAGCATTACGATATAACGTATAACGTTATATGGTAATACGTTATAACGTATAACGTTATGTACCATTACGATATAACGTATTACGTTATATAGTATTACGTTATAACGTATAACGTTATGTAGTATTACGTTATAACATATAACGTTAAGTTGTAATACGTTATAGCGTATAACGTTATGTAGCATTACGATATAACGTATAACGTTATGTAGCATTACGATATAACGTACAACGTTATATAGTAATACGTTATAACGTATAACGTTATGTAGTATTACGTTATAACATATAACGTTATGTAGTAATACGTTATAGCGTATAACGTTATGTAGCATTACGATATAACGTACAACGTTATGTAGCATTACGATATAACGTATAACGTTATATGGTAATACGTTATAACGTATAACGTTATGTAGCATTACGATATAACGTATAACGTTATATGGTAATACGTTATAACGTATAACGTTATGTAGCATTACGATATAACGTATAACGTTATGTAGCATAACGATATAGCGTATAACGATATGTAGTATTATGATATAACGTATAAGGTTATGTAGCATTACGATATAACGTATAACGTTGTGTAGCAAAACGATATAACGTATAACGTTATATAGTATTACGATATAACGTATAACGTTATGTACCATTACGATACAACGTATTACGTTATATAGTATTACGTTATAACGTATAACGTTATGTAGTATTACGTTATAACATATAACGTTATGTAGTAATACGTTATAGCGTATAACGTTATGTAGCATTACGATATAACGTACAACGTTATGTAGCATTACGATATAACGTATAACGTTATATGGTAATACGTTATAACGTATAACGTTATGTAGCATTACGATATAACGTATAACGTTATATGGTAATACGTTATAACGTATAACGTTATGTAGCATTACGATATAACGTATAACGTTATGTAGCATTACGATAAAACGTATAACGTTATATGGTAATACGTTATAACGTATAACGTTATGTAGCATTACGATATAACGTATAACGTTATGTATCATTACGATATAACGTATAACGTTATATAGTATTACGTTATAACTTATAACATTATGCAGCATTACGATATAACGTATAACGTTATATAGTATTACGTTATAACGTATAACGTTATGTAGTATTACGTTATAACATATAACGTTATGTAGTAATACGTTATAACGTATTACGTTATGTAGCATTACGATATAACGTATAACGTTATGTAGCATAACGATATAGCGTATAACGATATGTAGTATTATGATATAACGTATAAGGTTATGTAGCATTACGATATAACGTATAACGTTATGTAGCATTACGATATAACGTATAACGTTATATGGTAATACGTTATAACGTATAACGTTATGTACCATTACGATACAACGTATTACGTTATATAGTATTACGTTATAACGTATAACGTTATGTAGTATTACGTTATAACGTATAACGTTATGTAACATTACGATGTAACGTATGACGTTATGTAGCATAACGATATAACGTATAGCGTTATGTACCATTACGATATAACGTATAACGTTATATGGTAATACGTTATAACGTATAACGTTATGAAACATAACGATATAACGTATAACGTTATGTAGCATAACGATATAACGTATAACGTTATATAGTATTACGTTATAACGTATAACGTTATGTAGCATTACGATATAACATATAAAATTATGTAGCATAACGATATAACGCATAACGTTATATAGTATTACGGTATAACGTATAACGTTATGTAGCATTACGATATAACGTATAACGTTATGTAGCATAACGATATAACGTATAACGATATGTAGTATTATGATATAACGTATAACGTTATGTAACATTACGAAATAACGTATAACGTTATGTAGCATAACGATATAACGTATAACTTTATATAGTATTACGTTATAACGTATAACGTTATGTACCATTACGATATAACGTATAACGTTATATGGTAATACGTTATAACGTATAACGTTATGTAACATTACGATATAACGTATAACGTTATGTAGCATGACGATATAACGTATAACGTTATGTAGCATAACGATATAACGTATAACGTTATATAGTATTATGATATAACGTATAACGTTATATAGTATTACGTTATAACGTATAACGTTATGTAGTATTACGATATAACGTATAACGTTATATAGTATTATGTTATAACGTACAACGTTATGTAGCATTACGATATAACGTATAACTTTATATAGTATTACGTTATAACGTATAACGTTATGTACCATTACGATATAACGTATAACGTTATATGGTAATACGTTATAACGTATAACGTTATGTAACATTACGATATAACGTATAACGTTATGTAGCATAACGATATAACGTATAACGTTATGTAGCATTACGATATAACGTATAACGTTATATAGTATTACGTTATAACGTATAACGTTATGTAGTATTACGATATAACGTATAACGTTATATTTTAATACGTTATAACGTATAACGTTATGTACCATTACGATATAACGTATAACGTTATATAGTATTACGTTATAACGTACAACGTTATGTAGCATTACGATATAACATATAACGTTATGTAGCATAACGATATAACGTATAACGTTATATAGTATTACGTTATAACGTATAACGTTATATAGTATTACGTTATAACGTATAACGTTATGTACCATTACGATATAACGTATAACGTTATATGGTAATACGTTATAACGTATAACGTTATGTAACATTACGATATAACGTATAACGTTATGTAGCATAACGATATAACGTATAACGTCATATAGTATTACGTTATAACGTATAACGTTATGTAGCATTACGATATAACGTATAACGTTATATAGTATTACGTTATAACGTATAACGTTATGTAGCATTACGATATAACGTGTAACGTTATATAGTATTACGTTATAACGTATAACGTTATGTAGTATTACGTTATAACATATAACGTTATGTAGTAATACGTTATAACGTATAACGTTATGAAGCATTACGATATAATGTATAACGTTATATGGTAATACGTTATAACGTATAACGTTATGTACCATTACGATATAACGTATAACGTTATGTAACATTACGATATAACGTATAACGTTATGTGGCATAACGATATAACGTATAACGTTATATAGTATTACGTTATAACATATAACGTTATGTAGTAATACGTTATAACGTATTACGTTATGTAGCATTACGATATAACGTATAACGTTATGTAGCATAACGATATAGCGTATAACGATATGTAGTATTATGATATAACGTATAAGGTTATGTAGCATTACGATATAACGTATAACGTTATGTAGCATTACGATATAACGTATAACGTTATATGGTAATACGTTATAACGTATAACGTTATGTACCATTACGATATAACGTATTACGTTATATAGTATTACGTTATAACGTATAACGTTATGTAGTATTACGTTATAACATATAACGTTAAGTTGTAATACGTTATAGCGTATAACGTTATGTAGCATTACGATATAACGTATAACGTTATGTACACATTACGATATAACGTATAACGTTATATGGCAATACGTATAACGTTATGTAACATTACAATATAACGTATAACGTCATGCAGCATAACGGTATAACGTATAACGTTATATAGCATTTCGTTATAACGCATAACGTTATGTAGCATTACGATATAACGTATAACGTTATATAGTATTACGTTATAACGTATAGCGTTATGTAGTATTACGTTATAACATATAACGTTATGTAGTAATACGTTATAACGTATAATGTCATTTAGCATTACGATATAACGTATAACGTTATGTAGCATTACGATATAACGTATAACGTTATACGGTAATACGTTATAACGTATAACGTTATGTAGCATTACGATATAACGTATAACGTTATGTAGCATTACGATATAACGTATAACGTTATATGGTAATACGTTATAACGTATAACGTTATGTACCATTACGATATAACGTATTACGTTATGTAGCATAACGATATAACGTATAACGTCATATAGTATTACGTTATAACGTATAACGTTATGTAGCATTACGATATAACGTATAACGTTATGTACACATTACGATGTAACGTATAACGTTATATGGCAATACGTTATAACGTATAACGTTATGTAACATTACAATATAACGTATAACGTCATGCAGCATAACGGTATAACGTATAACGTTATATAGCATTACGTTATAACGCATAACGTTATGTAGCATTACGATATAACGTATAACGTTATATAGTATTACGTTATAACGTATAACGTTATGTAGTATTACGTTATAACGTATAACGTTATGTAACATTACGATATAACGTATAACGTTATGTAGCATAACGATATAACGTATAGCGTTATGTACCATTACGATATAACGTATAACGTTATGTAACATTACGATATAACGTATAACGTTATGTAGCATAACGATATAACGTATAACGTTATATAGTATTACGCTATAACGTATAACGTTATGTAGCATTACGATATAACATATAACGTTATGTAGCATAACGATATAACGCATAACGTTATATAGTATTACGGTATAACGTATAACGTTATGTAGCATTACGATATAACGTATAACGTTATGTAGCATAACGATATAACGTATAACGTTATATAGTATTATGATATAACGTATAAGGTTATGTAGCATAACGATATAACGTATAACGTTATGTAGTATTATGATATAACGTAGATGGTTATGTAGCATTACGATATAACGTATAACGTTATGTAGCATTACGATATAACGTATAACGTTATGTAGAATTGCGATATAACGTATAACATTATATTTTAATACGTTATAACGTATAACGTTATGTACCATTACGATATAACGTATAACGTTATATAGTATTACGTTATAACGTACAACGTTATGTAGCATTACGATATAACATATAACGTTATCTAGCATAACGATATAACGTATAACGTTATATAGTATTACGTTATAACGTATAACGTTATGTAGCATTACGATATAACATATAACGTTATGTAGCATAACGATATAACGCATAACGTTATATAGTATTACGGTATAACGTATAACGTTATGTAGCATTACGATATAACGTATAACGTTTATGTAGCATAACGATATAACGTATAACGTTATATAGTATTATGATATAACGTATAAGGTTATGTAGCATAACGATATAACGTATAACGTTATGTGGTATTATGATATAACGTAGATGGTTATGTAGCATTACGATATGACGTATAACGTTATGTAGCATTACGATATAACGTATAACGTTATGTAGAATTGCGATATAACGTATAACGTTATATTTTAATACGTTATAACGTATAACGTTATGTAGCATTACGATATAACGTATAACGTTATATAGTATTACGTTATAACGTACAACGTTATGTAGCATTACGATATAACATATAACGTTATGTAGCATAACGATATAACGTATAACGTTATATAGTATTACGTTATAACGTATAACGTTATGTAGCATTACGATATAACGTATAACGTTATATAGTATTACGTTATAACGTATAACGTTATGTAGAATTACGATATAACGTATAACGTTATATAGTATTATGTTATAACGTACAACGTTATGTAGCATTACGATATAACATATAACGTTATGGAGCATAACGATATAACGTATAACGTTATATAGTATTACGTTATAACGTATAACGTTATGTAGCATTACGATATAACGTATAACGTTATATAGTATTACGTTATAACGTATAACGTTATGTAGTATTACGGTATAACGTATAACGTTATGTAGCATTACGATATAACGTATAACGTTATGTAGCATAACGATATAACGTATAACGTTATATAGTATTATGATATAACGTATAAGGTTATGTAGCATAACGATATAACGTATAACGTTATGTAGTATTATGATATAACGTAGATGGTTATGTAGCATTACGCTATAACGTATAACGTTATGTAGCGTTACGATATAACGTATAACGTTATGTAGCATAACGATATAACGCATAACGGTATATAGTATTACGATATAACGTATAACGTTATGTAGCATAACGATATAACGTATAACGTTATGTAGTATTATGATATAACGAATAAGGTTATGCAGCATTACGATATAACGTATAACGTTATGTAGCATTACGAAATAACGTATTACGTTATATAGTATTACGATATGACGTATAACGTTATGTAGCATAACGATATAACGTATAACGTTATGTAGTATTATGATATAACGTATAACGTTATGTACACATTACGATATAACGTATAACGTTATGTAGCATAACGATATAACGTATAACGTTATATAGTATTACGTTATAACGTATAACGTTATGTAGCATTACGATATAACATATAACGTTATGTAGCATAACGATATAACGCATAACGTTATATAGTATTACGGTATAACGTATAACGTTATGTAGCATTACGATATAACGTATAACGTTATATAGCATTACGTTATAACGCATAACGTTATGTAGCATTACGATATAACATATAACGTTATGTAGCATAACGATATAACGTATAACGTTATATAGTATTACGTTATAACGTATAACGTTATGTAGCATTACGATATAACGTATAACGTTATATAGTATTACGTTATAACGTATAACGTTATGTAGAATTACGATATAACGTATAACGTTATATAGTATTATGTTATAACGTACAACGTTATGTAGCATTACGATATAACCTATAACGTTATGGAGCATAACGATATAACGTATGACGTTATATAGTATTACGTTATAACGTATAACGTTATGTAGCATTACGATATAACGTATAACGTTATATAGTATTACGTTATAACGTATAACGTTATGTAGTATTACGTTATAACATTTAACGTTATGTAGTAATACGTTATAACGTATAACGTTATGTAGCATTACGATATAACGTATAACGTTACGTAGCATTACGATATAACGTATGACGTTATATGGTAATACGTTATAACGTATAACGTTATGTAGCATTACGATATAACGTATAACGTTATATGGTAATACGTTATAACGTATAACGTTATGTACTATTTCGATATAACGTATAACGTTATATGGTAATACGTTATAACGTATAACGTTATGTAACATTACGATATAACGTATAACGTTATGTAGCATAACGATATAACGTATAACTTTATATAGTATTACGTTATAACGTATAACGTTATGTACCATTACGATATAACGTATAACGTTATATGGTATTACGTTATAACGTATAACGTTATGTAGTATTACGTTATAACATATAACGTTATGTAGTAATACGTTATAGCGTATAACGTTATGTAGCATTACGATATAACATATAACGTTGTGTAGCAAAGCGATATAACGTATAACGTTATATAGTATTACGATATAACGTATAAATTTATGTAGCATTACGTTATAACATATAACGTTATGTAGTAATACGTTATAACGTATTACGTTATGTAGCATTACGATATAACGTATAACGTTATGTAGCATAACGATATAGCGTATAACGATATGTAGTATTATGATATAACGTATAAGGTTATGTAGCATTACGATATAACGTATAACGTTATGTAGCATTACGATATAACGTATAACGTTATATAGTAATACGTCATAACGTATAACGTTATGTACCATTACGATACAACGTATTACGTTATATAGTATTACGTTACAACGTATAACGTTATGTAGTATTACGTTATAACATATAACGTTATGTAGTAATACGTTATAGCGTATAACGTTATGTAGCATTACGATATAACGTACAACGTTATGTAGCATTACGATATAACGTATAACGTTATATGGTAATACGTTATAACGTATAACGTTATGTAGCATTACGATATAACGTATAACGTTATATGGTAATACGTTATAACGTATAACGTTATGTAGCATTACGATATAACGTATAACGTTATGTAGCATTACGATAAAACGTATAACGTTATATGGTAATACGTTATAACGTATAACGTTATGTAGCATTACGATATAACGTATAACGTTATGTAGCATTACGATATAACGTATAACGTTATATAGTATTACGTTATAACGTATAACATTATGCAGCATTACGATATAACGTATAACGTTATATAGCATTACGTTATAACGTATAACGTTATGTAGTATTACTTTATAACATATAACGTTATGTAGTAATACGTTATAGCGTATAACGTTATGTAGCATTACGATATAACATATAACGTTGTGTAGCAAAACGATATAACGTATAACGTTATATAGTATTACGATATAACGTATAACGTTATGTAGCATTACGTTATAACATATAACGTTATGTAGTAATACGTTATAACGTATTACGTTATGTAGCATTACGATATAACGTATAACGTTATGTAGCATAACGATATAGCGTATAACGATATGTAGTATTATGATATAACGTATAAGGTTATGTAGCATTACGATATAACGTATAACGTTATGTAGCATTACGATATAACGTATAACGTTATATGGTAATACGTTATAACGTATAACGTTATGTACCATTACGATACAACGTATTACGTTATATAGTATTACGTTATAACGTATAACGTTATGTAGTATTACGTTATAACGTATAACGTTATGTAACATTACGATATAACGTATAACGTTATGTAGCATAACGATATAACGTATAGCGTTATGTACCATTACGATATAACGTATAACGTTATGTAACATTACGATATAACGTATAACGTTATGTAGCATAACGATATAACGTATAACGTTATATAGTATTACGTTATAGCGTATAACGTTATGTAGCATTACGATATAACATATAACGTTATGTAGCATAACGATATAACGCATAACGTTATATAGTATTACGGTATAACGTATAACGTTATGTAGCATTACGATATAACGTATAACGTTATGTAGCAAAACGATATAACGTATAACGTTATATATTATTATGATATAACGTATAAGGTTATGTAGCATAACGATATAACGTATAACGTTATGTAGTATTATGATATAACGTAGATGGTTATGTAGCATTACGATATAACGTATAACGTTATGTAGCATTACGATATAACGTATAACGTTATGTAGCATTGCGATATAACGTATAACGTTATATTTTAATACGTTATAACGTATAACGTTATGTACCATTACGATATAACGTATAACGTTATATAGTATTACGTTATAACGTACAACGTTATGTAGCATTACGATATAACATATAACGTTATGTAGCATAACGATATAACGTATAACGTTATATAGTATTACGATATAACGTATAAGGTTACGTAGCATTACGATATAACGTATAACGTTAAATAGTATTACGTTATAACGTATAACGTTATATAGTATTACGATATAACGCATAACGTTATGTAGCATTACGATATAACGTATAACGTTATATAGTAATACGTTATAACGTATAACGTTATGTACCATTACGATACAACGTATTACGTTATATAGTATTACGTTATACCGTATAACGTTATGTAGTATTACGTTATAACATATAACGTTATGTAGTAATACGTTATAGCGTATAACGTTATGTAGCATTACGATATAACATATAACGTTGTGTAGCAAAACGATATAACGTATAACGTTATATAGTATTACGATATAACGTATAACGTTATGTAGCATTACGTTATAACATATAACGTTATGTAGTAATACGTTATAACGTATTACGTTATGTAGCATTACGATATAACGTATAACGTTATGTAGCATAACGATATAGCGTATAACGATATGTAGTATTATGATATAACGTATAAGGTTATGTAGCATTACGATATAACGTATAACGTTATGTAGCATTACGATATAACGTACAACGTTATATAGTAATACGTTATAACGTATAACGTTATGTAGTATTACGTTATAACATATAACGTTATGTAGTAATACGTTATAGCGTATAACGTTATGTAGCATTACGATATAACGTACAACGTTATGTAGCATTACGATATAACGTATAACGTCATATGGTAATACGTTATAACGTATAACGTTATGTAGCATTACGATATAACGTATAACGTTATATGGTAATACGTTATAACGTATAACGTTATGTAGCATTACGATATAACGTATAACGTTATGTAGCATAACGATATAGCGTATAACGATATGTAGTATTATGATATAGAGTATAAGGTTATGTAGCATTACGATATAACGTATAACGTTGTGTAGCAAAACGATATAACGTATAACGTTATATAGTATTACGATATAACGTATAACGTTATGTACCATTACGATACAACGTATTACGTTATATAGTATTACGTTATAACGTATAACGTTATGTAGTATTACGTTATAACATATAACGTTATGTAGTAATACGTTATAGCGTATAACGTTATGTAGCATTACGTTATAACGTATAACGTTATGTAGTCTTACGTTATAACATATAACGTTATGTAGTAATACGTTATAACGTATTACGTTATGTAGCATTACGATATAACGTATAACGTTATGTAGCATAACGATATAGCGTATAACGATATGTAGTATTATGATATAACGTATAAGGTTATGTAGCATTACGATATAACGTATAACGTTATGTAGCATTACGATATAACGTATAACGTTATATGGTAATACGTTATAACGTATAACGTTATGTACCATTACGATACAACGTATTACGTTATATAGTATTACGTTATAACGTATAACGTTATGTAGTATTACGTTATAACGTATAACGTTATGTAACATTACGATGTAACGTATGACGTTATGTAGCATAACGATATAACGTATAGCGTTATGTACCATTACGATATAACGTATAACGTTATATGGTAATACGTTATAACGTATAACGTTATGTAACATAACGATATAACGTATAACGTTATGTAGCATAACGATATAACGTATAACGTTATATAGTATCACGTTATAACGTATAACGTTATGTAGCATTACGATATAACATATAAAATTATGTAGCATAACGATATAACGCATAACGTTATATAGTATTACGGTATAACGTATAACGTTATGTAGCATTACGATATAACGTATAACGTTATGTAGCATAACGATATAACGTATAACGATATGCAGTATTATGATATAACGTATAACGTTATGTAAGATTACGAAATAACGTATAACGTTATGTAGCATAACGATATAACGTATAACTTTATATAGTATTACGTTATAACGTATAACGTTATGTACCATTACGATATAACGTATAACGTTATATGGTAATACGTTATAACGTATAACGTTATGTAACATTACGATATAACGTATAACGTTATGTAGCATGACGATATAACGTATAACGTTATGTAGCATAACGATATAACGTATAACGTTATATAGTATTATGATATAACGTATAACGTTATATAGTATTACGTTATAACGTATAACGTTATGTAGTATTACGATATAACGTATAACGTTATATAGTATTATGTTATAACGTACAACGTTATGTACCATTACGATATAACGTATAACTTTATATAGTATTACGTTATAACGTATAACGTTATGTACCATTACGATATAACGTATAACGTTATATGGTAATACGTTATAACGTATAACGTTATGTAACATTACGATATAACGTATAACGTTATGTAGCATAACGATATAACGTATAACGTTATGTAGCATTACGATATAACGTATAACGTTATATAATATTACGTTATAACGTATAACGTTATGTAGTATTACGATATAACGTATAACGTTATATTTTAATACGTTATAACGTATAACGTTATGTACCATTACGATATAACGTATAACGTTATATAGTATTACGTTATAACGTACAACGTTATGTAGCATTACGATATATCATATAACGTTATGTAGCATAACGATATAACGTATAACGTTATATAGTATTACGTTATAACGTATAACGTTATGGAGCATAACGATATAACGTATAACGTTATATAGTATTACGTTATAACGTATAACGTTATGTAGCATTACGATATAACGTATAACGTTATATAGTATTACGTTATAACGTATACCGTTATGTAGTATTACGTTATAACATTTAACGTTATGTAGTAATACGTTATACCATATAACGTTATGTAGCATTACGATATAACGTATAACGTTACGTAGCATTACGATATAACGTATGACGTTATATGGTAATACGTTATAACGTATAACGTTATGTAGCATTACGATATAACGTATAACGTTATATGGTAATACGTTATAACGTATAACGTTATGTACTATTTCGATATAACGTATAACGTTATATGGTAATACGTTATAACGTATAACGTTATGTAACATTACGATATAACGTATAACGTTATGTAGCATAACGATATAACGTATAACGTTATATAGTATTACGTTATAACGTATAACGTTATGTACCATTACGATATAACGTATAACGTTATATGGTAATACGTTATAACGTATAACGTTATGTAACATTACGATGTAACGTATAACGTTATGTAGCATAACGATATAACGTATAACGTCATATAGTATTACGTTATAACGTATAACGTTATGTAGCATTACGATATAACGTATAACGTTATATAGTATTACGTTATAACGTATAACGTTATGTAGCATTACGATATAACGTATAAGGTTACGTAGCATTACGATATAACGTATAACGTTAAATAGTATTACGTTATAACGTATAACGTTATATAGTATTACGATATAACGTATAACGTTATGTAGCATTACGATATAACGTATAACGTTATATAGTAATACGTTATAACGTATAACGTTATGTACCATTACGATACAACGTATTACGTTATATAGTATTACGTTATACCGTATAACGTTATGTAGTATTACGTTATAACATATAACGTTATGTAGTAATACGTTATAGCGTATAACGTTATGTAGCATTACGATATAACATATAACGTTGTGTAGCAAAACGATATAACGTATAACGTTATATAGTATTACGATATAACGTATAACGTTATGTAGCATTACGTTATAACATATAACGTTATGTAGTAATACGTTATAACGTATTACGTTATGTAGCATTACGATATAACGTATAACGTTATGTAGCATAACGATATAGCGTATAACGATATGTAGTATTATGATATAACGTATAAGGTTATGTAGCATTACGATATAACGTATAACGTTATGTAGCATTACGATATAACGTACAACGTTATATAGTAATACGTTATAACGTATAACGTTATGTAGTATTACGTTATAACATACAACGTTATGTAGTAATACGTTATAGCGTATAACGTTATGTAGCATTACGATATAACGTACAACGTTATGTAGCATTACGATATAACGTATAACGTTATATGGTAATACGTTATAACGTATAACGTTATGTAGCATTACGATATAACGTATAACGTTATATGGTAATACGTTATAACGTATAACGTTATGTAGCATTACGATATAACGTATAACGTTATGTAGCATAACGATATAGCGTATAACGATATGTAGTATTATGATATAACGTATAAGGTTATGTAGCATTACGATATAACGTATAACGTTGTGTAGCAAAACGATATAACGTATAACGTTATATAGTATTACGATATAACGTATAACGTTATGTACCATTACGATACAACGTATTACGTTATATAGTATTACGTTATAACGTATAACGTTATGTAGTATTACGTTATAACATATAACGTTATGTAGTAATACGTTATAGCGTATAACGTTATGTAGCATTACGATATAACGTACAACGTTATGTAGCATTACGATATAACGTATAACGTTATATGGTAATACGTTATAACGTATAACGTTATGTAGCATTACGATATAACGTATAACGTTATATGGTAATACGTTATAACGTATAACGTTATGTAGCATTACGATATAACGTATAACGTTATGTAGCATTACGATAAAACGTATAACGTTATATGGTAATACGTTATAACGTATAACGTTATGTAGCATTACGATATAACGTATAACGTTATGTATCATTACGATATAACGTATAACGTTATATAGTACTACGTTATAACGTATAACATTATGCAGCATTACGATATAACGTATAACGTTATATAGTATTACGTTATAACGTATAACGTTATGTAGTATTACGTTATAACATATAACGTTATGTAGTAATACGTTATAACGTATTACGTTATGTAGCATTACGATATAACGTATAACGTTATGTAGCATAACGATATAGCGTATAACGATATGTAGTATTATGATATAACGTATAAGGTTATGTAGCATTACGATATAACGTATAACGTTGTGTAGCAAAACGATATAACGTATAACGTTATATAGTATTACGATATAACGTATAACGTTATGTACCATTACGATACAACGTATTACGTTATATAGTATTACGTTATAACGTATAACGTTATGTAGTATTACGTTATAACATATAACGTTATGTAGTAATACGTTATAGCGTATAACGTTATGTAGCATTACGATATAACGTACAACGTTATGTAGCATTACGATATAACGTATAACGTTATATGGTAATACGTTATAACGTATAACGTTATGTAGCATTACGATATAACGTATAACGTTATATGGTAATACGTTATAACTTATAACGTTATGTAGCATTACGATATAACGTATAACGTTATGTAGCATTACGATAAAACGTATAACGTTATATGGTAATACGTTATAACGTATAACGTTATGTAGCATTACGATATAACGTATAACGTTATGTATCATTACGATATAACGTATAACGTTATATAGTATTACGTTATAACGTATAACATTATGCAGCATTACGATATAACGTATAACGTTATATAGTATTACGTTATAACGTATAACGTTATGTAGTATTACGTTATAACATATAACGTTATGTAGTAATACGTTATAACGTATTACGTTATGTAGCATTACGATATAACGTATAACGTTATGTAGCATAACGATATAGCGTATAACGATATGTAGTATTATGATATAACGTATAAGGTTATGTAGCATTACGATATAACGTATAACGTTATGTAGCATTACGATATAACGTATAACGTTATATGGTAATACGTTATAGCGTATAACGTTATGTACCATTACGATACAACGTATTACGTTATATAGTATTACGTTATAACGTATAACGTTATGTAGTATTACGTTATAACGTATAACGTTATGTAACATTACGATGTAACGTATGACGTTATGTAGCATAACGATATAACGTATAGCGTTATGTACCATTACGATATAACGTATAACGTTATATGGTAATACGTTATAACGTATAACGTTATGTAACATAACGATATAACGTATAACGTTATGTAGCATAACGATATAACGTATAACGTTATATAGTATTACGTTATAACGTATAACGTTATGTAGCATTACGATATAACATATAAAATTATGTAGCATAACGATATAACGCATAACGTTATATAGTATTACGGTATAACGTATAACGTTATGTAGCATTACGATATAACGTATAACGTTATGTAGCATAACGATATAACGTATAACGATATGTAGTATTATGATATAACGTATAACGTTATGTAACATTACGAAATAACGTATAACGTTATGTAGCATAACGATATAACGTATAACTTTATATAGTATTACGTTATAACGTATAACGTTATGTACCATTACGATATAACGTATAACGTTATATGGTAATACGTTATAACGTATAACGTTATGTAACATTACGATATAACGTATAACGTTATGTAGCATGACGATATAACGTATAACGTTATGTAGCATAACGATATAACGTATAACGTTATATAGTATTATGATATAACGTATAACGTTATATAGTATTACGTTATAACGTATAACGTTATGTAGTATTACGATATAACGTATAACGTTATATAGTATTATGTTATAACGTACAACGTTATGTACCATTACGATATAACGTATAACTTTCTATAGTATTACGTTATAACGTATAACGTTATGTACCATTACGATATAACGTATAACGTTATATGGTAATACGTTATAACGTATAACGTTATGTAACATTACGATATAACGTATAACGTTATGTAGCATAACGATATAACGTATAACGTTATGTAGCATTACGATATAACGTATAACGTTATATAGTATTACGTTATAACGTATAACGTTATGTAGTATTACGATATAACGTATAACGTTATATTTTAATACGTTATAACGTATAACGTTATGTACCATTACGATATAACGTATAACGTTATATAGTATTACGTTATAACGTACAACGTTATGAAGCATTACGATATAACATATAACGTTATGTAGCATAACGATATAACGTATAACGTTATATAGTATTACGTTATAACGTATAACGTTATGGAGCATAACGATATAACGTATAACGTTATATAGTATTACGTTATAACGTATAACGTTATGTAGCATTACGATATAACGTATAACGTTATATAGTATTACGTTATAACGTATACCGTTATGTAGTATTACGTTATAACATTTAACGTTATGTAGTAATACGTTATACCGTATAACGTTATGTAGCATTACGATATAACGTATAACGTTACGTAGCATTACGATATAACGTATGACGTTATATGGTAATACGTTATAACGTATAACGTTATGTAGCATTACGATATAACGTATAACGTTATATGGTAATACGTTATAACGTATAACGTTATGTACTATTTCGATATAACGTATAACGTTATATGGTAATACGTTATAACGTATAACGTTATGTAACATTACGATATAACGTATAACGTTATGTAGCATAACGATATAACGTATAACGTTATATAGTATTACGTTATAACGTATAACGTTATGTACCATTACGATATAACGTATAACGTTATATGGTAATACGTTATAACGTATAACGTTATGTAACATTACGATATAACGTATAACGTTATGTAGCATAACGATATAACGTATAACGTCATATAGTATTACGTTATAACGTATAACGTTATGTAGCATTACGATATAACGTATAACGTTATATAGTATTACGTTATAACGTATAACGTTATGTAGCATTACGATATAACGTGTAACGTTATATAGTATTACGTTATAACGTATAACGTTATGTAGTATTACGTTATAACATATAACGTTATGTAGTAATACGTTATAACGTATAACGTTATGAAGCATTACGATATAATGTATAACGTTATATGGTAATACGTTATAACGTATAACGTTATGTACCATTAAGATATAACGTATAACGTTATGTAACATTACGATATAACGTATAACGTTATGTGGCATAACGATATAACGTATAACGTTATATAGTATTACGTTATAACATATAACGTTATGTAGTAATACGTTATAACGTATTACGTTATGTAGCATTACGATATAACGTATAACGTTATGTAGCATAACGATATAGCGTATAACGATATGTAGTATTATGATATAACGTATAAGGTTATGTACCATTACGATATAACGTATAACGTTATGTAGCATTACGATATAACGTATAACGTTATATGGTAATACGTTATAACGTATAACGTTATGTACCATTACGATATAACGTATTACGTTATATAGTATTACGTTATAACGTATAACGTTATGTAGTATTACGTTATAACATATAACGTTAAGTTGTAATACGTTATAGCGTATAACGTTATGTAGCATTACGATATAACGTATAACGTTATGTACACATTACGATATAACGTATAACGTTATATGGCAATACGTATAACGTTATGTAACATTACAATATAACGTATAACGTCATGCAGCATAACGGTATAACGTATAACGTTATATAGCATTACGTTATAACGCATAACGTTATGTAGCATTACGATATAACGTATAACGTTATATAGTATTACGTTATAACGTATAACGTTATGTAGTATTACGTTATAACATATAACGTTATGTAGTAATACGTTATAACGTATAATGTCATTTAGCATTACGATATAACGTATAACGTTATGTAGCATTACGATATAACGTATAACGTTATACGGTAATACGTTATAACGTATAACGTTATGTAGCATTACGATATAACGTATAACGTTATGTAGCATTACGATATAACGTATAACGTTATGTAGCATTACGATATAACGTATAACGTTATATGGTAATACGTTATAACGTATAACGTTATGTACCATTACGATATAACGTATTACGTTATGTAGCATAACGATATAACGTATAACGTCATATAGTATTACGTTATAACGTATAACGTTATGTAGCATTACGATATAACGTATAACGTTATGTACACATTACGATGTAACGTATAACGTTATATGGCAATACGTTATAACGTATAACGTTATGTAACATTACAATATAACGTATAACGTCATGCAGCATAACGGTATAACGTATAACGTTATATAGCATTACGTTATAACGCATAACGTTATGTAGCATTACGATATAACGTATAACGTTATATAGTATTACGTTATAACGTATAACGTTATGTAGTATTACGTTATAACGTATAACGTTATGTAACATTACGATATAACGTATAACGTTATGTAGCATAACGATATAACGTATAGCGTTATGTACCATTACGATATAACGTATAACGTTATGTAACATTACGATATAACGTATAACGTTATGTAGCATAACGATATAACGTATAACGTTATATAGTATTACGTTATAACGTATAACGTTATGTAGCATTACGATATAACATATAACGTTATGTAGCATAACGATATAACGCATAACGTTATACAGTATTACGGTATAACGTATAACGTTATGTAGCATTACGATATAACGTATAACGTTATGTAGCATAACGATATAACGTATAACGTTATATAGTATTATGATATAACGTATAAGGTTATGTAGCATAACGATATAACGTATAACGTTATGTAGTATTATGATATAACGTAGATGGTTATGTAGCATTACGATATAACGTATAACGTTATGTAGCATTACGATATAACGTATAACGTTATGTAGAATTGCGATATAACGTATAACGTTATATTTTAATACGTTATAACGTATAACGTTATGTACCATTACGATATAACGTATAACGTTATATAGTATTACGTTATAACGTACAACGTTATGTAGCATTACGATATAACATATAACGTTATCTAGCATAACGATATAACGTATAACGTTATATAGTATTACGTTATAACGTATAACGTTATGTAGCATTACGATATAACATATAACGTTATGTAGCATAACGATATAACGCATAACGTTATATAGTATTACGGTATAACGTATAACGTTATGTAGCATTACGATATAACGTATAACGTTTATGTAGCATAACGATATAACGTATAACGTTATATAGTATTATGATATAACGTATAAGGTTATGTAGCATAACGATATAACGTATAACGTTATGTAGTATTATGATATAACGTAGATGGTTATGTAGCATTACGATATGACGTATAACGTTATGTAGCATTACGATATAACGTATAACGTTATGTAGAATTGCGATATAACGTATAACGTTATATTTTAATACGTTATAACGTATAACGTTATGTAGCATTACGATATAACGTATAACGTTATATAGTATTACGTTATAACGTACAAAGTTATGTAGCATTACGATATAACATATAACGTTATGTAGCATAACGATATAACGTATAACGTTATATAGTATTACGTTATAACGTATAACGTTATGTAGCATTACGATATAACGTATAACGTTATATAGTATTACGTTATAACGTATAACGTTATGTAGAATTACGATATAACGTATAACGTTATATAGTATTATGTTATAACGTACAACGTTATGTAGCATTACGATATAACATATAACGTTATGGAGCATAACGATATAACGTATAACGTTATATAGTATTACGTTATAACGTATAACGTTATGTAGCATTACGATATAACGTATAACGTTATATAGTATTACGTTATAACGTATAACGTTATGTAGAATTACGATATACCGTATAACGTTATATAGTATTATGTTATAACGTACAACGTTATGTAGCATTACGATATAACATATAACGTTATGGAGCATAACGATATAACGTATAACGTTATATAGTATTACGTTATAACGTATAACGTTATGTAGCATTACGATATAACGTATAACGTTATATAGTATTACGTTATAACGTATAACGTTATGTAGTATTACGGTATAACGTATAACGTTATGTAGCATTACGATATAACGTATAACGTTATGTAGCATAACGATATAACGTATAACGTTATATAGTATTATGATATAACGTATAAGGTTATGTAGCATAACGATATAACGTATAACGTTATGTAGTATTATGATATAACGTAGATGGTTATGTAGCATTACGCTATAACGTATAACGTTATGTAGCATTACGATATAACGTATAACGTTATGTAGAATTGCGATATAACGTATAACGTTATATTTTAATACGTTATAACGTATAACGTTATGTAGCATTACGATATTACGTATAACGTTATATGGTAATACGTTATAACGTATAACGTTATGTAGCGTTACGATATAACGTATAACGTTATGTAGCATAACGATATAACGCATAACGGTATATAGTATTACGATATAACGTATAACGTTATGTAGCATAACGATATAACGTATAACGTTATGTAGTATTATGATATAACGAATAAGGTTATGCAGCATTACGATATAACGTATAACGTTATGTAGCATTACGAAATAACGTATTACGTTATATAGTATTACGATATGACGTATAACGTTATGTAGCATAACGATATAACGTATAACGTTATGTAGTATTATGATATAACGTATAACGTTATGTAGTATTACGTTATAACATATAACGTTAAGTAGTAAGACGTTATAGCGTATAACGTTATGTAGCATTACGATATAACGTATAACGTTATGTACACATTACGATATAACGTATAACGTTATATGGCAATACGTTATAACGTATAACGTTATGTAACATTACAATATAACGTATAACGTCATGCAGCATAACGGTATAACGTATAACGTTATATAGCATTACGTTATAACGCATAACGTTATGTAGCATTACGATATAACGTATAACGTTATATAGTATTACGTTATAACGTATAACGTTATGTAGTATTACGTTATAACGTATAACGTTATGTAACATTACGATATAACGTATAACGTTATGTAGCATAACGATATAACGTATAGCGTTATGTACCATTACGATATAACGTATAACGTTATGTAACATTACGATATAACGTATAACGTTATGTAGCATAACGATATAACGTATAACGTTATATAGTATTACGTTATAACGTATAACGTTATGTAGCATTACGATATAGCATATAACGTTATGTAGCATAACGATATAACGCATAACGTTATATAGTATTACGGTATAACGTATAACGTTATGTAGCATTACGATATAACGTATAACGTTATATAGCATTACGTTATAGCGCATAACGTTATGTAGCATTACGATATAACATATAACGTTATGTAGCATAACGATATAACGTATAACGTTATATAGTATTACGTTATAACGTATAACGTTATGTAGCATTACGATATAACGTATAACGTTATATAGTATTACGTTATAACGTATAACGTTATGTAGAATTACGATATAACGTATAACGTTATATAGTATTATGTTATAACGTACAACGTTATGTAGCATTACGATATAACCTATAACGTTATGGAGCATAACGATATAACGTATGACGTTATATAGTATTACGTTATAACGTATAACGTTATGTAGCATTACGATATAACGTATAACGTTATATAGTATTACGTTATAACGTATAACGTTATGTAGTATTACGTTATAACATTTAACGTTATGTAGTAATACGTTATAACGTATAACGTTATGTAGCATTACGATATAACGTATAACGTTACGTAGCATTACGATATAACGTATGACGTTATATGGTAATACGTTATAACGTATAACGTTATGTAGCATTACGATATAACGTATAACGTTATATGGTAATACGTTATAACGTATAACGTTATGTACTATTTCGATATAACGTATAACGTTATATGGTAATACGTTATAACGTATAACGTTATGTAACATTACGATATAACGTATAACGTTATGTAGCATAACGATATAACGTATAACTTTATATAGTATTACGTTATAACGTATAACGTTATGTACCATTACGATATAACGTATAACGTTATATGGTATTACGTTATAACGTATAACGTTATGTAGTATTACGTTATAACATATAACGTTATGTAGTAATACGTTATAGCGTATAACGTTATGTAGCATTACGATATAACATATAACGTTGTGTAGCAAAGCGATATAACGTATAACGTTATATAGTATTACGATATAACGTATAAATTTATGTAGCATTACGTTATAACATATAACGTTATGTAGTAATACGTTATAACGTATTACGTTATGTAGCATTACGATATAACGTATAACGTTATGTAGCATAACGATATAGCGTATAACGATATGTAGTATTATGATATAACGTATAAGGTTATGTAGCATTACGATATAACGTATAACGTTATGTAGCATTACGATACAACGTATGACGTTATATAGTATTACGTTATAACGTATAACGTTATGTAGCATTACGATATAACGTATAACGTTATATAGTATTACGTTATAACGTATAACGTTATGTAGTATTACGTTATAACATTTAACGTTATGTAGTAATACGTTATAACGTATAACGTTATGTAGCATTACGATATAACGTATAACGTTACGTAGCATTACGATATAACGTATGACGTTATATGGTAATACGTTATAACGTATAACGTTATGTAGCATTACGATATAACGTATAACGTTATATGGTAATACGTTATAACGTATAACGTTATGTACTATTTCGATATAACGTATAACGTTATATGGTAATACGTTATAACGTATAACGTTATGTAACATTACGATATAACGTATAACGTTATGTAGCATAACGATATAACGTATAACTTTATATAGTATTACGTTATAACGTATAACGTTATGTACCATTACGATATAACGTATAACGTTATATGGTATTACGTTATAACGTATAACGTTATGTAGTATTACGTTATAACATATAACGTTATGTAGCATAACGATATAACGTATAACGTTATATAGTATTACGTTATAACGTATAACGTTATATAGTATTACGTTATAACGTATAACATTATGCAGCATTACGATATAACGTATAACGTTATATAGTATTACGTTATAACGTATAACGTTATGTAGTATTACGTTATAACATATAACGTTATGTAGTAATACGTTATAGCGTATAACGTTATGTAGCATTACGATATAACATATAACGTTGTGTAGCAAAACGATATAACGTATAACGTTATATATTATTACGATATAACGTATAACGTTATGTAGCATTACGTTATAACATATAACGTTATGTAGTAATACGTTATAACGCATAACGTTATGTAGCATTACGATATAACGTATAACGTTATGTAGCATAACGATAAAACGTATAACGTTATATGGTAATACGTTATAACGTATAACGTTATGTAGCATTACGATATAACGTATAACGTTATATGGTAATACGTTATAACGTATAACGTTATGTACTATTTCGATATAACGTATAACGTTATATGGTAATACGTTATAACGTATAACGTTATGTAACATTACGATATAACGTATAACGTTATGTAGCATAACGATATAACGTATAACTTTATATAGTATTACGTTATAACGTATAACGTTATGTACCATTACGATATAACGTATAACGTTATATGGTATTACGTTATAACGTATAACGTTATGTAGTATTACGTTATAACATATAACGTTATGTAGCATAACGATATAACGTATAACGTTATATAGTATTACGTTATAACGTATAACGTTATATAGTATTACGTTATAACGTATAACATTATGCAGCATTACGATATAACGTATAACGTTATATAGTATTACGTTATAACGTATAACGTTATGTAGTATTACGTTATAACATATAACGTTATGTAGTAATACGTTATAGCGTATAACGTTATGTAGCATTACGATATAACATATAACGTTGTGTAGCAAAACGATATAACGTATAACGTTATATATTATTACGATATAACGTATAACGTTATGTAGCATTACGTTATAACATATAACGTTATGTAGTAATACGTTATAACGCATAACGTTATGTAGCATTACGATATAACGTATAACGTTATGTAGCATAACGATAAAACGTATAACGTTATATGGTAATACGTTATAACGTATAACGTTATGTAGCATTACGATATAACGTATAACGTTATGTAGCATTACGATATAACGTATAACGTTATATAGTATTACGTTATAACGTATAACATTATGCAGCATTACAATATAACGTATAACGTTATATAGTATTACGTTATAACGTATAACATTATGCAGCATTACGATATAACGTATAACGTTATGTAGCATTACGATATAACGTATAACGTTATGTAGCATAACGATATAGCGTATAACGATATGTAGTATTATGATATAACGTATAAGGTTATGTAGCATTACGATATAACGTATAACGTTATGTAGCATTACGATATAACGTATAACGTTATATAGTATTATGTTATAACGTACAACGTTATGTAGCATTACGATATAACATATAACGTTATGGAGCATAACGATATAACGTATAACGTTATATAGTATTACGTTATAACGTATAACGTTATGTAGCATTACGATATAACGTATAACGTTATATAGTATTACGTTATAACGTATAACGTTATGTAGTATTACGGTATAACGTATAACGTTATGTAGCATTACGATATAACGTATAACGTTATGTAGCATAACGATATAACGTATAACGTTATATAGTATTATGATATAACGTATAAGGTTATGTAGCATAACGATATAACGTATAACGTTATGTAGTATTATGATATAACGTAGATGGTTATGTAGCATTACGCTATAACGTATAACGTTATGTAGCATTACGATATAACGTATAACGTTATGTAGAATTGCGATATAACGTATAACGTTATATTTTAATACGTTATAACGTATAACGTTATGTAGCATTACGATATTACGTATAACGTTATATGGTAATACGTTATAACGTATAACGTTATGTAGCGTTACGATATAACGTATAACGTTATGTAGCATAACGATATAACGCATAACGGTATATAGTATTACGATATAACGTATAACGTTATGTAGCATAACGATATAACGTATAACGTTATGTAGTATTATGATATAACGAATAAGGTTATGCAGCATTACGATATAACGTATAACGTTATGTAGCATTACGAAATAACGTATTACGTTATATAGTATTACGATATGACGTATAACGTTATGTAGCATAACGATATAACGTATAACGTTATGTAGTATTATGATATAACGTATAACGTTATGTAGTATTACGTTATAACATATAACGTTAAGTAGTAAGACGTTATAGCGTATAACGTTATGTAGCATTACGATATAACGTATAACGTTATGTACACATTACGATATAACGTATAACGTTATATGGCAATACGTTATAACGTATAACGTTATGTAACATTACAATATAACGTATAACGTCATGCAGCATAACGGTATAACGTATAACGTTATATAGCATTACGTTATAACGCATAACGTTATGTAGCATTACGATATAACGTATAACGTTATATAGTATTACGTTATAACGTATAACGTTATATAGTATTACGTTATAACGTATAACGTTATGTAGTATTACGTTATAACATTTAACGTTATGTAGTAATACGTTATAACGTATAACGTTATGTAGCATTACGATATAACGTATAACGTTACGTAGCATTACGATATAACGTATGACGTTATATGGTAATACGTTATAACGTATAACGTTATGTAGCATTACGATATAACGTATAACGTTATATGGTAATACGTTATAACGTATAACGTTATGTACTATTTCGATATAACGTATAACGTTATATGGTAATACGTTATAACGTATAACGTTATGTAACATTACGATATAACGTATAACGTTATGTAGCATAACGATATAACGTATAACTTTATATAGTATTACGTTATAACGTATAACGTTATGTACCATTACGATATAACGTATAACGTTATATGGTATTACGTTATAACGTATAACGTTATGTAGTATTACGTTATAACATATAACGTTATGTAGTAATACGTTATAGCGTATAACGTTATGTAGCATTACGATATAACATATAACGTTGTGTAGCAAAGCGATATAACGTATAACGTTATATAGTATTACGATATAACGTATAAATTTATGTAGCATTACGTTATAACATATAACGTTATGTAGTAATACGTTATAACGTATTACGTTATGTAGCATTACGATATAACGTATAACGTTATGTAGCATAACGATATAGCGTATAACGATATGTAGTATTATGATATAACGTATAAGGTTATGTAGCATTACGATATAACGTATAACGTTATGTAGCATTACGATATAACGTATAACGTTATATAGTAATACGTCATAACGTATAACGTTATGTACCATTACGATACAACGTATTACGTTATATAGTATTACGTTACAACGTATAACGTTATGTAGTATTACGTTATAACATATAACGTTATGTAGTAA
The DNA here is from genome assembly GCA_936014575.1 of Bombus lapidarius. Lineage (NCBI taxonomy): Eukaryota > Metazoa > Arthropoda > Insecta > Hymenoptera > Apidae > Bombus > Bombus lapidarius. The sequence goes on from CAKXZU010000048.1 coordinate 728,404, forward strand.
TACGTTATAGCGTATAACGTTATGTAGCATTACGATATAACGTACAACGTTATGTAGCATTACGATATAACGTATAACGTTATATGGTAATACGTTATAACGTATAACGTTATGTAGCATTACGATATAACGTATAACGTTATATGGTAATACGTTATAACGTATAACGTTATGTAGCATTACGATATAACGTATAACGTTATATAGTATTACGTTATAACGTACAACGTTATGTAGCGTTACGATATAACATATAACGTTATGTAGCATAACGATATAACGTATAACGTTATATAGTATTACGTTATAACGTATAACGTTATATAGTATTACGTTATAACGTATAACATTATGCAGCATTACGATATAACGTATAACGTTATATAGTATTACGTTATAACGTATAACGTTATGTAGTATTACGTTATAACATATAACGTTATGTAGTAATACGTTATAGCGTATAACGTTATGTAGCATTACGATATAACATATAACGTTGTGTAGCAAAACGATATAACGTATAACGTTATATATTATTACGATATAACGTATAACGTTATGTAGCATTACGTTATAACATATAACGTTATGTAGTAATACGTTATAACGCATAACGTTATGTAGCATTACGATATAACGTATAACGTTATGTAGCATAACGATAAAACGTATAACGTTATATGGTAATACGTTATAACGTATAACGTTATGTAGCATTACGATATAACGTATAACGTTATGTAGCATTACGATATAACGTATAACGTTATATAGTATTACGTTATAACGTATAACATTATGCAGCATTACGATATAACGTATAACGTTATATAGTATTACGTTATAACGTATAACGTTATGTAGTATTACGTTATAACATATAACGTTATGTAGTAATACGTTATAGCGTATAACGTTATGTAGCATTACGATATAACATATAACGTTGTGTAGCATAACGATATAACGCATAACGTTATATAGTATTACGGTATAACGCATAACGTTATGTAGCATTACGATATAACGTATAACGTTATGTAGCATAACGATATAGCGTATAACGATATGTAGTATTATGATATAACGTATAAGGTTATGTAGCATTACGATATAACGTATAACGTTATGTAGCATTACGATATAACGTATAACGTTATATGGTAATACGTTATAACGTATAACGTTATGTACCATTACGATACAACGTATTACGTTATATAGTATTACGTTATAACGTATAACGTTATGTAGTATTACTTTATAACGTATAACGTTATGTAACATTACGATATAACGTATAACGTTATGTAGCATAACGATATAACGTATAGCGTTATGTACCATTACGATATAACGTATAACGTTATGTAACATTACGATATAACGTATAACGTTATGTAGCATAACGATATAACGTATAACGTTATATAGTATTACGTTATAACGTATAACGTTATGTAGCATTACGATATAACATATAACGTTATGTAGCATAACGATATAACGCATAACGTTATATAGTATTACGGTATAACGTATAACGTTATGTAGCATTACGATATAACGTAGAACGTTATGTAGCATAACGATATAACGTATAACGTTATATAGTATTATGATATTACGTATAAGGTTATGTAGCATAACGATATAACGTATAACGTTATATAGTATTACGTTATAACGTATAACGTTATGTAGCATTACGATATAACGTATAACGTTATGTAGCATTGCGATATAACGTATAACGTTATATTTTAATACGTTATAACGTATAACGTTATGTACCATTACGATATAACGTATAACGTTATATAGTATTACGTTATAACGTACAACGTTATGTAGCATTACGATATAACATATAACGTTATGTAGCTGAACGATATAACGTATAACGTTATATAGTATTACGTTATAACGTATAACGTTATGTAGCATTACGATATAACGTATAACGTTATATAGTATTACGTTATAACGTATAACGTTATGTAGAATTACGATATAACGTATAACGTTATATAGTATTATGTTATAACGTACAACGTTATGTAGCATTACGATATAACATATAACGTTATGGAGCATAACGATATAACGTATAACGTTATATAGTATTACGTTATAACGTATAACGTTATGTAGCATTACGATATAACGTATAACGTTATATAGTATTACGTTATAACGTATAACGTTATGTAGTATTAAGTTATAACATTTAACGTAATGTGGTAATACGTTATAACGTATAACGTTATGTAGCATTACGATATAACGTATAACGTTACGTAGCATTACGATATAACGTATAACGTTATATAGTATTACGTTATAACGTATAACGTTATATAGTATTACGATATAACGTATAACGTTATGTAGCATTACGATATAACGTATAACGTTATATAGTAATACGTTATAACGTATAACGTTATGTACCATTACGATACAACGTATTACGTTATATAGTATTACGTTATAACGTATAACGTTATGTAGTATTACGTTATAACATATAACGTTATGTAGTAATACGTTATAGCGTATAACGTTATGTAGCATTACGATATAACATATAACGTTGTGTAGCAAAACGATATAACGTATAACGTTATATAGTATTACGATATAACGTATAACGTTATGTAGCATTACGTTATAACATATAACGTTATGTAGTAATACGTTATAACGTATTACGTTATGTAGCATTACGATATAACGTATAACGTTATGTAGCATAACGATATAACGTACAACGTTATGTAGCATTACGATATAACGTATAACGTTATATGGTAATACGTTATAACGTATAACGTTATGTAGCATTACGATATAACGTATAACGTTATATAGTAATACGTTATAACGTATAACGTTATGTACCATTACGATACAACGTATTACGTTATATAGTATTACGTTATAACGTATAACGTTATGTAGTATTACGTTATAACATATAACGTTATGTAGTAATACGTTATAGCGTATAACGTTATGTAGCATTACGATATAACGTACAACGTTATGTAGCATTACGATATAACGTATAACGTTATATGGTAATACGTTATAACGTATAACGTTATGTAGCATTACGATATAACGTATAACGTTATATGGTAATACGTTATAACGTATAACGTTATGTAGCATTACGATATAACGTATAACGTTATGTAGCATTACGATAAAACGTATAACGTTATATGGTAACACGTTATAACGTATAACGTTATGTAGCATTACGATATAACGTATAACGTTATGTAGCATTACGATATAACGTATAACGTTATATAGTATTACGTTATAACGTATAACATTATGCAGCATTACGATATAACGTATAACGTTATATAGTATTACGTTATAACGTATAACGTTATGTAGTATTACGTTATAACATATAACGTTATGTAGTAATACGTTATAACGTATTACGTTATGTAGCATTACGATGTAACGTATAACGTTATATGGTAATACGTTATAACGTATAACGTTATGTAGCATTACGATATAACGTATAACGTTATATGGTAATACGTTATAACGTATAACGTTATGTAACATTACGATATAACGTATAACGTTATGTAGCATAACGATATAACGTATAACTTTATATAGTATTACGTTATAACGTATAACGTTATGTACCATTACGATATAACGTATAACGTTATATGGTATTACGTTATAACGTATAACGTTATGTAGTATTACGTTATAACATATAACGTTATGTAGTAATACGTTATAGCGTATAACGTTATGTAGCATTACGATATAACATATAACGTTGTGTAGCAAAGCGATATAACGTATAACGTTATATACTATTACGATATAACGTATAAATTTATGTAGCATTACGTTATAACATATAACGTTATGTAGTAATACGTTATAACGTATTACGTTATGTAGCATTACGATATAACGTATAACGTTATGTAGCATAACGATATAGCGTATAACGATATGTAGTATTATGATATAACGTATAAGGTTATGTAGCATTACGATATAACGTATAACGTTATGTAGCATTACGATATAACGTATAACGTTATATAGTAATACGTCATAACGTATAACGTTATGTACCATTACGATACAACGTATTACGTTATATAGTATTACGTTACACCGTATAACGTTATGTAGTATTACGTTATAACATATAACGTTATGTAGTAATACGTTATAGCGTATAACGTTATGTAGCATTACGATATAACGTACAACGTTATGTAGCATTACGATATAACGTATAACGTTATATGGTAATACGTTATAACGTATAACGTTATGTAGCATTACGATATAACGTATAACGTTATATGGTAATACGTTATAACGTATAACGTCATGTAGCATTACGATATAACGTATAACGTTATGTAGCATTACGATAAAACGTATAACGTTATATGGTAATACGTTATAACGTATAACGTTATGTAGCATTACGATATAACGTATAACGTTATGTAGCATTACGATATAACGTATAACGTTATATAGTATTACGTTATAACGTATAACATTATGCAGCATTACGATATAACGTATAACGTTATATAGTATTACGTTATAACGTATAACATTATGCAGCATTACGATATAACGTATAACGTTATGTAGCATTACGAAATAACGTATTACGTTATATAGTATTACGATATGACGTATAACGTTATGTAGCATAACGATATAACGTATAACGTTATGTAGTATTATGATATAACGTATAACGTTATGTAGTATTACGTTATAACATATAACGTTAAGTAGTAAGACGTTATAGCGTATAACGTTATGTAGCATTACGATATAACGTATAACGTTATGTACACATTACGATATAACGTATAACGTTATATGGCAATACGTTATAACGTATAACGTTATGTAACATTACAATATAACGTATAACGTCATGCAGCATAACGGTATAACGTATAATGTTATATAGCATTACGTTATAACGCATAACGTTATGTAGCATTACGATATAACGTATAACGTTATATAGTATTACGTTATAACGTATAACGTTATGTAGTATTACGTTATAACGTATAACGTTATGTAACATTACGATATAACGTATAACGTTATGTAGCATAACGATATAACGTATAGCGTTATGTACCATTACGATATAACGTATAACGTTATGTAACATTACGATATAACGTATAACGTTATGTAGCATAACGATATAACGTATAACGTTATATAGTATTACGTTATAACGTATAACGTTATGTAGCATTACGATATAGCATATAACGTTATGTAGCATAACGATATAACGCATAACGTTATATAGTATTACGGTATAACGTATAACGTTATGTAGCATTACGATATAACGTATAACGTTATATAGCATTACGTTATAGCGCATAACGTTATGTAGCATTACGATATAACATATAACGTTATGTAGCATAACGATATAACGTATAACGTTATATAGTATTACGTTATAACGTATAACGTTATGTAGCATTACGATATAACGTATAACGTTATATAGTATTACGTTATAACGTATAACGTTATGTAGAATTACGATATAACGTATAACGTTATATAGTATTATGTTATAACGTACAACGTTATGTAGCATTACGATATAACCTATAACGTTATGGAGCATAACGATATAACGTATGACGTTATATAGTATTACGTTATAACTTATAACGTTATGTAGCATTACGATATAACGTATAACGTTATATAGTATTACGTTATAACGTATAACGTTATGTAGTATTACGTTATAACATTTAACGTTATGTAGTAATACGTTATAACGTATAACGTTATGTAGCATTACGATATAACGTATAACGTTACGTAGCATTACGATATAACGTATGACGTTATATGGTAATACGTTATAACGTATAACGTTATGTAGCATTACGATATAACGTATAACGTTATATGGTAATACGTTATAACGTATAACGTTATGTACTATTTCGATATAACGTATAACGTTATATGGTAATACGTTATAACGTATAACGTTATGTAACATTACGATATAACGTATAACGTTATGTAGCATAACGATATAACGTATAACTTTATATAGTATTACGTTATAACGTATAACGTTATGTACCATTACGATATAACGTATAACGTTATATGGTATTACGTTATAACGTATAACGTTATGTAGTATTACGTTATAACATATAACGTTATGTAGTAATACGTTATAGCGTATAACGTTATGTAGCATTACGATATAACATATAACGTTGTGTAGCAAAGCGATATAACGTATAACGTTATATAGTATTACGATATAACGTATAAATTTATGTAGCATTACGTTATAACATATAACGTTATGTAGTAATACGTTATAACGTATTACGTTATGTAGCATTACGATATAACGTATAACGTTATGTAGCATAACGATATAGCGTATAACGATATGTAGTATTATGATATAACGTATAAGGTTATGTAGCATTACGATATAACGTATAACGTTATGTAGCATTACGATATAACGTATAACGTTATATAGTAATACGTCATAACGTATAACGTTATGTACCATTACGATACAACGTATTACGTTATATAGTATTACGTTACAACGTATAACGTTATGTAGTATTACGTTATAACATATAACGTTATGTAGTAATACGTTATAGCGTATAACGTTATGTAGCATTACGATATAACGTACAACGTTATGTAGCATTACGATATAACGTATAACGTTATATGGTAATACGTTATAACGTATAACGTTATGTAGCATTACGTTATAACATATAACGTTATGTAGTAATACGTTATAACGCATAACGTTATGTAGCATTACGATATAACGTATAACGTTATGTAGCATAACGATAAAACGTATAACGTTATATGGTAATACGTTATAACGTATAACGTTATGTAGCATTACGATATAACGTATAACGTTATGTAGCATTACGATATAACGTATAACGTTATATAGTATTACGTTATAACGTATAACATTATGCAGCATTACGATATAACGTATAACGTTATATAGTATTACGTTATAACGTATAACATTATGCAGCATTACGATATAACGTATAACGTTATATAGTATTACGTTATAACGTATAACGTTATGTAGTATTACGTTATAACATATAACGTTATGTAGTAATACGTTATAGCGTATAACGTTATGTAGCATTACGATATAACATATAACGTTGTGTAGCATAACGATATAACGCATAACGTTATATAGTATTACGGTATAACGCATAACGTTATGTAGCATTACGATATAACGTATAACGTTATGTAGCATAACGATATAGCGTATAACGATATGTAGTATTATGATATAACGTATAAGGTTATGTAGCATTACGATATAACGTATAACGTTATGTAGCATTACGATATAACGTATAACGTTATATGGTAATACGTTATAACGTATAACGTTATGTACCATTACGATACAACGTATTACGTTATATAGTATTACGTTATAACGTATAACGTTATGTAGTATTACGTTATAACGTATAACGTTATGTAACATTACGATATAACGTATAACGTTATGTAGCATAACGATATAACGTATAGCGTTATGTACCATTACGATATAACGTATAACGTTATGTAACATTACGATATAACGTATAACGTTATGTAGCATAACGATATAACGTATAACGTTATATAGTATTACGTTATAACGTATAACGTTATGTAGCATTACGATATAACATATAACGTTATGTAGCATAACGATATAACGCATAACGTTATATAGTATTACGGTATAACGTATAACGTTATGTAGCATTACGATATAACGTAGAACGTTATGTAGCATAACGATATAACGTATAACGTTATATAGTATTATGATATTACGTATAAGGTTATGTAGCATAACGATATAACGTATAACGTTATATAGTATTACGTTATAACGTATAACGTTATGTAGCATTACGATATAACGTATAACGTTATGTAGCATTGCGATATAACGTATAACGTTATATTTTAATACGTTATAACGTATAACGTTATGTACCATTACGATATAACGTATAACGTTATATAGTATTACGTTATAACGTACAACGTTATGTAGCATTACGATATAACATATAACGTTATGTAGCTTAACGATATAACGTATAACGTTATATAGTATTACGTTATAACGTATAACGTTATGTAGCATTACGATATAACGTATAACGTTATATAGTATTACGTTATAACGTATAACGTTATGTAGAATTACGATATAACGTATAACGTTATATAGTATTATGTTATAACGTACAACGTTATGTAGCATTACGATATAACATATAACGTTATGGAGCATAACGATATAACGTATAACGTTATATAGTATTACGTTATAACGTATAACGTTATGTAGCATTACGATATAACGTATAACGTTATATAGTATTACGTTATAACGTATAACGTTATGTAGTATTAAGTTATAACATTTAACGTAATGTGGTAATACGTTATAACGTATAACGTTATGTAGCATTACGATATAACGTATAACGTTACGTAGCATTACGATGTAACGTATAACGTTATATAGTATTACGTTATAACGTATAACGTTATATAGTATTACGATATAACGTATAACGTTATGTAGCATTACGATATAACGTATAACGTTATATAGTAATACGTTATAACGTATAACGTTATGTACCATTACGATACAACGTATTACGTTATATAGTATTACGTTATAACGTATAACGTTATGTAGTATTACGTTATAACATATAACGTTATGTAGTAATACGTTATAGCGTATAACGTTATGTAGCATTACGATATAACATATAACGTTGTGTAGCAAAACGATATAACGTATAACGTTATATAGTATTACGATATAACGTATAACGTTATGTAGCATTACGTTATAACATATAACGTTATGTAGTAATACGTTATAACGTATTACGTTATGTAGCATTACGATATAACGTATAACGTTATGTAGCATAACGATATAACGTACAACGTTATGTAGCATTACGATATAACGTATAACGTTATATGGTAATACGTTATAACGTATAACGTTATGTAGCATTACGATATAACGTATAACGTTATATAGTAATACGTTATAACGTATAACGTTATGTACCATTACGATACAACGTATTACGTTATATAGTATTACGTTATAACGTATAACGTTATGTAGTATTACGTTATAACATATAACGTTATGTAGTAATACGTTATAGCGTATAACGTTATGTAGCATTACGATATAACGTACAACGTTATGTAGCATTACGATATAACGTATAACGTTATATGGTAATACGTTATAACGTATAACGTTATGTAGCATTACGATATAACGTATAACGTTATATGGTAATACGTTATAACGTATAACGTTATGTAGCATTACGATATAACGTATAACGTTATGTAGCATTACGATAAAACGTATAACGTTATATGGTAACACGTTATAACGTATAACGTTATGTAGCATTACGATATAACGTATAACGTTATGTAGCATTACGATATAACGTATAACGTTATATAGTATTACGTTATAACGTATAACATTATGCAGCATTACGATATAACGTATAACGTTATATAGTATTACGTTATAACGTATAACGTTATGTAGTATTACGTTATAACATATAACGTTATGTAGTAATACGTTATAACGTATTACGTTATGTAGCATTACGATATAACGTATAACGTTATATGGTAATACGTTATAACGTATAACGTTATGTAGCATTACGATATGACGTATAACGTTATATGGTAATACGTTATAACGTATAACGTTATGTAACATTACGATATAACGTATAACGTTATGTAGCATAACGATATAACGTATAACTTTATATAGTATTACGTTATAACGTATAACGTTATGTACCATTACGATATAACGTATAACGTTATATGGTATTACGTTATAACGTATAACGTTATGTAGTATTACGTTATAACATATAACGTTATGTAGTAATACGTTATAGCGTATAACGTTATGTAGCATTACGATATAACATATAACGTTGTGTAGCAAAGCGATATAACGTATAACGTTATATACTATTACGATATAACGTATAAATTTATGTAGCATTACGTTATAACATATAACGTTATGTAGTAATACGTTATAACGTATTACGTTATGTAGCATTACGATATAACGTATAACGTTATGTAGCATAACGATATAGCGTATAACGATATGTAGTATTATGATATAACGTATAAGGTTATGTAGCATTACGATATAACGTATAACGTTATGTAGCATTACGATATAACGTATAACGTTATATAGTAATACGTCATAACGTATAACGTTATGTACCATTACGATACAACGTATTACGTTATATAGTATTACGTTACACCGTATAACGTTATGTAGTATTACGTTATAACATATAACGTTATGTAGTAATACGTTATAGCGTATAACGTTATGTAGCATTACGATATAACGTACAACGTTATGTAGCATTACGATATAACGTATAACGTTATATGGTAATACGTTATAACGTATAACGTTATGTAGCATTACGATATAACGTATAACGTTATATGGTAATACGTTATAACGTATAACGTCATGTAGCATTACGATATAACGTATAACGTTATGTAGCATTACGATAAAACGTATAACGTTATATGGTAATACGTTATAACGTATAACGTTATGTAGCATTACGATATAACGTATAACGTTATGTAGCATTACGATATAACGTATAACGTTATATAGTATTACGTTATAACGTATAACATTATGCAGCATTACGATATAACGTATAACGTTATATAGTATTACGTTATAACGTATAACATTATGCAGCATTACGATATAACGTATAACGTTATATAGTATTACGTTATAACGTATAACGTTATGTAGTATTACGTTATAACATATAACGTTATGTAGTAATACGTTATAGCGTATAACGTTATGTAGCATTACGATATAACATATAACGTTGTGTAGCATAACGATATAACGCATAACGTTATATAGTATTACGGTATAACGCATAACGTTATGTAGCATTACGATATAACGTATAACGTTATGTAGCATAACGATATAGCGTATAACGATATGTAGTATTATGATATAACGTATAAGGTTATGTAGCATTACGATATAACGTATAACGTTATGTAGCATTACGATATAACGTATAACGTTATATGGTAATACGTTATAACGTATAACGTTATGTACCATTACGATACAACGTATTACGTTATATAGTATTACGTTATAACGTATAACGTTATGTAGTATTACGTTATAACGTATAACGTTATGTAACATTACGATATAACGTATAACGTTATGTAACATTACGATATAACGTATAACGTTATGTAGCATAACGATATAACGTATAGCGTTATGTACCATTACGATATAACGTATAACGTTATGTAACATTACGATATAACGTATAACGTTATGTAGCATAACGATATAACGTATAACGTTATATAGTATTACGTTATAACGTATAACGTTATGTAGCATTACGATATAACGTAGAACGTTATGTAGCATAACGATATAACGTATAACGTTATATAGTATTATGATATTACGTATAAGGTTATGTAGCATAACGATATAACGTATAACGTTATATAGTATTACGTTATAACGTATAACGTTATGTAGCATTACGATATAACGTATAACGTTATGTAGCATTGCGATATAACGTATAACGTTATATTTTAATACGTTATAACGTATAACGTTATGTACCATTACGATATAACGTATAACGTTATATAGTATTACGTTATAACGTACAACGTTATGTAGCATTACGATATAACATATAACGTTATGTAGCTTAACGATATAACGTATAACGTTATATAGTATTACGTTATAACGTATAACGTTATGTAGCATTACGATATAACGTATAACGTTATATAGTATTACGTTATAACGTATAACGTTATGTAGAATTACGATATAACGTATAACGTTATATAGTATTATGTTATAACGTACAACGTTATGTAGCATTACGATATAACATATAACGTTATGGAGCATAACGATATAACGTATAACGTTATATAGTATTACGTTATAACGTATAACGTTATGTAGCATTACGATATAACGTATAACGTTATATAGTATTACGTTATAACGTATAACGTTATGTAGTATTAAGTTATAACATTTAACGTAATGTGGTAATACGTTATAACGTATAACGTTATGTAGCATTACGATATAACGTATAACGTTACGTAGCATTACGATATAACGTATAACGTTATATAGTATTACGTTATAACGTATAACGTTATATAGTATTACGATATAACGTATAACGTTATGTAGCATTACGATATAACGTATAACGTTATGTACCATTACGATACAACGTATTACGTTATATAGTATTACGTTATAACGTATAACGTTATGTAGTATTACGTTATAACATATAACGTTATGTAGTAATACGTTATAGCGTATAACGTTATGTAGCATTACGATATAACATATAACGTTGTGTAGCAAAACGATATAACGTATAACGTTATATAGTATTACGATATAACGTATAACGTTATGTAGCATTACGTTATAACATATAACGTTATGTAGTAATACGTTATAACGTATTACGTTATGTAGCATTACGATATAACGTATAACGTTATGTAGCATAACGATATAACGTACAACGTTATGTAGCATTACGATATAACGTATAACGTTATATGGTAATACGTTATAATGTATAACGTTATGTAGCATTACGATATAACGTATAACGTTATATAGTAATACGTTATAACGTATAACGTTATGTACCATTACGATACAACGTATTACGTTATATAGTATTACGTTATAACGTATAACGTTATGTAGTATTACGTTATAACATATAACGTTATGTAGTAATACGTTATAGCGTATAACGTTATGTAGCATTACGATATAACGTACAACGTTATGTAGCATTACGATATAACGTATAACGTTATATGGTAATACGTTATAACGTATAACGTTATGTAGCATTACGATATAACGTATAACGTTATATGGTAATACGTTATAACGTATAACGTTATGTAGCATTACGATATAACGTATAACGTTATGTAGCATTACGATAAAACGTATAACGTTATATGGTAACACGTTATAACGTATAACGTTATGTAGCATTACGATATAACGTATAACGTTATGTAGCATTACGATATAACGTATAACGTTATATAGTATTACGTTATAACGTATAACATTATGCAGCATTACGATATAACGTATAACGTTATATAGTATTACGTTATAACGTATAACGTTATGTAGTATTACGTTATAACATATAACGTTATGTAGTAATACGTTATAACGTATTACGTTATGTAGCATTACGATATAACGTATAACGTTATATGGTAATACGTTATAACGTATAACGTTATGTAGCATTACGATATAACGTATAACGTTATGTAACATTACGATATAACGTATAACGTTATGTAGCATAACGATATAACGTATAACTTTATATAGTATTACGTTATAACGTATAACGTTATGTACCATTACGATATAACGTATAACGTTATATGGTATTACGTTATAACGTATAACGTTATGTAGTATTACGTTATAACATATAACGTTATGTAGTAATACGTTATAGCGTATAACGTTATGTAGCATTACGATATAACATATAACGTTGTGTAGCAAAGCGATATAACGTATAACGTTATATACTATTACGATATAACGTATAAATTTATGTAGCATTACGTTATAACATATAACGTTATGTAGTAATACGTTATAACGTATTACGTTATGTAGCATTACGATATAACGTATAACGTTATGTAGCATAACGATATAGCGTATAACGATATGTAGTATTATGATATAACGTATAAGGTTATGTAGCATTACGATATAACGCATAACGTTATATAGTATTACGGTATAACGCATAACGTTATGTAGCATTACGATATAACGTATAACGTTATGTAGCATAACGATATAGCGTATAACGATATGTAGTATTATGATATAACGTATAAGGTTATGTAGCATTACGATATAACGTATAACGTTATGTAGCATTACGATATAACGTATAACGTTATATGGTAATACGTTATAACGTATAACGTTATGTACCATTACGATACAACGTATTACGTTATATAGTATTACGTTATAACGTATAACGTTATGTAGTATTACGTTATAACGTATAACGTTATGTAACATTACGATATAACGTATAACGTTATGTAACATTACGATATAACGTATAACGTTATGTAGCATAACGATATAACGTATAGCGTTATGTACCATTACGATATAACGTATAACGTTATGTAACATTACGATATAACGTATAACGTTATGTAGCATAACGATATAACGTATAACGTTATATAGTATTACGTTATAACGTATAACGTTATGTAGCATTACGATATAACGTAGAACGTTATGTAGCATAACGATATAACGTATAACGTTATATAGTATTATGATATTACGTATAAGGTTATGTAGCATAACGATATAACGTATAACGTTATATAGTATTACGTTATAACGTATAACGTTATGTAGCATTACGATATAACGTATAACGTTATGTAGCATTGCGATATAACGTATAACGTTATATTTTAATACGTTATAACGTATAACGTTATGTACCATTACGATATAACGTATAACGTTATATAGTATTACGTTATAACGTACAACGTTATGTAGCATTACGATATAACATATAACGTTATGTAGCATAACGATATAACGTATAACGTTATATAGTATTACGTTATAACGTATAACGTTATGTAGCATTACGATATAACGTATAACGTTATATAGTATTACGTTATAACGTATAACGTTATGTAGAATTACGATATAACGTATAACGTTATATAGTATTATGTTATAACGTACAACGTTATGTAGCATTACGATATAACATATAACGTTATGGAGCATAACGATATAACGTATAACGTTATATAGTATTACGTTATAACGTATAACGTTATGTAGCATTACGATATAACGTATAACGTTATATAGTATTACGTTATAACGTATAACGTTATGTAGTATTAAGTTATAACATTTAACGTTATGTAGTAATACGTTATAACGTATAACGTTATGTAGCATTACGATATAACGTATAACGTTACGTAGCATTACGGTATAACGTATAACGTTATATAGTATTACGTTATAACGTATAACGTTATATAGTATTACGATATAACGTATAACGTTATGTAGCATTACGATATAACGTATAACGTTATATAGTAATACGTTATAACGTATAACGTTATGTACCATTACGATACAACGTATTACGTTATATAGTATTACGTTATAACGTATAACGTTATGTAGTATTACGTTATAACATATAACGTTATGTAGTAATACGTTATAGCGTATAACGTTATGTAGCATTACGATATAACATATAACGTTGTGTAGCAAAACGATATAACGTATAACGTTATATAGTATTACGATATAACGTATAACGTTATGTAGCATTACGTTATAACATATAACGTTATGTAGTAATACGTTATAACGTATTACGTTATGTAGCATTACGATATAACGTATAACGTTATGTAGCATAACGATATAACGTACAACGTTATGTAGCATTACGATATAACGTATAACGTTATATGGTAATACGTTATAACGTATAACGTTATGTAGCATTACGATATAACGTATAACGTTATATAGTAATACGTTATAACGTATAACGTTATGTACCATTACGATACAACGTATTACGTTATATAGTATTACGTTATAACGTATAACGTTATGTAGTATTACGTTATAACATATAACGTTATGTAGTAATACGTTATAACGTATAACGTTATGTAGCATTACGATATAACGTATAACGTTATATGGTAATACGTTATAACGTATAACGTTATGTAGCATTACGATATAACGTATAACGTTATGTAGCATTACGATAAAACGTATAACGTTATATGGTAACACGTTATAACGTATAACGTTATGTAGCATTACGATATAACGTATAACGTTATGTAGCATTACGATATAACGTATAACGTTATATAGTATTACGTTATAACGTATAACATTATGCAGCATTACGATACAACGTATAACGTTATATAGTATTACGTTATAACGTATAACGTTATGTAGTATTACGTTATAACATATAACGTTATGTAGTAATACGTTATAACGTATTACGTTATGTAGCATTACGATATAACGTATAACGTTATATGGTATTACGTTATAACGTATAACGTTATGTAGTATTACGTTATAACATATAACGTTATGTAGTAATACGTTATAGCGTATAACGTTATGTAGCATTACGATATAACATATAACGTTGTGTAGCAAAGCGATATAACGTATAACGTTATATACTATTACGATATAACGTATAAATTTATGTAGCATTACGTTATAACATATAACGTTATGTAGTAATACGTTATAACGTATTACGTTATGTAGCATTACGATATAACGTATAACGTTATGTAGCATAACGATATAGCGTATAACGATATGTAGTATTATGATATAACGTATAAGGTTATGTAGCATTACGATATAACGTATAACGTTATGCAGCATTACGATATAACGTATAACGTTATATAGTAATACGTCATAACGTATAACGTTATGTACCATTACGATACAACGTATTACGTTATATAGTATTACGTTACACCGTATAACGTTATGTAGTATTACGTTATAACATATAACGTTATGTAGTAATACGTTATAGCGTATAACGTTATGTAGCATTACGATATAACGTACAACGTTATGTAGCATTACGATATAACGTATAACGTTATATGGTAATACGTTATAACGTATAACGTTATGTAGCATTACGATATAACGTATAACGTTATATGGTAATACGTTATAACGTATAACGTCATGTGGCATTACGATATAACGTATAACGTTATGTAGCATTACGATAAAACGTATAACGTTATATGGTAATACGTTATAACGTATAACGTTATGTAGCATTACGATATAACGTATAACGTTATGTAGCATTACGATATAACGTATAACGTTATATAGCATTACGTTATAACGTATAACATTATGCAGCATTACGATATAACGTATAACGTTATATAATATTACGTTATAACGTATAACATTATGCAGCATTACGATATAACGTATAACGTTATATAGTATTACGTTATAACGTATAACGTTATGTAGTATTACGTTATAACATATAACGTTATGTAGTAATACGTTATAGCGTATAACGTTATGTAGCATTACGATATAACATATAACGTTGTGTAGCATAACGATATAACGCATAACGTTATATAGTATTACGGTATAACGCATAACGTTATGTAGCATTACGATATAACGTATAACGTTATGTAGCATAACGATATAGCGTATAACGATATGTAGTATTATGATATAACGTATAAGGTTATGTAGCATTACGATATAACGTATAACGTTATGTAGCATTACGATATAACGTATAACGTTATATGGTAATACGTTATAACGTATAACGTTATGTACCATTACGATACAACGTATTACGTTATATAGTATTACGTTATAACGTATAACGTTATGTAGTATTACGTTATAACGTATAACGTTATGTAACATTACGATATAACGTATAACGTTATGTAGCATAACGATATAACGTATAGCGTTATGTACCATTACGATATAACGTATAACGTTATGTAACATTACGATATAACGTATAACGTTATGTAGCATAACGATATAACGTATAACGTTATATAGTATTACGTTATAACGTATAACGTTATGTAGCATTACGATATAACATATAACGTTATGTAGCATAACGATATAACGCATAACGTTATATAGTATTACGGTATAACGTATAACGTTATGTAGCATTACGATATAACGTAGAACGTTATGTAGCATAACGATATAACGTATAACGTTATATAGTATTATGATATAACGTATAAGGTTATGTAGCATAACGATATAACGTATAACGTTATATAGTATTACGTTATAACGTATAACATTATGTAGCATTACGATATAACGTATAACGTTATGTAGCATTGCGATATAACGTATAACGTTATATTTTAATACGTTATAACGTATAACGTTATGTACCATTACGATATAACGTATAACGTTATATAGTATTACGTTATAACGTACAACGTTATGTAGCATTACGATATAACATATAACGTTATGTAGCATAACGATATAACGTATAACGTTATATAGTATTACGTTATAACGTATAACGTTATGTAGCATTACGATATAACGTATAACGTTATATAGTATTACGTTATAACGTATAACGTTATGTAGAATTACGATATAACGTATAACGTTATATAGTATTATGTTATAACGTACAACGTTATGTAGCATTACGATATAACATATAACGTTATGGAGCATAACGATATAACGTATAACGTTATATAGTATAACGTTATAACGTATAACGTTATGTAGCATTACGATATAACGTATAACGTTATATAGTATTACGTTATAACGTATAACGTTATGTAGTATTAAGTTATAACATTTAACGTTATGTAGTAATACGTTATAACGTATAACGTTATGTAGCATTACGATATAACGTATAACGTTACGTAGCATTACGATATAACGTATAACGTTATATAGTATTACGTTATAACGTATAACGTTATATAGTATTACGATATAACGTATAACGTTATGTAGCATTACGATATAACGTATAACGTTATATAGTAATACGTTATAACGTATAACGTTATGTACCATTACGATACAACGTATTACGTTATATAGTATTACGTTATAACGTATAACGTTATGTAGTATTACGTTATAACATATAACGTTATGTAGTAATACGTTATAGCGTATAACGTTATGTAGCATTACGATATAACATATAACGTTGTGTAGCAAAACGATATAACGTATAACGTTATATAGTATTACGATATAACGTATAACGTTATGTAGCATTACGTTATAACATATAACGTTATGTAGTAATACGTTATAACGTATTACGTTATGTAGCATTACGATATAACGTATAACGTTATGTAGCATAACGATATAACGTACAACGTTATGTAGCATTACGATATAACGTATAACGTTATATGGTAATACGTTATAACGTATAACGTTATGTAGCATTACGATATAACGTATAACGTTATATAGTAATACGTTATAACGTATAACGTTATGTACCATTACGATACAACGTATTACGTTATATAGTATTACGTTATAACGTATAACGTTATGTAGTATTACGTTATAACATATAACGTTATGTAGTAATACGTTATAGCGTATAACGTTATGTAGCATTACGATATAACGTACAACGTTATGTAGCATTACGATATAACGTATAACGTTATATGGTAATACGTTATAACGTATAACGTTATGTAGCATTACGATATAACGTATAACGTTATATGGTAATACGTTATAACGTATAACGTTATGTAGCATTACGATATAACGTATAACGTTATGTAGCATTACGATAAAACGTATAACGTTATATGGTAACACGTTATAACGTATAACGTTATGTAGCATTACGATATAACGTATAACGTTATGTAGCATTACGATATAACGTATAACGTTATATAGTATTACGTTATAACGTATAACATTATGCAGCATTACGATATAACGTATAACGTTATATAGTATTACGTTATAACGTATAACGTTATGTAGTATTACGTTATAACATATAACGTTATGTAGTAATACGTTATAACGTATTACGTTATGTAGCATTACGATATAACGTATAACGTTACGTAGCATTACGATGTAACGTATAACGTTATATAGTATTACGTTATAACGTATAACGTTATATAGTATTACGATATAACGTATAACGTTATGTAGCATTACGATATAACGTATAACGTTATATAGTAATACGTTATAACGTATAACGTTATGTACCATTACGATACAACGTATTACGTTATATAGTATTACGTTATAACGTATAACGTTATGTAGTATTACGTTATAACATATAACGTTATGTAGTAATACGTTATAGGGTATAACGTTATGTAGCATTACGATATAACATATAACGTTGTGTAGCAAAACGATATAACGTATAACATTATATAGTATTACGATATAACGTATAACGTTATGTAGCATTACGTTATAACATATAACGTTATGTAGTAATACGTTATAACGTATTACGTTATGTAGCATTACGATATAACGTATAACGTTATGTAGCATAACGATATAACGTACAACGTTATGTAGCATTACGATATAACGTATAACGTTATATGGTAATACGTTATAACGTATAACGTTATGTAGCATTACGATATAACGTATAACGTTATATAGTAATACGTTATAACGTATAACGTTATGTACCATTACGATACAACGTATTACGTTATATAGTATTACGTTATAACGTATAACGTTATGTAGTATTACGTTATAACATATAACGTTATGTAGTAATACGTTATAGCGTATAACGTTATGTAGCATTACGATATAACGTACAACGTTATGTAGCATTACGATATAACGTATAACGTTATATGGTAATACGTTATAACGTATAACGTTATGTAGCATTACGATATAACGTATAACGTTATATGGTAATACGTTATAACGTATAACGTTATGTAGCATTACGATATAACGTATAACGTTATGTAGCATTACGATAAAACGTATAACGTTATATGGTAATACGTTATAACGTATAACGTTATGTATCATTACGATATAACGTATAACGTTATGTAGCATTACGATATAACGTATAACGTTATATAGTATTACGTTATAACGTATAACATTATGCAGCATTACGATATAACGTATAACGTTATATAGTATTACGTTATAACGTATAACGTTATGTAGTATTACGTTATAACATATAACGTTATGTAGTAATACGTTATAACGTATTACGTTATGTAGCATTACGATATAACGTATAACGTTATGTAGCATAACGATATAGCGTATAACGATATGTAGTATTATGATATAACGTATAAGGTTATGTAGCATTACGATATAACGTATAACGTTATGTAGCATTACGATATAACGTATAACGTTATATTTTAATACGTTATAACGTATAACGTTATGTACCATTACGATATAACGTATAACGTTATATAGTATTACGTTATAACGTACAACGTTATGTAGCATTACGATATAACATATAACGTTATGTAGCATAACGATATAACGTATAACGTTATATAGTATTACGTTATAACATATAACGTTATGGAGCATAACGATATAACGTATAACGTTATATAGTATTACGTTATAACGTATAACGTTATGTAGCATTACGATATAACGTATAACGTTATGTAGCATTACGATAAAACGTATAACGTTATATGGTAATACGTTATAACGTATAACGTTATGTAGCATTACGATATAACGTATAACGTTATGTAGCATTACGATATAACGTATAACGTTATATAGTATTACGTTATAACGTATAACATTATGCAGCATTACGATATAACGTATAACGTTATATAGTATTACGTTATAACGTATAACGTTATGTAGCATTACGATATAACGTATAACGTTATATAGTATTACGTTATAACGTATAACGTTATATAGTATTACGTTATAACGTATAACGTTATGGAGCATAACGATATAACGTATAACGTTATATAGTATTACGTTATAACGTATAACGTTATGTAGCATTACGATATAACGTGTAACGTTATATAGTATTACGTTATAACGTATAACGTTATGTAGTATTACGTTATAACGTATAACATTATGCAGCATTACGATATAACGTATAACGTTATATAGTATTACGTTATAACGTATAACGTTATGTAGTATTACGTTATAACATATAACGTTATGTAGTAATACGTTATAACGTATTACGTTATGTAGCATTACGATATAACGTATAACGTTATGTAGTAATACGTTATAACGTATAACGTTATGTAACATTACGATATAACGTATAACGTTATGTAGCATAACGATATAACGTATAACGTTATGTACCATTACGATATAACGTATAACGTTATATGGTAATACGTTATAACGTATAACGTTATGTAGCATAACGATATAACATATAACGTTACGTAGCATAACGATATAACGTATAACGTTATATAGTATTACGGTATAACGTATAACGTTATGTAGCATTACGATATAACGTATAACGTTATGTAGCATAACGATATAACATATAACGTTATGGAGCATAACGATATAACGTATAACGTTATATAGTATTACGTTATAACGTATAACGTTATGTAGTATTACGATATAACGTATAACGTTATATAGTATTATGTTATAACGTACAACGTTATGTAGCATTACGATATAACATATAACGTTATGGAGCATAACAATATAACGTATAACGTTATATAGGATTACGTTATAACGTACAACGTTATGTAGCATTACGATATAACATATAACGTCATGTAGCATAACGAAATAACGTATAACGTTATATAGTATTACGTTATAACGTATAACGTTATGTAGCATTACGATATAACGTATAACGTTATATAGTATTACGTTATAACGTATAACGTTATGTAGTATTACGATATAACGTATAACGTTATATAGTATTATGTTATAACGTACAACGTTATGTAGCATTGCGATATAACGTATAACGTTATATTTTAATACGTTATAACGTATAACGTTATGTACCATTACGATATAACGTATAACGTTATGTAGCATAACGATATAACACATAACGTTATGGAGCATAACGATATAACGTATAACGTTATATAGTATTACGTTATAACGTATAACGTTATGTAGTATTACGATATAACATATAACGTTATGTAGCATAACGATATAACGTATAACGTTATATAGTATTACGTTATAACGTATAACGTTATGTAGCATTACGATATAACGTATAAAGTTATATAGTATTACGTTATAACGTATAACGTTATGTAGTATTACGATATAACGTATAACGTTATATAGTATTATGTTATAACGTACAACGTTATGTAGCATTGCGATATAACGTATAACGTTATATTTTAATACGTTATAACGTATAACGTTATGTACCATTACGATATAACGTATAACGTTATATAGTATTACGTTATAACGTACAACGTTATGTAGCATTACGATATAACATATAACGTTATGTAGCATAACGATATAACGTATAACGTTATGTAGCATTACGATATAACGTATAACGTTATGTAGCATTACGATATAACGTATAACGTTATATTTTAATACGTTATAACGTATAACGTTATGTACCATTACGATATAACGTATAACGTTATGTAGCATAACGATATAACATATAACGTTATGGAGCATAACGATATAACGTATAACGTTATATAGTATTACGTTATAACGTATAACGTTATGTAGTATTACGATATAACATTTAACGTTATGTAGCATAACGATATAACGTATAACGTTATATAGTATTACGTTATAACGTATAACGTTATGTAGCATTACGATATAACGTATAACGTTATATAGTATTACGTTATAACGTATAACGTTATGTAGTATTACGATATAACGTATAACGTTATATAGTATTACGATATAACGTATAACGTTATATGGTAATACGTTATAACGTATAACGTTATGTACCATTACGATATAACGTATTACGTTATATAGTATTACGTTATAACGTATAACGTTATGTAGTATTACGTTATAACATATAACGTTAAGTAGTAATACCTTATAGCGTATAACGTTATGTAGCATTACGATATAACGTATAACGTTATGTACACATTACGATATAACGTATAACGTTATATGGCAATACGTTATAACGTATAACGTTATGTAACATTACAATATAACGTATAACGTTGTGCAGCATAACGGTATAACGTATAACGTTATATAGCATTACGTTATAACGTATAAGGTTATGTAGCATTACGATATAACGTATAACGTTATATAGTATTACGTTATAACGTATAACGTTATGTAGTATTACGTTATAACATATAACGTTATGTAGTAATACGTTATAACGTATAATGTCATTTAGCATTACGATATAACGTATAACGTTATGTAGCATTACGATATAACGTATAACGTTATATGGTAATACGTTATAACGTATAACGTTATGTAGCATTACGATATAACGTATGACGTTATGTAGCATTACGATATAACGTATAACGTTATGTAGCATTACGATATAACGTATAACGTTATATGGTAATTTGTCATAACGTATAACGTTATATGGTAATACGTTATAACGTATAACGTTGTGCAGCATAACGGTATAACGTATAACGTTATATAGCATTACGTTATAACGTATAAGGTTATGTAGCATTACGATATAACGTATAACGTTATATAGTATTACGTTATAACGTATAACGTTATGTAGTATTACGTTATAACATATAACGTTATGTAGTAATACGTTATAACGTATAATGTCATTTAGCATTACGATATAACGTATAACGTTATGTAGCATTACGATATAACGTATAACGTTATATGGTAATACGTTATAACGTATAACGTTATGTAGCATTACGATATAACGTATGACGTTATGTAGCATTACGATATAACGTATAACGTTATGTAGCATTACGATATAACGTATAACGTTATATGGTAATTTGTCATAACGTATAACGTTATATGGTAATACGTTATAACGTATAACGTTATGTAACATTGCGATATAACGTATAACGTTATGTAGCATAACGATATAACGTATAACGTTATGTACCATTACGATATAACGTATAACGTTATATGGTAATACGTTTTAACGTATAACGTTATGTAGCATAACGATATAACATATAACGTTACGTAGCATAACGATACAACGTATAACGTTATATAGTATTACGGTATAACGTATAACGATATGTAGCATTACGATATAACGTATAACGTTATGTAGCATAACGATATAACATATAACGTTATGGAGCATAACGATATAACGTATAACGTTATATAGTATTACGTTATAACGTATAACGTTATGTAGCATTACGATATAACGTATAACGTTATATAGTATTATGTTATAACGTACAACGTTATGTAGCATTACGATATAACATATAACGTTATGGAGCATAACGATATAACGTATAACGTTATATAGTATTACGCTATAACGTTCAACGTTATGTAGCATTACGATATAACGTATAACGTTATGTAGCATTGCGATATAACGTATAACGTTATATTTTAATACGTTATAAAGTATAACGTTATGTACCATTACGATATAACGTATAACGTTATGTAGCATAACGATATAACATATAACGTTATGGAGCATAACGATATAATGTATAACGTTATATAGTATTACGATATAACGTATAACGTTATGTAGTATTACGATATAAAGTATAACGATATATAGTATTACGTTATAACGTATAACGTTATGTAGCATTACGATATAACGTATAACGTTATATAGTATTACGTTATAACGTATAACGTTATGTAGTATTACGATATACCGTATAACGTTATATAGTATTACGGTATAACGTATAACGTTATGTAGCATTACGATATAACGTATAACGTTATGTAGCATAACGATATAACATATAACGTTATGGAGCATAACGATATAACGTATAACGTTATATAGTATTACGTTATAACGTATAACGTTATGTAGTATTACGATATAACGTATAACGTTATATAGTATTATGTTATAACGTACAACGTTATGTAGCATTACGATATAACATATAACGTTATGGAGCATAACGATATAACGTATAACGTTATATAGTATTACGTTATAACGTACAACGTTATGTAGCATTACGATATAACATATAACGTTATGTAGCATAACGATATAACGTATAACGTTATATAGTATTACGTTATAACGTATAACGTTATGTAGCATTACGATATAACGTATAACGTTATATAGTATTACGTTATAACGTATAACGTTATATAGTATTATGTTATAACGTACAACGTTATGTAGCATTACGATATAACATATAACGTTATGGAGCATAACGATATAACGTATAACGTTATATAGTATTACGTTATAACGTACAACGTTATGTAGCATTACGATATAACATATAACGTTATGTAGCATAACGATATAACGTATAACGTTATATAGTATTACGTTATAACGTATAACGTTATGTAGCATTACGATATAACGTATAACGTTATATAGTATTACGTTATAACGTATAACGATATGTAGTATTACGATATAACGTATAACGTTATGTAGCATTGCGATATAACGTATAACGTTACATTTTAATACGTTATAACGTATAACGTTATGTACCATTACGATATAACGTATAACGTTATGTAGCATAACGATATAACATATAACGTTATGGAGCATAACGATATAACGTATAACGTTATATAGTATTACGTTATAACGTATAACGTTATGTAGTATTACGATATAAAGTATAACGTTATATAGTATTACGTTATAACGTATAACGTTATGTAGCATTACGATATAACGTATAACGTTATGTAGCATTACGATATAACGTATAACGTTATATAGTATTATGTTATAACGTACAACGTTATGTAGCATTACGATATAACATATAACGTTATGGAGCATAACGATATAACGTATAACGTTATATAGTATTACGCTATAACGTACAACGTTATGTAGCATTACGATATAACATATAACGTTATGTAGCATAACGATATAACGTATAACGTTATATAGTATTACGTTATAACGTATAACGTTATGTAGCATTACGATATAACGTATAACGTTATATAGTATTACGTTATAACGTATAACGTTATGTAGTATTACGATATAACGTATAACGTTATATAGTATTATGTTATAACGTACAACGTTATGTAGCATTGCGATATAACGTATAACGTTATATTTTAATACGTTATAACGTATAACGTTATGTACCATTACGATATAACGTATAACGTTATATAGTATTACGTTATAACGTACAACGTTATGTAGCATTACGATATAACATATAACGTTATGTAGCATAACGATATAACGTATAACGTTATGTAGCATTACGATATAACGTATAACGTTATGTAGCATTGCGATATAACGTATAACGTTATATTTTAATACGTTATAAAGTATAACGTTATGTACCATTACGATATAACGTATAACGTTATGTAGCATAACGATATAACATATAACGTTATGGAGCATAACGATATAATGTATAACGTTATATAGTATTACGATATAACGTATAACGTTATGTAGTATTACGATATAAAGTATAACGATATATAGTATTACGTTATAACGTATAACGTTATGTAGTATTACGATATAAAGTATAACGTTATATAGTATTACGTTATAACGTATAACGTTATATAGTATTACGTTATAACGTATAACGTTATGTAGCATTACGATATAACGTATAACGTTATATAGTATTACGTTATAACGTATAACGTTATGCAGTATTACGATATAACGTATAACGTTATATAGTATTACGGTATAACGTATAACGTTATGTAGCATTACGATATAACGTATAACGTTATGTAGCATAACGATATAACATATAACGTTATGGAGCATAACGATATAACGTATAACGTTATATAGTATTACGTTATAACGTATAACGTTATGTAGCATTACGATATAACGTATAACGTTATATAGTATTATGTTATAACGTACAACGTTATGTAGCATTACGATATAACATATAACGTTATGGAGCATAACGATATAACGTATAACGTTATATAGTATTACGCTATAACGTACAACGTTATGTAGCATTACGATATAACATATAACGTTATGTAGCATAACGATATAACGTATAACGTTATATAGTATTACGTTATAACGTATAACGTTATGTAGCATTACGATATAACGTATAACGTTATATAGTATTACGTTATAACGTATAACGTTATGTAGTATTACGATATAACGTATAACGTTATATAGTATTATGTTATAACGTACAACGTTATGTAGCATTGCGATATAACGTATAACGTTATATTTTAATACGTTATAACGTATAACGTTATGTACCATTACGATATAACGTATAACGTTATATAGTATTACGTTATAACGTACAACGTTATGTAGCATTACGATATAACATATAACGTTATGTAGCATAACGATATAACGTATAACGTTATGTAGCATTACGATATAACGTATAACGTTATGTAGCATTGCGATATAACGTATAACGTTATATTTTAATACGTTATAAAGTATAACGTTATGTACCATTACGATATAACGTATAACGTTATGTAGCATAACGATATAACATATAACGTTATGGAGCATAACGATATAATGTATAACGTTATATAGTATTACGATATAACGTATAACGTTATGTAGTATTACGATATAAAGTATAACGATATATAGTATTACGTTATAACGTATAACGTTATGTAGCATTACGATATAACGTATAACGTTATATAGTATTACGTTATAACGTATAACGTTATGTAGTATTACGATATACCGTATAACGTTATATAGTATTACGGTATAACGTATAACGTTATGTAGCATTACGATATAACGTATAACGTTATGTAGCATAACGATATAACATATAACGTCATAGTATTACGTTATAACGTATAACGTTATGTAGAATTACGATATAACGTATAACGTTATATAGTATTACGTTATAACGTATAACGTTATGTAGTATTACGATATAACGTATAACGTTATATAGTATTATGGTATAACGTATAACGTTATGTAGCATTACGATATAACGTATAACGTTATGTAGCATAACGATATAACATATAACGTTATGGAGCATAACGATATAACGTATAACGTTATATAGTATTACGTTATAACGTATAACGTTATGTAGTATTACGATATAAAGTATAACGTTATATAGTATTACGTTATAACGTATAACGTTATGTAGCATTACGATATAACGTATAACGTTATATAGTATTACGTTATAACGTATAACGTTATGTAGTATTACGATATAACGTATAACGTTATATAGTATTACGGTATAACGTATAACGTTATGTAGCATTACGATATAACGTATAACGTTATGTAGCATAACGATATAACATATAACGTTATGGAGCATAACGATATAACGTATAACGTTATATAGTATTACGTTATAACGTATAACGTTATGTAGTATTACGATATAACGTATAACGTTATATAGTATTATGTTATAACGTACAACGTTATGTAGCATTACGATATAACATATAACGTTATGGAGCATAACGATATAACGTATAACGTTATATAGTATTACGTTATAACGTACAACGTTATGTAGCATTACGATATAACATATAACGTTATGTAGCATAACGATATAACGTATAACGTTATATAGTATTACGTTATAACGTATAACGTTATGTAGCATTACGATATAACGTATAACGTTATATAGTATTACGTTATAACGTATAACGTTATATAGTATTATGTTATAACGTACAACGTTATGTAGCATTACGATATAACATATAACGTTATGGAGCATAACGATATAACGTATAACGTTATATAGTATTACGTTATAACGTACAACGTTATGTAGCATTACGATATAACATATAACGTTATGTAGCATAACGATATAACGTATAACGTTATATAGTATTACGTTATAACGTATAACGTTATATAGTATTACGTTATAACGTATAACGTTATGTAGCATTACGATATAACGTATAACGTTATATAGTATTACGTTATAACGTATAACGATATGTAGTATTACGATATAACGTATAACGTTATGTAGCATTGCGATATAACGTATAACGTTATATTTTAATACGTTATAACGTATAACGTTATGTACCATTACGATATAACGTATAACGTTATGTAGCATAACGATATAACATATAACGTTATGGAGCATAACGATATAACGTATAACGTTATATAGTATTACGTTATAACGTATAACGTTATGTAGTATTACGATATAAAGTATAACGTTATATAGTATTACGTTATAACGTATAACGTTATGTAGCATTACGATATAACGTATAACGTTATATAGTATTACGTTATAACGTATAACGTTATGCAGTATTACGATATAACGTATAACGTTATGTAGCATTACGTTATAACATATAACGTTATGTAGTAATACGTTATAACGTATTACGTTATGTAGCATTACGATATAACGTACAACGTTATGTAGCATTACAATATAACATATAACGTTATGTAGCATAACGATATAACGTATAACGTTATGTAGCATTACGATATAACGTATAACGTTATGTAGCATTGCGATATAACGTATAACGTTATATTTTAATACGTTATAACGCATAACGTTATGTACCATTACGATATAACGTATAACGTTATGTAGCATAACGATATAACATATAACGTTATGGAGCATAACGATATAACGTATAACGTTATATAGTATTACGTTATAACGTATAACGTTATGTAGTATTACGATATAAAGTATAACGTTATATAGTATTACGTTATAACGTATAACGTTATGTAGCATTACGATATAACGTATAACATTATATAGTATTACGTTATAACGTATAACGTTATGTAGTATTACGATATAACGTATAACGTTATATAGTATTACGGTATAACGTATAACGTTATGTAGCATTACGATATAACGTATAACGTTATGTAGCATAACGATATAACATATAACGTTATGGAGCATAACGATATAACGTATAACGATATATAGTATTACGTTATAACGTATAACGTTATGTAGTATTACGATATAACGTATAACGTTATATAGTATTATGTTATAACGTACAACGTTATGTAGCATTACGATATAACATATAACGTTATGGAGCATAACGATATAACGTATAACGTTATATAGTATTACGTTATAACGTACAACGTTATGTAGCATTACGATATAACATATAACGTTATGTAGCATAACGATATAACGTATAACGTTATATAGTATTACGTTATAACGTATAACGTTATGTAGCATTACGATATAACGTATAACGTTATATAGTATTACGTTATAACGTATAACGTTATGTAGTATTACGATATAACGTATAACGTTATATAGTATTATGTTATAACGTACAACGTTATGTAGCATTGCGATATAACGTATAACGTTATATTTTAATACGCTATAACGTATAACGTTATGTACCATTACGATATAACGTATAACGTTATATAGTATTACGTTATAACGTACAACGTTATGTAGCATTACGATATAACATATAACGTTATGTAGCATAACGATATAACGTATAACGTTATGTAGCATTACGATATAACGTATAACGATATGTAGCATTGCGATATAACGTATAACGTTATATTTTAATACGTTAGAACGTATAACGTTATGTACCATTACGATATAACGTATAACGTTATGTAGCATAACGATATAACATATAACGTTATGGAGCATAACGATATAACGTATAACGTTATATAGCATAACGATATAACGTATAACGTTATATAGTATTACGTTATAACGTATTACGTTATGTAGCATTACGATATAACATATAACGTTGTGTAGCATAACGATATAACATATAACGTTAAGTAGTAATACCTTATAGCGTATAACGTTATGTAGCATTACGATATAACGTATAACGTTGTGTACACATTACGATATAACGTATAACGTTATATGGCAATACGTTATAACGTATAACGTTATGTAACATTACAATATAACGTATAACGTTGTGCAGCATAACGGTATAACGTATAACGTTATATAGCATTACGTTATAACGTATAACGTTATGTAGCATTACGATATAACGTATAACGTTATATAGTATTACGTTATAACGTATAACGTTGTGTAGTATTACGTTATAACATATAACGTTATGTAGTAATACGTTATAACGTATAATGTCATTTAGCATTACGATATAACGTATAACGTTATGTAGCATTACGATATAACGTATAACGTTATATGGTAATACGTTATAACGTATAACGTTATGTAGCATTACGATATAACGTATAACGTTATGTAGCATTACGATATAACGTATAACGTTATATGGTAATACGTTATAACGTATTACGTTATATGGTAATACGTTATAACGTATAACGTTATGTAACATTACGATATAACGTATATCGTTATGTAGCATAACGATATAACGTATAACGTTATGTACCATTACGATATAACGTATAACGTTATATGGAAATACGTTATAACGTATAACGTTATGTAGCATAACGATATAACATATAACGTTACGTAGCATAACGATATAACGTATAACGTTATATAGTATTACGGTATAACGTATAACGTTATGTAGCATTACGATATAACGTATAACGTTATGTAGCATAACGATATAACATATAACGTTATGGAGCATCACGATATAACGTATAACGTTATATAGTATTACGTTATAACGTATAACGTTATGTAGTATTACGATATAACGTATAACGTTATATAGTATTATGTTATAACGTACAACGTTATGTAGCATTACGATATAACATATAACGTTATGGAGCATAACGATATAACGTATAACGTTATATAGTATTACGTTATAACGTACAACGTTATGTAGCATTACGATATAACATATAACGTTATGTAGCATAACGATATAACGTATAACGTTATATAGTATTACGTTATAACGTATAACGTTATGTAGTATTACGATATAACGTATAACGTTATATAGTAATATGTTATAACGTACAACGTTATGTAGCATTGCGATATAACGTATAACGTTATATTTTAATACGTTATAACGTATAACGTTATGTACCATTACGATATAACGTATAACGTTATATAGTATTACGTTATAACGTACAACGTTATGTAGCATTACGATATAACATATAACGTTATGTAGCATAACGATATAACGTATAACGTTATGTAGCATTACGATATAACGTATAACGTTATGTAGCATTGCGATATAACGTATAACGTTATATTTTAATACGTTATAAAGTATAACGTTATGTACCATTACGATATATCGTATAATGTTATGTAGCATAACGATATAACATATAACGTTATGGAGCATAACGATATAACGTATAACGTTATATAGTATTACGTTATAACGTATAACGTTATGTAGTATTACGATATAAAGTATAACGTTATATAGTATTACGTTATAACGTATAACGTTATGTAGCACTACGATATAACGTATAACGTTATATAGTATTACGTTATAACGTATAACGTTATGTAGTATTACGATATAACGTATAACGTTATATAGTATTACGGTATAACGTATAACGTTATGTAGCATTACGATATAACGTATAACGTTATGTAGCATAACGATATAACATATAACGTTATATAGTATTACGTTATAACGTATAACGTTATGTAGCATTACGATATAACGTATAACGTTATATAGTATTACGTTACAACGTATAACGTTATGTAGTATTACGATATAACGTATAACGTTATATAGTATTACGGTATAACGTATAACGTTATGTAGCATTACGATATAACGTATAACGTTATGTAGCATAACGATATAACATATAACGTTATGGAGCATAACGATATAACGTATAACGTTATATAGTATTACGTTATAACGTATAACGTTATGTAGTATTACGATATAAAGTATAACGTTATATAGTATTACGTTATAACGTATAACGTTATGTAGCATTACGATATAACGTATAACGTTATATAGTATTACGTTATAACGTACAACGTTATGTAGTATTACGATATAACGTATAACGTTATATAGTATTACGGTATAACGTATAACGTTATGTAGCATTACGATATAACGTATAACGTTATGTAGCATAACGATATAACATATAACGTTATGGAGCATAACGATATAACGTATAACGTTATATAGTATTACGTTATAACGTATAACGTTATGTAGTATTACGATATAACGTATAACGTTATATAGTATTATGTTATAACGTACAACGTTATGTAGCATTACGATATAACATATAACGTTATGGAGCATAACGATAT
The DNA here is from genome assembly GCA_936014575.1 of Bombus lapidarius. Lineage (NCBI taxonomy): Eukaryota > Metazoa > Arthropoda > Insecta > Hymenoptera > Apidae > Bombus > Bombus lapidarius. The sequence continues at coordinate 763,033 of CAKXZU010000048.1, forward strand.
AACGTATAACGTTATATAGTATTACGTTATAACGTACAACGTTATGTAGCATTACGATATAACATATAACGTTATGTAGCATAACGATATAACGTATAACGTTATATAGTATTACGTTATAACGTATAACGTTATGTAGCATTACGATATAACGTATAACGTTATATAGTATTACGTTATAACGTATAACGTTATATAGTATTATGTTATAACGTACAACGTTATGTAGCATTACGATATAACATATAACGTTATGGAGCATAACGATATAACGTATAACGTTATATAGTATTACGTTATAACGTACAACGTTATGTAGCATTGCGATATAACGTATAACGTTATATTTTAATACGTTATAACGTATAACGTTATGTACCATTACGATATAACGTATAACGTTATATAGTATTACGTTATAACGTACAACGTTATGTAGCATTACGATATAACATATAACGTTATGTAGCATAACGATATAACGTATAACGTTATGTAGCATTACGATATAACGTATAACGTTATGTAGCATTGCGATATAACGTATAACGTTATATTTTAATACGTTATAAAGTATAACGTTATGTACCATTACGATATATCGTATAACGTTATGTAGCATAACGATATAACATATAACGTTATGGAGCATAACGATATAACGTATAACGTTATATAGTATTACGTTATAACGTATAACGTTATGTAGTATTACGATATAAAGTATAACGTTATATAGTATTACGTTATAACGTATAACGTTATGTAGCACTACGATATAACGTATAACGTTATATAGTATTACGTTATAACGTATAACGTTATGTAGTATTACGATATAACGTATAACGTTATATAGTATTACGGTATAACGTATAACGTTATGTAGCATTACGATATAACGTATAACGTTATGTAGCATAACGATATAACATATAACGTTATATAGTATTACGTTATAACGTATAACGTTATGTAGCATTACGAGATAACGTATAACGTTATATAGTATTACGTTACAACGTATAACGTTATGTAGTATTACGATATAACGTATAACGTTATATAGTATTACGGTATAACGTATAACGTTATGTAGCATTACGATATAACGTATAACGTTATGTAGCATAACGATATAACATATAACGTTATGGAGCATAACGATATAACGTATAACGTTATATAGTATTACGTTATAACGTATAACGTTATGTAGTATTACGATATAAAGTATAACGTTATATAGTATTACGTTATAACGTATAACGTTATGTAGCATTACGATATAACGTATAACGTTATATAGTATTACGTTATAACGTATAACGTTATGTAGTATTACGATATAACGTATAACGTTATATAGTATTACGGTATAACGTATAACGTTATGTAGCATTACGATATAACGTATAACGTTATGTAGCATAGCGATATAACATATAACGTTATGGAGCATAACGATATAACGTATAACGTTATATAGTATTACGTTATAACGTATAACGTTATGTAGTATTACGATATAACGTATAACGTTATATAGTATTATGTTATAACGTACAACGTTATGTAGCATTACGATATAACATATAACGTTATGGAGCATAACGATATAACGTATAACGTTATATAGTATTACGTTATAACGTACAACGTTATGTAGCATTACGATATAACATATAACGTTATGTAGCATAACGATATAACGTATAACGTTATATAGCATTACGATATAACGTATAACGTTATATAGTATTACGTTATAACGTATAACGTTATATAGTATTATGTTATAACGTACAACGTTATGTAGCATTACGATATAACATATAACGTTATGGAGCATAACGATATAACGTATAACGTTATATAGTATTACGTTATAACGTACAACGTTATGTAGCATTACGATATAACATACAACGTTATGTAGCATAACGATATAACGTATAACGTTATATAGTATTACGTTATAACGTATAACGTTATGTAGCATTACGATATAACGTATAACGTATAACGTTATGTAGTATTACGATATAACGTATAACGTTATGTAGCATTGCGATATAACGTATAACGTTATATTTTAATACGTTATAACGTATAACGTTATGTACCATTACGATATAACGTATAACGTTATGTAGCATAACGATATAACATATAACGTTATGTACCATTACGATATAACGTATAACGTTATGTAGCATAACGATATAACATATAACGTTATGGAGCATAACGATATAACGTATAACGTTATATAGTATTACGTTATAACGTATAACGTTAAGTAGTATTACGATATAAAGTATAACGTTATATAGTATTACGTTATAACGTATAACGTTATGTAGTATTACGATATAACGTATAACGTTATATAGTATTACGGTATAACGTATAACGTTATGTAGCATTACGATATAACGTATAACGTTATATAGTATTACGTTATAACGTATAACGTTATATAGTATTACGTTATAACGTATAACGTTATGTAGCATTGCGATATAACGTATAACGTTATATTTTAATACGTTATAACGTATAACGTTATGTACCATTACGATATAACGTATAACGTTATGTAGCATAACGATATAACATATAACGTTATGGAGCATAACGATATAACGTATAACGTTATATAGTATTACGTTATAACGTATAACGTATTGTAGTATTACGATATAAAGTATAACGTTATATAGTATTACGTTATAACGTATAACGTTATGTAGCATTACGATATAACGTATAACGTTATATAGTATTACGTTATAACGTATAACGTTATGTAGTATTACGATATAACGTATAACGTTATATAGTATTACGGTATAACGTATAACGTTATGTAGCATTACGATATAACGTATAACGTTATGTAGCATAACGATATAACATATAACGTTATGGAGCATAACGATATAACGTATAACGTTATATAGTATTACGTTATAACGTATAACGTTATGTAGTATTACGATATAACGTATAACGTTATATAGTATTATGTTATAACGTACAACGTTATGTAGCATTACGATATAACATATAACGTTATGGAGCATAACGATATAACGTATAACGTTATGTAGTAATACGTTATAACGTATTACGTTATGTATCATTACGATATAACGTATAACGTTATGTAGCATAACGATATAGCGTATAACGATATGTAGTATTATGATATAACGTATAAGGTTATGTAGCATTACGATATAACGTATAACTTTATGTAGCATTACGATATAACGTATAACGTTATATGGTAATACGTTATGACGTATAACGTTATGTACCATTACGATATAACGTATTACGTTATATAGTATTACGTTATAACGTATAACGTTATGTAGTATTATGTTATAACATATAACGTTAAGTAGTAATACCTTATAGCGTATAACGTTATGTAGCATTACGATATAACGTATAACGTTATGTACACATTACGATATAACGTATAACGTTATATGGCAATACGTTATAACGTATAACGTTATGTAACATTACAATATAACGTATAACGTTGTGCAGCATAACGGTATAACGTATAACGTTACATAGCATTACGTTATAACGTATAACGTTATGTAGCATTACGATATAACGTATAACGTTATATAGTATTACGTTATAACGTATAACGTTATGTAGTATTACGATATAACATATAACGTTATGTAGTAATACGTTATAACGTATAATGTCATTTAGCATTACGATATAACGTATAACGTCATGTAGCATTACGATATAACGTATAACGTTATATGGTAATACGTTATAACGTATAACGTTATGTGGCATTACGATATAACGTATAATGTCATTTAGCATTACGATATAACGTATAACGTCATGTAGCATTACGATATAACGTATAACGTTATGCAGTATTATGATATAACGTATAACGTTATGTAGCATTACGATATAACGTATAACGTTATGTTGCATTACGATATAACGTATAACGTTATATGGTAATACGTTATAACGTATAACGTTATGTAGCATTACGATATAACGTGTAACGTTATATGGTAATACGTTATAACGTATAACGTCATGTAGCATTACGATATGACGTATAACGTTATGTAGTATTACGATATAACATATAACGTTATGTAGCATAACGATATAACGTATAACGTTATATAGTATTACGGTATAACGTATATCGTTATGTAGCATTACGATATAACGTATAACGTTATGTAGCATAACGATATAACGTATAACGTTATATAGTATTATGATATAACGTATAAGGTTATGTAGCATAACGATATAACGTATAACGTTATGTAGTATTATGATATAACGTAGATGGTTATGTAGCATTACGATATAACGTATAACGTTATGTAGCATTACGATATAACGTATAACGTTATGTAGCATTGCGATATAACGTATAACGTTATATTTTAATACGTTATAACGTATAACGTTGCGTAGCATTACGATATAACGTATAACGTTATGTAGCATTACGATATAACGTATAACGTTATGTAGCATTGCGATACAACGTATAACGTTATATTTTAATACGTTATAACGTATAACGTTATGTACCATTACGATATAACGTATAACGTTATATAGTATTACGTTATAACGTACAACGTTATGTAGCATTACGATATAACATATAACGTTATGTAGCATAACGATATAACGTATAACGTTATATAGTATTACGTTATAACGTATAACGTTATGTAGCATTACGATATAACGTATAACGTTATATAGTATTACGTTATAACGTATAACGTTATGTAGTATTACGATATAACGTATAACGTTATATAGTATTATGTTATAACGTACAACGTTATGTAGCATTACGATATAACATATAACGTTACGGAGCATAACGATATAACGTATAACGTTATGCAGCATTACGATATAACGTATAACGTTATATAGTATTACGTTATAACGTATAACGTAATGTAGTATTACGATATAACATTTAACGTTATGTAGTAATACGTTATAACGTATAACGTTATGTAGCATTACGATATAACGTATAACGTTATATGGTAATACGTTATAACGTATAACGTTATGTAGCGTTTCGATATAACGTATAACGTTATGTAGCATAACGATATAACGCATAACGTTATATAGTATTACGATATAACGTATAACGTTATGTAGCATAACGATATAACGTATAACGTTATGCAGTATTATGATATAACGTATAACGTTATGTAGCATTACGATATAACGTATAACGTTATGTTGCATTACGATATAACGTATAACGTTATATGGTAATACGTTATAACGTATAACGTTATGTAGCATTACGATATAACGTGTAACGTTATATGGTAATACGTTATAACGTATAACGTCATGTAGCATTACGATATAACGTATAACGTTATGTAGTATTACGATATAACATATAACGTTATGTAGCATAACGATATAACGTATAACGTTATATAGTATTGCGGTATAACGTATATCGTTATGTAGCATTACGATATAACGTATAACGTTATGTAGCATAACGATATAACGTATAACGTTATATAGTATTATGATATAACGTATAAGGTTATGTAGCATAACGATATAACGTATAACGTTATGTAGTATTATGATATAACGTAGATGGTTATGTAGCATTACGATATAACGTATAACGTTATGTAGCATTACGATATAACGTATAACGTTATATTTTAATACGTTATAACGTATAACGTTGCGTAGCATTACGATATAACATATAACGTTAAGTAGCATAACGATATAACGTATAACGTTATATAGTATTACGGTATAACGTTTAACGTTATGTGGCATTACGATATAACGTATAACGTTATATGGTAATACGTTATAACGTATAACGTTATGTAGCATTACGATATAACGTATAACGTTATATGGTAATACGTTATAACGTATAACGTTATGTACTATCTCGATATAACGTATAACGTTATATGGTCATACGTTATAACGTATAACGTTATGTAACATTACGATATAACGTATAACGTTATGTAGCATAACGATATAACGTATAACGTTATATAGTATTACGGTATAACGTATATCGTTATGTAGCATTACGATATAACGTATAACGTTATGTAGCATAACGATATAACGTATAACGTTATATAGTATTATGATATAACGTATAAGGTTATGTAGCATAACGATATAACGTATAACGTTATGTAGTATTATGATATAACGTAGATGGTTATGTAGCATTACGATATAACGTATAACGTTATGTAGCATTACGATATAACGTATAACGTTATGTAGCATTGCGATATAACGTATAACGTTATATTTTAATACGTTATAACGTATAACGTTGCGTAGCATTACGATATAACGTATAACGTTATGTAGCATTACGATATAACGTATAACGTTATGTAGCATTGCGATACAACGTATAACGTTATATTTTAATACGTTATAACGTATAACGTTATGTACCATTACGATATAACGTATAACGTTATATAGTATTATGATATAACGTATAAGGTTATGTAGCATAACGATATAACGTATAACGTTATGTAGTATTATGATATAACGTAGATGGTTATGTAGCATTACGATATAACGTATAACGTTATGTAGCATTACGATATAACGTATAACGTTATGTAGCATTGCGATATAACGTATAACGTTATATTTTAATACGTTATAACGTATAACGTTGCGTAGCATTACGATATAACGTATAACGTTATGTAGCATTACGATATAACGTATAACGTTATGTAGCATTGCGATACAACGTATAACGTTATATTTTAATACGTTATAACGTATAACGTTATGTACCATTACGATATAACGTATAACGTTATATAGTATTACGTTATAACGTACAACGTTATGTAGCATTACGATATAACATATAACGTTATGTAGCATAACGATATAACGTATAACGTTATATAGTATTACGTTATAACGTATAACGTTATGTAGCATTACGATATAACGTATAACGTTATATAGTATTACGTTATAACGTATAACGTTATGTAGTATTACGATATAACGTATAACGTTATATAGTATTATGTTATAACGTACAACGTTATGTAGCATTACGATATAACATATAACGTTACGGAGCATAACGATATAACGTATAACGTTATGCAGCATTACGATATAACGTATAACGTTATATAGTATTACGTTATAACGTATAACGTAATGTAGTATTACGATATAACATTTAACGTTATGTAGTAATACGTTATATCGTATAACGTTATGTAGCATTACGATATAACGTATAACGTTACGTAGCATTACGATATAACGTGTGACGTTATATGGTAATACGTTATAACGTATAACGTTATGTAGCATTACGACATAACGTATAACGTTATATGGTAATACGTTATAACGTATAACGTTATGTACTATTTCGATACAACGTATAACGTTATATGGTAATACGTTATAACATATAACGTTATGTAACATTACGATATAACGTATAACGTTATGTAGCATAACGATATAACGTATAACGTTATATAGTATTACGTTATAACGTATAACGTTATGTACCATTACGATATAACGTATAACGTTATATGGTAATACGTTATAACGTATAACGTTATGTAACATTACGATATAACGTATAACGTTATGTAGCATAACGATATAACGTATAACGTTATGTAGCATTACGATATAACGTATAACGTTACGTAGCATTACGATATAACGTATGACGTTATATGGTAATACGTTATAACGTATAACGTTATGTAGCATTACGATATAACGTATAACGTTATATGGTAATACGTTATAACGTATAACGTTATGTACTATCTCGATATAACGTATAACGTTATATGGTCATACGTTATAACGTATAACGTTATGTAACATTACGATATAACGTATAACGTTATGTAGCATAACGATATAACGTATAACGTTATATAGTATAACGTTATAAGGTATAACGTTATGTACCATTACGATATAACGTATAACGTTATATGGTATTACGTTATAACGTATAACGTTATGTAACATTACGATATAACGTATAACGTTATGTAGCAGAACGATATAACGTATAACGTTATATAGTATTACGTTATAACGTATAACGTTATGTAGCATTACGATATAACGTATAACGTTATATAGTATTACGTTATAACGTATAACGTTATGTAGCATTACGATATAACGTATAACGTTATATAGTATTACGTTATAACGTATAACGTTATGTAGCATTACGATATAACGTATAACGTTATATAGTATTACGTTATAACGTATAACGTTATGTAGTATTACGTTATAACATATAACGTTATGTAGTAATACGTTATAACGTATAACGTTATGTAGCATTACGATATTACGTATAACGTTATGTAGCATTACGATATAACGTATAACGTTATATGGTAATACGTTATAACGTATAACGTTATGTAGCATTACGATATAACGTATAACGTTATATGGTAATACGTTATAACGTATAACGTTATATGGTAATACGTTATAACGTATAACGTTATGTAACATTACGATATAACGTATAACGTTATGTAGCATAACGATATAACGTATAACGTTATGTACCATTACGATATAACGTATAACGTTATGTAACATTACGATATAACGTATAACGTTATGTAGCATAACGATATAACTTATAACGTTATATAGTATTACGTTATAACGTATAAGGTTATGTAGCATTACGATATATCGTATAACTTTATGTAGCATTACGATATAACGTATAACGTTATGTACCATTACGATATAACGTATTACGTTATATAGTATTACGTTATAACGTATAACGTTATATAGTATTACGTTATAACGTATAACGTTATGTAGTATTACGTTATAACATATAACGTTATGTTGCAATACGTTGTAGCGTATAACGTTATGTAGCATTACGTTATAACGTATAACGTTATGTAGTATTACGTTATAACATATAACGTTATGTAGTAATACGTTATAGCGTATAACGTTATGTAGCATTACGATATAACATATAACGTTGTGTAGCATAACGATATAACGTATAACGTTATGTTCCATTATGATATAACGTATAACGTTATGTAGCATAACGATATAACGTATAACGTTATGTAACATTACGATATAACGTATAACGTTATGTAGCATAACGATATAACGTATATCGTTATGTTCCATTATGATATAACGTATATGGTTATGTAGCATTACGATATAACGTATAACGTTATGTAGCATTACGATATAATGTATAACGTTATATGGTAATACGTTATAACGTATAACGTTATGTAACATTACGATATAACGTATAACGTTATGTGGCATAACGATATGACGTATAACGTTTTATAGTATTACGTTATAACGTATAACGTTATATAGTATTACGTTATAACGTATAACGTTATGTAGTATTACGTTATAACATATAACGTTATGTAGTAATACGTTATAGCGTATAACGTTATGTAGCATTACGATATAACATATAACGTTGTGTAGCATAACGATATAACGTATAACGTTATATAGTATTACGATATAACGTATAACGTTATGTAGCATTACGTTGTAACATATAACGTTATGTAGTAATACGTTATAACGTATTACGTTATGTAGCATTACGATATAACGTATAACGTTATGTAGCATAACGATATAGCGTATAACGATATATAGTATTATGATATAACGTATAAGGTTATGTAGCATTACGATATAACGTATAACTTTATGTAGCATTACGATATAACGTATAACGTTATATGGTAATACGTTATAACGTATAACGTTATGTACCATTACGATATAACGGATTACGTTATATAGTATTACGTTATAACGTATAACGTTATGTAGTATTACGTTATAACATATAACGTTAAGTAGTAATACCTTATAGCGTATAACGTTATGTAGCATTACGATATAACGTATAACGTTATGTACACATTACGATATAACGTATAACGTTATGTAACATTACGATATGACGTATAACGTTATATGGTAATACGTTATAACGTATAACGTTATGTAGCATTACGATATAACGTACAACGTTATGTAGCATTACGATATAACGTATAACGTTATATGGTAATACGTTATAACGTATAACGTTATGTAGCAATACGATATAACGTACAACGTTATGTAGCATTACGATATAACGTATAACGTTATATGGTAATACGTTATAACGTATAACGTTATGTAGCATTACGATATAACGTATAACGTTATATGGTAATACGTTATAATGTATAACGTTATGTAGCGCTACGATATAACGTATAACGTTATGTAGCATAACGATATAACGCATAATGTTATATAGTATTACGATATAACGTATAACGTTATGTAGCATAACGATATAACGTATAACGTTATGTAGTATTATGATATAACGTATAACGTTATGTAGCATTACGATATAACGTATAACGTTATGTAGCATTACGATATAACGTATAACGTTATATGGTAATACGATATAACGTATAACGTTATGTAGCATTACGATATAACGTATAACGTTATGTAGCATTACGATATAACGTATAACGTTATATGGTAATACGTTATAACGTATAACGTTATATGGTAATACGTTATAACGTATAACGTTATGTAACATTACGATATAACGTATAACGTTATGTAGCATAACGATATAACGTATAACGTTATATGGTAATACGTTATAACGTATAACGTTATGTAACATTACGATATAACGTATTACGTTAAATAGTATTACGTTATAACGTATAACGTTATGTAGTATTACGTTATAACCTATAACGTTAAGTAGTAATACCTTATAGCGTATAACGTTATGTAGCATTACGATATAACGTATAACGTTATGTACACATTACGATATAACGTATAACGTTATGTACACATTACGATATAACGTATAACGTTATATGGCAATACGTTATAACGTATAACGTTATGTAACATTACAATATAACGTATAACGTTACGCAGCATAACGGTGTAACGTATAACGTTATATAGTATTACGTTATAACGTATAACGTTATGTAGCATTACGATTTAACGTATAACGTTATATGGTAATACGTTATAACGTATAACGTTATGTACCATTACGATATAACGTATAACGTTATACAGTATTACGTTATAACGTACAACGTTATGTAGCATTACGATATAACATATAACGTTATGTAGCATAACGATATAACGTATAACGTTATGTAGCATTACGATATAACGTATAACGTTATATGGTAATACGTTATAACGTATAACGTTATGTACCATTACGATATAACGTATTACGTTATATAGTATTACGTTATAACGTATAACGTTATGTAGTATTACGTTATAACATATAACGTTATGTAGTTATACGTTATAGCGTATAACGTTATGTAGCATTACGATATAACGTACAACGTTATGTAGCATTACGATATTACGTATAACGTTATATGGTATTACGTTATAACGTATAACGTTATGTAGCATTACGATATAACGTATAACGTTATATAGTATTACGTTATAACGTATAACGTTATGTAGTATTACGTTATAACATATAACGTTATGTAGTAATACGTTATAACGTATAATGTCATTTAGCATTACGATATAACGTAGAACGTTATGTAGCATTACGATATAACGTATAACGTTATATGGTAATACGTTATAACGTATAACGTTATGTAGCATTACGATATAACGTATAACGTTATGTAGCATTACGATATAACGTATAACGTTATATGGTAATACGTTATAACGTATAACGTTATGTACCATTACGATATAACGTATTACGTTATGTAGCATTACGGTATAATGTATAACGTTATATGGTAATACGTTATAACGTATAACGTTATGTACCATTACGATATAACGTATAACGTTATATGGTAATACGTTATAACGTATAACGTTATGTAGTATTACGTTATAACATATAACGTTAAGTAGTAATACCTTATAGCGTATAACGTTATGTAGCATTACGATATAACGTATAACGTTATGTACACATTACGATATAACGTATAACGTTATGTAACATTACGATATGACGTATAACGTTATATGGTAATACGTTATAACGTATAACGTTATGTAGCATTACGATATAACGTACAACGTTATGTAGCATTACGATATAACGTATAACGTTATATGGTAATACGTTATAACGTATAACGTTATGTACCATTACGATATAACGTATTACGTTATACAGTATTACGTTATAACGTACAACGTTATGTAGCATTACGATATAACATATAACGTTATGTAGCATAACGATATAACGTATAACGTTATGTAGCATTACGATATAACGTATAACGTTATATGGTAATACGTTATAACGTATAACGTTATGTACCATTACGATATAACGTATTACGTTATATAGTATTACGTTATAACGTATAACGTTATGTAGTATTACGTTATAACATATAACGTTATGTAGTTATACGTTATAGCGTATAACGTTATGTAGCATTACGATATAACGTACAACGTTATGTAGCATTACGATATTACGTATAACGTTATATGGTATTACGTTATAACGTATAACGTTATGTAGCATTACGATATAACGTATAACGTTATATAGTATTACGTTATAACGTATAACGTTATGTAGTATTACGTTATAACATATAACGTTATGTAGTAATACGTTATAACGTATAATGTCATTTAGCATTACGATATAACGTAGAACGTTATGTAGCATTACGATATAACGTATAACGTTATATGGTAATACGTTATAACGTATAACGTTATGTAGCATTACGATATAACGTATAACGTTATGTAGCATTACGATATAACGTATAACGATATATAGTATTATGATATAACGTATAAGGTTATGTAGCATTACGATATAACGTATAACTTTATGTAGCATTACGATATAACGTATAACGTTATATGGTAATACGTTATAACGTATAACGTTATGTACCATTACGATATAACGGATTACGTTATATAGTATTACGTTATAACGTATAACGTTATGTAGTATTACGTTATAACATATAACGTTAAGTAGTAATACCTTATAGCGTATAACGTTATGTAGCATTACGATATAACGTATAACGTTATGTACACATTACGATATAACGTATAACGTTATGTAACATTACGATATGACGTATAACGTTATATGGTAATACGTTATAACGTATAACGTTATGTAGCATTACGATATAACGTACAACGTTATGTAGCATTACGATATAACGTATAACGTTATATGGTAATACGTTATAACGTATAACGTTATGTAGCAATACGATATAACGTACAACGTTATGTAGCATTACGATATAACGTATAACGTTATATGGTAATACGTTATAACGTATAACGTTATGTAGCATTACGATATAACGTATAACGTTATATGGTAATACGTTATAATGTATAACGTTATGTAGCGCTACGATATAACGTATAACGTTATGTAGCATAACGATATAACGCATAATGTTATATAGTATTACGATATAACGTATAACGTTATGTAGCATAACGATATAACGTATAACGTTATGTAGTATTATGATATAACGTATAACGTTATGTAGCATTACGATATAACGTATAACGTTATGTAGCATTACGATATAACGTATAACGTTATATGGTAATACGATATAACGTATAACGTTATGTAGCATTACGATATAACGTATAACGTTATGTAGCATTACGATATAACGTATAACGTTATATGGTAATACGTTATAACGTATAACGTTATATGGTAATACGTTATAACGTATAACGTTATGTAACATTACGATATAACGTATAACGTTATGTAGCATAACGATATAACGTATAACGTTATGTACCATTACGATATAACGTATAACGTTATATGGTAATACGTTATAACGTATAACGTTATGTAACATTACGATATAACGTATTACGTTAAATAGTATTACGTTATAACGTATAACGTTATGTAGTATTACGTTATAACCTATAACGTTAAGTAGTAATACCTTATAGCGTATAACGTTATGTAGCATTACGATATAACGTATAACGTTATGTACACATTACGATATAACGTATAACGTTATATGGCAATACGTTATAACGTATAACGTTATGTAACATTACAATATAACGTATAACGTTACGCAGCATAACGGTGTAACGTATAACGTTATATAGTATTACGTTATAACGTATAACGTTATGTAGCATTACGATATAACGTATAACGTTATATAGTATTACGTTATAACGTATAACGTTATGTAGTATTACGTTATAACATATAACGTTATGTAGTAATACGTTATAACGTATAATGTCATTTAGCATTACGATATAACGTATAATGTTATGTAGCATTACGATTTAACGTATAACGTTATATGGTAATACGTTATAACGTATAACGTTATGTACCATTACGATATAACGTATAACGTTATACAGTATTACGTTATAACGTACAACGTTATGTAGCATTACGATATAACATATAACGTTATGTAGCATAACGATATAACGTATAACGTTATGTAGCATTACGATATAACGTATAACGTTATATGGTAATACGTTATAACGTATAACGTTATGTACCATTACGATATAACGTATTACGTTATATAGTATTACGTTATAACGTATAACGTTATGTAGTATTACGTTATAACATATAACGTTATGTAGTTATACGTTATAGCGTATAACGTTATGTAGCATTACGATATAACGTACAACGTTATGTAGCATTACGATATTACGTATAACGTTATATGGTATTACGTTATAACGTATAACGTTATGTAGCATTACGATATAACGTATAACGTTATATAGTATTACGTTATAACGTATAACGTTATGTAGTATTACGTTATAACATATAACGTTATGTAGTAATACGTTATAACGTATAATGTCATTTAGCATTGCGATATAACGTAGAACGTTATGTAGCATTACGATATAACGTATAACGTTATATGGTAATACGTTATAACGTATAACGTTATGTAGCATTACGATATAACGTATAACGTTATGTAGCATTACGATATAACGTATAACGTTATATGGTAATACGTTATAACGTATAACGTTATGTACCATTACGATATAACGTATTACGTTATGTAGCATTACGGTATAATGTATAACGTTATATGGTAATACGTTATAACGTATAACGTTATGTACCATTACGATATAACGTATAACGTTATATGGTAATACGTTATAACGTATAACGTTATGTAACAGTACGTTATAACGTATAACGTTATGTACCATTACGATATAACGTATTACGTTATATAGTATTACGTTATAAGGTATAACGTTATGTAGTATTACGTTATAACATATAACGTTATGTAGCGTTACGATATAACGTATAACGTTATGTAGTATTATGATATAACGTATAACGTTATGTAGCATTACGATATAACGTATAACGTTATGTTGCATTACGATATAACGTATAACGTTATATGGTAATACGTTATAACGTATAACGTTATGTAGCATTACGATATAACGTATAACGTTATGTTGCATTACGATATAACGTATAACGTTATATGGTAATACGTTATAACGTATAACGTTATGTAGCATTACGATATAACGTATAACGTTATGTAGCATTACGATATAACGTATAACGTTATGTAGCATTACGATATAACGTATAACGTTATATGGTAATACGTTATAACGTATAACGTTATATGGTAATACGTTATAACGTATAACGTTATGTAACATTACGATATAACGTATAACGTTATATAGTATTACGTTATAACGTATAACGTTATGTAGCATTACGATATAACGTATAACGTTATATGGTAATACGTTATAACGTATAACGTTATGTAGCATTACGATATAACGTATAACGTTATGTAGCATTACGATATAACGTATAACGTTATATGGTAATACGTTATAATGTATAACGTTATGTAGCATTACGATATAACTTATAACGTTATGTAGCATTACGATATAACGTATAACGTTATGTAGCATAACGATATAACGTATAACGTTATGTAGCATTACGATATAACGTATAACGTTATATGGTAATACGTTATAACGTATAACGTTATGTACCATTACGATATAACGTATTACGTTATATAGTATTACGTTATAACGTATAACGTTATGTAGTATTACGTTATAACATATAACGTTATGTAGTTATACGTTATAGCGTATAACGTTATGTAGCATTACGATATAACGTATAACGTTATATAGTATTATGTTATAACGTACAACGTTATGTAGCATTACGATATAACATATAACGTTATGGAGCATAACGATATAACGTATAACGTTATATAGTATTACGTTATAACGTATAACGTTATGCAGCATTACGATATAACGTATAACGTTATATAGTATTACGTTATAACGTATAACGTAATGTAGTATTACGTTATAACATTTAACGTTATGTAGTAATACGTTATAACGTATAACGTTATGTAGCATTACGATATAACGTATAACGTTATGTAGCATAACGATATAACGTATAACGTTATATAGTATTACGTTATAACGTATAACGTTATGTAGCATTACGATATAACATATAACGATATGTAGTTATACGTTATAGCGTATAACGTTATGTAGCATTACGATATAACGTACAACGTTATGTAGCATTACGATATTACGTATAACGTTATATGGTAATACGTTATAACGTATAACGTTATGTAGCATTACGATATAACGTATAACGTTATATAGTATTACGTTATAACGTATAACGTTATGTAGCCTTACGATATAACGTATAACGTTATATAGTATTACGTTATAACGTATAACGTTATGTAGCATTACGATATAACGTATAACGTTATATAGTATTACGTTATAACGTATAACGTTATGTAGTATTACGTTACAACATATAACGTTATGTAGTAATACGTTATAACGTATAACGTTATGTAGCATTACGATATAACGTATAACGTTATGTAGCATTACGATATAACGTATAACGTTATGTAGCATTACGATATAACGTATAACGTTATGTAGCATTACGATATAACGTATAACGTTATATGGTAATACGTTATAACGTATAACGTTATGTACCATTACGATATAACGTATTACGATATGTTGTATTATGATATAACGTATAAGGTTATGTAGCATTACGATATAACGTATAACGTTATGTAGCATTACGGTATAATGTATAACGTTATATGGTAATACGTTATAACGTATAACGTTATGTGCCATTACGATATAACGTATAACGTTATATGGTAATACGTTATAACGTATAACGTTATGTAACATTACGATATAACGTATTACATTATATAGTATTACGTTATAACGTATAACGTTATGTAGTATTACGTTATAACATATAACGTTATGTAGTTATACGTTATAGCGTATAACGTTATGTAGCATTACGATATAACGTACAACGTTATGTAGCATTACGATATTACGTATAACGTTATATGGTAATACGTTATAACGTATAACGTTATGTAGCATTACGATATAACGTATAACGTTATATGGTAATACGTTATAACGTATAACGTTATGTAGCATTACGATATAACGTATAACGTTATGTAGCATTACGATATAACGTATAACGTTATGTAGTAATACGTTATAACGTATAACGTTATGTAGCATTACGATATAACGTATAACGTTATGTAGCATTACGATATAACGTATAACGTTATATAGTATTACGTTATAACGTATAACGTTATGTAGCATTACGATATAACGTATAACGTTATATAGTATTACGTTATAACGTATAACGTAATGTAGATATTACGTTATAACATTTAACGTTATGTAGTAATACGTTATAACGTATAACGTTATGTAACATTACGATATAACGTATAACGTTATGTAGCATAACGATATAACGTATAACGTTATATAGTATTACGTTATAACGTATAACGTTATGTAGCCTTACGATATAACGTATAACGTTATATAGTATTACGTTATAACGTATAACGTTATGTAGCATTACCATATAACGTATAACGTTATATAGTATTACGTTATAACGTATAACGTTATGTAGTATTACGTTATAACATATAACGTTATGTAGTAATACGTTATAACGTATAACGTTATGTAGCATTACGATATAACGTATAACGTTATGTAGCATTACGATATAACGTATAACGTTATATGGTAATACGTCATAACGTATAATGTTATGTAGCATTACGATATAACGTATAACGTTATGTAGCATAACGATATAACGTATAACGTTATATAGTATTACGTTATAACGTATAACGTTATGTAGCATTACGATATAACATATAACGATATGTAGTTATAAGTTATAGCGTATAACGTTATGTAGCATTACGATATAACGTACAACGTTATGTAGCATTACGATATTACGTATAACGTTATATGGTAATACGTTATAACGTATAACGTTATGTAGCATTACGATATAACGTATAACGTTATATAGTATTACGTTATAACGTATAACGTTATGTAGCCTTACGATATAACGTATAACGTTATGTACCATTACGATATAACGTATTACGTTATATAGTATTACGTTATAACGTATAACGTTATATAGTATTACGTTATAACGTATAACGTTATGTAGTATTACGTTATAACATATAACGTTATGTTGCAATACGTTGTAGCGTATAACGTTATGTAGCATTACGATATAACATATAACGTTGTGTAGCATAACGATATAACGTATAACGTTATGTAACATTACGATATAACGTATAACGTTATGTAGCATAACGATATAACGTATAACGTTATGTACCATTATGATATAACGTATATGGTTATGTAGCATTACGATATAACGTATAACGTTATGTAGCATTACGATATAATGTATAACGTTATATGGTAATACGTTATAACGTATAACGTTATGTACCATTACGATATAACATATAACGTTATATGGTAATACGTTATAACGTATAACGTTATGTAACATTCCGATATAACGTATAACGTTATGTGGCATAACGATATAACGTATAACGTTTTATAGTATTACGTTATAACGTATAACGTTATATAGTATTACGTTATAACGTATAACGTTATGTAGTATTACGTTATAACATATAACGTTATGTAGTAATACGTTATAGCGTATAACGTTATGTAGCATTACGATATAACATATAACGTTGTGTAGCATAACGATATAACGTATAACGTTATATAGTATTACGATATAACGTATAACGTTATGTAGCATTACGTTATAACATATAACGTTATGTAGTAATACGTTATAACGTATTACGTTATGTAGCATTACGATATAACGTATAACGTTATGTAGCATAACGATATAGCGTATAACGATATGTAGTATTATGATATAACGTATAAGGTTATGTAGCATTACGATATAACGTATAACTTTATGTAGCATTACGATATAACGTATAACGTTATATGGTAATACGTTATAACGTATAACGTTATGTACCATTACGATATAACGGATTACGTTATATAGTATTACGTTATAACGTATAACGTTATGTAGTAATACGTTATAACATATAACGTTAAGTAGTAATACCTTATAGCGTATAACGTTATGTAGCATTACGATATAACGTATAACGTTATGTACATATTACGATATAACGTATAACGTTATGTAACATTACGATATAACGTATAACGTTATATGGTAATACGTTATAACGTATAACGTTATGTAGCATTACGATATAACGTACAACGTTATGTACCATTACGATATAACGTATAACGTTATATAGTATTACGTTATAACGTACAACGTTATGTAGCATTACGATATAACATATAACGTTATGTAGCATAACGATATAACGTATAACGTTATGTAGCATTACGATATAACGTATAACGTTATGTAGCATTGCGATATAACGTATAACGTTATATTTTAATACGTTATAAAGTATAACGTTATGTACCACTACGATATAACGTATAACGTTATGTAGCATAACGATATAACATATAACGTTATGGAGCATAACGATATAATGTATAACGTTATATAGTATTACGTTATAACATATAACGTTATGTAGTAATACGTTATAACGTATAACGTTATGTAGCATTACGATATAACGTATAACGTTATGTAGCATTACGATATAACGTATAACGTTATGTAGCATTACGATATAACGTATAACGTTATGTAGCATTACGATATAACGTATAACGTTATATGGTAATACGTTATAACGTATAACGTTATGTACCATTACGATATAACGTATTACGATATATTGTATTATGATATAACGTATAAGGTTATGTAGCATTACGATATAACGTATAACGTTATGTAGCATTACGGTATAATGTATAACGTTATATGGTAATACGTTATAACTTATAACGTTATGTACCATTACGATATAACGTATAACGTTATATGGTAATACGTTATAACGTATAACGTTATGTAACATTACGATATAACGTATTACGTTATATAGTATTACGTTATAACGTATAACGTTATGTAGTATTACGTTATAACATATAACGTTATGTAGTTATACGTTATAGCGTATAACGTTATGTAGCATTACGATATAACGTACAACGTTATGTAGCATTACGATATTACGTATAACGTTATATGGTAATACGTTATAACGTATAACGTTATGTAGCATTACGATATAACGTATAACGTTATATGGTAATACGTTATAACGTATAACGTTATGTAGCATTACGATATAACGTATAACGTTATGTAGCATTACGATATAACGTATAACGTTATGTAGTAATACGTTATAACGTATAACGTTATGTAGCATTACGATATAACGTATAACGTTATGTAGCATTACGATATAACGTATAACGTTATATAGTATTACGTTATAACGTATAACGTTATGTAGCATTACGATATAACGTATAACGTTATATAGTATTACGTTATAACGTATAACGTAATGTAGATATTACGTTATAACATTTAACGTTATGTAGTAATACGTTATAACGTATAACGTTATGTAACATTACGATATAACGTATAACGTTATGTAGCATAACGATATAACGTATAACGTTATATAGTATTACGTTATAACGTATAACGTTATGTAGCCTTACGATATAACGTATAACGTTATATAGTATTACGTTATAACGTATAACGTTATGTAGCATTACGATATAACGTATAACGTTATATAGTATTACGTTATAACGTATAACGTTATGTAGTATTACGTTATAACATATAACGTTATGTAGTAATACGTTATAACGTATAACGTTATGTAGCATTACGATATAACGTATAACGTTATGTAGCATTACGATATAACGTATAACGTTATATGGTAATACGTCATAACGTATAATGTTATGTAGCATTACGATATAACGTATAACGTTATGTAGCATAACGATATAACGTATAACGTTATATAGTATTACGTTATAACGTATAACGTTATGTAGCATTACGATATAACATATAACGATATGTAGTTATACGTTATAGCGTATAACGTTATGTAGCATTACGATATAACGTACAACGTTATGTAGCATTACGATATTACGTATAACGTTATATGGTAATACGTTATAACGTATAACGTTATGTAGCAGTACGATATAACGTATAACGTTATATAGTATTACGTTATAACGTATAACGTTATGTAGCCTTACGATATAACGTATAACGTTATGTACCATTACGATATAACGTATTACGTTATATAGTATTACGTTATAACGTATAACGTTATATAGTATTACGTTATAACGTATAACGTTATGTAGTATTACGTTATAACATATAACGTTATGTTGCAATACGTTGTAGCGTATAACGTTATGTAGCATTACGATATAACATATAACGTTGTGTAGCATAACGATATAACGTATAACGTTATGTAACATTACGATATAACGTATAACGTTATGTAGCATAACGATATAACGTATAACGTTATGTACCATTATGATATAACGTATATGGTTATGTAGCATTACGATATAACGTATAACGTTATGTAGCATTACGATATAATGTATAACGTTATATGGTAATACGTTATAACGTATAACGTTATGTACCATTACGATATAACATATAACGTTATATGGTAATACGTTATAACGTATAACGTTATGTAACATTCCGATATAACGTATAACGTTATGTGGCATAACGATATAACGTATAACGTTTTATAGTATTACGTTATAACGTATAACGTTATATAGTATTACGTTATAACGTATAACGTTATGTAGTATTACGTTATAACATATAACGTTATGTAGTAATACGTTATAGCGTATAACGTTATGTAGCATTACGATATAACATATAACGTTGTGTAGCATAACGATATAACGTATAACGTTATATAGTATTACGATATAACGTATAACGTTATGTAGCATTACGTTATAACATATAACGTTATGTAGTAATACGTTATAACGTATTACGTTATGTAGCATTACGATATAACGTATAACGTTATGTAGCATAACGATATAGCGTATAACGATATGTAGTATTATGATATAACGTATAAGGTTATGTAGCATTACGATATAACGTATAACTTTATGTAGCATTACGATATAACGTATAACGTTATATGGTAATACGTTATAACGTATAACGTTATGTACCATTACGATATAACGGATTACGTTATATAGTATTACGTTATAACGTATAACGTTATGTAGTAATACGTTATAACATATAACGTTAAGTAGTAATACCTTATAGCGTATAACGTTATGTAGCATTACGATATAACGTATAACGTTATGTACATATTACGATATAACGTATAACGTTATGTAACATTACGATATAACGTATAACGTTATATGGTAATACGTTATAACGTATAACGTTATGTAGCATTACGATATAACGTACAACGTTATGTACCATTACGATATAACGTAGAACGTTATATAGTATTACGTTATAACGTACAACGTTATGTAGCATTACGATATAACATATAACGTTATGTAGCATAACGATATAACGTATAACGTTATGTAGCATTACGATATAACGTATAACGTTATGTAGCATTGCGATATAACGTATAACGTTATATTTTAATACGTTATAAAGTATAACGTTATGTACCACTACGATATAACGTATAACGTTATGTAGCATAACGATATAACATATAACGTTATGGAGCATAACGATATAATGTATAACGTTATATAGTATTACGATATAACGTATAACGTTATGTAGTATTACGATATAAAGTATAACGATATATAGTATTACGTTATAACGTATAACGTTATGTAGCATAACGATATAACGTATAACGTTATATAGTATTACGTTATAACGTATAACGTTATGTAGCATTACGATATAACATATAACGTTATGTAGCATAACGATATAACGTATAACGTTATATAGTATTACGTTATAACGTATAACGTTATGTAGCGTTACGATATAACGTATAACGTTATGTAGCATTAAGATATAACGTATAACGTTATGTAGCATTACGATATAACATATAACGTTATGTAGCATAACGATATAACTTATAACGTTATATAGTATTACGTTATAACCTATAACGTTATGTAGCGTTACGATATAACGTATAACGTTATGTAGCGTTACGATATAACGTATAACGTTATGTAGCATTACGATATAACGTATAACGTTATGTAGCATAACGATATAACGTATAACGTTATATAGTATTACGTTATAACGTATAACGTTATGTAGCATTACGATAT
The DNA here is from genome assembly GCA_936014575.1 of Bombus lapidarius. Classification (NCBI taxonomy): domain Eukaryota; kingdom Metazoa; phylum Arthropoda; class Insecta; order Hymenoptera; family Apidae; genus Bombus; species Bombus lapidarius. Next base: position 787,141 of record CAKXZU010000048.1, read on the forward strand.
AACATATAACGTTATGTAGCATAACGATATAACGTATAACGTTATATAGTATTACGTTATAACGTATAACGTTATGTACCATTACGATATAACGTATTACGATATGTTGTATTATGATATAACGTATAAGGTTATGTAGCATTACGATATAACGTATAACGTTATGTAGCATTACGGTATAATGTATAACGTTATATGGTAATACGTTATAACTTATAACGTTATGTACCATTACGATATAACGTATAACGTTATATGGTAATACGTTATAACGTATAACGTTATGTAACATTACGATATAACGTATTACGTTATATAGTATTACGTTATAACGTATAACGTTATGTAGTATTACGTTATAACATATAACGTTATGTAGTTATACGTTATAGCGTATAACGTTATGTAGCATTACGATATAACGTACAACGTTATGTAGCATTACGATATTACGTATAACGTTATATGGTAATACGTTATAACGTATAACGTTATGTAGCATTACGATATAACGTATAACGTTATATGGTAATACGTTATAACGTATAACGTTATGTAGCATTACGATATAACGTATAACGTTATGTAGCATTACGATATAACGTATAACGTTATGTAGTAATACGTTATAACGTATAACGTTATGTAGCATTACGATATAACGTATAACGTTATGTAGCATTACGATATAACGTATAACGTTATATAGTATTACGTTATAACGTATAACGTTATGTAGCATTACGATATAACGTATAACGTTATATAGTATTACGTTATAACGTATAACGTAATGTAGATATTACGTTATAACATTTAACGTTATGTAGTAATACGTTATAACGTATAACGTTATGTAACATTACGATATAACGTATAACGTTATGTAGCATAACGATATAACGTATAACGTTATATAGTATTACGTTATAACGTATAACGTTATGTAGCCTTACGATATAACGTATAACGTTATATAGTATTACGTTATAACGTATAACGTTATGTAGCATTACGATATAACGTATAACGTTATATAGTATTACGTTATAACGTATAACGTTATGTAGTATTACGTTATAACATATAACGTTATGTAGTAATACGTTATAACGTATAACGTTATGTAGCATTACGATATAACGTATAACGTTATGTAGCATTACGATATAACGTATAACGTTATATGGTAATACGTCATAACGTATAATGTTATGTAGCATTACGATATAACGTATAACGTTATGTAGCATAACGATATAACGTATAACGTTATATAGTATTACGTTATAACGTATAACGTTATGTAGCATTACGATATAACATATAACGATATGTAGTTATACGTTATAGCGTATAACGTTATGTAGCATTACGATATAACGTACAACGTTATGTAGCATTACGATATTACGTATAACGTTATATGGTAATACGTTATAACGTATAACGTTATGTAGCAGTACGATATAACGTATAACGTTATATAGTATTACGTTATAACGTATAACGTTATGTAGCCTTACGATATAACGTATAACGTTATGTACCATTACGATATAACGTATTACGTTATATAGTATTACGTTATAACGTATAACGTTATATAGTATTACGTTATAACGTATAACGTTATGTAGTATTACGTTATAACATATAACGTTATGTTGCAATACGTTGTAGCGTATAACGTTATGTAGCATTACGATATAACATATAACGTTGTGTAGCATAACGATATAACGTATAACGTTATGTAACATTACGATATAACGTATAACGTTATGTAGCATAACGATATAACGTATAACGTTATGTACCATTATGATATAACGTATATGGTTATGTAGCATTACGATATAACGTATAACGTTATGTAGCATTACGATATAATGTATAACGTTATATGGTAATACGTTATAACGTATAACGTTATGTACCATTACGATATAACATATAACGTTATATGGTAATACGTTATAACGTATAACGTTATGTAACATTCCGATATAACGTATAACGTTATGTGGCATAACGATATAACGTATAACGTTTTATAGTATTACGTTATAACGTATAACGTTATATAGTATTACGTTATAACGTATAACGTTATGTAGTATTACGTTATAACATATAACGTTATGTAGTAATACGTTATAGCGTATAACGTTATGTAGCATTACGATATAACATATAACGTTGTGTAGCATAACGATATAACGTATAACGTTATATAGTATTACGATATAACGTATAACGTTATGTAGCATTACGTTATAACATATAACGTTATGTAGTAATACGTTATAACGTATTACGTTATGTAGCATTACGATATAACGTATAACGTTATGTAGCATAACGATATAGCGTATAACGATATGTAGTATTATGATATAACGTATAAGGTTATGTAGCATTACGATATAACGTATAACTTTATGTAGCATTACGATATAACGTATAACGTTATATGGTAATACGTTATAACGTATAACGTTATGTACCATTACGATATAACGGATTACGTTATATAGTATTACGTTATAACGTATAACGTTATGTAGTAATACGTTATAACATATAACGTTAAGTAGTAATACCTTATAGCGTATAACGTTATGTAGCATTACGATATAACGTATAACGTTATGTACATATTACGATATAACGTATAACGTTATGTAACATTACGATATAACGTATAACGTTATATGGTAATACGTTATAACGTATAACGTTATGTAGCATTACGATATAACGTACAACGTTATGTACCATTACGATATAACGTATAACGTTATATAGTATTACGTTATAACGTACAACGTTATGTAGCATTACGATATAACATATAACGTTATGTAGCATAACGATATAACGTATAACGTTATGTAGCATTACGATATAACGTATAACGTTATGTAGCATTGCGATATAACGTATAACGTTATATTTTAATACGTTATAAAGTATAACGTTATGTACCACTACGATATAACGTATAACGTTATGTAGCATAACGATATAACATATAACGTTATGGAGCATAACGATATAATGTATAACGTTATATAGTATTACGATATAACGTATAACGTTATGTAGTATTACGATATAAAGTATAACGATATATAGTATTACGTTATAACGTATAACGTTATGTAGCATTACGATATAACGTATAACGTTATATAGTATTACGTTATAACGTATAACGTTATGTAGTATTACGATATACCGTATAACGTTATATAGTATTACGGTATAACGTATAACGTTATGTAGCATTACGATATAACGTATAACGTTATGTAGCATAACGATATAACATATAACGTCATAGTATTACGTTATAACGTATAACGTTTTGTAGAATTACGATATAACGTATAACGTTATATAGTATTACGTTATAACGTATAACGTTATGTAGTATTACGATATAACGTATAACGTTATATAGTATTATGGTGTAACGTATAACGTTATGTAGCATTACGATATAACGTATAACGTTATGTAGCATAACGATATAACATATAACGTTATGGAGCATAACGATATAACGTATAACGTTATATAGTATTACGTTATAACGTATAACGTTATGTAGTATTACGATATAAAGTATAACGTTATATAGTATTACGTTATAACGTATAACGTTATGTAGCATTACGATATAACGTATAACGTTATATAGTATTACGTTATAACGTATAACGTTATGTAGTATTACGATATAACGTATAACGTTATATAGTATTACGGTATAACGTATAACGTTATGTAGCATTACGATATAACGTATAACGTTATGTAGCATAACGATATAACATATAACGTTATGGAGCATAACGATATAACGTATAACGTTATATAGTATTACGTTATAACGTATAACGTTATGTAGTATTACGATATAACGTATAACGTTATATAGTATTATGTTATAACGTACAACGTTATGTAGCATTACGATATAACATATAACGTTATGGAGCATAACGATATAACGTATAACGTTATATAGTATTACGTTATAACGTACAACGTTATGTAGCATTACGATATAACATATAACGTTATGTAGCATAACGATATAACGTATAACGTTATATAGTATTACGTTATAACGTATAACGTTATGTAGCATTACGATATAACGTATAACGTTATATAGTATTACGTTATAACGTATAACGTTATATAGTATTATGTTATAACGTACAACGTTATGTAGCATTACGATATAACATATAACGTTATGGAGCATAACGATATAACGTATAACGTTATATAGTATTACGTTATAACGTACAACGTTATGTAGCATTACGATATAACATATAACGTTATGTAGCATAACGATATAACGTATAACGTTATATAGTATTACGTTATAACGTATAACGTTATATAGTATTACGTTATAACGTATAACGTTATGTAGCATTACGATATAACGTATAACGTTATATAGTATTACGTTATAACGTATAACGATATGTAGTATTACGATATAACGTATAACGTTATGTAGCATTGCGATATAACGTATAACGTTATATTTTAATACGTTATAACGCATAACGTTATGTACCATTACGATATAACGTATAACGTTATGTAGCATAACGATATAACATATAACGTTATGGAGCATAACGATATAACGTATAACGTTATATAGTATTACGTTATAACGTATAACGTTATGTAGTATTACGATATAAAGTATAACGTTATATAGTATTACGTTATAACGTATAACGTTATGTAGCATTACGATATAACGTATAACATTATATAGTATTACGTTATAACGTATAACGTTATGTAGAATTACGATATAACGTATAACGTTATATAGTATTACGTTATAACGTATAACGTTATGTAGTATTACGATATAACGTATAACGTTATATAGTATTATGGTATAACGTATAACGTTATGTAGCATTACGATATAACGTATAACGTTATGTAGCATAACGATATAACATATAACGTTATGGAGCATAACGATATAACGTATAACGCTATATAGTATTACGTTATAACGTATAACGTTATGTAGTATTACGATATAAAGTATAACGTTATATAGTATTACGTTATAACGTATAACGTTATGTAGCATTACGATATAACGTATAACGTTATATAGTATTACGTTATAACGTATAACGTTATGTAGTATTACGATATAACGTATAACGTTATATAGTATTACGGTATAACGTATAACGTTATGTAGCATTACGATATAACGTATAACGTTATGTAGCATAACGATATAACATATAACGTTATGGAGCATAACGATATAACGTATAACGTTATATAGTATTACGTTATAACGTATAACGTTATGTAGTATTACGATATAACGTATAACGTTATATAGTATTATGTTATAACGTACAACGTTATGTAGCATTACGATATAACATATAACGTTATGGAGCATAACGATATAACGTATAACGTTATATAGTATTACGTTATAACGTACAACGTTATGTAGCATTACGATATAACATATAACGTTATGTAGCATAACGATATAACGTATAACGTTATATAGTATTACGTTATAACGTATAACGTTATGTAGCATTACGATATAACGTATAACGTTATATAGTATTACGTTATAACGTATAACGTTATATAGTATTATGTTATAACGTACAACGTTATGTAGCATTACGATATAACATATAACGTTATGGAGCATAACGATATAACGTATAACGTTATATAGTATTACGTTATAACGTACAACGTTATGTAGCATTACGATATAACATATAACGTTATGTAGCATAACGATATAACGTATAACGTTATATAGTATTACGTTATAACGTATAACGTTATATAGTATTACGTTATAACGTATAACGTTATGTAGCATTACGATATAACGTATAACGTTATATAGTATTACGTTATAACGTATAACGATATGTAGTATTACGATATAACGTATAACGTTATGTAGCATTGCGATATAACGTATAACGTTATATTTTAATACGTTATAACGCATAACGTTATGTACCATTACGATATAACGTATAACGTTATGTAGCATAACGATATAACATATAACGTTATGGAGCATAACGATATAACGTATAACGTTATATAGTATTACGTTATAACGTATAACGTTATGTAGTATTGCGATATAAAGTATAACGTTATATAGTATTACGTTATAACGTATAACGTTATGTAGTATTACGATATAACGTATAACGTTATATAGTATTATGGTGTAACGTATAACGTTATGTAGCATTACGATATAACGTATAACGTTATGTAGCATAACGATATAACATATAACGTTATGGAGCATAACGATATAACGTATAACGTTATATAGTATTACGTTATAAGGTATAACGTTATGTAGTATTACGATATAAAGTATAACGTTATATAGTATTACGTTATAACGTATAACGTTATGTAGCATTACGATATAACGTATAACGTTATATAGTATTACGTTATAACGTATAACGTTATGTAGTATTACGATATAACGTATAACGTTATATAGTATTACGGTATAACGTATAACGTTATGTAGCATTACGATATAACGTATAACGTTATGTAGCATAACGATATAACATATAACGTTATGGAGCATAACGATATAACGTATAACGTTATATAGTATTACGTTATAACGTATAACGTTATGTAGTATTACGATATAACGTATAACGTTATATAGTATTATGTTATAACGTACAACGTTATGTAGCATTACGATATAACATATAACGTTATGGAGCATAACGATATAACGTATAACGTTATATAGTATTACGTTATAACGTACAACGTTATGTAGCATTACGATATAACATATAACGTTATGTAGCATAACGATATAACGTATAACGTTATATAGTATTACGTTATAACGTATAACGTTATGTAGCATTACGATATAACGTATAACGTTATATAGTATTACGTTATAACGTATAACGTTATATAGTATTATGTTATAACGTACAACGTTATGTAGCATTACGATATAACATATAACGTTATGGAGCATAACGATATAACGTATAACGTTATATAGTATTACGTTATAACGTACAACGTTATGTAGCATTACGATATAACATATAACGTTATGTAGCATAACGATATAACGTATAACGTTATATAGTATTACGTTATAACGTATAACGTTATATAGTATTACGTTATAACGTATAACGTTATGTAGCATTACGATATAACGTATAACGTTATATAGTATTACGTTATAACGTATAACGATATGTAGTATTACGATATAACGTATAACGTTATGTAGCATTGCGATATAACGTATAACGTTATATTTTAATACGTTATAACGCATAACGTTATGTACCATTACGATATAACGTATAACGTTATGTAGCATAACGATATAACATATAACGTTATGGAGCATAACGATATAACGTATAACGTTATATAGTATTACGTTATAACGTATAACGTTATGTAGTATTACGATATAAAGTATAACGTTATATAGTATTACGTTATAACGTATAACGTTATGTAGCATTACGATATAACGTATAACATTATATAGTATTACGTTATAACGTATAACGTTATGTAGAATTACGATATAACGTATAACGTTATATAGTATTACGTTATAACGTATAACGTTATGTAGTATTACGATATAACGTATAACGTTATATAGTATTATGGTATAACGTATAACGTTATGTAGCATTACGATATAACGTATAACGTTATGTAGCATAACGATATAACATATAACGTTATGGAGCATAACGATATAACGTATAACGTTATATAGTATTACGTTATAACGTATAACGTTATGTAGTATTACGATATAAAGTATAACGTTATATAGTATTACGTTATAACGTATAACGTTATGTAGCATTACGATATAACGTATAACGTTATATAGTATTACGTTATAACGTATAACGTTATGTAGTATTACGATATAACGTATAACGTTATATAGTATTACGGTATAACGTATAACGTTATGTAGCATTACGATATAACGTATAACGTTATGTAGCATAACGATATAACATATAACGTTATGGAGCATAACGATATAACGTATAACGTTATATAGTATTACGTTATAACGTATAACGTTATGTAGTATTACGATATAACGTATAACGTTATATAGTATTATGTTATAACGTACAACGTTATGTAGCATTACGATATAACATATAACGTTATGGAGCATAACGATATAACGTATAACGTTATATAGTATTACGTTATAACGTACAACGTTATGTAGCATTACGATATAACATATAACGTTATGTAGCATAACGATATAACGTATAACGTTATATAGTATTACGTTATAACGTATAACGTTATGTAGCATTACGATATAACGTATAACGTTATATAGTATTACGTTATAACGTATAACGTTATATAGTATTATGTTATAACGTACAACGTTATGTAGCATTACGATATAACATATAACGTTATGGAGCATAACGATATAACGTATAACGTTATATAGTATTACGTTATAACGTACAACGTTATGTAGCATTACGATATAACATATAACGTTATGTAGCATAACGATATAACGTATAACGTTATATAGTATTACGTTATAACGTATAACGTTATATAGTATTACGTTATAACGTATAACGTTATGTAGCATTACGATATAACGTATAACGTTATATAGTATTACGTTATAACGTATAACGATATGTAGTATTACGATATAACGTATAACGTTATGTAGCATTGCGATATAACGTATAACGTTATATTTTAATACGTTATAACGCATAACGTTATGTACCATTACGATATAACGTATAACGTTATGTAGCATAACGATATAACATATAACGTTATGGAGCATAACGATATAACGTATAACGTTATATAGTATTACGTTATAACGTATAACGTTATGTAGTATTGCGATATAAAGTATAACGTTATATAGTATTACGTTATAACGTATAACGTTATGTAGCATTACGATATAACGTATAACATTATATAGTATTACGTTATAACGTATAACGTTATGTAGTATTACGATATAACGTATAACGTTATATAGTATTACGGTATAACGTATAACGTTATGTAGCATTACGATATAACGTATAACGTTATGTAGCATAACGATATAACATATAACATTATGGAGCATAACGATATAACGTATAACGATATATAGTATTACGTTATAACGTATAACGTTATGTAGTATTACGATATAACGTATAACGTTATATAGTATTATGTTATAACGTACAACGTTATGTAGCATTACGATATAACATATAACGTTATGGAGCATAACGATATAACGTATAACGTTATATAGTATTACGTTATAACGTACAACGTTATGTAGCATTACGATATAACATATAACGTTATGTAGCATAACGATATAACGTATCACGTTATATAGTATTACGTTATAACGTATAACGTTATGTAGCATTACGATATAACGTATAACGTTATATAGTATTACGTTATAACGTATAACGTTATGTAGTATTACGATATAACGTATAACGTTATATAGTATTATGTTATAACGTACAACGTTATGTAGCATTGCGATATAACGTATAACGTTATATTTTAATACGCTATAACGTATAACGTTATGTACCATTACGATATAACGTATAACGTTATATAGTATTACGTTATAACGTACAACGTTATGTAGCATTACGATATAACATATAACGTTATGTAGCATAACGATATAACGTATAACGTTATGTAGCATTACGATATAACGTATAACGATATGTAGCATTGCGATATAACGTATAACGTTATATTTTAATACGTTAGAACGTATAACGTTATGTACCATTACGATATAACGTATAACGTTATGTAGCATAACGATATAACATATAACGTTATGGAGCATAACGATATAACGTATAACGTTATATAGCATAACGATATAACGTATAACGTTATATAGTATTACGTTATAACGTATTACGTTATGTAGCATTACGATATAACATATAACGTTGTGTAGCATAACGATATAACATATAACGTTAAGTAGTAATACCTTATAGCGTATAACGTTATGTAGCATTACGATATAACGTATAACGTTGTGTACACATTACGATGTAACGTATAACGTTATATGGCAATACGTTATAACGTATAACGTTATGTAACATTACAATATAACGTATAACGTTGTGCAGCATAACGGTATAACGTATAACGTTATATAGCATTACGTTATAACGTATAACGTTATGTAGCATTACGATATAACGTATAACGTTATATAGTATTACGTTATAACGTATAACGTTGTGTAGTATTACGTTATAACATATAACGTTATGTAGTAATACGTTATAACGTATAATGTCATTTAGCATTACGATATAACGTATAACGTTATGTAGCATTACGATATAACGTATTACGTTATATGGTAATACGTTATAACGTATAACGTTATGTAACATTACGATATAACGTATATCGTTATGTAGCATAACGATATAACGTATAACGTTATGTACCATTACGATATAACGTATAACGTTATATGGAAATACGTTATAACGTATAACGTTATGTAGCATTACGATATAACGTATAACGTTATGTAGCATAACGATATAACATATAACGTTATGGAGCATCACGATATAACGTATAACGTTATATAGTATTACGTTATAACGTATAACGTTATGTAGTATTACGATATAACGTATAACGTTATATAGTATTATGTTATAACGTACAACGTTATGTAGCATTACGATATAACATATAACGTTATGGAGCATAACAATATAACGTATAACGTTATATAGTATTACGTTATAACGTACAACGTTATGTAGCATTACGATATAACATATAACGTTATGTAGCATAACGATATAACGTATAACGTTATATAGTATTACGTTATAACGTATAACGTTATGTAGTATTACGATATAACGTATAACGTTATATAGTATTACGTTATAACGTACAACGTTATGTAGCATTACGATATAACATATAACGTTATGTAGCATAACGATATAACGTATAACGTTATATAGTATTACGATATAACATATAACGTTATGGAGCATAACAATATAACGTATAACGTTATATAGTATTACGTTATAACGTACAACGTTATGTAGCATTACGATATAACATATAACGTTATGTAGCATAACGATATAACGTATAACGTTATATAGTATTACAATATAACGTATAACGTTGTGCAGCATAACGGTATAACGTATAACGTTATATAGCATTACGTTATAACGTATAACGTTATGTAGCATTACGATATAACGTATAACGTTATATAGTATTACGTTATAACGTATAACGTTGTGTAGTATTACGTTATAACATATAACGTTATGTAGTAATACGTTATAACGTATAATGTCATTTAGCATTACGATATAACGTATAACGTTATGTAGCATTACGATATAACGTATTACGTTATATGGTAATACGTTATAACGTATAACGTTATGTAACATTACGATATAACGTATATCGTTATGTAGCATAACGATATAACGTATAACGTTATGTACCATTACGATATAACGTATAACGTTATATGGAAATACGTTATAACGTATAACGTTATGTAGCATAACGATATAACATATAACGTTACGTAGCATAACGATATAACGTATAACGTTATATAGTATTACGGTATAACGTATAACGTTATGTAGTATTACGATATAAAGTATAACGTTATATAGTATTACGTTATAACGTATAACGTTATGTAGCATTACGATATAACGTATAACGTTATATAGTATTACGTTATAACGTATAACGTTATGTAGTATTACGATATAACGTATAACGTTATATAGTATTACGGTATAACGTATAACGTTATGTAGCATTACGATATAACGTATAACGTTATGTAGCATAACGATATAACATATAACGTTATGGAGCATAACGATATAACGTATAACGTTATATAGTATTACGTTATAACGTATAACGTTATGTAGTATTACGATATAACGTATAACGTTATATAGTATTATGTTATAACGTACAACGTTATGTAGCATTACGATATAACATATAACGTTATGGAGCATAACGATATAACGTATAACGTTATATAGTATTACGTTATAACGTACAACGTTATGTAGCATTACGATATAACATATAACGTTATGTAGCATAACGATATAACGTATAACGTTATATAGTATTACGTTATAACGTATAACGTTATGTAGCATTACGATATAACGTATAACGTTATATAGTATTACGTTATAACGTATAACGTTATATAGTATTATGTTATAACGTACAACGTTATGTAGCATTACGATATAACATATAACGTTATGGAGCATAACGATATAACGTATAACGTTATATAGTATTACGTTATAACGTACAACGTTATGTAGCATTACGATATAACATATAACGTTATGTAGCATAACGATATAACGTATAACGTTATATAGTATTACGTTATAACGTATAACGTTATATAGTATTACGTTATAACGTATAACGTTATGTAGCATTACGATATAACGTATAACGTTATATAGTATTACGTTATAACGTATAACGATATGTAGTATTACGATATAACGTATAACGTTATGTAGCATTGCGATATAACGTATAACGTTATATTTTAATACGTTATAACGCATAACGTTATGTACCATTACGATATAACGTATAACGTTATGTAGCATAACGATATAACATATAACGTTATGGAGCATAACGATATAACGTATAACGTTATATAGTATTACGTTATAACGTATAACGTTATGTAGTATTGCGATATAAAGTATAACGTTATATAGTATTACGTTATAACGTATAACGTTATGTAGCATTACGATATAACGTATAACATTATATAGTATTACGTTATAACGTATAACGTTATGTAGTATTACGATATAACGTATAACGTTATATAGTATTACGGTATAACGTATAACGTTATGTAGCATTACGATATAACGTATAACGTTATGTAGCATAACGATATAACATATAACATTATGGAGCATAACGATATAACGTATAACGATATATAGTATTACGTTATAACGTATAACGTTATGTAGTATTACGATATAACGTATAACGTTATATAGTATTATGTTATAACGTACAACGTTATGTAGCATTACGATATAACATATAACGTTATGGAGCATAACGATATAACGTATAACGTTATATAGTATTACGTTATAACGTACAACGTTATGTAGCATTACGATATAACATATAACGTTATGTAGCATAACGATATAACGTATCACGTTATATAGTATTACGTTATAACGTATAACGTTATGTAGCATTACGATATAACGTATAACGTTATATAGTATTACGTTATAACGTATAACGTTATGTAGTATTACGATATAACGTATAACGTTATATAGTATTATGTTATAACGTACAACGTTATGTAGCATTGCGATATAACGTATAACGTTATATTTTAATACGCTATAACGTATAACGTTATGTACCATTACGATATAACGTATAACGTTATATAGTATTACGTTATAACGTACAACGTTATGTAGCATTACGATATAACATATAACGTTATGTAGCATAACGATATAACGTATAACGTTATGTAGCATTACGATATAACGTATAACGATATGTAGCATTGCGATATAACGTATAACGTTATATTTTAATACGTTAGAACGTATAACGTTATGTACCATTACGATATAACGTATAACGTTATGTAGCATAACGATATAACATATAACGTTATGGAGCATAACGATATAACGTATAACGTTATATAGCATAACGATATAACGTATAACGTTATATAGTATTACGTTATAACGTATTACGTTATGTAGCATTACGATATAACATATAACGTTGTGTAGCATAACGATATAACATATAACGTTAAGTAGTAATACCTTATAGCGTATAACGTTATGTAGCATTACGATATAACGTATAACGTTGTGTACACATTACGATGTAACGTATAACGTTATATGGCAATACGTTATAACGTATAACGTTATGTAACATTACAATATAACGTATAACGTTGTGCAGCATAACGGTATAACGTATAACGTTATATAGCATTACGTTATAACGTATAACGTTATGTAGCATTACGATATAACGTATAACGTTATATAGTATTACGTTATAACGTATAACGTTGTGTAGTATTACGTTATAACATATAACGTTATGTAGTAATACGTTATAACGTATAATGTCATTTAGCATTACGATATAACGTATAACGTTATGTAGCATTACGATATAACGTATTACGTTATATGGTAATACGTTATAACGTATAACGTTATGTAACATTACGATATAACGTATATCGTTATGTAGCATAACGATATAACGTATAACGTTATGTACCATTACGATATAACGTATAACGTTATATGGAAATACGTTATAACGTATAACGTTATGTAGCATAACGATATAACATATAACGTTACGTAGCATAACGATATAACGTATAACGTTATATAGTATTACGGTATAACGTATAACGTTATGTAGCATTACGATATAACGTATAACGTTATGTAGCATAACGATATAACATATAACGTTATGGAGCATCACGATATAACGTATAACGTTATATAGTATTACGTTATAACGTATAACGTTATGTAGTATTACGATATAACGTATAACGTTATATAGTATTATGTTATAACGTACAACGTTATGTAGCATTACGATATAACATATAACGTTATGGAGCATAACAATATAACGTATAACGTTATATAGTATTACGTTATAACGTACAACGTTATGTAGCATTACGATATAACATATAACGTTATGTAGCATAACGATATAACGTATAACGTTATATAGTATTACGTTATAACGTATAACGTTATGTAGTATTACGATATAACGTATAACGTTATATAGTAATATGTTATAACGTACAACGTTATGTAGCATTGCGATATAACGTATAACGTTATATTTTAATACGTTATAACGTATAACGTTATGTACCATTACGATATAACGTATAACGTTATATAGTATTACGTTATAACGTACAACGTTATGTAGCATTACGATATAACATATAACGTTATGTAGCATAACGATATAACGTATAACGTTATGTAGCATTACGATATAACGTATAACGTTATGTAGCATTGCGATATATCGTATAACGTTATATTTTAATACGTTATAAAGTATAACGTTATGTACCATTACGATATATCGTATAACGTTATGTAGCATAACGATATAACATATAACGTTATGGAGCATAACGATATAACGTATAACGTTATATAGTATTACGTTATAACGTATAACGTTATGTAGTATTACGATATAAAGTATAACGTTATATAGTATTACGTTATAACGTATAACGTTATGTAGCACTACGATATAACGTATAACGTTATATAGTATTACGTTATAACGTATAACGTTATGTAGTATTACGATATAACGTATAACGTTATATAGTATTACGGTATAACGTATAACGTTATGTAGCATTACGATATAACGTATAACGTTATGTAGCATAACGATATAACATATAACGTTATATAGTATTACGTTATAACGTATAACGTTATGTACCATTACGATATAACGTATAACGTTATATAGTATTACGTTACAACGTATAACGTTATGTAGTATTACGATATAACGTATAACGTTATATAGTATTACGGTATAACGTATAACGTTATGTAGCATTACGATATAACGTATAACGTTATGTAGCATAACGATATAACATATAACGTTATGGAGCATAACGATATAACGTATAACGTTATATAGTATTACGTTATAACGTATAACGTTATGTAGTATTACGATATAAAGTATAACGTTATATAGTATTACGTTATAACGTATAACGTTATGTAGCATTACGATATAACGTATAACGTTATATAGTATTACGTTATAACGTACAACGTTATGTAGTATTACGATATAACGTATAACGTTATATAGTATTACGGTATAACGTATAACGTTATGTAGCATTACGATATAACGTATAACGTTATGTAGCATAACGATATAACATATAACGTTATGGAGCATAACGATATAACGTATAACGTTATATAGTATTACGTTATAACGTATAACGTTATGTAGTATTACGATATAACGTATAACGTTATATAGTATTATGTTATAACGTACAACGTTATGTAGCATTACGATATAACATATAACGTTATGGAGCATAACGATATAACGTATAACGTTATATAGTATTACGTTATAACGTACAACGTTATGTAGCATTACGATATAACATATAACGTTATGTAGCATAACGATATAACGTATAACGTTATATAGTATTACGTTATAACGTATAACGTTATGTAGCATTACGATATAACGTATAACGTTATATAGTATTACGTTATAACGTATAACGTTATATAGTATTATGTTATAACGTACAACGTTATGTAGCATTACGATATAACATATAACGTTATGGAGCATAACGATATAACGTATAACGTTATATAGTATTACGTTATAACGTACAACGTTATGTAGCATTGCGATATAACGTATAACGTTATATTTTAATACGTTATAACGTATAACGTTATGTACCATTACGATATAACGTATAACGTTATATAGTATTACGTTATAACGTACAACGTTATGTAGCATTACGATATAACATATAACGTTATGTAGCATAACGATATAACGTATAACGTTATGTAGCATTACGATATAACGTATAACGTTATGTAGCATTGCGATATAACGTATAACGTTATATTTTAATACGTTATAAAGTATAACGTTATGTACCATTACGATATATCGTATAACGTTATGTAGCATAACGATATAACATATAACGTTATGGAGCATAACGATATAACGTATAACGTTATATAGTATTACGTTATAACGTATAACGTTATGTAGTATTACGATATAAAGTATAACGTTATATAGTATTACGTTATAACGTATAACGTTATGTAGCACTACGATATAACGTATAACGTTATATAGTATTACGTTATAACGTATAACGTTATGTAGTATTACGATATAACGTATAACGTTATATAGTATTACGGTATAACGTATAACGTTATGTAGCATTACGATATAACGTATAACGTTATGTAGCATAACGATATAACATATAACGTTATATAGTATTACGTTATAACGTATAACGTTATGTAGCATTACGATATAACGTATAACGTTATATAGTATTACGTTACAACGTATAACGTTATGTAGTATTACGATATAACGTATAACGTTATATAGTATTACGGTATAACGTATAACGTTATGTAGCATTACGATATAACGTATAACGTTATGTAGCATAACGATATAACATATAACGTTATGGAGCATAACGATATAACGTATAACGTTATATAGTATTACGTTATAACGTATAACGTTATGTAGTATTACGATATAAAGTATAACGTTATATAGTATTACGTTATAACGTATAACGTTATGTAGCATTACGATATAACGTATAACGTTATATAGTATTACGTTATAACGTATAACGTTATGTAGTATTACGATATAACGTATAACGTTATATAGTATTACGGTATAACGTATAACGTTATGTAGCATTACGATATAACGTATAACGTTATGTAGCATAGCGATATAACATATAACGTTATGGAGCATAACGATATAACGTATAACGTTATATAGTATTACGTTATAACGTATAACGTTATGTAGTATTACGATATAACGTATAACGTTATATAGTATTATGTTATAACGTACAACGTTATGTAGCATTACGATATAACATATAACGTTATGGAGCATAACGATATAACGTATAACGTTATATAGTATTACGTTATAACGTACAACGTTATGTAGCATTACGATATAACATATAACGTTATGTAGCATAACGATATAACGTATAACGTTATATAGCATTACGATATAACGTATAACGTTATATAGTATTACGTTATAACGTATAACGTTATATAGTATTATGTTATAACGTACAACGTTATGTAGCATTACGATATAACATATAACGTTATGGAGCATAACGATATAACGTATAACGTTATATAGTATTACGTTATAACGTACAACGTTATGTAGCATTACGATATAACATACAACGTTATGTAGCATAACGATATAACGTATAACGTTATATAGTATTACGTTATAACGTATAACGTTATGTAGCATTACGATATAACGTATAACGTATAACGTTATGTAGTATTACGATATAACGTATAACGTTATGTAGCATTGCGATATAACGTATAACGTTATATTTTAATACGTTATAACGTATAACGTTATGTACCATTACGATATAACGTATAACGTTATGTAGCATAACGATATAACATATAACGTTATGTACCATTACGATATAACGTATAACGTTATGTAGCATAACGATATAACATATAACGTTATGGAGCATAACGATATAACGTATAACGTTATATAGTATTACGTTATAACGTATAACGTTAAGTAGTATTACGATATAAAGTATAACGTTATATAGTATTACGTTATAACGTATAACGTTATGTAGTATTACGATATAACGTATAACGTTATATAGTATTACGGTATAACGTATAACGTTATGTAGCATTACGATATAACGTATAACGTATAACGTTATATAGTATTACGTTATAACGTATAACGTTATGTAGCATTGCGATATAACGTATAACGTTATATTTTAATACGTTATAACGTATAACGTTATGTACCATTACGATATAACGTATAACGTTATGTAGCATAACGATATAACATATAATGTTATGGAGCATAACGATATAACGTATAACGTTATATAGTATTACGTTATAACGTATAACGTTATGTAGTATTACGATATAAAGTATAACGTTATATAGTATTACGTTATAACGTATAACGTTATGTAGCATTACGATATAACGTATAACGTTATATAGTATTACGTTATAACGTATAACGTTATGTAGTATTACGATATAACGTATAACGTTATATAGTATTACGGTATAACGTATAACGTTATGTAGCATTACGATATAACGTATAACGTTATGTAGCATAACGATATAACATATAACGTTATGGAGCATAACGATATAACGTATAACGTTATATAGTATTACGTTATAACGTATAACGTTATGTAGTATTACGATATAACGTATAACGTTATATAGTATTATGTTATAACGTACAACGTTATGTAGCATTACGATATAACATATAACGTTATGGAGCATAACGATATAACGTATAACGTTATATAGTACTGCGTTATAACGTACAACGTTATGTAGCATTACGATATAACATATAACGTTATTTAGCATAACGATATAACGTATAACGTTATATAGTATTACGTTATAACGTATAACGTTATGTAGCATTACGATATAACGTATAACGTTATATAGTATTACGTTATAACGTATAACGTTATGTAGTATTACGATATAACGTATAACGTTATATAGTATTATGTTATAACGTACAACGTTATGTAGCATTACGATATAACATATAACGTTATGGAGCATTACGATATAACGTATAACGTTATATAGTATTACGTTATAACGTATTACGTTATGTAGCATTACGATATAACATATAACGTTGTGTAGCATAACGATATAACGTATAACGTTATATAGTATTACGATATAACGTATAACGTTATGTAGCATTACGTTATAACATATAACGTTATGTAGTAATACGTTATAACGTATTACGTTATGTATCATTACGATATAACGTATAACGTTATGTAGCATAACGATATAGCGTATAACGATATGTAGTATTATGATATAACGTATAAGGTTATGTAGCATTACGATATAACGTATAACTTTATGTAGCATTACGATATAACGTATAACGTTATATGGTAATACGTTATGACGTATAACGTTATGTACCATTACGATATAACGTATTACGTTATATAGTATTACGTTATAACGTATAACGTTATGTAGTATTACGTTATAACATATAACGTTAAGTAGTAATACCTTATAGCGTATAACGTTATGTAGCATTACGATATAACGTATAACGTTATGTACACATTACGATATAACGTATAACGTTATATGGCAATACGTTATAACGTATAACGTTATGTAACATTACAATATAACGTATAACGTTGTGCAGCATAACGGTATAACGTATAACGTTACATAGCATTACGTTATAACGTATAACGTTATGTAGCATTACGATATAACGTATAACGTTATATAGTATTACGTTATAACGTATAACGTTATGTAGTATTACGATATAACATATAACGTTATGTAGTAATACGTTATAACGTATAATGTCATTTAGCATTACGATATAACGTATAACGTCATGTAGCATTACGATATAACGTATAACGTTATATGGTAATACGTTATAACGTATAACGTTATGTAGCATTACGATATAACGTATAATGTCATTTAGCATTACGATATAACGTATAACGTCATGTAGCATTACGATATAACGTATAACGTTATGCAGTATTATGATATAACGTATAACGTTATGTAGCATTACGATATAACGTATAACGTTATGTTGCATTACGATATAACGTATAACGTTATATGGTAATACGTTATAACGTATAACGTTATGTAGCATTACGATATAACGTGTAACGTTATATGGTAATACGTTATAACGTATAACGTCATGTAGCATTACGATATGACGTATAACGTTATGTAGTATTACGATATAACATATAACGTTATGTAGCATAACGATATAACGTATAACGTTATATAGTATTACGGTATAACGTATATCGTTATGTAGCATTACGATATAACGTATAACGTTATGTAGCATAACGATATGACGTATAACGTTATATAGTATTATGATATAACGTATAAGGTTATGTAGCATAACGATATAACGTATAACGTTATGTAGTATTATGATATAACGTAGATGGTTATGTAGCATTACGATATAACGTATAACGTTATGTAGCATTACGATATAACGTATAACGTTATATTTTAATACGTTATAACGTATAACGTTGCGTAGCATTACGATATAACATATAACGTTATGTAGCATAACGATATAACGTATAACGTTATATAGTATTACGGTATAACGTTTAACGTTATGTAGCATTACGATATAACGTATAACGTTATGTAGCATAACGATATAACGTATAACGTTATATAGTATTATGATATAACGTATAAGGTTATGTAGCATAACGATATAACGTATAACGTTATGTAGTATTATGATATAACGTAGATGGTTATGTAGCATTACGATATAACGTATAACGTTATGTAGCATTACGATATAACGTATAACGTTATGTAGCATTGCGATATAACGTATAACGTTATATTTTAATACGTTATAACGTATAACGTTGCGTAGCATTACGATATAACGTATAACGTTATGTAGCATTACGATATAACGTATAACGTTATGTAGCATTGCGATACAACGTATAACGTTATATTTTAATACGTTATAACGTATAACGTTATGTACCATTACGATATAACGTATAACGTTATATAGTATTACGTTATAACGTACAACGTTATGTAGCATTACGATATAACATATAACGTTATGTAGCATAACGATATAACGTATAACGTTATATAGTATTACGTTATAACGTATAACGTTATGTAGCATTACGATATAACGTATAACGTTATATAGTATTACGTTATAACGTATAACGTTATGTAGTATTACGATATAACGTATAACGTTATATAGTATTATGTTATAACGTACAACGTTATGTAGCATTACGATATAACATATAACGTTACGGAGCATAACGATATAACGTATAACGTTATGCAGCATTACGATATAACGTATAACGTTATATAGTATTACGTTATAACGTATAACGTAATGTAGTATTACGATATAACATTTAACGTTATGTAGTAATACGTTATAACGTATAACGTTATGTAGCATTACGATATAACGTATAACGTTATATGGTAATACGTTATAACGTATAACGTTATATGGTAATACGTTATAACGTATAACGTTATGTAACATTACGATATAACGTATAACGTTATGTAGCATAACGATATAACGTATAACGTTATGTACCATTACGATATAACGTATAACGTTATGTAACATTACGATATAACGTATAACGTTATGTAGCATAACGATATAACGTATAACGTTATATAGTATTACGTTATAACGTATAAGGTTATGTAGCATTACGATATAACGTATAACTTTATGTAGCATTACGATATAACGTATAACGTTATGTACCATTACGATATAACGTATTACGTTATATAGTATTACGTTATAACGTATAACGTTATATAGTATTACGTTATAACGTATAACGTTATGTAGTATTACGTTATAACATATAACGTTATGTTGCAATACGTTGTAGCGTATAACGTTATGTAGCATTACGATATAACATATAACGTAGTGTAGCATAACGATATAACGTATAACGTTATGTAGCATAACGATATAACGTATAGCGTTATGTTCCATTATGATATAACGTATATGGTTATGTAGCATTACGATATAACGTATAACGTTATGTAGCATTACGATATAATGTATAACGTTATATGGTAATACGTTATAACGTATAACGTTATGTACCATTACGATATAACATATAACGTTATATGGTAATACGTTATAACGTATAACGTTATGTAACATTACGATATAACGTATAACGTTATGTGGCATAACGATATAACGTATAACGTTTTATAGTATTACGTTATAACGTATAACGTTATATAGTATTACGTTATAACGTATAACGTTATGTAGTATTACGTTATAACATATAACGTTATGTAGTAATACGTTATAGCGTATAACGTTATGTAGCATTACGATATAACATAAAACGTTGTGTAGCATAACGATATAACGTATAACGTTATATAGTATTACGATATAACGTATAACGTTATGTAGCATTACGTTGTAACATATAACGTTATGTAGTAATACGTTATAACGTATTACGTTATGTAGCATTACGATATAACGTATAACGTTATGTAGCATAACGATATAGCGTATAACGATATATAGTATTATGATATAACGTATAAGGTTATGTAGCATTACGATATAACGTATAACTTTATGTAGCATTACGATATAACGTATAACGTTATATGGTAATACGTTATAACGTATAACGTTATGTACCATTACGATATAACGGATTACGTTATATAGTATTACGTTATAACGTATAACGTTATGTAGTATTACGTTATAACATATAACGTTAAGTAGTAATACCTTATAGCGTATAACGTTATGTAGCATTACGATATAACGTATAACGTTATGTACACATTACGATATAACGTATAACGTTATGTAACATTACGATATGACGTATAACGTTATATGGTAATACGTTATAACGTATAACGTTATGTAGCATTACGATATAACGTACAACGTTATGTAGCATTACGATATAACGTATAACGTTATATGGTAATACGTCATAACGTATAACGTTATGTAGCATTACGATATAACGTACAACGTTATGTAGCATTACGATATAACGTATAACGTTATATGGTAATACGTTATAACGTATAACGTTATGTAGCATTACGATATAACGTATAACGTTATATGGTAATACGTTATAATGTATAACGTTATGTAGCGCTACGATATAACGTATAACGTTATGTAGCATAACGATATAACGCATAACGTTATATAGTATTACGATATAACGTATAACGTTATGTAGCATAACGATATAACGTATAACGTTATGTAGTATTATGATATAACGTATAACGTTATGTAGCATTACGATATAACGTATAACGTTATGTAGCATTACGATATAACGTATAACGTTATATGGTAATACGATATAACGTATAA
Organism: Bombus lapidarius; assembly: GCA_936014575.1. Lineage (NCBI taxonomy): Eukaryota > Metazoa > Arthropoda > Insecta > Hymenoptera > Apidae > Bombus > Bombus lapidarius. Next base: position 811,378 of record CAKXZU010000048.1, read on the forward strand.
CGTTATGTAGCATTACGATATAACGTATAACGTTATGTAGCATTACGATATAACGTATAACGTTATATGGTAATACGTTATAACGTATAACGTTATATGGTAATACGTTATAACGTATAACGTTATGTAACATTACGATATAACGTATAACGTTATGTAGCATAACGATATAACGTATAACGTTATGTACCATTACGATATAACGTATAACGTTATATGGTAATACGTTATAACGTATAACGTTATGTAACATTACGATATAACGTATTACGTTAAATAGTATTACGTTATAACGTATAACGTTATGTAGTATTACGTTATAACCTATAACGTTAAGTAGTAATACCTTATAGCGTATAACGTTATGTAGCATTACGATATAACGTATAACGTTATGTACACATTACGATATAACGTATAACGTTATATGGCAATACGCTATAACGTATAACGTTATGTAACATTACAATATAACGTATAACGTTACGCAGCATAACGGTGTAACGTATAACGTTATATAGTATTACGTTATAACGTATAACGTTATGTAGCATTACGATATAACGTATAACGTTATATAGTATTACGTTATAACGTATAACGTTAATCAGTATTACGTTATAACATATAACGTTATGTAGTAATACGTTATAACGTATAATGTCATTTAGCATTACGATATAACGTATAATGTTATGTAGCATTACGATTTAACGTATAACGTTATATGGTAATACGTTATAACGTATAACGTTATGTACCATTACGATATAACGTATAACGTTATACAGTATTACGTTATAACGTACAACGTTATGTAGCATTACGATATAACATATAACGTTATGTAGCATAACGATATAACGTATAACGTTATGTAGCATTACGATATAACGTATAACGTTATATGGTAATACGTTATAACGTATAACGTTATGTACCATTACGATATAACGTATTACGTTATATAGTATTACGTTATAACGTATAACGTTATGTAGTATTACGTTATAACATATAACGTTATGTAGTTATACGTTATAGCGTATAACGTTATGTAGCATTACGATATAACGTACAACGTTATGTAGCATTACGATATTACGTATAACGTTATATGGTAATACGTTATAACGTATAACGTTATGTAGCATTACAATATAACGTATAACGTTATATAGTATTACGTTATAACGTATAACGTTATGTAGTATTACGTTATAACATATAACGTTATGTAGTAATACGTTATAACGTATAATGTCACTTAGCATTACGATATAACGTAGAACGTTATGTAGCATTACGATATAACGTATAACGTTATATGGTAATACGTTATAACGTATAACGTTATGTAGCATTATGATATAACGTATAACGTTATGTAGCATTACGATATAACGTATAACGTTATATGGTAATACGTTATAACGTATAACGTTATGTACCATTACGATATAACGTATTACGTTATGTAGCATTACGGTATAATGTATAACGTTATATGGTAATACGTTATAACGTATAACGTTATGTACCATTACGATATAACGTATAACGTTATATGGTAATACGTTATAACGTATAACGTTATGTAACAGTACGTTATAACGTATAACGTTATGTACCATTACGATATAACGTATTACGTTATATAGTATTACGTTATAAGGTATAACGTTATGTAGTATTACGTTATAACATATAACGTTATGTAGCGTTACGATATAACGTATAACGTTATGTAGCATAACGATATAACGCATAACGTTATATAGTATTACGATATAACGTATAACGTTATGTAGCATAACGATATAACGTATAACGTTATGTAGTATTATGATATAACGTATAACGTTATGTAGCAATACGATATAACGTATAACGTTATGTTGCATTACGATATAACGTATAACGTTATATGGTAATACGTTATAACGTATAACGTTATGTAGCATTACGATATAACGTATAACGTTATGTTGCATTACGATATAACGTATAACGTTATATGGTAATACGTTATAACGTATAACGTTATGTAGCATTACGATATAACGTATAACGTTATGTAGCATTACGATATAACGTATAACGTTATGTAGCATTACGATATAACGTATAACGTTATATGGTAATACGTTATAACGTATAACGTTATATGGTAATACGTTATAACGTATAACGTTATGTAACATTACGATATAACGTATAACGTTATATGGTAATACGTTATAACGTATAACGTTATGTAGCATTACGATATAACGTATAACGTTATGTAGTATTATGATATAACGTATAACGTTATGTAGCATTACGATATAACGTATAACGTTATGTTGCATTACGATATAACGTATAACGTTATATGGTAATACGTTATAACGTATAACGTTATGTAGCATTACGATATAACGTATAACGTTATGTTGCATTACGATATAACGTATAACGTTATATGGTAATACGTTATAACGTATAACGTTATGTAGCATTACGATATAACGTATAACGTTATGTAGCATTACGATATAACGTATAACGTTATATGGTAATACGTTATAATGTATAACGTTATGTAGCATTACGATATAACTTATAACGTTATGTAGCATTACGATATAACGTATAACGTTATGTAGCATTGCGATATAACGTATAACGAATATAGTATTACGTTATAACGTACAACGTTATGTAGCATTACGATATAACATATAACGTTATGTAGCATAACGATATAACGTATAACGTTATATAGTATTACGTTATAACGTATAACGTTATGTAGCATTACGATATAACGTATAACGTTATATAGTATTACGTTATAACGTATAACGTTATGTAGTATTACGATATAACGTATAACGTTATATAGTATTATGTTATAACGTACAACGTTATGTAGCATTACGATATAACATATAACGTTATGGAGCATAACGATATAACGTATAACGTTATATAGTATTACGTTATAACGTATAACGTTATGCAGCATTACGATATAACGTATAACGTTATATAGTATTACGTTATAACGTATAACGTAATGTAGTATTACGTTATAACATTTAACGTTATGTAGTAATACGTTATAACGTATAACGTTATGTAGCATTACGATATAACGTATAACGTTATGTAGCATAACGATATAACGTATAACGTTATATAGTATTACGTTATAACGTATAACGTTATGTAGCATTACGATATAACATATAACGATATGTAGTTATACGTTATAGCGTATAACGTTATGTAGCATTACGATATAACGTACAACGTTATGTAGCATTACGATATTACGTATAACGTTATATGGTAATACGTTATAACGTATAACGTTATGTAGCATTACGATATAACGTATAACGTTATATAGTATTACGTTATAACGTATAACGTTATGTAGCCTTACGATATAACGTATAACGTTATATAGTATTACGTTATAACGTATAACGTTATGTAGCATTACGATATAACGTATAACGTTATATAGTATTACGTTATAACGTATAACGTTATGTAGTAATACGTTATAACGTATAACGTTATGTAGTAATACGTTATAACGTATAACGTTATGTAGCATTACGATATAACGTATAACGTTATATGGTAATACGTTATAACGTATAACGTTATGTAGCATTACGATATAACGTATAACGTTATATGGTAATACGTTATAACGTATAACGTTATATGGTAATACGTTATAACGTATAACGTTATGTAACATTACGATATAACGTATAACGTTATGTAGCATAACGATATAACGTATAACGTTATGTACCATTACGATATAACGTATAACGTTATGTAACATTACGATATAACGTATAACGTTATGTAGCATAACGATATAACGTATAACGTTATATAGTATTACGTTATAACGTATAAGGTTATGTAGCATTACGATATAACGTATAACTTTATGTAGCATTACGATATAACGTATAACGTTATGTACCATTACGATATAACGTATTACGTTATATAGTATTACGTTATAACGTATAACGTTATATAGTATTACGTTATAACGTATAACGTTATGTAGTATTACGTTATAACATATAACGTTATGTTGCAATACGTTGTAGCGTATAACGTTATGTAGCATTACGATATAACATATAACGTAGTGTAGCATAACGATATAACGTATAACGTTATGTAGCATAACGATATAACGTATAGCGTTATGTTCCATTATGATATAACGTATATGGTTATGTAGCATTACGATATAACGTATAACGTTATGTAGCATTACGATATAATGTATAACGTTATATGGTAATACGTTATAACGTATAACGTTATGTACCATTACGATATAACATATAACGTTATATGGTAATACGTTATAACGTATAACGTTATGTAACATTACGATATAACGTATAACGTTATGTGGCATAACGATATAACGTATAACGTTTTATAGTATTACGTTATAACGTATAACGTTATATAGTATTACGTTATAACGTATAACGTTATGTAGTATTACGTTATAACATATAACGTTATGTAGTAATACGTTATAGCGTATAACGTTATGTAGCATTACGATATAACATATAACGTTGTGTAGCATAACGATATAACGTATAACGTTATATAGTATTACGATATAACGTATAACGTTATGTAGCATTACGTTGTAACATATAACGTTATGTAGTAATACGTTATAACGTATTACGTTATGTAGCATTACGATATAACGTATAACGTTATGTAGCATAACGATATAGCGTATAACGATATATAGTATTATGATATAACGTATAAGGTTATGTAGCATTACGATATAACGTATAACTTTATGTAGCATTACGATATAACGTATAACGTTATATGGTAATACGTTATAACGTATAACGTTATGTACCATTACGATATAACGGATTACGTTATATAGTATTACGTTATAACGTATAACGTTATGTAGTATTACGTTATAACATATAACGTTAAGTAGTAATACCTTATAGCGTATAACGTTATGTAGCATTACGATATAACGTATAACGTTATGTACACATTACGATATAACGTATAACGTTATGTAACATTACGATATGACGTATAACGTTATATGGTAATACGTTATAACGTATAACGTTATGTAGCATTACGATATAACGTACAACGTTATGTAGCATTACGATATAACGTATAACGTTATATGGTAATACGTCATAACGTATAACGTTATGTAGCATTACGATATAACGTACAACGTTATGTAGCATTACGATATAACGTATAACGTTATATGGTAATACGTTATAACGTATAACGTTATGTAGCATTACGATATAACGTATAACGTTATATGGTAATACGTTATAATGTATAACGTTATGTAGCGCTACGATATAACGTATAACGTTATGTAGCATAACGATATAACGCATAACGTTATATAGTATTACGATATAACGTATAACGTTATGTAGCATAACGATATAACGTATAACGTTATGTAGTATTATGATATAACGTATAACGTTATGTAGCATTACGATATAACGTATAACGTTATGTAGCATTACGATATAACGTATAACGTTATATGGTAATACGATATAACGTATAACGTTATGTAGCATTACGATATAACGTATAACGTTATGTAGCATTACGATATAACGTATAACGTTATATGGTAATACGTTATAACGTATAACGTTATATGGTAATACGTTATAACGTATAACGTTATGTAACATTACGATATAACGTATAACGTTATGTAGCATAACGATATAACGTATAACGTTATGTACCATTACGATATAACGTATAACGTTATATGGTAATACGTTATAACGTATAACGTTATGTAACATTACGATATAACGTATTACGTTAAATAGTATTACGTTATAACGTATAACGTTATGTAGTATTACGTTATAACCTATAACGTTAAGTAGTAATACCTTATAGCGTATAACGTTATGTAGCATTACGATATAACGTATAACGTTATGTACACATTACGATATAACGTATAACGTTATATGGCAATACGCTATAACGTATAACGTTATGTAACATTACAATATAACGTATAACGTTACGCAGCATAACGGTGTAACGTATAACGTTATATAGTATTACGTTATAACGTATAACGTTATGTAGCATTACGATATAACGTATAACGTTATATAGTATTACGTTATAACGTATAACGTTAATCAGTATTACGTTATAACATATAACGTTATGTAGTAATACGTTATAACGTATAATGTCATTTAGCATTACGATATAACGTATAATGTTATGTAGCATTACGATTTAACGTATAACGTTATATGGTAATACGTTATAACGTATAACGTTATGTACCATTACGATATAACGTATAACGTTATACAGTATTACGTTATAACGTACAACGTTATGTAGCATTACGATATAACATATAACGTTATGTAGCATAACGATATAACGTATAACGTTATGTAGCATTACGATATAACGTATAACGTTATATGGTAATACGTTATAACGTATAACGTTATGTACCATTACGATATAACGTATTACGTTATATAGTATTACGTTATAACGTATAACGTTATGTAGTATTACGTTATAACATATAACGTTATGTAGTTATACGTTATAGCGTATAACGTTATGTAGCATTACGATATAACGTACAACGTTATGTAGCATTACGATATTACGTATAACGTTATATGGTAATACGTTATAACGTATAACGTTATGTAGCATTACGATATAACGTATAACGTTATATAGTATTACGTTATAACGTATAACGTTATGTAGTATTACGTTATAACATATAACGTTATGTAGTAATACGTTATAACGTATAATGTCACTTAGCATTACGATATAACGTAGAACGTTATGTAGCATTACGATATAACGTATAACGTTATATGGTAATACGTTATAACGTATAACGTTATGTAGCATTACGATATAACGTATAACGTTATGTAGCATTACGATATAACGTATAACGTTATATGGTAATACGTTATAACGTATAACGTTATGTACCATTACGATATAACGTATTACGTTATGTAGCATTACGGTATAATGTATAACGTTATATGGTAATACGTTATAACGTATAACGTTATGTACCATTACGATATAACGTATAACGTTATATGGTAATACGTTATAACGTATAACGTTATGTAACAGTACGTTATAACGTATAACGTTATGTACCATTACGATATAACGTATTACGTTATATAGTATTACGTTATAAGGTATAACGTTATGTAGTATTACGTTATAACATATAACGTTATGTAGCGTTACGATATAACGTATAACGTTATGTAGCATAACGATATAACGCATAACGTTATATAGTATTACGATATAACGTATAACGTTATGTAGCATAACGATATAACGTATAACGTTATGTAGTATTATGATATAACGTATAACGTTATGTAGCAATACGATATAACGTATAACGTTATGTTGCATTACGATATAACGTATAACGTTATATGGTAATACGTTATAACGTATAACGTTATGTAGCATTACGATATAACGTATAACGTTATGTTGCATTACGATATAACGTATAACGTTATATGGTAATACGTTATAACGTATAACGTTATGTAGCATTACGATATAACGTATAACGTTATGTAGCATTACGATATAACGTATAACGTTATGTAGCATTACGATATAACGTATAACGTTATATGGTAATACGTTATAACGTATAACGTTATATGGTAATACGTTATAACGTATAACGTTATGTAACATTACGATATAACGTATAACGTTATATGGTAATACGTTATAACGTATAACGTTATGTAGCATTACGATATAACGTATAACGTTATGTAGTATTATGATATAACGTATAACGTTATGTAGCATTACGATATAACGTATAACGTTATGTTGCATTACGATATAACGTATAACGTTATATGGTAATACGTTATAACGTATAACGTTATGTAGCATTACGATATAACGTATAACGTTATGTTGCATTACGATATAACGTATAACGTTATATGGTAATACGTTATAACGTATAACGTTATGTAGCATTACGATATAACGTATAACGTTATGTAGCATTACGATATAACGTATAACGTTATATGGTAATACGTTATAATGTATAACGTTATGTAGCATTACGATATAACTTATAACGTTATGTAGCATTACGATATAACGTATAACGTTATGTAGCATTGCGATATAACGTATAACGAATATAGTATTACGTTATAACGTACAACGTTATGTAGCATTACGATATAACATATAACGTTATGTAGCATAACGATATAACGTATAACGTTATATAGTATTACGTTATAACGTATAACGTTATGTAGCATTACGATATAACGTATAACGTTATATAGTATTACGTTATAACGTATAACGTTATGTAGTATTACGATATAACGTATAACGTTATATAGTATTATGTTATAACGTACAACGTTATGTAGCATTACGATATAACATATAACGTTATGGAGCATAACGATATAACGTATAACGTTATATAGTATTACGTTATAACGTATAACGTTATGCAGCATTACGATATAACGTATAACGTTATATAGTATTACGTTATAACGTATAACGTAATGTAGTATTACGTTATAACATTTAACGTTATGTAGTAATACGTTATAACGTATAACGTTATGTAGCATTACGATATAACGTATAACGTTATGTAGCATAACGATATAACGTATAACGTTATATAGTATTACGTTATAACGTATAACGTTATGTAGCATTACGATATAACATATAACGATATGTAGTTATACGTTATAGCGTATAACGTTATGTAGCATTACGATATAACGTACAACGTTATGTAGCATTACGATATTACGTATAACGTTATATGGTAATACGTTATAACGTATAACGTTATGTAGCATTACGATATAACGTATAACGTTATATAGTATTACGTTATAACGTATAACGTTATGTAGCCTTACGATATAACGTATAACGTTATATAGTATTACGTTATAACGTATAACGTTATGTAGCATTACGATATAACGTATAACGTTATATAGTATTACGTTATAACGTATAACGTTATGTAGTATTACGTTATAACATATAACGTTATGTAGTAATACGTTATAACGTATAACGTTATGTAGCATTACGATATAACGTATAACGTTATGTAGCATTACGATATAACGTATAACGTTATGTAGCATTACGATATAACGTATAACGTTATGTAGCATTACGATATAACGTATAACGTTATATGGTAATACGTTATAACGTATAACGTTATGTACCATTACGATATAACGTATTACGATATGTTGTATTATGATATAACGTATAAGGTTATGTAGCATTACGATATAACGTATAACGTTATGTAGCATTACGGTATAATGTATAACGTTATATGGTAATACGTTATAACGTATAACGTTATGTACCATTACGATATAACGTATAACGTTATATGGTAATACGTTATAACGTATAACGTTATGTAACATTACGATATAACGTATTACGTTATATAGTATTACGTTATAACGTATAACGTTATGTAGTATTACGTTATAACATATAACGTTATGTAGTTATACGTTATAGCGTATAACGTTATGTAGCATTACGATATAACGTACAACGTTATGTAGCATTACGATATTACGTATAACGTTATATGGTAATACGTTATAACGTATAACGTTATGTAGCATTACGATATAACGTATAACGTTATATGGTAATACGTTATAACGTATAACGTTATGTAGCATTACGATATAACGTATAACGTTATGTAGCATTACGATATAACGTATAACGTTATGTAGTAATACGTTATAACGTATAACGTTATGTAGCATTACGATATAACGTATAACGTTATGTAGCATTACGATATGACGTATAACGTTATATAGTATTACGTTATAACGTATAACGTTATGTAGCCTTACGATATAACGTATAACGTTATATAGTATTACGTTATAACGTATAACGTTATGTAGCATTACGATATAATGTATAACGTTATATAGTATTACGTTATAACGTATAACGTTATGTAGTATTACGTTATAACATATAACGTTATGTAGTAATACGTTATAACGTATAACGTTATGTAGCATTACGATATAACGTATAACGTTATGTAGCATTACGATATAACGTATAACGTTATATGGTAATACGTCATAACGTATAATGTTATGTAGCATTACGATATAACGTATAACGTTATGTAGCATAACGATATAACGTATAACGTTATATAGTATTACGTTATAACGTATAACGTTATGTAGCATTACGATATAACATATAACGATATGTAGTTATACGTTATAGCGTATAACGTTATGTAGCATTACGATATAACGTACAACGTTATGTAGCATTACGATATTACGTATAACGTTATATGGTAATACGTTATAACGTATAACGTTATGTAGCATTACGATATAACGTATAACGTTATATAGTATTACGTTATAACGTATAACGTTATGTAGCCTTACGATATAACGTATAACGTTATGTACCATTACGATATAACGTATTACGTTATATAGTATTACGTTATAACGTATAACGTTATATAGTATTACGTTATAACGTATAACGTTATGTAGTATTACGTTATAACATATAACGTTATGTTGCAATACGTTGTAGCGTATAACGTTATGTAGCATTACGATATAACATATAACGTTGTGTAGCATAACGATATAACGTATAACGTTATGTAACATTACGATATAACGTATAACGTTATGTAGCATAACGATATAACGTATAACGTTATGTACCATTATGATATAACGTATATGGTTATGTAGCATTACGATATAACGTATAACGTTATGTAGCATTACGATATAATGTATAACGTTATATGGTAATACGTTATAACGTATAACGTTATGTACCATTACGATATAACATATAACGTTATATGGTAATACGTTATAACGTATAACGTTATGTAACATTCCGATATAACGTATAACGTTATGTGGCATAACGATATAACGTATAACGTTTTATAGTATTACGTTATAACGTATAACGTTATATAGTATTACGTTATAACGTATAACGTTATGTAGTATTACGTTATAACATATAACGTTATGTAGTAATACGTTATAGCGTATAACGTTATGTAGCATTACGATATAACATATAACGTTGTGTAGCATAACGATATAACGTATAACGTTATATAGTATTACGTTGTAGCGTATAACGTTATGTAGCATTACGATATAACATATAACGTTGTGTAGCATAACGATATAACGTATAACGTTATGTAACATTACGATATAACGTATAACGTTATGTAGCATAACGATATAACGTATAACGTTATGTACCATTATGATATAACGTATATGGTTATGTAGCATTACGATATAACGTATAACGTTATGTAGCATTACGATATAATGTATAACGTTATATGGTAATACGTTATAACGTATAACGTTATGTACCATTACGATATAACATATAACGTTATATGGTAATACGTTATAACGTATAACGATATGTAGTTATACGTTATAGCGTATAACGTTATGTAGCACTGCGATATAACGTACAACGTTATGTAGCATTACGATATTACGTATAACGTTATATGGTAATACGTTATAACGTATAACGTTATGTAGCATTACGATATAACGTATAACGTTATATAGTATTACGTTATAACGTATAACGTTATGTAGCCTTACGATATAACGTATAACGTTATGTACCATTACGATATAACGTATTACGTTATATAGTATTACGTTATAACGTATAACGTTATATAGTATTACGTTATAACGTATAACGTTATGTAGTATTACGTTATAACATATAACGTTATGTTGCAATACGTTGTAGCGTATAACGTTATGTAGCATTACGATATAACATATAACGTTGTGTAGCATAACGATATAACGTATAACGTTATGTAACATTACGATATAACGTATAACGTTATGTAGCATAACGATATAACGTATAACGTTATGTACCATTATGATATAACGTATATGGTTATGTAGCATTACGATATAACGTATAACGTTATGTAGCATTACGATATAATGTATAACGTTATATGGTAATACGTTATAACGTATAACGTTATGTACCATTACGATATAACATATAACGTTATATGGTAATACGTTATAACGTATAACGTTATGTAACATTCCGATATAACGTATAACGTTATGTGGCATAACGATATAACGTATAACGTTTTATAGTATTACGTTATGACGTATAACGTTATATAGTATTACGTTATAACGTATAACGTTATGTAGTATTACGTTATAACATATAACGTTATGTAGTAATACGTTATAGCGTATAACGTTATGTAGCATTACGATATAACATATAACGTTGTGTAGCATAACGATATAACGTATAACGTTATATAGTATTACGATATAACGTATAACGTTATGTAGCATTACGTTATAACATATAACGTTATGTAGTAATACGTTATAACGTATTACGTTATGTAGCATTACGATATAACGTATAACGTTATGTAGCATAACGATATAGCGTATAACGATATGTAGTATTATGATATAACGTATAAGGTTATGTAGCATTACGATATAACGTATAACTTTATGTAGCATTACGATATAACGTATAACGTTATATGGTAATACGTTATAACGTATAACGTTATGTACCATTACGATATAACGGATTACGTTATATAGTATTACGTTATAACGTATAACGTTATGTAGTAATACGTTATAACATATAACGTTAAGTAGTAATACCTTATAGCGTATAACGTTATGTAGCATTACGATATAACGTATAACGTTATGTACATATTACGATATAACGTATAACGTTATGTAACATTACGATATAACGTATAACGTTATATGGTAATACGTTATAACGTATAACGTTATGTAGCATTACGATATAACGTACAACGTTATGTAGCATTACGATATACCGTATAACGTTATATGGTAATACGTTATAACGTATAACGTTATGTAGCATTACGATATAACGTACAACGTTATGTAGCATTACGATATAACGTATAACGTTATATGGTAATACGTTATAACGTATAACGTTATGTAGCATTACGATATAACGTCTAACGTTATATGGTAATACGTTATAATGTATAACGTTATGTAGCGCTACGATATAACGTATAACGTTATGTAGCATAACGATATAACGCATAACGTTATATAGTATTACGATATAACGTATAACGTTATGTAGTATTACGTTATAACCTATAACGTTAAGTAGTAATACCTTATAGCGTATAACGTTATGTAGCATTACGATATAACGTATAACGTTATGTACACATTACGATATAACGTATAACGTTATATGGCAATACGTTATAACGTATAACGTTATGTAACATTACAATATAACGTATAACGTTACGCAGCATAACGGTGTAACGTATAACGTTATATAGTATTACGTTATAACGTATAACGTTATGTAGCATTACGATATAACGTATAACGTTATATAGTATTACGTTATAACGTATAACGTTATGTAGTATTACGTTATAACATATAACGTTATGTAGTAATACGTTATAACGTATAATGTCATTTAGCATTACGATATAACGTATAATGTTATGTAGCATTACGATTTAACGTATAACGTTATATGGTAATACGTTATAACGTATAACGTTATGTACCATTACGATATAACGTATAACGTTATATAGTATTACGTTATAACGTACAACGTTATGTAGCATTACGATATAACATATAACGTTATGTTGCAATACGTTGTAGCGTATAACGTTATGTAGCATTACGATATAACATATAACGTTGTGTAGCATAACGATATAACGTATAACGTTATGTAACATTACGATATAACGTATAACGTTATGTAGCATAACGATATAACGTATAACGTTATGTACCATTATGATATAACGTATAACGCTATATAGTATTACGTTATAACGTATAACGTAATGTAGATATTACGTTATAACATTTAACGTTATGTAGTAATACGTTATAACGTATAACGTTATGTAACATTACGATATAACGTATAACGTTATGTAGCATAACGATATAACGTATAACGTTATATAGTATTACGTTATAACGTATAACGTTATGTAGCCTTACGATATAACGTATAACGTTATATAGTATTACGTTATAACGTATAACGTTATGTAGCATTACGATATAACGTATAACGTTATATAGTATTACGTTATAACGTATAACGTTATGTAGTATTACGTTATAACATATAACGTTATGTAGTAATACGTTATAACGTATAACGTTATGTAGCATTACGATATAACGTATAACGTTATGTAGCATTACGATATAACGTATAACGTTATATGGTAATACGTCATAACGTATAATGTTATGTAGCATTACGATATAACGTATAACATTATGTAGCATAACGATATAACGTATAACGTTATATAGTATTACGTTATAACGTATAACGTTATGTAGCATTACGATATAACATATAACGATATGTAGTTATACGTTATAGCGTATAACGTTATGTAGCATTACGATATAACGTACAACGTTATGTAGCATTACGATATTACGTATAACGTTATATGGTAATACGTTATAACGTATAACGTTATGTAGCATTACGATATAACGTATAACGTTATATAGTATTACGTTATAACGTATAACGTTATGTAGCCTTACGATATAACGTATAACGTTATATAGTATTACGTTATAACGTATAACGTTATGTAGCATTACGATATAACGTATAACGTTATATAGTATTACGTTATAACGTATAACGTTATGTAGTATTACGTTATAACATATAACGTTATGTAGTAATACGTTATAACGTATAACGTTATGTAGCATTACGATATAACGTATAACGTTATGTAGCATTACGATATAACGTATAACGTTATGTAGCATTACGATATAACGTATAACGTTATGTAGCATTACGATATAACGTATAAC
Source organism: Bombus lapidarius (assembly GCA_936014575.1). NCBI lineage: Eukaryota > Metazoa > Arthropoda > Insecta > Hymenoptera > Apidae > Bombus > Bombus lapidarius. The sequence goes on from CAKXZU010000048.1 coordinate 826,563, forward strand.
GTTATATGGTAATACGTTATAACGTATAACATTATGTACCATTACGATATAACGTATTACGATATGTTGTATTATGATATAACGTATAAGGTTATGTAGCATTACGATATAACGTATAACGTTATGTAGCATTACGGTATAATGTATAACGTTATATGGTAATACGTTATAACGTATAACGTTATGTACCATTACGATATAACGTATAACGTTATATGGTAATACGTTATAACGTATAACGTTATGTAGCATTACGATATAACGTATAACGTTATGTAGCATTACGATATAACGTATAACGTTATATGGTAATACGTTATAACGTATAACGTTATGTAGCATTACGATATAACGTATAACGTTATATGGTAATACGTTATAACGTATAACGTTATATGGTAATACGTTATAACGTATAACGTTATATGGTAATACGTTATAACGTATAACGTTATGTAACATTACGATATAACGTATAACGTTATGTAGCATAACGATATAACGTATAACGTTATATAGTATTACGGTATAACGTATAACGTTACGTAGCATTAGGATATAACGTATAACGTTATGTAGCATAACGATATAACGTATAACGTTATATAGTATTATGATATAATGTATAAGGTTATGTAGCATAACGATATAACCTATAACGTTATGTAGTATTATGATATAACGTAGATGGTTATGTAGCATTACGATATAACTTATAACGTTATGTAGCATTACGATATAACGTATAACGTTATGTAGCATTGCGATATAACGTATAACGTTATATAGTATTACGTTATAACGTACAACGTTATGTAGCATTACGATATAACATATAACGTTATGTAGCATAACGTTATAACGTATAACGTTATGTACCATTACGATATAACGTATTACGTTATATAGTATTACGTTATGACGTATAACGCTATGTAGTATTACGTTATAACATATAACGTTATGTAGTAATACGTTATAGCTTATAACGTTATGTAGCATTACGATATAACGTACAACGTTATGTAGCATTACGATATAACGTATAACGTTATATGGTAATACGTTATAACGTATAACGTTATGTAGCATTACGATATAACGTATAACGTTATATGGTAATACGTTATAATGTATAACGTTATGTAGCGTTACGATATAACGTATAACGTTATGTAGCATAACGATATAACGCATAACGTTATATAGTATTACGATATAACGTATAACGTTATGTAGCATAACGATATAACGTATAACGTTATGTAGTATTATGATATAACGTATAACGTTATGTAGCATTACGATATAACGTATAACGTTAAGTTGCATTACGATATAACGTATAACGTTATATGGTAATACGTTATAACGTATAACGTTATGTAGCATTACGATATAACGTATAACGTTATGTAGCATTACGATATAACGTATAACGTTATATGGTAATACGTTATAACGTATAACGTTATGTAGCATTACGATATAACGTATAACGTTATGTAGCATTACGATATAACGTATAACGTTATATGGTAATACGTTATAACGTATAACGTTATGTAACATTACGATATAACGTATAACGTTATGTAGCATTACGATATAACGTATAACGTTATGTTGCATTACGATATAACGTATAACGTTATGTAGCATTACGATATAACGTATAACGTTATGTAGCATTACGATATAACGTATAACGTTATGTAGCATTACGATATAACGTATAACGTTATATGGTAATACGTTATAACGTATAACGTTATATAGTATTACGTTATAACGTATAACGTTATGTAGTATTACGTTATAACATATAACGTTATGTTGCAATACGTTGTAGCGTATAACGTTATGTAGCATTACGATATAACATATAACGTTGTGTAGCATAACGATATAACGTATAACGTTATGTAACATTACGATATAACGTATAACGTTATGTAGCATAACGATATAACGTATAACGTTATGTACCATTATGATATAACGTATATGGTTATGTAGCATTACGATATAACGTATAACGTTATGTAGCATTACGATATAATGTATAACGTTATATGGTAATACGTTATAACGTATAACGTTATGTACCATTACGATATAACATATAACGTTATATGGTAATACGTTATAACGTATAACGTTATGTAACATTCCGATATAACGTATAACGTTATGTGGCATAACGATATAACGTATAACGTTTTATAGTATTACGTTATGACGTATAACGTTATATAGTATTACGTTATAACGTATAACGTTATGTAGTATTACGTTATAACATATAACGTTATGTAGTAATACGTTATAGCGTATAACGTTATGTAGCATTACGATATAACATATAACGTTGTGTAGCATAACGATATAACGTATAACGTTATATAGTATTACGATATAACGTATAACGTTATGTAGCATTACGTTATAACATATAACGTTATGTAGTAATACGTTATAACGTATTACGTTATGTAGCATTACGATATAACGTATAACGTTATGTAGCATAACGATATAGCGTATAACGATATGTAGTATTATGATATAACGTATAAGGTTATGTAGCATTACGATATAACGTATAACTTTATGTAGCATTACGATATAACGTATAACGTTATATGGTAATACGTTATAACGTATAACGTTATGTACCATTACGATATAACGGATTACGTTATATAGTATTACGTTATAACGTATAACGTTATGTAGTAATACGTTATAACATATAACGTTAAGTAGTAATACCTTATAGCGTATAACGTTATGTAGCATTACGATATAACGTATAACGTTATGTACATATTACGATATAACGTATAACGTTATGTAACATTACGATATAACGTATAACGTTATATGGTAATACGTTATAACGTATAACGTTATGTAGCATTACGATATAACGTACAACGTTATGTAGCATTACGATATACCGTATAACGTTATATGGTAATACGTTATAACGTATAACGTTATGTAGCATTACGATATAACGTACAACGTTATGTAGCATTACGATATAACGTATAACGTTATATGGTAATACGTTATAACGTATAACGTTATGTAGCATTACGATATAACGTCTAACGTTATATGGTAATACGTTATAATGTATAACGTTATGTAGCGCTACGATATAACGTATAACGTTATGTAGCATAACGATATAACGCATAACGTTATATAGTATTACGATATAACGTATAACGTTATGTAGTATTACGTTATAACCTATAACGTTAAGTAGTAATACCTTATAGCGTATAACGTTATGTAGCATAACGATATAACGTATAACGTTATGTACACATTACGATATAACGTATAACGTTATATGGCAATACGTTATAACGTATAACGTTATGTAACATTACAATATAACGTATAACGTTACGCAGCATAACGGTGTAACGTATAACGTTATATAGTATTACGTTATAACGTATAACGTTATGTAGCATTACGATATAACGTATAACGTTATATAGTATTACGTTATAACGTATAACGTTATGTAGTATTACGTTATAACATATAACGTTATGTAGTAATACGTTATAACGTATAATGTCATTTAGCATTACGATATAACGTATAATGTTATGTAGCATTACGATTTAACGTATAACGTTATATGGTAATACGTTATAACGTATAACGTTATGTACCATTACGATATAACGTATAACGTTATATAGTATTACGTTATAACGTACAACGTTATGTAGCATTACGATATAACATATAACGTTATGTTGCAATACGTTGTAGCGTATAACGTTATGTAGCATTACGATATAACATATAACGTTGTGTAGCATAACGATATAACGTATAACGTTATGTAACATTACGATATAACGTATAACGTTATGTAGCATAACGATATAACGTATAACGTTATGTACCATTATGATATAACGTATAACGCTATATAGTATTACGTTATAACGTATAACGTAATGTAGATATTACGTTATAACATTTAACGTTATGTAGTAATACGTTATAACGTATAACGTTATGTAACATTACGATATAACGTATAACGTTATGTAGCATAACGATATAACGTATAACGTTATATAGTATTACGTTATAACGTATAACGTTATGTAGCCTTACGATATAACGTATAACGTTATATAGTATTACGTTATAACGTATAACGTTATGTAGCATTACGATATAACGTATAACGTTATATAGTATTACGTTATAACGTATAACGTTATGTAGTATTACGTTATAACATATAACGTTATGTAGTAATACGTTATAACGTATAACGTTATGTAGCATTACGATATAACGTATAACGTTATGTAGCATTACGATATAACGTATAACGTTATATGGTAATACGTCATAACGTATAATGTTATGTAGCATTACGATATAACGTATAACATTATGTAGCATAACGATATAACGTATAACGTTATATAGTATTACGTTATAACGTATAACGTTATGTAGCATTACGATATAACATATAACGATATGTAGTTATACGTTATAGCGTATAACGTTATGTAGCATTACGATATAACGTACAACGTTATGTAGCATTACGATATTACGTATAACGTTATATGGTAATACGTTATAACGTATAACGTTATGTAGCATTACGATATAACGTATAACGTTATATAGTATTACGTTATAACGTATAACGTTATGTAGCCTTACGATATAACGTATAACGTTATATAGTATTACGTTATAACGTATAACGTTATGTAGCATTACGATATAACGTATAACGTTATATAGTATTACGTTATAACGTATAACGTTATGTAGTATTGCGTTATAACATATAACGTTATGTAGTAATACGTTATAACGTATAACGTTATGTAGCATTACGATATAACGTATAACGTTATGTAGCATTACGATATAACGTATAACGTTATGTAGCATTACGATATAACGTATAACGTTATGTAGCATTACGATATAACGTATAACGTTATATGGTAATACGTTATAACGTATAACATTATGTACCATTACGATATAACGTATTACGATATGTTGTATTATGATATAACGTATAAGGTTATGTAGCATTACGATATAACGTATAACGTTATGTAGCATTACGGTATAATGTATAACGTTATATGGTAATACGTTATAACGTATAACGTTATGTACCATTACGATATAACGTATAACGTTATATGGTAATACGTTATAACGTATAACGTTATGTAGCATTACGATATAACGTATAACGTTATGTAGCATTACGATATAACGTATAACGTTATATGGTAATACGTTATAACGTATAACGTTATGTAGCATTACGATATAACGTATAACGTTATATGGTAATACGTTATAACGTATAACGTTATATGGTAATACGTTATAACGTATAACGTTATATGGTAATACGTTATAACGTATAACGTTATGTAACATTACGATATAACGTATAACGTTATGTAGCATAACGATATAACGTATAACGTTATATAGTATTACGGTATAACGTATAACGTTACGTAGCATTAGGATATAACGTATAACGTTATGTAGCATAACGATATAACGTATAACGTTATATAGTATTATGATATAATGTATAAGGTTATGTAGCATAACGATATAACCTATAACGTTATGTAGTATTATGATATAACGTAGATGGTTATGTAGCATTACGATATAACTTATAACGTTATGTAGCATTACGATATAACGTATAACGTTATGTAGCATTGCGATATAACGTATAACGTTATATAGTATTACGTTATAACGTACAACGTTATGTAGCATTACGATATAACATATAACGTTATGTAGCATAACGTTATAACGTATAACGTTATGTACCATTACGATATAACGTATTACGTTATATAGTATTACGTTATGACGTATAACGCTATGTAGTATTACGTTATAACATATAACGTTATGTAGTAATACGTTATAGCTTATAACGTTATGTAGCATTACGATATAACGTACAACGTTATGTAGCATTACGATATAACGTATAACGTTATATGGTAATACGTTATAACGTATAACGTTATGTAGCATTACGATATAACGTATAACGTTATATGGTAATACGTTATAATGTATAACGTTATGTAGCGTTACGATATAACGTATAACGTTATGTAGCATAACGATATAACGCATAACGTTATATAGTATTACGATATAACGTATAACGTTATGTAGCATAACGATATAACGTATAACGTTATGTAGTATTATGATATAACGTATAACGTTATGTAGCATTACGATATAACGTATAACGTTAAGTTGCATTACGATATAACGTATAACGTTATATGGTAATACGTTATAACGTATAACGTTATGTAGCATTACGATATAACGTATAACGTTATGTAGCATTACGATATAACGTATAACGTTATATGGTAATACGTTATAACGTATAACGTTATGTAGCATTACGATATAACGTATAACGTTATGTAGCATTACGATATAACGTATAACGTTATATGGTAATACGTTATAACGTATAACGTTATGTAACATTACGATATAACGTATAACGTTATGTAGCATTACGATATAACGTATAACGTTATGTTGCATTACGATATAACGTATAACGTTATGTAGCATTACGATATAACGTATAACGTTATGTAGCATTACGATATAACGTATAACGTTATATGGTAATACGTTATAACGTATAACGTTATGTACCATTACGATATAACGTATAACGTTATATGGTAAAACGTTATAACGTATAACGTTATGTAGCATTACGATATAACGTATAACGTTATATGGTAATACGTTATAACGTATAACGTTATATGGTAATACGTTATAACGTATAACGTTATGTAGCATTACGATATAACGTATAACGTTATGTAGCATTACGATATAACGTATAACGTTATATGGTAATACGTTATAACGTATAACGTTATGTAACATTACGATATAACGTATAACGTTATGTAGCATAACGATATAACGTATAACGTTATATAGTATTACGGTATAACGTATAACGTTACGTAGCATTACGATATAACGTATAACGTTATGTAGCATAACGATATAACGTATAACGTTATATAGTATTATGATATAATGTATAAGGTTATGTAGCATAACGATATAACGTATAACGTTATGTAGTATTATGATATAACGTAGATGGTTATGTAGCATTACGATATAACTTATAACGTTATGTAGCATTACGATATAACGTATAACGTTATGTAGCATTGCGATATAACGTATAACGTTATATAGTATTACGTTATAACGTACAACGTTATGTAGCATTACGATATAACATATAACGTTATGTAGCATAACGATATAACGTATAACGTGATGTAGCATTACGATATAACGTATAACGTTATGTAGCATTACGATATAACGTATAACGTTATATGGTAATACGTCATAACGTATAATGTTATGTAGCATTACGATATAACGTATAACGTTATGTAGCATAACGATATAACGTATAACGATATATAGTATTACGTTATAACGTATAACGTTATGTAGCATTACGATATAACATATAACGATATGTAGTTATACGTTATAGCGTATAACGTTATGTAGCATTACGATATAACGTACAACGTTATGAAGCATTACGATATTACGTATAACGTTATATGGTAATACGTTATAACGTATAACGTTATGTAGCATTACGATATAACGTATAACGTTATATAGTATTACGTTATAACGTATAACGTTATGTAGCCTTACGATATAACGTATAACGTTATATAGTATTAAGTTATAACGTATAACGTTATGTAGCATTACGATATAACGTATAACGTTATATAGTATTACGTTATAACGTATAACGTTATGTAGTATTACGTTATAACATATAACGTTATGTAGTAATACGTTATAACGTATAACGTTATGTAGCATTACGATATAACGTATAACGTTATGTAGCATTACGATATAACGTATAACGTTATGTAGCATTACGATATAACATATAACGTTATGTAGTAATACGTTATAACGTATAACGTTATGTAGCATTACGATATAACGTATAACGTTATGTAGCATTACGATATAACGTATAACGTTATGTAGCATTACGATATAACGTATAACGTTATGTAGCATTACGATATAACGTATAACGTTATATGGTAATACGTTATAACGTATAACGTTATGTAGCATTACGATATAACGTATAACGTTATATGGTAATACGTTATAACGTATAACGTTATATGGTAATACGTTATAACGTATAACGTTATATGGTAATACGTTATAACGTATAACGTTATGTAACATTACGATATAACGTATAACGTTATGTAGCATAACGATATAACGTATAACGTTATATAGTATTACGGTATAACGTATAACGTTACGTAGCATTAGGATATAACGTATAACGTTATGTAGCATAACGATATAACGTATAACGTTATATAGTATTATGATATAATGTATAAGGTTATGTAGCATAACGATATAACCTATAACGTTATGTAGTATTATGATATAACGTAGATGGTTATGTAGCATTACGATATAACTTATAACGTTATGTAGCATTACGATATAACGTATAACGTTATGTAGCATTGCGATATAACGTATAACGTTATATAGTATTACGTTATAACGTACAACGTTATGTAGCATTACGATATAACATATAACGTTATGTAGCATAACGATATAACGTATAACGTGATGTAGCATTACGATATAACGTATAACGTTATGTAGCATTACGATATAACGCATAACGTTATATGGTAATACGTCATAACGTATAATGTTATGTAGCATTACGATATAACGTATAACGTTATGTAGCATAACGATATAACGTATAACGTTATGTAGCATAACGATATAACGTATAACGTTATATAGTATTACGGTATAACGTATAACGTTATGTAGCATTACGATATAACGTATAACGTTATATAGTATTACGTTATAACGTATAACGTTATGTAGTATTACGTTATAACATATAACGTTATGTAGTAATACGTTATAACGTATAACGTTATGTAGCATTACGATATAACGTATAACGTTATGTAGCATTACGATATAACGTATAACGTTATGTAGCATTACGATATAACATATAACGTTATGTAGTAATACGTTATAACGTATAACGTTATGTAGCATTACGATATAACGTATAACGTTATGTAGCATTACGATATAACGTATAACGTTATGTAGCATTACGATATAACGTATAACGTTATGTAGCATTACGATATAACGTATAACGTTATATGGTAATACGTTATAACGTATAACGTTATGTAGCATTACGATATAACGTATAACGTTATATGGTAATACGTTATAACGTATAACGTTATATGGTAATACGTTATAACGTATAACGTTATATGGTAATACGTTATAACGTATAACGTTATGTAACATTACGATATAACGTATAACGTTATGTAGCATAACGATATAACGTATAACGTTATATAGTATTACGGTATAACGTATAACGTTACGTAGCATTAGGATATAACGTATAACGTTATGTAGCATAACGATATAACGTATAACGTTATATAGTATTATGATATAATGTATAAGGTTATGTAGCATAACGATATAACCTATAACGTTATGTAGTATTATGATATAACGTAGATGGTTATGTAGCATTACGATATAACTTATAACGTTATGTAGCATTACGATATAACGTATAACGTTATGTAGCATTGCGATATAACGTATAACGTTATATAGTATTACGTTATAACGTACAACGTTATGTAGCATTACGATATAACATATAACGTTATGTAGCATAACGATATAACGTATAACGTGATGTAGCATTACGATATAACGTATAACGTTATGTAGCATTACGATATAACGCATAACGTTATATGGTAATACGTCATAACGTATAATGTTATGTAGCATTACGATATAACGTATAACGTTATGTAGCATAACGATATAACGTATAACGTTATGTAGCATAACGATATAACGTATAACGTTATATAGTATTACGTTATAACGTATAACGTTATGTAGCATTACGATATAACATATAACGATATGTAGTTATACGTTATAGCGTATAACGTTATGTAGCATTACGATATAACGTACAACGTTATGTAGCATTACGATATTACGTATAACGTTATATGGTAATACGTTATAACGTATAACGTTATGTAGCATTACGATATAACGTATAACGTTATATAGTATTACGTTATAACGTATAACGTTATGTAGCCTTACGATATAACGTATAACGTTATATAGTATTAAGTTATAACGTATAACGTTATGTAGCATTACGATATAACGTATAACGTTATATAGTATTACGTTATAACGTATAACGTTATGTAGTATTACGTTATAACATATAACGTTATGTAGTAATACGTTATAACGTATAACGTTATGTAGCATTACGATATAACGTATAACGTTATGTAGCATTACGATATAACGTATAACGTTATGTAGCATTACGATATAACGTATAACGTTATGTAGCATTACGATATAACGTATAACGTTATATGGTAATACGTTATAACGTATAACGTTATGTACCATTACGATATAACGTATTACGATATGTTGTATTATGATATAACGTATAAGGTTATGTAGCATTACGATATAACGTATAACGTTATGTAGCATTACGGTATAATGTATAACGTTATATGGTAATACGTTATAACGTATAACGTTATGTACCATTACGATATAACGTATAACGTTATATGGTAATACGTTATAACGTATAACGTTATGTAACATTACGTTATAACGTATAACGTTATGTACCATTACGATATAACGTATTACGTTATATAGTATTACGTTATAACGTATAACGTTATGTAGTATTACGTTATAACATATAACGTTATGTAGTTATACGTTATAGCGTATAACGTTATGTAGCATTACGATATAACGTACAACGTTATGTAGCATTACGATATTACGTATAACGTTATATGGTAATACGTTATAACGTATAACGTTATGTAGCATTACGATATAACGTATAACGTTATGTAGCATTACGATATAACGTATAACGTTATGTAGCATTACGATATAACGTATAACGTTATGTAGCATTACGATATAACGTACAACGTTATGTAGCATTACGATATAACGTATAACGTTATGTAGCATTACGATATAACGTACAACGTTATGTAGCATTACGATATAACGTATAACGTTATGTAGCATTACGATATAACGTACAACGTTATGTAGCATTACGATATAGCGTATAACGTTATGTAGCATTACGATATAACGTACAACGTTATGTAGCATTACGATATTACGTATAACGTTATATGGTAATACGTTATAACGTATAACGTTATGTAGCATTACGATATTACGTATAACGTTATATGGTAATACGTTATAACGTATAACGTTATGTAGCATTACGATATAACGTATAACGTTATGTAGCATTACGATATAACGTATAACGTTATGTAGCATTACGATATAACGTACAACGTTATGTAGCATTACGATATAACGTATAACGTTATGTAGTAATACGTTATAGCTTATAACGTTATGTAGCATTACGATATAACGTACAACGTTATGTAGCATTACGATATAACGTATAACGTTATATGGTAATACGTTATAACGTATAACGTTATGTAGCATTACGATATAACGTATAACGTTATGTAGCATTACGATATAACGTATAACGTTATATGGTAATACGTTATAACGTATAACGTTATGTAACATTACGATATAACGTATAACGTTATGTAGCATTACGATATAACGTATAACGTTATGTTGCATTACGATATAACGTATAACGTTATATGGTAATACGTTATAACGTATAACGTTATGTAGCATTACGATATAACGTATAACGTTATGTAGCATTACGATATAACGTATAACGTTATATGGTAAAACGTTATAACGTATAACGTTATGTAGCATTACGATATAACGTATAACGTTATGTAGCATTACGATATAACGTATAACGTTATATGGTAATACGTTATAACGTATAACGTTATGTAGCATTACGATATAACGTATAACGTTATGTAGCATCACGATATAACGTATAACGTTATATGGTAATACGTTATAACGTATAACGTTATGTAACATTACGATATAACGTATAACGTTATGTAGCATAACGATATAACGTATAACGTTATATAGTATTACGGTATAACGTATAACGTTACGTAGCATTACGATATAACGTATAACGTTATGTAGCATAACGATATAACGTATAACGTTATATAGTATTATGATATAATGTATAAGGTTATGTAGCATAACGATATAACGTATAACGTTATGTAGTATTATGATATAACGTAGATGGTTATGTAGCATTACGATATAACTTATAACGTTATGTAGCATTACGATATAACGTATAACGTTATGTAGCATTGCGATATAACGTATAACGTTATATAGTATTACGTTATAACGTACAACGTTATGTAGCATTACGATATAACATATAACGTTATGTAGCATAACGATATAACGTATAACGTGATGTAGCATTACGATATAACGTATAACGTTATGTAGCATTACGATATAACGTATAACGTTATGTAGCATAACGATATAACGTATAACGTTATATAGTATTACGTTATAACGTATAACGTTATGTAGCATTACGATATAACATATAACGATATGTAGTTATACGTTATAGCGTATAACGTTATGTAGCATTACGATATAACGTACAACGTTATGTAGCATTACGATATTACGTATAACGTTATGTAGCATTACGATATAACGTATAACGTTATATGGTAATACGTTATAACGTATAACGTTATGTAGCATTACGATATAACGTATAACGTTATGTAGCATTACGATATAACGTATAACGATATGTTGCATTACGATATAACGTATAACGTTATATGGTAATACGTCATAACGTATAATGTTATGTAGCATTACGATATAACGTATAACGTTATGTAGCATAACGATATAACGTATAACGTTATATAGTATTACGTTATAACGTATAACGTTATGTAGCATTACGATATAACATATAACGATATGTAGTTATACGTTATAGCGTATAACGTTATGTAGCATTACGATATAACGTACAACGTTATGTAGCATTACGATATTACGTATAACGTTATATGGTAATACGTTATAACGTATAACGTTATGTAGCATTACGATATAACGTATAACGTTATATAGTATTACGTTATAACGTATAACGTTATGTAGCCTTACGATATAACGTATAACGTTATATAGTATTAAGTTATAACGTATAACGTTATGTAGCATTACGATATAACGTATAACGTTATATAGTATTACGTTATAACGTATAACGTTATGTAGTATTACGTTATAACATATAACGTTATGTAGTAATACGTTATAACGTATAACGTTATGTAGCATTACGATATAACGTATAACGTTATGTAGCATTACGATATAACGTATAACGTTATGTAGCATTACGATATAACGTATAACGTTATGTAGCATTACGATATAACGTATAACGTTATATGGTAATACGTTATAACGTATAACGTTATGTACCATTACGATATAACGTATTACGATATGTTGTATTATGATATAACGTATAAGGTTATGTAGCATTACGATATAACGTATAACGTTATGTAGCATTACGGTATAATGTATAACGTTATATGGTAATACGTTATAACGTATAACATTATGTACCATTACGATATAACGTATTACGTTATATAGTATTACGTTATGACGTATAACGTTATGTAGTATTACGTTATAACATATAACGTTATGTAGTAATACGTTATAGCTTATAACGTTATGTAGCATTACGTTATAACGTATAACGTTATGTAGTATTACGTTATAACATATAACGTTATGTAGTAATACTTTATAACGTATAACGTTATGTAGCATTACGATATAACGTATAACGTTATGTAGCATTACGATATAACGTATAACGTTATGTAGCATTACGATATAACGTGTAACGTTATGTAGCATTACGATATAACGTATAACGTTATGTACCATTACGATATAACGTATAACGTTATATGGTAATACGTTATAACGTGTAACGTTATGTAACATTACGTTATAACGTATAACGTTATGTACCATTACGATATAACGTATTACGTTATATAGTATTACGTTATAACGTATAACGTTATGTAGTATTACGTTATAACATATAACGTTATGTAGTTATACGTTATAGCGTATAACGTTATGTAGCATTACGATATAACGTACAACGTTATGTAGCATTACGATATTACGTATAACGTTATATGGTAATACGTTATAACGTATAACGTTATGTAGCATTACGATATAACGTATAACGTTATATAGTATTACGTTATAACGTATAACGTTATGTAGCCTTACGATATAACGTATAACGTTATATAGTATTACGTTATAACGTATAACGTTATGTAGCATTACGATATAACGTATAACGTTATATAGTATTACGTTATAACGTATAACGTTATGTAGTATTACGATATAACATATAACGTTATGTAGTAATACGTTATAACGTATAACGTTATGTAGCATTACGATATAACGTATAACGTTATATGGTAATACGTTATAACGTATAACATTATGTACCATTACGATATAACGTATTACGTTATATAGTATTACGTTATGACGTATAACGTTATGTAGTATTACGTTATAACATATAACGTTATGTAGTAATACGTTATAGCTTATAACGTTATGTAGCATTACGATATAACGTACAACGTTATGTAGCATTACAATATAACGTATAACGTTATATGGTAATACGTTATAACGTATAACGTTATGTAGCATTACGATATAACGTATAACGTTATATGGTAATACGTTATAATGTATAACGTTATGTAGCGTTACGATATAACGTATAACGTTATGTAGCATAACGATATAACGCATAACGTTATATAGTATTACGATATAACGTATAACGTTATGAAGCATAACGATATAACGTATAACGTTATGTAGTATTATGATATAACGTATAACGTTATGTAGCATTACGATATAACGTATAACGTTATGTTGCATTACGATATAACGTATAACGTTATATGGTAATACGTTATAACGTATAACGTTATGTAGCATTACGATATAACGTATAACGTTATGTAGCATTACGATATAACGTATAACGTTATATGGTAATACGTTATAACGTATAACGTTATGTAGCATTACGATATAACGTATAACGTTATGTAGCATTACGATATAACGTATAACGATATGTTGCATTACGATATAACGTATAACGTTATATGGTAATACGTTATAACGTATAACGTTATGTAGCATTACGATATAACGTATAACGTTATGTAGCATTACGATATAACGTATAACGTTATGTAGCATTACGATATAACGTATAACGTTATATGGTAATACGTTATAACGTATAACGTTATGTAGCATTACGATATAACGTATAACGTTATATGGTAATACGTTATAACGTATAACGTTACGTAGCATTACGATATAACGTATAACGTTATGTAGCATAACGATATAACGTATAACGTTATATAGTATTATGATATAATGTATAAGGTTATGTAGCATAACGATATAACGTATAACGTTATATAGTATTACGTTATAACGTATAACGTTATATAGTATTACGATATAACGTATAACGTTATATAGTATTATGTTATAACGTACAACGTTATGTAGCATTACGATATAACATATAACGTTATGGAGCATAACGATATAACGTATAACGTTATATAGTATTACGTTATAACGTATAACGTTATGCAGCATTACGATATAACGTATAACGTTATATAGTATTACGTTATAACGTATAACGTAATGTAGTATTACGTTATAACATTTAACGTTATGTAGTAATACGTTATAACGTATAACGTTATATGGTAATACGTTATAACGTATAACGTTATGTAACATTACGATATAACGTATAACGTTATGTAGCATAACGATAAAACGTATAACGTTATATACTATTACGGTATAACGTATAACGTTACGTAGCATTACGACTTAACGTATAACGTTATGTAGCATAACGATATAACGTATAACGTTATATAGTATTATGATATAATGTATAAGGTTATGTAGCATAACGATATAACGTATAACGTTATGTAGTATTATGATATAACGTAGATGGTTATGTAGCATTACGATATAACTTATAACGTTATGTAGCATTACGATATAACGTATAACGTTATGTAGCATTGCGATATAACGTATAACGTTATATAGTATTACGTTATACCGTACAACGTTATGTAGCATTACGATATAACATATAACGTTATGTAGCATAACGATATAACGTATAACGTTATATAGTATTACGATATAACGTATAACGTTATATAGTATTATGTTATAACGTACAACGTTATGTAGCATTACGATATAACATATAACGTTATGGAGCATAACGATATAACGTATAACGTTATATAGTATTACGTTATAACGTATAACGTTATGCAGCATTACGATATAACGTATAACGTTATATAGTATTACGTTATAACGTATAACGTAATGTAGTATTACGTTATAGCATTTAACGTTATGTAGTAATACGTTATAACGTATAACGTTATGTAACATTACGATATAACGTATATCGTTATGTAGCATAACGATATAACGTATAACGTTATATAGTATTACGTTATAACGTATAACGTTATGTAGCATTACGATATAACGTATAACGTTATATAGTATTACGTTATAACGTATAACGTTATGTAGCATTACGATATAACGTATAACGTTATATAGTATTACGTTATAACGTATAACGTAATGTAGTATTACGTTATAACATTTAACGTTATGTAGTAATACGTTATAACGTATAACGTTATGTAACATTACGATATAACGTATAACGTTATATAGTATTACGTTATAACGTATAACGTAATGTAGTATTACGTTATAACGTATAACGTTATGTAGTATTACGTTATAACATATAACGTTATGTAGTAATACGTTATAGCGTATAACGTTATGTAGCATTACGATATAACGTACAACGTTATGTAGCATTACGATATAACGTATAACGTTATATGGTAATACGTTATAACGTATAACGTTATGTAGCATTACGATATAACGTATAACGTTATATGGTAATACGTTATAATGTATAACGTTATGTAGCGTTACGATATAACGTATAACGTTATGTAGCATAACGATATAACGTATAACGTTATGTAGCATAACGATATAACGTATAACGTTATGTAGTATTATGATATAACGTATAACGTTATGTAGCATTACGATATAACGTATAACGTTATGTTGCATTACGATATAACGTATAACGTTATATGGTAATACGTTATAACGTATAACGTTATGTAGCATTACGATATAACGTATAACGTTATGTAGCATTACGATATAACGTATAACGTTATATGGTAATACGTTATAACGTATAACGTTATGTAGCATTACGATATAACGTATAACGTTATGTAGCATTACGATATAACGTATAACGTTATATGGTAATACGTTATAACGTATAACGTTATATGGTAATACGTTATAACGTATAACGTTATGTAACATTACGATATAACGTATAACGTTATGTAGCATAACGATATAACGTATAACGTTATGTACCATTACGATATAACGTATAACGTTATGTAACATTACGATATAACGTATAACGTTATGTAGCATAACGATATAACGTATAACGTTATATAGTATTACGTTATAACGTATAACGTTATGTAGCATTACGATATAACATATAACGTTATGTAGCATAACGATATAACGTATAACGTTATATAGTATTACGGTATAACGTATAACGTTATGTAGCATTACGATATAACGTATAACGTTATGTAGCATTACGATATAACGTATAACGTTATATGGTAATACGTTATAACGTATAACGTTATGTAGCATTACGATATAACGTATAACGTTATATAGTATTACGTTATGACGTATAACGTTATGTAGTATTACGTTATAACATATAACGTTATGTAGTAATACGTTATAGCGTATAACGTTATGTAGCATTACGATATAACGTACAACGTTATGTAGCATTACGATATAACGTATAACGTTATATGGTAATACGTTATAACGTATAACGTTATGTAGCATTACGATATAACGTATAACGTTATATGGTAATACGTTATAACGTATAACGTAATGTAGTATTACGTTATAACATTTAACGTTATGTAGTAATACGTTATAACGTATAACGTTATGTAACATTACGATATAACGTATATCGTTATGTAGCATAACGATATAACGTATAACGTTATATAGTATTACGTTATAACGTATAACGTTATGTAGCATTACGATATAACGTATAACGTTATATAGTAATACGTTATAACGTATAACGTAATGTAGTATTACGTTATAACATTTAACGTTATGTAGTAATACGTTATAACGTATAACGTTATGTAACATTACGATATAACGTATAACGTTATGTAGCATAACGATATAACGTATAACGTTATATAGTATTACGTTATAACGTATAACGTTATGTAGCCTTACGATATAACGTATAACGTTATATAGTATTACGTTATAACGTATAACGTTATGTAGCATTACGATATAACGTATAACGTTATATAGAATTACGTTATAACGTATAACGTTATGTAGTATTACGTTATAACATATAACGTTATGTAGTAATACGTTATAACGTATAACGTTATGTAGCATTACGATATAACGTATAACGTTATGTAGCATTACGATATAACGTATAACGTTATATGGTAATACGTCATAACGTATAATGTTATGTAGCATTACGATATAACGTATAACGTTATGTAGGATAACGATATAACGTATAACGTTATATAGTATTACGTTATAACGTATAACGTTATGTAGCATTACGATATAACATATAACGTTATGTAGCATAACGATATAACGTATAACGTTATATAGTATTACGGTATAACGTATAACGTTATGTAACATTACGATATAACGTATAACGTTATGTGGCATAACGATATAACGTATAACGTTATATAGTATTACGTTATAACGTATAACGTTATGCAGCATTACGATATAACGTATAACGTTATATAGTATTACGTTATAACGTATAACGTTATGTAGTATTACGTTATAACATATAACGTTATGTAGTAATACGTTATAGCGTATAACGTTATGTAGCATTACGATATAACATATAACGTTGTGTAGCATAACGATATAACGTATAACGTTATATAGTATTACGATATAACGTATAACGTTATGTAGCATTACGTTATAACATATAACGTTATGTAGTAATACGTTATAACGTATAACGTTATGTAGCATTACGATATAACGTATAACGTTATGTAGCATAAAGATATAGCGTATAACGATATGTAGTATTATGATATAACGTATAAGGTTATGTAGCATTACGATATAACGTATAACGTTATGTAGCATTACGATATAACGTATAACGTTATATTGTATTACGTTATAACGTATAACGTTATGTAGCATTACGATATAACATATAACGTTATGTAGCATAACGATATAACGTATAACGTTATATAGTATTACGGTATAACGTATAACGTTATGTAGCATTACGATATAACGTATAACGTTATATAGCATAACGATATAACGTATAACGATATGTAGTATTATGATATAACGTATAAGGTTATGTAGCATTACGATATAACGTATAACGTTATGTAGCATTACGATATAACGTATAACGTTATGTAGAATTACGATATAACGTATTACGTTATGTAGCATTACGATATAACGTATAACGTTATATGGTAATACGTTATAACGTATAACGTTATGTACCATTACGATATAACGTATTACGTTATATAGTATTACGTTATAACGTATAACGTTATGTAGCATTACGTTATAACATACAACGTTATGTAGTAATACGTTATAGGGTATAACGTTATGTAGCATTACGATATAACGTACAACGTTATGTAGCATTACGATATAACGTATAACGTTATATGGTAATACGTTATAACGTATAACGTTATGTAGCGTTACGATATAACGTATAACGTTATGTAGCATAACGATATAACGCATAACGTTATATAGTATTACGACATAACGTATAACGTTATGTAGCATAACGATATAACGTATAACGTTATCTAGTATTATGATATAACGTACAACGTTATGTAGCATTACGATATAACGTATAACGTTATGTTGCATTACGATATAACGTATAACGTTATATGGTAATACGTTATAACGTATAACGTTATGTAGTATTACGTTATAACATATAACGTTATGTAGTATTACGTTATAACATATAACGTTATGTAGTAATACGTTATAACGTATAACGTTATGTAGCATTACGATATAACGTATAACGTTATGTAGCATTACGATATAACGTATAACGTTATATAGTATTACGTTATAACGTATAACGTTATGTAGTATTACGTTATAACATATAACGTTATGTAGTAATACGTTATAACGTATAACGTTATGTAGCATTACGATATAACGTATAACGTTATGTAGCATTACGATATAACGTATAACGTTATATGGTAATACGTCATAACGTATAATGTTATGTAGCATTACGATATAACGTATAACGTTATGTAGCATAACGATATAAAGCATAACGTTATATGGTAATACGTTATAACGTATAACGTTATGTACCATTACGATATAACGTATAACGTTATATGGTAATACGTTATAACGTATAACGTTATGTAGCATTACGATATAACGTATAACGTTATATGGTAATACGTTATAACGTATAACGTAATGTAGTATTACGTTATAACATTTAACGTTATGTAGTAATACGTTATAACGTATAACGATATGTAACATTACGATATAACGTATATCGTTATGTAGCATAACGATATAACGTATAACGTTATATAGTATTACGTTATAACGTATAACGTTATGTAGCATTACGATATAACGTATAACGTTATATAGTAATACGTTATAACGTATAACGTAATGTAGTATTACGTTATAACATTTAACGTTATGTAGTAATACGTTATAACGTATAACGTTATGTAACATTACGATATAACGTATAACGTTATGTAGCATAACGATATAACGTATAACGTTATATAGTATTACGTTATAACGTATAACGTTATGTAGCCTTACGATATAACGTATAACGTTATATAGTATTACGTTATAACGTATAACGTTATGTAGCATTACGATATAACGTATAACGTTATATAGAATTACCTTATAACGTATAACGTTATGTAGTATTACGTTATAACATATAACGTTATGTAGTAATACGTTATAACGTATAACGTTATGTAGCATTACGATATAACGTATAACGTTATGTAGCATTACGATATAACGTATAACGTTATATGGTAATACGTCATAACGTATAATGTTATGTAGCATTACGATATAACGTATAACGTTATGTAGGATAACGATATAACGTATAACGTTATATAGTATTACGTTATAACGTATAACGTTATGTAGCATTACGATATAACATATAACGTTATGTAGCATAACGATATAACGTATAACGTTATATAGTATTACGGTATAACGTATAACGTTCTGTAGCATTACGATATAACGTATAACGTTATGTAGCATAACGATATAACGTATAACGATATGTAGTATTATGATATAACGTATAAGGTTATGTAGCATTACGATATAACGTATAACGTTATGTAGCATTACGGTATAATGTATAACGTTATATGGTAATACGTTATAACGTATAACGTTATGTACCATTACGATATAACGTATAACGTTATATGGTAATACGTTATAACGTATAACGTTATGTAACATTACGATATAACGTATAACGTTATGTGGCATAACGATATAACGTATAACGTTATATAGTATTACGTTATAACGTATAACGTTATGCAGCATTACGATATAACGTATAACGTTATATAGTATTACGTTATAACGTATAACGTTATGTAGTATTACGTTATAACATATAACGTTATGTAGTAATACGTTATAGCGTATAACGTTATGTAGCATTACGATATAACATATAACGTTGTGTAGCATAACGATATAACGTATAACGTTATATAGTATTACGATATAACGTATAACGTTATGTAGCATTACGTTATAACATATAACGTTATGTAGTAATACGTTATAACGTATAACGTTATGTAGCATTACGATATAACGTATAACGTTATGTAGCATAAAGATATAGCGTATAACGATATGTAGTATTATGATATAACGTATAAGGTTATGTAGCATTACGATATAACGTATAACGTTATGTAGCATTACGATATAACGTATAACGTTATATAGTATTACGTTATAACGTATAACGTTATGTAGCATTACGATATAACATATAACGTTATGTAGCATAACGATATAACGTATAACGTTATATAGTATTACGGTATAACGTATAACGTTATGTAGCATTACGATATAACGTATAACGTTATATAGCATAACGATATAACGTATAACGATATGTAGTATTATGATATAACGTATAAGGTTATGTAGCATTACGATATAACGTATAACGTTATGTAGCATTACGATATAACGTATAACGTTATGTAGAATTACGATATAACGTATTACGTTATGTAGCATTACGATATAACGTATAACGTTATATGGTAATACGTTATAACGTATAACGTTATGTACCATTACGATATAACGTATTACGTTATATAGTATTACGTTCTAACGTATAACGTTATGTAGCATTACGTTATAACATACAACGTTATGTAGTAATACGTTATAGGGTATAACGTTATGTAGCATTACGATATAACGTACAACGTTATGTAGCATTACGATATAACGTATAACGTTATATGGTAATACGTTATAACGTATAACGTTATGTAGCGTTACGATATAACGTATAACGTTATGTAGCATAACGATATAACGCATAACGTTATATAGTATTACGACATAACGTATAACGTTATGTAGCATAACGATATAACGTATAACGTTATCTACTATTATGATATAACGTACAACGTTATGTAGCATTACGATATAACGTATAACGTTATGTTGCATTACGATATAACGTATAACGTTATATGGTAATACGTTATAACGTATAACGTTATGTAGTATTACGTTATAACATATAACGTTATGTAGTATTACGTTATAACATATAACGTTATGTAGTAATACGTTATAACGTATAACGTTATGTAGCATTACGATATAACGTATAACGTTATGTAGCATTACGATATAACGTATAACGTTATATAGTATTACGTTATAACGTATAACGTTATGTAGTATTACGTTATAACATATAACGTTATGTAGTAATACGTTATAACGTATAACGTTATGTAGCATTACGATATAACGTATAACGTTATGTAGCATTACGATATAACGTATAACGTTATATGGTAATACGTCATAACGTATAATGTTATGTAGCATTACGATATAACGTATAACGTTATGTAGCATAACGATATAAAGCATAACGTTATATGGTAATACGTTATAACGTATAACGTTATGTACCATTACGATATAACGTATAACGTTATATGGTAATACGTTATAACGTATATCGTTATGTAGCATTACGATATAACGTATAACGTTATGTAGCATAACGATATAACGTATAACGTTATATAGTATTACGTTATAACGTATAACGTTATGTAGCATTACGATATAACATATAACGTTATGTAGCATAACAATATAACGTATAACGTTATGTAGCATAACGATATATCGTATAACGTTATATAGTATTACGTTATAACGTATAACGTTATGTACCATTACGATATAACGTATAACGTTATATGGTAATACGTTATAGCGTATAACGTTTTGTAGCATTACGGTATAACGTATAACGTTATGTAGCATTACGATATAACGTATAACGTTATGTAGCATAACGATATAACGTATAACGATATGTAGTATTATGATATAACGTATAAGGTTATGTAGCATTACGATATAACGTATAACGTTATGTAGCATTACGATATAACGTATAACGTTATATGGTAATACGTTATAACGTATAACGTTATGTAACATTACGATATAACGTATAACGTTATGTGGCATAACGATATAACGTATAACGTTATATAGTATTACGTTATAACGTATAACGTTATGCAGCATTACGATATAACGTATAACGTTATATAGTATTACGTTATAACGTATAACGTTATGTAGTATTACGTTATAACATATAACCTTATGTAGTAATACGTTATAGCGTATAACGTTATGTAGCATTACGATATAACATATAACGTTGTGTAGCATAACGATATAACGTATAACGTTATATAGTATTACGATATAACGTATAACGTTATGTAGCATTACGTTATAACATATAACGTTATGTAGTAATACGTTATAACGTATAACGTTATGTAGCATTACGATATAACGTATAACGTTATGTAGCATAACGATATAGCGTATAACGATATGTAGTGTTATGATATAACGTATAAGGTTATGTAGCATTACGATATAACGTATAACGTTATGTAGCATTACGATATAACGTATAACGTTATATGGTAATACGTTATAACGTATAACGTTATGTACCATTACGATATAACGTATTACGTTATATAGTATTACGTTATAACGTATAACGTTATGTAGTATTACGTTATAACATATAACGTTAAGTAGTAATACGTTATAGCGTATAACGTTATGTAGCATTACGATATAACGTATAACGTTATGTAGCATTACGATATAACGTATAACGTTATATGGTAATACGTTATAACGTATAACGTTATGTAGCATTACGATATAACATATAACGTTATGTAGCATTACGATATAACGTATAACGTTATATGGTAATACGTTATAACGTATAACGTTATGTACCATTACGATATAACGTATTACGTTATATAGTATTACGTTATAACGTATAACGTTATGTAGTATTACGTTATAACATATAACGTTATGTAGTAATACGTTATAGCGTATAACGTCATGTACCATTACGATATAACGTACAACGTTATGTAGCATTACGATATAACATATAACGTTGTGTAGCATAACGATATAACGTATAACGTTATATAGTATTACGTTATAACGTATAACGTTATGCAGCATTACGATATAACGTATAACGTTATATAGTATTACGTTATAACGTATAACGTTATGTAGTATTACGTTATAACATATAACCTTATGTAGTAATACGTTATAGCGTATAACGTTATGTAGCATTACGATATAACATATAACGTTGTGTAGCATAACGATATAACGTATAACGTTATATAGTATTACGATATAACGTATAACCTTATGTAGCATTACGTTATAACATATAACGTTATGTAGTAATACGTTATAACGTATAACGTTATGTAGCATTACGATATAACGTATAACGTTATGTAGCATAACGATATAGCGTATAACGATATGTAGTGTTATGATATAACGTATAAGGTTATGTAGCATTACGATATAACGTATAACGTTATGTAGCATTACGATATAACGTATAACGTTATATGGTAATACGTTATAACGTATAACGTTATGTACCATTACGATATAACGTATTACGTTATATAGTATTACGTTATAACGTATAACGTTATGTAGTATTACGTTATAACATATAACGTTAAGTAGTAATACGTTATAGCGTATAACGTTATGTAGCATTACGATATAACGTATAACGTTATGTAGCATTACGATATAACGTATAACGTTATATGGTAATACGTTATAACGTATAACGTTATGTAGCATTACGATATAACGTATAACGTTATGTAGCATTACGATATAACGTATAACGTTATGTAGCGTTACGATATAACGTATAACGTTATGTAGCATAACGATATAACGCATAACGTTATATAGTATTACGATATAACGTATAACGTTATGTAGCATAACGATATCACGTATAACGTTATGTAGCATTACGATATAACGTATAACGTTGTATGGTAATACGTTATAACGTATAACGTTATGTAACATTACGATATAACGTATAAAGTTATGTAGCATAACGATATAACGTATAACTGTATATAGTATTACGTTATAACGTATAACTTTATGTAGCATTACGATATAACGTATAACGTTATGTAGCATTACGATATAACGTATAACGTTATACGGTAATACGTTATAACGTATAACGTTATATGGTAATACGTTATAACGTATAACGTCATGTAACATTACGATATAACGTATAACGTTATGTAGCATAACGATGTTACGTATAACGTTATGTACCATTACGATATAACGTATAACGTTATGTAACATTACGATATAACGTATAACGTTATGTAGCATAACGATATAACGTATAACGTTATATAGTATTACGTTATAACGTATAACGTTTTGTAGGATTACGATATAACGTATAACGTTATATAGTATTACGTTATAACGTATAACGTTATGTAGCATTACGATATAACGTATAACGTTATGTAGCATTACGATATAACATATAACGTTATATGGTAATACGTTATAACGTATAACGTTATGTAACATTACGATGTAACGTATAACGTTATGTAGCATAACGATATAACGTTTAACATTATATAGTATTACGTTATAACGAATAACGTTTTGTGGCATTACGATATAACGTATAACGTTATATAGTATTACGTTTTAACGTATAACGTTATGTAGTATTACGTTATAACATATAACGTTATGTAGTAATACGTTATAACGTATAACGTTATGTGACATTACGATGTAACGTATAACGTTATGTAGCATATCGATATAACGTTTAACATTATATAGAATTACGTTATAACGTATAACGTTTTGTAGCATTACGATATAACGTATAACGTTATATAGTATTACGTTTTAACGTATAACGTTATGTAGTATTACGTTATAACATATAACGTTATGTAGTAATACGTTATAACGTATAACGTTATGTAGCATTACGATATAACGTATAACGTTATGTAACATTACGATATAACGTATAAAGTTATGTAGCATAACGATATAACGTATAACGTTATAGAGTATTACGTTATAACGTATAACGTTATGTACCATTAGGATATAACTTATAACGTTATATGGTAATACGTTATAACGTATAACGTTATGTAACATTACGATATAACGTATAAAGTTATGTAGCATAACGATATAACGTATAACGTTATATAGTATTACGTTATAACGTATAACGTTATGTAGCATTACGATATAACATATAACGTTATGTAGCATTACGATATAACGTATAACGTTATGTAACATTACGATATAACGTATAACGTTATGTAGCATAACGATATAACGTATATCGTTATATAGTATTACGTTATAACGTATAACGTTATGTACCATTACGATATAACTTATAACGTTATATGGTAATACGTTATATCGAATAACGTTATGTAACATTACGATATAACGTATAAAGTTATGTAGCATATCGATATAACGTATAACGTTATATAGTATTACGTTATAACGTATAACGTTACGTAGCATTACGATATAGCGTATAACGTTATATAGTATTACGATATAACGTATAACGTTATGTAGCATAACGATATAACGTATAACGTTATATAGTATTACGTTATAACGTATAACGTTTTGTAGCATTACGATATAACGTATAACGTTATATAGTATTACGTTTTAACGTATAACGTTATGTAGTATTACGTTATAACATAAAACGTTATGTAGTAATACGTTATAACGTATAACGTTATGTAGCATTACGATATAACGTATAACGTTATATAGTATTACGTTTTAACGTATAACGTTATGTAGTATTACGTTATAACATATAACGTTATGTAGTAGTACGTTATAACGTATAACGTTATGTAGCATTACGATATAACGTTTAACGTTATGTAACATTACGACATAACGTATAACGTTATGTAGCATAACGATATAACGTATAACGTTCTATAGTATTACGTTATAACGTATAACGTTATGTACCATTACGATATAACTTATAACGTTATATGGTAATACGTTATAACGTATAACGTTATGTAACATTACGATATAACATATAAAGTTATGTAGCATAACGATATAACGTATAACGTTATATAGTATTACGTTATAACGTATAACGTTATATAGTATTACGTTATAACGTATAACGTTATGTACCATTAGGATATAACTTATAACGTTATATGGTAATACGTTATAACGTATAACGTTATATAACATTACGATATAACGTATAAAGTTATGTAGCATAACGATATAACGTATAACGTTATATAGTATTACGTTATAACGTATAACGTTATGTAGCATTACGATATAACATATAACGTTATGTAGCATTACGATATAACGTATAACGTTATGTAACATTACGATATAACGTATAACGTTATGTAGCATAACGATATAACGTATAACGTTATATAGTATTACGTTATAACGTATAACGTTATGTACCATTACGATATAACTTATAACGTTATATGGTAATACGTTATATCGAATAACGTTATGTAACATTACGATATAACGTATAAAGTTATGTAGCATAACGATATAACGTATAACGTTATATAGTATTACGTTATAACGTATAACGTTTCGTAGCATTACGATATAGCGTATAACGTTATATAGTATTACGATATAACGTATAACGTTATGTAGCATAACGATATAACGTATAACGTTATATAGTATTACGTTATAACGTATAACGTTTTATAGGATTACGATATAACGTATAACGTTATATAGTATTACGTTTTAACGTATAACGTTATGTAGTATTACGTTATAACATATAACGTTATGTAGTAATTCGTTATAACGTATAACGTTATGTAGCATTACGATATAACGTATAACGTTATGTAGCATAACGATATAACGTATAACGTTATATAGTATTACGTTATAACGTATAACGTTTTGTACGATTACGATATAACGTATAACGTTATATGGTAATACGTTATAACGTATAAGGTTATGTAGCATTACGATATAACGTATAACGTTATGTAGCATTACGATATAACGTATAACGTTATATGGTAATACGTTATAACGTATAACGATATGTAACATTACGATATAACGTATAAAGTTATGTAGCATAACGATATAACGTATACCGTTATATAGTATTACGTTATAACGTATAACGTTATGTACCATTAGGATATAACTTATAACGTTATATGGTAATACGTTATAACGTATAACGTTATGTAACATTACGATATAACGTATAAAGTTATGTAGCATAACGATATAACGTATAACGTTATATAGTATTACGTTATAACGTATAACGTTATGTAGCATAACGATATAACGTATAACGTTATATAGTATTACGTTATAACGCATAACGTTATGTACCATTACGATATAACTTATAACGTTATATGGTAATACGTTATATCGAATAACGTTATGTAACATTACGATATAACGTATAAAGTTATGTAGCATAACGATATAACGTATAACGTTATATAGTATTACGTTATAACGTATAACGTTACGTAGCATTACGATATAGCGTATAACGTTATATAGTATTGCAATATAACGTATAACGTTATGTAGCATAACGATATAACGTATAACGTTATGTAGCATTACGATATAACGTATAACGTTATATGGTAATACGTTATAACGTATAACGATATGTAGCATTACGATATAACGTATAACGTTATGTAGCATTACGATATAACGTATAACGTTATATGGTAATACGTTATAACGTATAACGTTATATGGTAATACGTTATAACGTATAACGTCATGTAACATTACGATATAACGTATAACGTTATGTAGCATAACGATATAACGTATAACGTTATGTACCATTACGATATAACGTATAACGTTATGTAACATTACGATATAACGTATAACGTTATGTAGCATAACGATATAACGTATAACGTTATATAGTATTACGTTATAACGTATAACGTTTTGTAGGATTACGATATAACGTATAACGTTATATAGTATTACGTTTTAACTTATAACGTTATGTAGTATTACGTTATAACATATAACGTTATGTAGTAATACGTTATAACGTATAACGTTATGTAGCATTACGATATAACGTATAACGTTATGTAGCATTACGATATAACGTATAACGTTATATAGTATTACGTTTTAACTTATAACGTTATGTAGTATTACGTTATAACATATAACGTTATGTAGCATTACGATATAACGTATAACGTTATATGGTAATACGTTATAACGTATAACGATATGTAGCATTACGATATAACGTATAACGTTATGTAGCATTACGATGTAACGTATAACGTTATGTAGCATTACGATATAACGTATAACGTTAAATGGTAATACGTTATAACGTATAACGTTATGTAACATTACGATGTAACGTATAATGTTATGTAGCATAACGATATAACGTTTAACATTATATAGTATTACGTTATAACGTATAACGTTTTGTGGCATTACGATATAACGTATAACGTTATATAGCATTACGTTTTAACGTATAACGTTATGTAGTATTACGTTATAACATATAACGTTATGTAGTAATACGTTATAACGTATAACGTTATGTGACATTACGATGTAACGTATAACGTTATGTAGCATAACGATATAACGTTTAACATTATATAGTATTACATTATAACGTATAACGTTATGTACCATTAGGATATAACTTATAACGTTATGTAGCATTACGATATAACGTATAACGTTAAATGGTAATACGTTATAACGTATAACGTTATGTAACATTACGATGTAACGTATAATGTTATGTAGCATAACGATATAACGTATAACGTTTTGTAGCATTACGATATAACGTATAACGTTAAATGGTAATACGTTATAACGTATAACGTTATGTAACATTACGATGTAACGTATAATGTTATGTAGCATAACGATATAACGTATAACGTTTTGTAGCATTACGATATAACGTATAACGTTATATAGTATTACGTTTTAACGTATAACGTTATGTAGTATTACGTTATAACATATAACGTTATGTAGTAATACGTTATAACGTATAACGTTATGTAGCATTACGATATAACGTGTAACGTTATGTAACATTACGATATAACGTATAAAGTTGTGTAGCATAACGATATAACGTATAACGTTATATAGTATTACATTATAACGTATAACGTTATGTACCATTAGGATATAACTTATAACGTTATATGGTAATACGTTATAACGTATAACGTTATGTAACATTACGATATAACGTATAACGTTATGTAGCATAACGATATAACGTATAACGTTATATAGTATTACGTTATAACGTATAACGTTATGTACCATTACGATATAACTTATAACGTTATATGGTAATACGTTATATCGAATAACGTTATGTAACATTACGATATAACGTATAAAGTTATGTAGCATAACGATATAACGTATAACGTTATATAGTATTACGTTATAACGTATAACGTTATGTAGCATTACGATATAGCGTATAACGTTATATAGTATTACGATATAACGGATAACGTTATGTAGCATAACGATATAACGTATAACGTTATATAGTATTACGTTATAACGTATAACGTTTTGTAGCATTACGATATAACGTATAACGTTATATAGTATTACGTTTTAACGTATAACGTTATGTACTATTACGTTATAACATATAACGTTATGTAGTAATACGTTATAACGTATAACGTTATGTAGCATTACGATATAACGTATAACGTTATATAGTATTACGTTTTAACGTATAACGTTATGTAGTCTTACGTTATAACATATAACGTTATG
Source organism: Bombus lapidarius (assembly GCA_936014575.1). NCBI lineage: Eukaryota > Metazoa > Arthropoda > Insecta > Hymenoptera > Apidae > Bombus > Bombus lapidarius. Next base: position 858,912 of record CAKXZU010000048.1, read on the forward strand.
TAGTAGTACGTTATAACGTATAACGTTATGTAGCATTACGATATAACGTATAACGTTATGTAACATTACGATATAACGTATAAAGTTGTGTAGCATAACGATATAACGTATAACGTTATATAGTATTACGTTATAACGTATAACGTTATGTACCATTAGGATATAACTTATAACGTTATATGGTAATACGTTATAACGTATAACGTTATGTAACATTACGATATAACGTATAACGTTATGTAGCATAACGATATAACGTATAACGTTATATAGTATTACGTTATAACGTATAACGTTATGTACCATTACGATATAACTTATAACGTTATATGGTAATACGTTATATCGAATAACGTTATGTAACATTACGATATAACGTATAAAGTTATGTAGCATAACGATATAACGTATAACGTTATATAGTATATCGTTATAACGTATAACGTTATGTAGCATTACGATATAGCGTATAACGTTATATAGTATTACGATATAACGGATAACGTTATGTAGCATAACGATATAACGTATAACGTTATATAGTATTACGTTATAACGTATAACGTTTTGTAGCATTACGATATAACGTATAACGTTATATAGTATTACGTTTTAACGTATAACGTTATGTACTATTACGTTATAACATATAACGTTATGTAGTAATACGTTATAACGTATAACGTTATGTAGCATTACGATATAACGTATAACGTTATATAGTATTACGTTTTAACGTATAACGTTATGTAGTATTACGTTATAACATATAACGTTATGTAGTAGTACGTTATAACGTATAACGTTATGTAGCATTACGATATAACGTATAACGTTATGTAACATTACGATATAACGTATAAAGTTATGTAGCATAACGATATAACGTATAACGTTCTACAGTATTACGTTATAACGTATAACGTTATGTACCATTACGATATAACTTATAACGTTATATGGTAATACGTTATAACGTATAACGTTATGTAACATTACGATATAACGTATAAAGTTATGTAGCATAACGATATAACGTATAACGTTATGTAGCATAACGATATAACGTATAACGTTATGTACCATTACGATATAACGTATAACGTTATGTAACATTACGATATAACGTATAACGTTATGTAGCATAACGATATAACGTATAACGTTATATAGTATTACGTTATAACGTATAACGTTTTGTACGATTACGATATAACGTATAACGTTATATAGTATTACGTTTTAACGTATAACGTTATGTAGTATTACGTTATAACATATAACGTTATGTAGTAATACGTTATAACGTATAACGTTATGTAGCATTACAATATAACGTATAACGTTATGTAGCATTACGATATAACGTATAACGTTATATGGTAATACGTTATAACGTATAACGTTATGTAGTATTACGTTATAACATATAACGTTATGTAGTAATACGTTATAACGTATAACGTTATGTAGCATTACGATATAACGTATAACGTTATGTAGCATTACGATATAACGTATAACGTTATATGGTAATACGTCATAACGTATAATGTTATGTAGCATTACGATATAACGTATAACGTTATGTAGCATAACGATATAAAGCATAACATTATATGGTAATACGTTATAACGTATAACGTTATGTACCATTACGATATAACGTATAACGTTATATGGTAATACGTTATAACGTATATCGTTATGTAGCATTACGATATAACGTATAACGTTATGTAGCATAACGATATAACGTATAACGTTATATAGTATTACGTTATAACGTATAACGTTATGTAGCATTACGATATAACATATAACGTTATGTAGCATAACAATATAACGTATAACGTTATGTAGCATAACGATATAACGTATAACGTAATATAGTATTACGTTATAACGTATAACGTTGTGTACCATTACGATATAACGTATAACGTTATATGGTACTACGTTATAACGTATATCGTTATGTAGCATTACGATATAAGGTATAACGTTATGTAGCATTACGATATAACGTATAACGTTATGTAGCATTACGATATAACGTATAACGTTATGTACCATTACGATATAACGTATAACGTTATATGGTACTACGTTATAACGTATATCGTTATGTAGCATTACGATATGAGGTATAACGTTATGTAGCATTACGATATAACGTATAACGTTATGTAGCATTACGATATAACGTATAACGTTATATGGTAATACGTCATAACGTATAATGTTATGTAGCATTACGATATAACGTATAACGTTATGTAGCATAACGATATAAAGCATAACGTTATATGGTAATACGTTATAACGTATAACGTTATGTAGCATTACGATATAACGTATAACGTTATGTAGCATAACGATATAACGTATAACGATATGTAGTATTATGATATAACGTATAAGGTTATGTAGCATTACGATATAACGTATAACGTTATGTAGCATTACGATATAACGTATAACGTTATATGGTAATACGTTATAACGTATAACGTTATGTAACATTACGATATAACGTATAACGTTATGTGGCATAACGATATAACGTATAACGTTATATAGTATTACGTTATAACGTATAACGTTATGCAGCATTACGATATAACGTATAACGTTATATAGTATTACGTTATAACGTATAACGTTATGTAGTATTACGTTATAACATATAACCTTATGTAGTAATACGTTATAGCGTATAACGTTATGTAGCATTACGATATAACATATAACGTTGTGTAGCATAACGATATAACGTATAACGTTATATAGTATTACGATATAACGTATAACGTTATGTAGCATTACGTTATAACATATAACGTTATGTAGTAATACGTTATAACGTATAACGTTATGTAGCATTACGATATAACGTATAACGTTATGTAGCATAACGATATAGCGTATAACGATATGTAGTGTTATGATATAACGTATAAGGTTATGTAGCATTACGATATAACGTATAACGTTATGTAGCATTACGATATAACGTATAACGTTATATGGTAATACGTTATAACGTATAACGTTATGTACCATTACGATATAACGTATTACGTTATATAGTATTACGTTATAACGTATAACGTTATGTAGTATTACGTTATAACATATAACGTTAAGTAGTAATACGTTATAGCGTATAACGTTATGTAGCATTACGATATAACGTATAACGTTATGTAGCATTACGATATAACGTATAACGTTATATGGTAATACGTTATAACGTATAACGTTATGTAGCATTACGATATAACGTATAACGTTATGTAGCATTACGATATAACGTATAACGTTATATGGTAATACGTTATAACGTATAACGTTATGTACCATTACGATATAACGTATTACGTTATATAGTATTACGTTATAACGTATAACGTTATGTAGTATTACGTTATAACATATAACGTTATGTAGTAATACGTTATAGCGTATAACGTCATGTACCATTACGATATAACTTACAACGTTATGTAGCATTACGATATAACGTATAACGTTATGTAGCGTTACGATATAACGTATAACGTTATGTAGCATAACGATATAACGCATAACGTTATATAGTATTACGATATAACGTATAACGTTATGTAGCATAACGATATCACGTATAACGTTATGTAGCATTACGATATAACGTATAACGTTGTATGGTAATACGTTATAACGTATAACGTTATGTAACATTACGATATAACGTATAAAGTTATGTAGCATAACGATATAACGTATAACGTTATATAGTATTACGTTATAACGTATAACGTTATGTAGCATTACGATATAACGTATAACGTTATGTAGCATTACGATATAACGTATAACGTTATGTAACATTACGAAATAACGTATAACGTTATGTAGCATAACGATATAACGTATACCGTTATATAGTATTACGTTATAACGTATAACGTTATGTACCATTACGATATAACTCATAACGTTATATGGTTATACGTTATATCGAATAACGTTATGTAACATTACGATATAACGTATAAAGTTATGTAGCATAACGATATAACGTATAACGTTATATAGTATTACGTTATAACGTATAACGTTATGTAGCATTACGATATAACGTATAACGTTATGTAACATTACGATATAACGTATAACGTTATGTAGCATAACGATATAACGTATAACGTTCTATAGTATTACGTTATAACGTATAACGTTATGTACCATTACGATATAACTTATAACGTTATATGGTAATACGTTATAACGTATAACGTTATGTAACATTACGATATAACGTATAAAGTTATGTAGCATAACGATATAACGTATAACGTTATGTAGCATAACGATATAACGTATAACGTTATGTACCATTACGATATAACGTATAACGTTATGTAACATTACGATATAACGTATAACGTTATGTAGCATAACGATATAACGTATAACGTTATATAGTATTACGTTATAACGTATAACGTTTTGTACGATTACGATATAACGTATAACGTTATATAGTATTACGTTTTAACGTATAACGTTATGTAGTATTACGTTATAACATATAACGTTATGTAGTAATACGTTATAACGTATAACGTTATGTAGCATTACAATATAACGTATAACGTTATGTAGCATTACGATATAACGTATAACGTTATATGGTAATACGTTATAACGTATAACGTTATGTAGTATTACGTTATAACATATAACGTTATGTAGTAATACGTTATAACGTATAACGTTATGTAGCATTACGATATAACGTATAACGTTATGTAGCATAACGATATAAAGCATAACGTTATATGGTAATACGTTATAACGTATAACGTTATGTAGCATTACGATATAACGTATAACGTTATGTAGCATAACGATATAACGTATAACGATATGTAGTATTATGATATAACGTATAAGGTTATGTAGCATTACGATATAACGTATAACGTTATGTAGCATTACGATATAACGTATAACGTTATATGGTAATACGTTATAACGTATAACGTTATGTAACATTACGATATAACGTATAACGTTATGTGGCATAACGATATAACGTATAACGTTATATAGTATTACGTTATAACGTATAACGTTATGCAGCATTACGATATAACGTATAACGTTATATAGTATTACGTTATAACGTATAACGTTATGTAGTATTACGTTATAACATATAACCTTATGTAGTAATACGTTATAGCGTATAACGTTATATAGTATTACGTTATAACGTATATCGTTATGTAGCATTACGATATAACGTATAACGTTATGTAGCATAACGATATAACGTATAACGTTATATAGTATTACGTTATAACGTATAACGTTGTGTACCATTACGATATAACGTATAACGTTATATGGTACTACGTTATAACGTATATCGTTATGTAGCATTACGATATAAGGTATAACGTTATGTAGCATTACGATATAACGTATAACGTTATGTAGCATTACGATATAACGTATAACGTTATATGGTAATACGTTATAACGTATAACGTTATGTAACATTACGATATAACGTATAACGTTATGTGGCATAACGATATAACGTATAACGTTATATAGTATTACGTTATAACGTATAACGTTATGCAGCATTACGATATAACGTATAACGTTATATAGTATTACGTTATAACGTATAACGTTATGTAGTATTACGTTATAACATATAACCTTATGTAGTAATACGTTATAGCGTATAACGTTATGTAGCATTACGATATAACATATAACGTTGTGTAGCATAACGATATAACGTATAACGTTATATAGTATTACGATATAACGTATAACGTCATGTAGCATTACGTTATAACATATAACGTTATGTAGTAATACGTTATAACGTATAACGTTATGTAGCATTACGATATAACGTATAACGTTATGTAGCATAACGATATAGCGTATAACGATATGTAGTGTTATGATATAACGTATAAGGTTATGTAGCATTACGATATAACGTATAACGTTATGTAGCATTACGATATAACGTATAACGTTATATGGTAATACGTTATAACGTATAACGTTATGTACCATTACGATATAACGTATTACGTTATATAGTATTACGTTATAACGTATAACGTTATGTAGTATTACGTTATAACATATAACGTTAAGTAGTAATACGTTATAGCGTATAACGTTATGTAGCATTACGATATAACGTATAACGTTATGTAGCATTACGATATAACGTATAACGTTATATGGTAATACGTTATAACGTATAACGTTATGTAGCATTACGATATAACGTATAACGTTATGTAGCATTACGATATAACGTATAACGTTATGTACCATTACGATATAACGTATTACGTTATATAGTATTACGTTATAACGTATAACGTTATGTAGTATTACGTTATAACATATAACGTTATGTAGTAATACGTTATAGCGTATAACGTCATGTACCATTACGATATAACTTACAACGTTATGTAGCATTACGATATAACGTATAACGTTATGTAGCGTTACGATATAACGTATAACGTTATGTAGCATAACGATATAACGCACAACGTTATATAGTATAACGATATAACGTATAACGTTATGTAGCATAACGATATCACGTATAACGTTATGTAGCATTACGATATAACGTATAACGTTGTATGGTAATACGTTATAACGTATAACGTTATGTAACATTACGATATAACGTATAAAGTTATGTAGCATAACGATATAACGTATAACGTTATATAGTATTACGTTATAACGTATAACGTTATGTAGCATTACGATATAACGTATAACGTTATGTAGCATTACGATATAACGTATAACGTTATGTAACATTACGATATAACGTATAACGTTATGTAGCATAACGATATAACGTATACCGTTATATAGTATTACGTTATAACGTATAACGTTATGTACCATTACGATATAACTCATAACGTTATATGGTTATACGTTATATCGAATAACGTTATGTAACATTACGATATAACGTATAAAGTTATGTAGCATTACGATATAACGTATAACGTTATATGGTAATACGTTATACCGTATAACGTTATGTAGCATTACGATATAACGTATAACGTTATGTAGCATTACGATATAACGTATAACGTTATATGGTAATACGTTATAACGTATAACGTTATGTACCATTACGATATAACGTATTACGTTATATAGTATTACGTTATAACGTATAACGTTATGTAGTATTACGTTATAACATATAACGTTATGTAGTAATACGTTATAGCGTATAACGTCATGTACCATTACGATATAACTTACAACGTTATGTAGCATTACGATATAACGTATAACGTTATGTAGCGTTACGATATAACGTATAACGTTATGTAGCATAACGATATAACGCACAACGTTATATAGTATTACGATATAACGTATAACGTTATGTAGCATAACGATATCACGTATAACGTTATGTAGCATTACGATATAACGTATAACGTTGTATGGTAATACGTTATAACGTATAACGTTATGTAACATTACGATATAACGTATAAAGTTATGTAGCATAACGATATAACGTAAAACGTTATATAGTATTACGTTATAACGTATAACGTTATGTAGCATTACGATATAACGTATAACGTTATGTAGCATTACGATATAACGTATAACGTTATGTAACATTACGATATAACGTATAACGTTATGTAGCATAACGATATAACGTATACCGTTATATAGTATTACGTTATAACGTATAACGTTATGTACCATTACGATATAACTCATAACGTTATATGGTTATACGTTATATCGAATAACGTTATGTAACATTACGATATAACGTATAAAGTTATGTAGCATAACGATATAACGTATAACGTTATATAGTATTACGTTATAACGTATAACGTTATGTAGCATTACGATATAACGTATAACGTTATGTAGTATTACGTTATAACGTATAACGTTATGTAGCATTACGATATAACGTATAACGTTATATAGTATTACGTTATAACGTATAACGTTATGTAGTATTACGTTATAACATATAACGTTATGTAGTAATACGTTATAACGTATAAGGGTATGTAGCATTACGATATAACGTATAACGTTATGTAGCATTACGATATAACGTATAACGTTATATGGTAATACGTTATAACGTATAACGATATGTAGCATTACGATATAACGTATAACGTTATGTAGCATTACGATATAACGTATAACGTTATACGGTAATACGTTATAACGTATAACGTTATATGGTAATACGTTATAACGTATAACGTCATGTAACATTACGATATAACGTATAACGTTATGTAGCATAACGATGTAACGTATAACGTTATGTACCATTACGATATAACGTATAACGTTATGTAACATTACGATATAACGTATAACGTTATGTAGCATAACGATATAACGTATAACGTTATATAGTATTACGTTATAACGTATAACGTTTTGTAGGATTACGATATAACGTATAACGTTATATAGTATTACGTTATAACGTATAACGTTATGTAGCATTACGATATAACGTATAACGTTATGTAGCATTACGATATAACGTATAACGTTATATGGTAATACGTTATAACGTATAACGTTATGTAACATTACGATGTAACGCATAACGTTATGTAGCATAACGATATAACGTTTAACATTATATAGTATTACGTTATAACGTATAACGTTTTGTGGCACTACGATATAACGTATAACGTTATATAGTATTACGTTTTAACGTATAACGTTATGTAGTATTACGTTATAACATATAACGTTATGTAGTAATACGTTATAACGTATAACGTTATGTGACATTACGATGTAACGTATAACGTTATGTAGCATAACGATATAACGTATAACGTTATGTAACAATACAATATATCGTGTAAAGTTATGTAGCATAACGATATAACGTATAACGTTATATAGTATTACGTTATAACGTATAACGTTATGTACCATTAGGATATAACTTATAACGTTATATGGTAATACGTTATAACGTATAACGTTATGTAACATTACGATATAACGTATAAAGTTATGTAGCATAACGATATAACGTATAACGTTATATAGTATTACGTTATAACGTATAACGTTATGTAGCATTACGATATAACATATAACGTTATGTAGCATTACGATATAACGTATAACGTTATGTAACATTACGATATAACGTATAACGTTATGTAGCATAACGATATAAGGTATATCGTTATATAGTATTACGTTATAACGTATAACGTTATGTACCATTACGATATAACTTATAACGTTATATGGTAATACGTTATATCGAATAACGTTATGTAACATTACGATATAACGTATAAAGTTATGTAGCATAACGATATAACGTATAACGTTATATAGTATTACGTTATAACGTATAACGTTACGTAGCATTACGATATAGCGTATAACGTTATATAGTATTACGATATAACGTATAACGTTATGTAGCATAACGATATAACGTATAACGTTATATAGTATTACGTTATAACGTATAACGTTTTGTAGCATTACGATATAACGTATAACGTTATATAGTATTACGTTTTAACGTATAACGTTATGTAGTATTACGTTATAACATATAACGTTATGTAGTAATACGTTATAACGTATAACGTTATGTAGCATTACGATATAACGTATAACGTTATATAGTATTACGTTTTAACGTATAACGTTATGTAGTATTACGTTATAACATATAACGTTATGTAGTAGTACGTTATAACGTATAACGTTATGTAGCATTACGATATAACGTATAACGTTATGTAACATTACGATATAACGTATAACGTTATGTAGCATAACGATATAACGTATAACGTTCTATAGTATTACGTTATAACGTATAACGTTATGTACCATTACGATATAACTTATAACGTTATATGGTAATACGTTATAACGTATAACGTTATGTAACATTACGATATAACATATAAAGTTATGTAGCATAACGATATAACGTATAACGTTATATAGTATTACGTTATAACGTATAACGTTATGTACCATTAGGAAATAACTTATAACGTTATATGGTAATACGTTATAACGTATAACGTTATGTAACATTACGATATAACGTATAAAGTTATGTAGCATAACGATATAACGTATAACGTTATATAGTATTACGTTATAACGTATAACGTTATGTAGCATTACGATATAACATATAACGTTATGTAGCATTACGATATAACGTATAACGTTATGTAACATTACGATATAACGTATAACGTTATGTAGCATAACGATATAACGTATAACGTTATATAGTATTACGTTATAACGTATAACGTTATGTACCATTACGTTATAACATATAACGTTATGTAGTAGTACGTTATAACGTATAACGTTATGTAGCATTACGATATAACGTATAACGTTATGTAACATTACGATATAACGTATAACGTTATGTAGCATAACGATATAACGTATAACGTTCTATAGTATTACGTTATAACGTATAACGTTATGTACCATTACGATATAACTTATAACGTTATATTGTAATACGTTATAACGTATAACGTTATGTAACATTACGATATAACATATAAAGTTATGTAGCATAACGATATGACGTATAACGTTATATAGTATTACGTTATAACGTATAAAGTTATGTAGCATAACGATATAACGTATAACGTTATATAGTATTACGTTATAACGTATAACGTTATGTAGCATTACGATATAACATATAACGTTATGTAGCATTACGATATAACGTATAAAGTTATGTAGCATAACGATATAACGTATAACGTTATATAGTATTACGTTATAACGTATAACGTTATGTAGCATTACGATATAACATATAACGTTATGTAGCATTACGATATAACGTATAACGTTATGTAGCATTACGATATAATGTATAACGTTATATGGTAATACGTTATAACGTATAACGATATGTAACATTACGATATAACGTATAAAGTTATGTAGCATAACGATATAACGTATAACGTTATATAGTATTACGTTATAACGTATAACGTTATGTACCATTAGGATATAACTTATAACGTTATATGGTAATACGTTATAACGTATAACGTTATGTAACATTACGATATAACGTATAAAGTTATGTAGCATAACGATATAACGTATAACGTTATATAGTATTACGTTATAACGTATAACGTTATGTAGCATAACGATATAACGTATAACGTTATATAGTATTACGTTATAACGTATAACGTTATGTACCATTACGATATAACTTATAACGTTATATGGTAATACGTTATATCGAATAACGTTATGTAACATTACGATATAACGTATAAAGTTATGTAGCATAACGATATAACGTATAACGTTATATAGTATTACGTTATAACGTATAACGTTACGTAGCATTACGATATAACGTATAACGTTATATAGTATTACGTTTTAACGTATAACGTTATTTAGTATTACGTTATAACATATAACGTTATGTAGTAATTCGTTATAACGTATAACGTTATGTAGCATTACGATATAACGTATAACGTTATGTAGCATTACGATATAACTTATAACGTTATATGGTAATACGTTATATCGAATAACGTTATGTAACATTACGATATAACGTATAAAGTTATGTAGCATAACGATATAACGTATAACGTTATATAGTATTACGTTATAACGTATAACGTTACGTAGCATTACGATATAGCGTATAACGTTATATAGTATTGCAATATAACGTATAACGTTATGTAGCATAACGATATAACGTATAACGTTATATAGTATTACGTTATAACGTATAACGTTTTGTAGGATTACGATATAACGTATAACGTTATATAGTATTACGTTTTAACGTATAACGTTATTTAGTATTACGTTATAACATATAACGTTATGTAGTAATTCGTTATAACGTATAACGTTATGTAGCAATACGATATAACGTATAACGTTATGTAGCATTACGATATAACGTATAACGTTATATGGTAATACGTTATAACGTATAAGGTTATGTAGCATTACGATATAACGTATAACGTTATGTAGCATTACGATATAACGTATAACGTTATATGGTAATACGTTATAACGTATAACGATATGTAGCATTACGATATAACGTATAACGTTATGTAGCATTACGATATAACGTATAACGTTATATGGTAATACGTTATAACGTATAACGTTATATGGTAATACGTTATAACGTATAACGTCATGTAACATTACGATATAACGTATAACGTTATGTAGCATAACGATATAACGTATAACGTTATGTACCATTACGATATAACGTATAACGTTATGTAACATTACGATATAACGTATAACGTTATGTAGCATAACGATATAACGTATAACGTTATATAGTATTACGTTATAACGTATAACGTTTTGTAGGATTACGATATAACGTATAACGTTATATAGTATTACGTTTTAACTTATAACGTTATGTAGTATTACGTTATAACATATAACGTTATGTAGTAATACGTTATAACGTATAACGTTATGTAGCATTACGATGTAACGTATAACGTTATGTAGCATTACGATATAACGTATAACGTTAAATGGTAATACGTTATAACGTATAACGTTATGTAACATTACGATGTAACGTATAATGTTATGTAGCATAACGATATAACGTTTAACATTATATAGTATTACGTTATAACGTATAACGTTTTGTGGCATTACGATATAACGTATAACGTTATATAGCATTACGCTTTAACGTATAACGTTATGTAGTATTACGTTATAACATATAACGTTATGTAGTAATACGTTATAACGTATAACGTTATGTGACATTACGATGTAACGTATAACGTTATGTAGCATAACGATATAACGTTTAACATTATATAGAATTACGTTATAACGTATAACGTTTTGTAGCATTACGATATAACGTATAACGTTATATAGTATTACGTTTTAACGTATAACGTTATGTATTATTACGTTATAACATATAACGTTATGTAGTAATACGTTATAACGTATAACGTTATGTAGCATTACGATATAACGTATAACGTTATGTAACATTACGATATAACGTATAAAGTTGTGTAGCATAACGATATAACGTATAACGTTATATAGTATTACGTTATAACGTATAACGTTATGTACCATTAGGATATAACTTATAACGTTATATGGTAATACGTTATAACGTATAACGTTATGTAACATTACGATATAACGTATAACGTTATGTAGCATAACGATATAACGTATAACGTTATATAGTATTACGTTATAACGTATAACGTTATGTACCATTACGATATAACTTATAACGTTATATGGTAATACGTTATATCGAATAACGTTATGTAACATTACGATATAACGTATAAAGTTATGTAGCATAACGATATAACGTATAACGTTATATAGTATTACGTTATAACGTATAACGTTATGTAGCATTACGATATAGCGTATAACGTTATATAGTATTACGATATAACGGATAACGTTATGTAGCATAACGATATAACGTATAACGTTATATAGTATTACGTTATAACGTATAACGTTTTGTAGCATTACGATATAACGTATAACGTTATATAGTATTACGTTTTAACGTATAACGTTATGTACTATTACGTTATAACATATAACGTTATGTAGTAATACGTTATAACGTATAACGTTATGTAGCATTACGATATAACGTATAACGTTATATAGTATTACGTTTTAACGTATAACGTTATGTAGTATTACGTTATAACATATAACGTTATGTAGTAGTACGTTATAACGTATAACGTTATGTAGCATTACGATATAACGTATAACGTTATGTAGCATAACGATATAACGTATAACGTTCTATAGTATTACGTTATAACGTATAACGTTATGTACCATTACGATATAACTTATATCGCTATATGGTAATACGTTATAACGTATAACGTTATGTAACATTACGATATAACGTATAAAGTTATGTAGCATAACGATATAACGTATAACGTTATGTAGCATAACGATATAACGTATAACGTTATATAGTATTACGTTATAACGTATAAAGTTATGTAGCATTACGATATAACGTATAACGTTATGTAGCATAACGATATAACGTATAACGTTATATAGTATTACGTTATAACGTATAACGTTATGTAGCATTACGATATAACATATAACGTTATGTAGCATAACAATATAACGTATAACGTTATGTAGCATAACTATATAACGTATAACGTTATATAGTATTACGTTATAACGTATAACGTTGTGTACCATTACGATATAACGTATAACGTTATATGGTACTACGTTATAACGTATATCGTTATGTAGCATTACGATATAAGGTATAACGTTATGTAGCATTACGATATAGCGTATAACGTTATGTAGCATTACGATATAACGTATAACGTTATGTACCATTACGATATAACGTATAACGTTATATGGTACTACGTTATAACGTATATCGTTATGTAGCATTACGATATAAGGTATAACGTTATGTAGCATTACGATATAACGTATAACGTTATATGGTAATACGTCATAACGTATAATGTTATGTAGCATTACGATATAACGTACAACGTTATGTAGCATAACGATATAAAGCATAACGTTATATGGTAATACGTTATAACGTATAACGTTATGTAGCATTACGATATAACGTATAACGTTATATGGTAATGCGTTATATCGAATAACGTTATGTAACATTACGATATAACGTATAAAGTTATGTAGCATAACGCTATAACGTATAACGTTATATAGTATTACGTTATAACGTATAACGTTACGTAGCATTACGATATAGCGTATAACGTTATATAGTATTACGATATAACGTATAACGTTATGTAGCATAACGATATAACGTATAACGTTATATAGTATTACGTTATAACGTATAACGTTTTGTAGCATTACGATATAACGTATAACGTTATATAGTATTACGTTTTAACGTATAACGTTATGTAGTATTACGTTATAACATATAACGTAATGTAGTAATACGTTATAACGTATAAAGTTATGTAGCATTACGATATAACGTATAACGTTATATGGTATTACGTTTTAACGTATAACGTTATGTAGTATTACGTTATAACATATAACGTTATGTAGTAGTACGTTATAACGTATAACGTTATATAGTATTACGATATAACGGATAACGTTATGTAGCATAACGATATAACGTATAACGTTATATAGTATTATGTTATAACGTATAACGTTTTGTAGCATTACGATATAACGTATAACGTTATATAGTATTACGTTTTAACGTATAACGTTATGTACTATTACGTTATAACATATAACGTTATGTAGTAATACGTTATAACGTATAACGTTATGTAGCATTACGATATAACGTATAACGTTATATAGTATTACGTTTTAACGTATAACGTTATGTAGTATTACGTTATAACATATAACGTTATGTAGTAGTACGTTATAACGTATAACGTTATGTAGCATTACGATATAACGTATAACGTTATGTAACATTACGATATAACGTATAACGTTATGTAGCATAACGATATAACGTATAACGTTCTATAGTATTACGTTATAACGTATAACGTTATGTACCATTACGATATAACTTATATCGTTATATGGTAATACGTTATAACGTATAACGTTATGTAACATTACGATATAACGTATAAAGTTATGTAGCATAACGATATAACGTATAACGTTATGTAGCATAACGATATAACGTATAACGTTATGTACCATTACGATATAACGTATAACGTTATGTAACATTACGATATAACGTATAACGTTATGTAGCATAACGATATAACGTATAACGTTATATAGTATTACGTTATAACGTATAACGTTTTGTACGATTACGATATAACGTATAACGTTATATAGTATTACGTTTTAACGTATAACGTTATGTAGTATTACGTTATAACATATAACGTTATGTAGTAGTACGTTATAACGTATAACGTTATGTAGCATTACAATATAACGTATAACGTTATGTAGCATTACGATATAACGTATAACGTTATATGGTAATACGTTATAACGTATAACGTTATGTAGTATTACGTTATAACATATAACGTTATGTAGTAATACGTTATAACGTATAACGTTATGTAGCATTACGATATAACGTATAACGTTATGTAGCATTACGATATAACGTATAACGTTATATGGTAATACGTCATAACGTATAATGTTATGTAGCATTACGATATAACGTATAACGTTATGTAGCATAACGATATAAAGCATAACATTATATGGTAATACGTTATAACGTATAACGTTATGTACCATTACGATATAACGTATAACGTTATATGGTAATACGTTATAACGTATATCGTTATGTAGCATTACGATATAACGTATAACGTTATGTAGCATAACGATATAACGTATAACGTTATATAGTATTACGTTATAACGTATAACGTTATGTAGCATTACGATATAACATATAACGTTATGTAGCATAACAATATAACGTATAACGTTATGTAGCATAACGATATAACGTATAACGTTATATAGTATTACGTTATAACGTATAACGTTGTGTACCATTACGATCTAACGTATAACGTTATATGGTACTACGTTATAACGTATATAGTTATGTAGCATTACGATATAAGGTATAACGTTATGTAGCATTACGATATAGCGTATAACGTTATGTAGCATTACGATATAACGTATAACGTCATGTAACATTACGATATAACGTATAACGTTATGTAGCATAACGATATAACGTATAACGTTATGTACCATTACGATATAACGTATAACGTTATGTAACATTACGATATAACGTATAACGTTATGTAGCATAACGATATAACGTATAACGTTATATAGTATTACGTTATAACGTATAACGTTTTGTAGGATTACGATATAACGTATAACGTTATATAGTATTACGTTTTAACTTATAACGTTATGTAGTATTACGTTATAACATATAACGTTATGTAGTAATACGTTATAACGTATAACGTTATGTAGCATTACGATGTAACGTATAACGTTATGTAGCATTACGATATAACGTATAACGTTAAATGGTAATACGTTATAACGTATAACGTTATGTAACATTACGATGTAACGTATAATGTTATGTAGCATAACGATATAACGTTTAACATTATATAGTATTACGTTATAACGTATAACGTTTTGTGGCATTACGATATAACGTATAACGTTATATAGCATTACGTTTTAACGTATAACGTTATGTAGTATTACGTTATAACATATAACGTTATGTAGTAATACGTTATAACGTATAACGTTATGTGACATTACGATGTAACGTATAACGTTATGTAGCATAACGATATAACGTTTAACATTATATAGAATTACGTTATAACGTATAACGTTTTGTAGCATTACGATATAACGTATAACGTTATATAGTATTACGTTTTAACGTATAACGTTATGTAGTATTACGTTATAACATATATCGTTATGTAGTAATACATTATAACGTATAACGTTATGTAGCATTACGATATAACGTATAACGTTATGTAACATTACGATATAACGTATAAAGTTGTGTAGCATAACGATATAACGTATAACGTTATATAGTATTACGTTATAACGTATAACGTTATGTCCCATTAGGATATTACTTATAACGTTATATGGTAATACGTTATAACGTATAACGTTATGTAACATTACGATATAACGTATAACGTTATGTAGCATAACGATATAACGTATAACGTTATATAGTATTACGTTATAACGTATAACGTTATGTACCATTACGATATAACTTATAACGTTATATGGTAATACGTTATATCGAATAACGTTATGTAACATTACGATATAACGTATAAAGTTATGTAGCATAACGATATAACGTATAACGTTATATAGTATTACGTTATAACGTATAACGTTATGTAGCATTACGATATAGCGTATAACGTTATATAGTATTACGATATAACGGATAACGTTATGTAGCATAACGATATAACGTATAACGTTATATAGTATTACGTTATAACGTATAACGTTTTGTAGCATTACGATATAACGTATAACGTTATATAGTATTACGTTTTAACGTATAACGTTATGTACTATTACGTTATAACATATAACGTTATGTAGTAATACGTTATAACGTATAACGTTATGTAGCATTACGATATAACGTATAACGTTATATAGTATTACGTTTTAACGTATAACGTTATGTAGTATTACGTTATAACATATAACGTTATGTAGTAGTACGTTATAACGTATAACGTTATGTAGCATTACGATATAACGTATAACGTTATGTAACATTACGATATAACGTATAACGTTATGTAGCATAACGATATAACGTATAACGTTCTATAGTATTACGTTATAACGTATAACGTTATGTACCATTACGATATAACTTATATCGTTATATGGTAATACGTTATAACGTATAACGTTATGTAACATTACGATATAACGTATAAAGTTATGTAGCATAACGATATAACGTATAACGTTATGTAGCATAACGATATAACGTATAACGTTATGTACCATTACGATATAACGTATAACGTTATGTAACATTACGATATAACGTATAACGTTATGTAGCATAACGATATAACGTATAACGTTATATAGTATTACGTTATAACGTATAACGTTTTGTACGATTACGATATAACGTATAACGTTATATAGTATTACGTTTTAACGTATAACGTTATGTAGTATTACGTTATAACATATAACGTTATGTAGTAATACGTTATAACGTATAACGTTATGTAGCATTACAATATAACGTATAACGTTATGTAGCATTACGATATAACGTATAACGTTATATGGTAATACGTTATAACGTATAACGTTATGTAGTATTACGTTATAACATATAACGTTATGTAGTAATACGTTATAACGTATAACGTTATGTAGCATTACGATATAACGTATAACGTTATGTAGCATTACGATATAACGTATAACGTTATATGGTAATACGTCATAACGTATAATGTTATGTAGCATTACGATATAACGTATAACGTTATGTAGCATAACGATATAAAGCATAACATTATATGGTAATACGTTATAACGTATAACGTTATGTACCATTACGATATAACGTATAACGTTATATGGTAATACGTTATAACGTATATCGTTATGTAGCATTACGATATAACGTATAACGTTATGTAGCATAACGATATAACGTATAACGTTATATAGTATTACGTTATAACGTATAACGTTATGTAGCATTACGATATAACATATAACGTTATGTAGCATAACAATATAACGTATAACGTTATGTAGCATAACGATATAACGTATAACGTTATATAGTATTACGTTATAACGTATAACGTTGTGTACCATTACGATATAACGTATAACGTTATATGGTACTACGTTATAACGTATATCGTTATGTAGCATTACGATATAAGGTATAACGTTATGTAGCATTACGATATAGCGTATAACGTTATGTAGCATTACGATATAACGTATAACGTTATGTACCATTACGATATAACGTATAACGTTATATGGTACTACGTTATAACGTATATCGTTATGTAGCATTACGATATAAGGTATAACGTTATGTAGCATTACGATATAACGTATAACGTTATATGGTAATACGTCATAACGTATAATGTTATGTAGCATTACGATATAACGTATAACGTTATATGGTAATACGTTATATCGAATAACGTTATGTAACATTACGATATAACGTATAAAGTTATGTAGCATAACGATATAACGTATAACGTTATATAGTATTACGTTATAACGTATAACGTTACGTAGCATTACGATATAGCGTATAACGTTATATAGTATTACGATATAACGTATAACGTTATGTAGCATAACGATATAACGTATAACGTTATATAGTATTACGTTATAACGTATAACGTTTTGTAGCATTACGATATAACGTATAACGTTATATAGTATTACGTTTTAACGTATAACGTTATGTAGTATTACGTTATAACATATAACGTTATGTAGTAATACGTTATAACGTATAACGTTATGTAGCATTACGATATAACGTATAACGTTATGTAGCATAACGATATAACGTATAACGTTATATAGTATTACGTTATAACGTATAACGTTTTGTAGGATTACGATATAACGTATAACGTTATATAGTATTACGTTTTAACTTATAACGTTATGTAGTATTACGTTATAACATATAACGTTATGTAGTAATACGTTATAACGTATAACGTTATGTAGCATTACGATGTAACGTATAACGTTATGTAGCATTACGATATAACGTATAACGTTAAATGGTAATACGTTATAACGTATAACGTTATGTAACATTACGATGTAACGTATAATGTTATGTAGCATAACGATATAACGTTTAACATTATATAGTATTACGTTATAACGTATAACGTTTTGTGGCATTACGATATAACGTATAACGTTATATAGCATTACGTTTTAACGTATAACGTTATGTAGTATTACGTTATAACATATAACGTTATGTAGTAATACGTTATAACGTATAACGTTATGTGACATTACGATGTAACGTATAACGTTATATGGTAATACGTTATAACGTATAACGTTATGTAACATTACGATATAACGTATAAAGTTATGTAGCATAACGATATTACGTATAACGTTATATAGTATTACGTTATAACGTATAACGTTATGTAGCATTACGATATAACATATAACGTTATGTAGCATTACGATATAACGTATAACGTTATGTAACATTACGATATAACGTATAACGTTATGTAGCATAACGATATAACGTATAACGTTATATAGTATTACGTTATAACGTATAACGTTATGTACCATTACGATATAACTTATAACGTTATATGGTAATACGTTATATCGAATAACGTTATGTAACATTACGATATAACGTATAAAGTTATGTAGCATAACGATATAACGTATAACGTTATATAGTATTACGTTATAACGTATAACGTTATGTAGCATAACGATATAACGTATAACGTTATATAGTATTACGTTTTAACGTATAACGTTATGTAGTATTACGTTATAACATATAACGTTATGTAGTAATACGTTATAACGTATAACGTTATGTAGCATTACGATATAACGTATAACGTTATGTAGCATTACGATATAACGTATAACGTTATATGGTAATACGTTATAACGTATAAGGTTATGTAGCATTACGATATAACGTATAACGTTATGTAGCATTACGATATAGCGTATAACGTTATGTAGCATAACGATATAACGTATAACGTTATATAGTATTACGTTATAACGTATAACGTTTTGTAGGATTACGATATAACGTATAACGTTATATAGTATTACGTTTTAACGTATAACGTTATGTAGTATTACGTTATAACATATAACGTTATGTAGTAATACGTTATAACGTATAAGGTTATGTAGCATTACGATATAACGTATAACGTTATGTAGCATTACGATATAACGTATAACGTTATATGGTAAAACGTTATAACGTATAAGGTTATGTAGCATTACGATATAACGTATAACGTTATGTAGCATTACGATATAACGTATAACGTTATATGGTAATACGTTATAACGTATAACGTCATGTAACATTACGATATAACGTATAACGTTATGTAGCATAACGATATAACGTATAACGTTATGTACCATTACGATATAACGTATAACGTTATGTAACATTACGATATAACGTATAACGTTATGTAGCATAACGATATAACGTATAACGTTATATAGTATTACGTTATAACGTATAACGTTTTGTAGGATTACGATATAACGTATAACGTTATATAGTATTACGTTTTAACTTATAACGTTATGTAGTATTACGTTATAACATATAACGTTATGTAGTCATACGTTATAACGTATAACGTTATGTAGCATTACGATGTAACGTATAACGTTATGTAGCATTACGATATAACGTATAACGTTAAATGGTAATACGTTATAACGTATAACGTTATGTAACATTACGATGTAACGTATAATGTTATGTAGCATAACGATATAACGTATAACGTTATGTAGCATAACGATATAACGTATAACGTTATATAGTATTACGTTATAACGTATTACGTTTTGTAGGATTACGATATAACGTATAACGTTATATAGTATTACGTTTTAACGTATAACGTTATGTAGTATTACGTTATAACATATAACGTTATGTAGTAATACGTTATAACGTATAAGGTTATGTAGCATTACGATATAACTTATAACGTTATGTAGCATTACGATATAACGTATAACGTTATATGGTAAAACGTTATAACGTATAAGGTTATGTAGCATTACGATATAACGTATAACGTTATGTAGCATTACGATATAACGTATAACGTTATATGGTAATACGTTATAACGTATAACGTCATGTAACATTACGATATAACGTATAACGTTATGTAGCATAACGATATAACGTATAACGTTATGTACTATTACGATATAACGTATAACGTTATGTAACATTACGATATAACGTATAACGTTATGTAGCATAACGATATAACGTATAACGTTATATAGTATTACGTTATAACGTATAACGTTTTGTAGGATTACGATATAACGTATAACGTTATATAGTATTACGTTTTAACTTATAACGTTATGTAGTATTACGTTATAACATATAACGTTATGTAGTAATACGTTATAACGTATAACGTTATGTAGCATTACGATGTAACGTATAACGTTATGTAGCATTACGATATAACGTATAACGTTAAATGGTAATACGTTATAACGTATAACGTTATGTAACATTACGATGTAACGTATAATGTTATGTAGCATAACGATATAACGTTTAACATAATATAGTATTACGTTATAACGTATAACGTTTTGTGGCATTACGATATAACGTATAACGTTATATAGCATTACGTTTTAACGTATAACGTTATGTAGTATTACGTTATAACATATAACGTTATGTAGTAATACGTTATAACGTATAACGTTATGTGACATTACGATGTAACGTACAACGTTATGTAGCATAACGATATAACGTTTAACATTATATAGAATTACGTTATAACGTATAACGTTTTGTAGCATTACGATATAACGTATAACGTTATATAGTATTACGTTTTAACGTATAACGTTATGTAGTATTACGTTATAACATATAACGTTATGTAGTAATACGTTATAACGTATAACGTTATGTAGCATTACGATATAACGTATAACGTTATGTAACATTACGATATAACGTATAAAGTTGTGTAGCATAACGATATAACGTATAACGTTATATAGTATTACGTTATAACGTATAACGTTATGTACCATTAGGATATGACTTATAACGTTATATGGTAATACGTTATAACGTATAACGTTATGTAACATTACGATATAACGTATAAAGTTATGTAGCATAACGATATAACGTATAACGTTATATAGTATTACCATTATAACGTATGACGTTATGTAGCATTACGATATAACATATAACGTTATGTAGCATTACGATATAACGTATAACGTTATGTAACATTACGATATAACGTATAACGTTATGTAGCATAACGATATACCGTATAACGTTATATAGTATTACGTTATAACGTATAACGTTATGTACCATTACGATATAACTTATAACGTTATATGGTAATACGTTATATCGAATAACGTTTTGTAACATTACGATATAACGTATAAAGTTATGTAGCATAACGATATAACGTATAACGTTATATAGTATTACGTTATAACGTATAACGTTATGTAGCATTACGATATAGCGTATAACGTTATATAGTATTACGATATAACGTATAACGTTATGTAGTATTACGTTATAACATATAACGTTATGTAGTAATACGTTATAACGTATATCGTTATGTAGCATTACGATATAACGTATAACGTTATGTAGCATTACGATATAACGTATAACGTTATATGGTAATACGTCATAACGTATAATGTTATGTAGCATTACGATATAACGTATAACGTTATGTAGCATAACGATATAAAGCATAACATTATATGGTAATACGTTATAACGTATAACGTTATGTACCATTACGATATAACGTATAACGTTATATGGTAATACGTTATAACGTATATCGTTATGTAGCATTACGATATAACGTATAAGGTTATGTAGCATAACGATATAACGTATAACGTTATATAGTATTACGTTATAACGTATAACGTTATGTAGCATTACGATATAACATATAACGTTATGTAGCATAACAATATAACGTATAACGTTATGTAGCATAACGATATAACGTATAACGTTATATAGTATTACGTTATAACGTATAACGTTGTGTACCATTACGATATAACGTATAACGTTATATGGTACTACGTTATAACGTATATCGTTATGTAGCATTACGATATAAGGTATAACGTTATGTAGCATTACGATATAACGTATAACGTTATGTAGCATTACGATATAACGTATAACGTTATGTACCATTACGATATAACGTATAACTTTATATGGTACTACGTTATAACGTATATCGTTATGTAGCATTACGATATAAGGTATAACGTTATGTAGCATTACGATATAACGTATAACGTTATGTAGCATTACGATATAACGTATAACGTTATATGGTAATACGTCATAACGTATAATGTTATGTAGCATTACGATATAACGTATAACGTTATGTAGCATAACGATATAAAGCATAACGTTATATGGAAATACGTTATAACGTATAACGTTATGTAGCATTACGATATAACGTATAACGTTATGTAGCATCACGATATAACGTATAACGTTATATAGTATTACGGTATAACGTATAACGTTATATAGTATTACGTTATAACGTATAACGTTATGTAGTATTACCTTATAACATATAACGTTATGTAGTAATACGTTATAACGTATAACGTTATGTAGCATTACGATATAACGTATAACGTTATGTAGCATTACGATATAACGTATAACGTTATGTAGCATAACGATATAAAGCATAACGTTATATGGTAATACGTTATAACGTATAACGTTATGTAGCATTACGATATAACGTATAACGTTATGTAGCATCACGATATAACGTATAACGTTATATAGTATTACGGTATAACGTATAACGTTATATAGTATTACGTTATAACGTATAACGTTATGTAGTATTACCTTATAACATATAACGTTATGTAGTAATACGTTATAACGTATAACGTTATGTAGCATTACGATATAACGTATAACGTTATATGGTAATACGTCATAACGTATAATGTTATGTAGCATTACGATATAACGTATAACGTTATGTAGCATAACGATATAAAGCATAACGTTATATGGTAATACGTTATAACGTATAACGTTATGTAGCATTACGATATAACGTATAACGTTATGTAGCATCACGATATAACGTATAACGTTATATAGTATTACGGTATAACGTATAACGTTATATAGTATTACGTTATAACGTATAACGTTATGTAGTATTACCTTATAACATATAACGTTATGTAGTAATACGTTATAACGTATAACGTTATGTTGCATTACGATATAACGTATAACGTTATGTAGCATTACGATATAACGTATAACGTTATATGGTAATACGTCATAACGTATAATGTTATGTAGCATTACGATATAACGTATAACGTTATGTAGCATAACGATATAAAGCATAACGTTATATGGTAATACGTTATAACGTATAACGTTATGTACCATTACGATATAACGTATAACGTTATATGGTAATACGTTATAACGTATATCGTTATGTAGCATAACGATATAACGTATAACGTTATGTAGCATAACGATATAACGTATAACGTTATATAGTATTACGTTATAACGTATAACGTTATGTACCATTACGATATAACGTATAACGTTATATGGTAATACGTTATAACGTATATCGTTATGTAGCATTACGATATAACGTATATCGTTATGTAGCATTACGATATAAGGTATAACGTTATGTAGCATTACGATATAACGTATAACGTTATGTAGCATTACGATATAAAGTATAACGTTATGTAGCATAACGATATAACGTATAACGTTATATAGTATTACGGTATAACGTATAACGTTATATAGTATTACGTTATAACGTATAACGTTATGTAGCATTACGATATAACGTATAACGTTATATAGTATTACGTTATAACGTATAACGTTATGTAGCATTACGATATAACATATAACGTTATGTAGCATAACAATATAACGTATAACGTTATGTAGCATAACGATATAACGTATAACGTTATATAGTATTATGTTATAACGTATAACGTTGTGTACCATTACGATATAACGTATAACGTTGTGTACCATTACGATATAACGTATAACGTTATATGGTACTACGTTATAACGTATATCGTTATGTAGCGTTACGATATAAGGTATAACGTTATGTAGCATTACGATATAACGTATAACGTTATGTAGCATTACGATATAACGTATAACGTTATGTACCATTACGATATAACGTATAACGTTATATAGTATTACGTTATAACGTATAACGTTATGTAGTATTACGTTATAACATATAACGTTATGTGGCATAACGATATAACGTATAACGTTATATCGTATTACGTTATAACGTATAACGTTATGCAGCATTACGATATAACGTATAACGTTATGTAGTATTACGTTATAACGTATAACGTTATGTAGTATTACGTTATAACATATAACGTTATGTAGTAATACGTTATAGCGTATAACGTTATGTAGCATTACGATATAACATATAACGTTATGTAGCATAACGATATAACGTATAACGTTATATAGTATTACGATATAACGTATAACGTTATGTAGCATTACGATATAACGTATAACGTTATGTACCATTACGATATAACGTATAACGTTATATAGTATTACGTTATAACGTATAACGTTATGTAGTATTACGTTATAACATATAACGTTATGTGGCATAACGATATAACGTATAACGTTATATAGTATTACGTTATAACGTATAACGTTATGCAGCATTACGATATAACGTATAACGTTATGTAGTATTACGTTATAACGTATAACGTTATGTAGTATTACGTTATAACATATAACGTTATGTAGCATAACGATATAACGTATAACGTTATATAGTATTACGTTATAACGTATAACGTTTTGTAGGATTACGATATAACGTATAACGTTATATAGTATTACGTTTTAACGTATAACGTTATGTAGTATTACGTTATAACATATAACGTTATGTAGTAATACGTTATAACGTATAACGTTATGTAGCATTACGATATAACGTATAACGTTATATGGTAATACGTCATAACGTATAATGTTATGTAGCATTACGATATAACGTATAACGTTATGTAGCATAACGATATAAAGCATAACGTTATATGGTAATACGTTATAACGTATAACGTTATGTAGCATTACGATATAACGTATAACGTTATGTAGCATCACGATATAACGTATAACGTTATATAGTATTACGGTATAACGTATAACGTTATATAGTATTACGTTATAACGTATAACGTTATGTAGTATTACCTTATAACATATAACGTTATGTAGTAATACGTTATAACGTATAACGTTATGTAGCATTACGATATAACGTATAACGTTATGTAGCATTACGATATAACGTATAACGTTATATGGTAATACGTCATAACGTATAATGTTATGTAGCATTACGATATAACGTATAACGTTATGTAGCATAACGATATAAAGCATAACGTTATATGGTAATACGTTATAACGTATAACGTTATGTACCATTACGATATAACGTATAACGTTATATGGTAATACGTTATAACGTATATCGTTATGTAGCATTACGATATAACGTATAACGTTATGTAGCATAACGATATAACGTATAACGTTATATAGTATTACGTTATAACGTATAACGTTATGTACCATTACGATATAACGTATAACGTTATATGGTAATACGTTATAACGTATATCGTTATGTAGCATTACGATATAACGTATATCGTTATGTAGCATTACGATATAAGGTATAACGTTATGTAGCATTACGATATAACGTATAACGTTATGTAGCATTACGATATAACGTATAACGTTATGTAGCATAACGATATAACGTATAACGTTATATAGTATTACGGTATAACGTATAACGTTATATAGTATTACGTTATAACGTATAACGTTATGTAGTATTACTTTATAACATATAACGTTATGTAGTAATACGTTATAACGTATAACGTTATGTAGCATTACGATATAACGTATAACGTTATATAGTATTACGTTATAACGTATAACGTTATGTAGCATTACGATATAACATATAACGTTATGTAGCATAACAATATAACGTATAACGTTATGTAGCATAACGATATAACGTATAACGTTATATAGTATTATGTTATAACGTATAACGTTGTGTACCATTACGATATAACGTATAACGTTGTGTACCATTACGATATAACGTATAACGTTATATGGTACTACGTTATAACGTATATCGTTATGTAGCGTTACGATATAAGGTATAACGTTATGTAGCATTACGATATAACGTATAACGTTATGTAGCATTACGATATAACGTATAACGTTATGTACCATTACGATATAACGTATAACGTTATATAGTATTACGTTATAACGTATAACGTTATGTAGTATTACGTTATAACATATAACGTTATGTGGCATAACGATATAACGTATAACGTTATATAGTATTACGTTATAACGTATAACGTTATGCAGCATTACGATATAACGTATAACGTTATGTAGTATTACGTTATAACGTATAACGTTATGTAGTATTACGTTATAACATATAACGTTATGTAGTAATACGTTATAGCGTATAACGTTATGTAGCATTACGATATAACATATAACGTTATGTAGCATAACGATATAACGTATAACGTTATATAGTATTACGATATAACGTATAACGTTATGTAGCATTACGATATAACGTATAACGTTATGTACCATTACGATATAACGTATAACGTTATATAGTATTACGTTATAACGTATAACGTTATGTAGTATTACGTTATAACATATAACGTTATGTGTCATAACGATATAACGTATAACGTTATATAGTATTACGTTATAACGTATAACGTTATGCAGCACTACGATATAACGTATAACGTTATGTAGTATTACGTTATAACGTATAACGTTATGTAGTATTACGTTATAACATATAACGTTATGTAGTAATACGTTATAGCGTATAACGTTATGTAGCATTACGATATAACATATAACGTTATGTAGCATAACGATATAACGTATAACGTTATATAGTATTACGATATAACGTATAACGTTATGTGGCATTACGTTATAACATATAACGTTATGTAGTAATACGTTATAACGTATAACGTTATGTAGCATTACGATATAACGTATAACGTTGTGTAGCATAACGATATAACGTATAACGATATGTACTATTATGATATAACGTATAAGGTTATGTAGCATTACGATATAACGTATAACGTTATGTAGCATTACGATATAACGTATAACGTTATATGGTAATACGATATAACGTATAACGCTATGTACCATTACGATATAACGTATAACGTTATGTACCATTACGATATAACGTATAACGATATATGGTAATACGTTATAACGTACAACATTATGTAGCATTACGATATAACGTATAACGTTATGTAGTAATACGTTATATCGTATAACGTTATGTAGCATTACGATATAACGTATAACGTTATGTAGCATTACGATATAACGTATAACGTTATATGGTAATACGTTATAACGTATAACGTTATGTAGCATCACGACATAACGTATAACGATATATGGTAATACGTTATAACGTACAACATTATGTAGCATTACGATATAACGTATAACGTTATGTAGTAATACGTTATATCGTATAACGTTATGTAGCATTACGATATAACGTATAACGTTATGTAGCATTACGATATAACGTATAACGTTATATGGTAATACGTTATAACGTATAACGTTATGTAGCATTACGATGTAACGTATAACGTTATGTAGCATTACGATGTAACGTATAACGTTAAATGGTAATACGTTATAACGTATAACGTTATGCAACATTACGATGTAACGTATAATGTTATGTAGCATAACGATATAACGTTTAACATAATATAGTATTACGTTATAACGTATAACGTTTTGTGGCACTACGATATAACGTATAACGTTATATAGCATTACGTTTTAACGTATAACGTTATGTAGTATTACGTTATAACATATAACGTTATGTAGTAATACGTTATAACGTATAACGTTATGTGACATTACGATGTAACGTATAACGTTATGTAGCATAACGATATAACGTTTAACATTATATAGAATTACGTTATAACGTATAACGTTTTGTAGCATTATGATATAACGTATAACGTTATATAGTATTACGTTTTAACGTATAACGTTATGTAGTATTACGTTATAACATATAACGTTATGTAGTAATACGTTATAACGTATAACGTTATGTAGCATTACGATATAACGTATAACGTTATGTAACATTACGATATAACGTATAAAGTTGTGTAGCATAACGATATAACGTATAACGTTATATAGTATTACGTTATAACGTATAACGTTATGTACCATTAGGATATAACTTATAACGTTATATGGTAATTCGTTATAACGTATAACGTTATGTAACATTACGATATAACGTATAAAGTTATGTAGCATAACGATATAACGTATAACGTTATATAGTATTACGTTATAACGTATGACTTTATGTAGCATTACGATATAACATATAACGTTATGTAGCATTACCATATAACGTATAACGTTATGTAACATTACGATATAACGTATAACGTTATGTAGCATAACGATATAACGTATAACGTTATATAGTATTACGTTATAACGTATAACGTTATGTACCATTACGATATAACTTATAACGTTATATGGTAATACGTTATATCGAATAACGTTTTGTAACATTACGATATAACGTATAAAGTTATGTAGCATAACGATATAACGTATAACGTTATATAGTATTACGTTATAACGTATAACGTTATGTAGCATTACGATATAGCGTATAACGTTATATAGTATTACGATATAACGGATAACGTTATGTAGCATAACGATATAACGTATAACGTTATATAGTATTACGTTATAACGTATAACGTTTTGTAGCATTACGATATAACGTATAACGTTATATAGTATTACGTTTTAACGTATAACGTTATGTAGTATTACGTTATAACATATAACGTTATGTAGTAATACGTTATAACGTATAACGTTATGTAGCATTGCGATATAACGTATAACGTTATATAGTATTACGTTTTAACGTATAACGTTATGTAGTATTACGTTATAACATATAACGTTATGTAGTAGTACGTTATAACGTATAACGTTATGTAGCATTACGATATAACGTATAACGTTATGTAGCATAACGATATAACGTATAACGTTATATAGTATTACGATATAACGTATAACGTTATGTGGCATTACGTTATAACATATAACGTTATGTAGTAATACGTTATAACGTATAACGTTATGTAGCATTACGATATAACGTATAACGTTGTGTAGCATAACGATATAACGTATAACGATATGTACTATTATGATATAACGTATAAGGTTATGTAGCATTACGATATAACGTATAACGTTATGTAGCATTACGATATAACGTATAACGTTATATGGTAATACGATATAACGTATAACGCTATGTACCATTACGATATAACGTATAACGTTATGTACCATTACGATATAACGTATAACGATATATGGTAATACGTTATAACGTACAACATTATGTAGCATAACGATATAACGTATAACGTTATGTAGTAATACGTTATATCGTATAACGTTATGTAGCATTACGATATAACGTATAACGTTATGTAGCATTACGATATAACGTATAACGTTATATGGTAATACGTTATAACGTATAACGTTATGTAGCATCACGACATAACGTATAACGATATATGGTAATACGTTATAACGTACAACATTATGTAGCATTACGATATAACGTATAACGTTATGTAGTAATACGTTATATCGTATAACGTTATGTAGCATTACGATATAACGTATAACGTTATGTAGCATTACGATATAACGTATAACGTTATATGGTAATACGTTATAACGTATAACGTTATGTAGCATTACGATGTAACGTATAACGTTATGTAGCATTACGATGTAACGTATAACGTTATGTAGCATTACGATGTAACGTATAACGTTAAATGGTAATACGTTATAACGTATAACGTTATGCAACATTACGATGTAACGTATAATGTTATGTAGCATAACGATATAACGTTTAACATAATATAGTATTACGTTATAACGTATAACGTTTTGTGGCACTACGATATAACGTATAACGTTATATAGCATTACGTTTTAACGTATAACGTTATGTAGTATTACGTTATAACATATAACGTTATGTAGTAATACGTTATAACGTATAACGTTATGTGACATTACGATGTAACGTATAACGTTATGTAGCATAACGATATAACGTTTAACATTATATAGAATTACGTTATAACGTATAACGTTTTGTAGCATTATGATATAACGTATAACGTTATATAGTATTACGTTTTAACGTATAACGTTATGTAGTATTACGTTATAACATATAACGTTATGTAGTAATACGTTATAACGTATAACGTTATGTAGCATTACGATATAACGTATAACGTTATGTAACATTACGATATAACGTATAAAGTTGTGTAGCATAACGATATAACGTATAACGTTATATAGTATTACGTTATAACGTATAACGTTATGTACCATTAGGATATAACTTATAACGTTATATGGTAATTCGTTATAACGTATAACGTTATGTAACATTACGATATAACGTATAAAGTTATGTAGCATAACGATATAACGTATAACGTTATATAGTATTACGTTATAACGTATGACTTTATGTAGCATTACGATATAACATATAACGTTATGTAGCATTACGATATAACGTATAACGTTATGTAACATTACGATATAACGTATAACGTTATGTAGCATAACGATATAACGTATAACGTTATATAGTATTACGTTATAACGTATAACGTTATGTACCATTACGATATAACTTATAACGTTATATGGTAATACGTTATATCGAATAACGTTTTGTAACATTACGATATAACGTATAAAGTTATGTAGCATAACGATATAACGTATAACGTTATATAGTATTACGTTATAACGTATAACGTTATGTAGCATTACGATATAGCGTATAACGTTATATAGTATTACGATATAACGGATAACGTTATGTAGCATAACGATATAACGTATAACGTTATATAGTATTACGTTATAACGTATAACGTTTTGTAGCATTACGATATAACGTATAACGTTATATAGTATTACGTTTTAACGTATAACGTTATGTAGTATTACGTTATAACATATAACGTTATGTAGTAATACGTTATAACGTATAACGTTATGTAGCATTGCGATATAACGTATAACGTTATATAGTATTACGTTTTAACGTATAACGTTATGTAGTATTACGTTAAACATATAACGTTATGTAGTAGTACGTTATAACGTATAACGTTATGTAGCATTACGATATAACGTATAACGTTATGTAACATTACGATATAACGTATAACGTTATGTAGCATAACGATATAACGTATAACGTTATATAGTATTACGTTTTAACGTATAACGTTATGTAGTATTACGTTATAACATATAACGTTATGTAGTAATACGTTATAACGTATAACGTTATGTAGCATTACAATATAACGTATAACGTTATGTAGCATTACGATATAACGTATAACGTTATATGGTAATACGTTATAATGTATAACGTTATGTAGTATTACGTTATAACATATAACGTTATGTAGTAATACGTTATAACGTATATCGTTATGTAGCATTACGATATAACGTATAACGTTATGTAGCATTACGATATAACGTATAACGTTATATGGTAATACGTCATAACGTATAATGTTATGTAGCATTACGATATAACGTATAACGTTATGTAGCATAACGATATAAAGCATAACATTGTATGGTAATACGTTATAACGTATAACGTTATGTACCATTACGATATAACGTATAACGTTATATGGTAATACGTTATAACGTATATCGTTATGTAGCATTACGATATAACGTATAACGTTATGTAGCATAACGATATAACGTATAACGTTATATAGTATTACGTTATAACGTATAACGTTATGTAGCATTACGATATAACATATAACGTTATGTAGCATAACAGTATAACGTATAACGTTATGTAGCATAACGATATAACGTATAACGTTATATAGTATTACGTTATAACGTATAACGTTGTGTACCATTACGATATAACGTATAACGTTATATGGTACTACGTTATAACGTATATCGTTATGTAGCATTACGATATAAGGTATAACGTTATGTAGCATTACGATATAACGTATAACGTTATGTAGCATTACGATATAACGTATAACGTTATGTACCATCACGATATAACGTATAACGTTATATGGTACTACGTTATAACGTATATCGTTATGTAGCATTACGATATAAGGTATAACGTTATGTAGCATTACGATATAACGTATAACGTTATGTAGCATTACGATATAACGTATAACGTTATATGGTAATACGTCATAACGTATAATGTTATGTAGCATTACGATATAACGTATAACGTTATGTAGCATAACGATATAATGCATAACGTTATATGGTAATACGTTATAACGTATAACGTTATGTAGCATTACGATATAACGTATAACGTTATATGGTAATACGTTATAACGTATAACGTTATGTACCATTACGATATAACGTATAACGTTATATGGTAATACGTTATAACGTATATCGTTATGTAGCATTACGATATAACGTATAACGTTATGTAGCATCACGATATAACGTATAACGTATAACGTTATATAGTATTACGGTATAACGTATAACGTTATATAGTATTACGTTATAACGTATAACGTTATGTAGTATTACCTTATAACATATAACGTTATGTAGTAATACGTTATAACGTATAACGTTATGTAGCATTACGATATAACGTATAACGTTATGTAGCATTACGATATAACGTATAACGTTATATGGTAATACGTCATAACGTATAATGTTATGTAGCATTACGATATAACGTATAACGTTATGTAGCATAACGATATAAAGCATAACGTTATATGGTAATACGTTATAACGTATAACGTTATGTACCATTACGATATAACGTATAACGTTATATGGTAATACGTTATAACGTATATCGTTATGTAGCATTACGATATAACGTATAACGTTATGTAGCATAACGATATAACGTATAACGTTATATAGTATTACGTTATAACGTATAACGTTATGTACCATTACGATATAACGTATAACGTTATATGGTAATACGTTATAACGTATATCGTTATGTAGCATTACGATATAACGTATATCGTTATGTAGCATTACGATATAAGGTATAACGTTATGTAGCATTACGATATAACGTATAACGTTATGTAGCATTACGATATAACGTATAACGTTATGTAGCATAACGATATAACGTATAACGTTATGTAGTATTACTTTATAATGTTACGTCCCGCGCTCCGCACGTGCCGTAACGAAAATTACGATTCGAAAATTCTACCAATCAAGCAACCCGCGATTTGAATTAAAGTAATCTATAATTTGACAATACAAATCATGATTTGAAAATTCTACCAATCAAACAGCCCGCGATTTGAATAAAAATAATCTATAATTTGGCGATACAAATTATGATTCGAAAATCCTACCAATTAAACAATTCGCGATTTGAATAAAAGTAATCTATAATTAGACAATTCAAACTATGATTCAAAAAATCCTACCAATCAAACAGCCCGCGATTTGAATAAAAATAATCTATAATTTGGCAATACATATTACGATTCGAAAATTCTACCAATCAAGCAACCCGCGATTTGAATTAAAGTAATCTATAATTTGACAATACAAATCACGATTTGAAAATTCTACCAATCAAACAGCCCGCGATTTGAATAAAATAATCTATAATTTGGCAATACAAATTATGATTCGAAAATTCTACCAATTAAACAATTCGCGATTTGAATAGAAGTAATCTATAATTAGACAATTCAAACTATGATTCAAAAAATCCTACCAATCAAACAGCCCGCGATTTGAATAAAAATAATCTATAATTTGGCAATACATATTACGATTCGAAAATTCTACCAATTAAAGAACTCACGATTTGAATAAAAGTTATCTATAATTTGACAATACAAACTATGACTCGAAAATTCTACCAATCAAGCAACCCACGATTTGAATAAAAATAATCTATAATTTGACGATACAAATTACAATTCGAAAATTCTACCAATCAAAGCAACCCGCGATTTGAATAAAAGTAATCTATTATTTGACAATACAAATTACAATTCGAAAATTCTACCAATCAAGCAACCCGCGATTTGAATAAAAGTAATCTATCATTTGGCAATACAAATTACGATTCGAAAATTCTACCAATTAAACAATTCGCGATTTGAATAAAAGTAATCTATAATTTGACAATTCAAATTACGATTCGAAAATTCTATCAATCAAGAGCAACCTGCGATTTGAACAGTAATCAGTGATTCGACAAATTCAATCTACCATTTGAAATTCTACCAATCAAAATCAACTCGCGATCTGAACTGACTAATAAATTATGATTATGTACGAATTGACAATCCAAATGGTTAGCCAATTAATCAAGAATAATTCGCGATTTAAAATAAATAAACAAACTATGATTGAATATTAGACAAAAAGAATAATTTATGATTTGACAATTCAAACTACAATTCGAAATTCTATCAATTAAGAGCCACCTGCGATTTGAACAAACTAATTAATAAACTATGATTATGTACAAATTGACAATCCAAATGGTTAGCCGATTTGACAATTGAATAAACTACGATCTAAGACATTAACCGATCAAGATTAACTCGCGATTTGAATAAATTAAAAGGAAAAAGGAATAGAGTAGGAATACATATTCTAATAACAAATGCGAAATACATAAAATATATATATATATATATATCCCCTACCCTAGATAAATAACAATAAAATACATAAAATATGCAAATTACAATTAACTTGCGCAACTGGAAAAAGATACAATATCACATTATTAAAATTAATTCCATTGTGGGGAACATATATAAATATGCGAAAAGAATTAAAATACGCAATACTACATTATCGAAACTAGTTGACATGTTAGTAAATTTAAAGAAATTATATATAAAAGCAATATTGTAAAACATATATATATATGTGTGTGTTTTATATTATCAGCAATCAATACTCCAGTAAATAAAAAAATATAAAATTCGCGAAACTACAGTATTAAGACAAACTAGTATTTAAAATTGAGACACCTTATATAAGTTACACTGTGAAATACATACATACATATATATATATATAATAAATTTAGAAGAAATAAAATTATTAAAACTAATTTTAGGAATATCACATGAAAATTATACTGTTAAACATCATCGAACAATTAATAATTTAGAACAGAATAAAGAGCAACTGAAATATACGATTCTACATTATTAAATTAGCTAATACACTTAAGGAAATTATATATGAAACTATATTGTATAAATATATATATATATATATATATATATATATATATGTATTTTATATTATTAATAGTCATTAAGATAACTAGCATTTAAAATTGAAACACTTTATACAAGTTACATTGTGAAACACATACATACATATATATAATAAAATTATTAAAACCAATTTGAGAAATGTCACATGGAAATTATACACGATGCTACATTATTAAATCAATTGACACGCTAATATATATATATACATACATATATAATAAATTCAGAAGAAATAAAATTATTAAAATCAATTTGAAGAATATCACATGAAAACTATATTGCTAAATATCATAAAACAACCAATAATTTAGAAAAGAATAAAAACAATTAAAATATACAATTCTACATTATTAAAACTAGTTAACATGTCAGTGAATTTAAACTATATATGAAAATACATTGTAAAAAAATATATATGTATATGTGTTTTACATTATTAAACCAAACGAGCAGTAATCTAGTAAATATAAAATACAATTACACTATTAAGACTAACTAACATTTTAACATTAAAAGAATTCCATACATTGTGAGACACAAATACATATAGATATATATATACAACCTAACACATGTAAAAGAAATAAATGCACAATATCACACTATCGAAACGCAAAGAAATGTTACATTGTAAAATAAATATATATATATATATATATTACTATCAAATCAAACAACTAATAACCAAATAACCACAATGAAACAAAAATACGAGACTACCTTGCAAATATTACATTACATTCAACTACACTGACTAAAGATTTAACCAACAAAATAATATATATATATATATAAGCATCGAACATAATCAACGCAAATATCACACACTTCACACGTCGACTACACCTTCTGGGACCACTCACAGATTTTGGAACCCGTCTTCCTCTTGCGCTGAAACAACACATGTAGTAAATAAAAGATGAATGACACAAGACAAATTAAAAATAATAAAACAATACAAAAGAACGTACTGGGACAACTTGCATAAGGAACCTTTGACGAAGACACCTCCGTATTTACCATTTAAAATCAAAATCACCAAAACCTATACCGAAAAAAACAATAAATCAAACAAGACACCAGAGGCAACAATCAAATGGAAATATTAACCAGATAAGTAAAATAACTTCAAGACACATCTCACGAAGTCACTCCATATACTGGAAGCATACAGCAGGGAAGATTGCTCTGACCAGAAGAGCAGTGACGCAGGAAAACATTCAGGAACCCGGCAGAAGTCTCCTGAGGGAAGTGAGGCTTCGCACAGTCATCTGTATCGTCTTCACGAGCCATCCACACATTTTTTGGAATCTCTCCTGCTTTTTGCACTAAAAACAATATAAACAAGATCAGGCAGACAAACAGACGAAACACCATAGGAAAGAAGATAAAATTAAAAATAAATAAAATATATACTCGTACAGGTTGGACAAGTGCAGGAATTTTCACGTCTATAACCAACATAACCTGCACTCACAGAGGAAAACATAAAAACCCTAATAAACTAAAATATCGAGGAAACTTAAATAAAATAAAAATAAATAATAACCAACAGTAAAAATAATTTATTCGATCCACAATATCGAACATAACCACCAAACTACACATTACCACGCACAAAACACGCATTAAAAACTATTATGAATAAAAAGAAATACAAACTACTATATAAAGACGATCAAATGGATGAAATACCATAAGGAACCACTAAAATACCGAACGAACCTAAAATAAATAAACTAAACACTAGGAATAATTTGTTCGATCCACAATATCGACCCAAACCGTCAGATCACGCACTACCACACACAAACACACGTTAAAGCTTAATGGCGTATTCACAAACGAAAACATAAACTACTACATAAAAACGATAAAATGGACGAAAAACAATTAGAAATAAGACAAGGCTGAAATAAAATGATACAACAAACTAAAATACCGAGCAAATTTAAATAAAATAAAATAAATAAAAGGCAACACTAAGAGTAATTTATTCAATCTACAATATAGAACTAAACCGTCAAAACCACGCACTACGACGCATACCCATGCATTAAAAGAAAATGTAAATTACTACATAAAACAACTAAATGGATAGAAATAGGACAAGACTAAAATAAATAAAATGGTACATACGTATACAACACAACCTATACCCACACAGAAAATATAAAACCACGACGAACTAAAAAGTCAAGCAAACTCAAGTAAGGAAAAATGGAGCAATACAAAAATAATTTATTCGATCTACAAAACATACAATATCTGCACTGCAGAATACGAAACATACACTCACTGTAGCTTTATGCCAATATACTTAAAATTATCGATATACATATATATGTATACAACTAGGATATTATTATTAAATAAAATCAAAGTCACAAAGCGGAGCATCCGGACACAGTTCATGAAACCGTTGTATACACCATGAAAATACTATAGGTGAAAACCCCTTTTCACCAGAACGATGATGGCACAAATGAGCATCCAAAACCTCCGCAGGAATTTCCTCCGGGAACCGTATCTTTGCACAATTATTGGTATCTAGGACTTCGATCGCAGGAGAATTGGGTGGTAACTCAACCGCATCTTCATCAGACAAAGTCAAATCAATAACTGGAAAACTACCAGAATGAGACACCGACGACGAGGCTGTTATACCAGTTTGAGTAGCAGATACTTCCCTCAGTAATCTCAACTCTCTTTTTGGCGGCACAGCACACCACTACGCCAACCACGCCTTCGTAAACGATTTGGACTTCTCTTGAATGGTTTATGCTTCTGATTCTTCCTTTTCTTCCTTTTCTTCTTCTTTCTCTCACACTGAAAACACAAGAAGAATAGAGTAAAGGATGAATATCGACTAAAGATATAAAAGGAAATGCAAAGAACAAATTTTACATACCTCCACGACTGGATTAGAAGACACAGGAGCTTCCATCACAAACACTCCCACACCTGAAATAAAACCAAAATATTCATATAGAACTCCAATAGACATAAACAAACAACAAACAGCCTAACCTAACGAACACACCGCTACGAGTACAAAGAAATAACCTCGATGGTAAACTTCACCATATCAAAAACACTAAGTTGAATCATCATGACCACACACAACCTAATAAAAATAAACTAATCGAATAACAAACCGATATCAAATCTAACGACTGATCAATACTCAAATAACGTAAATTAATAAATAAATAGATGATCAAATCTATAAAAGCCATGCACCACTTCACACCACTTTTATGGAAAATACATATATCTAAAATTACTATTAAACAAATACCTTATGGGAGACACACGAAACAACACGTTCTACACGTACAGCAGCTCCACAGAACAATAAGAGTCCCATTACCACCTCCACTAAAAATTACAAGGAAGGTTCCAGAGGCACTCCTGATAACAATACACGTGGACTAAACCCCACCATTGGCATCGGCACAAGGTCCCCAGGCGCATCCCCAACAAGGACACCCAGCCACGCGCCTGAACGTTCCCACAAGCATCAGCAGCAGGTTGCAGCAGCCTCCCAAGACGCAACATCAGCGGTTATGATAAGACAAGAAACTAAGTCAGGCGACTGGCCTTGACGTTCCTTCACGTAGTAGAAATGAGAAATTAGGAATCTAATGCATCGGCAGTGAACAAGATGAGATATCAGCGACCACCAAAATCCACGTTCTCTCACGTACGCGGGCAGACTCCCAAAAATTATAACGTTATATGGTAATACGTTATAACGTATAACGTTATGTACCATTACGATATAACGTATAACGTTATATGGTAATACGTTATAATGTAAAACTTTATGTACCATTACAATATAACGTATAACGTTGTATGGTAATACGTTATAACGTATAACGCTATGTACCATTACGATATAACGTATAACGTTATATGGTAATACGTTATAACGTACAACGTTATGTAGTATTACGTTATAACATATAACGTTATGTAGTAATACGTTATAACGTATAACGTTATGTAGCATTACGATATAACGTATAACGTTATGTAGCATTACGATATAACGTATAACGTTATATGGTAATACGTTATAACGTATAACGCTATGTACCATTACGATATAACGTATAACGCTATGTACCATTACGATATAACGTATAACGTTATATGGTAATACGTTATAACGTATAACGTTATGTAGCGTTACGATATAACGTATAACGTTATGTAGCATTACGATATAACGTATAACGTTATATGGTAATACGTTATAACGTATAACGCTATGTACCATTACGATATAACGTATAACGCTATGTACCATTACGATATAACGTATAACGTTATATGGTAATACGTTATAACGTATAACGTTATGTACCATTACGATATAACGTATAACGTTATATGGTAATACGTTATAACGTATAACGTTATGTAGTATTATGATATAACGTATAAGGTTATGTAACATTACGATATAACGTATAACGTTAATTAGCATTACGATATAACGTATAACGTTATATGGTAATACGTTATAACGTATAACGATATGTAGCATTACGGTATAACGCATAACGTTATATGGTAATGCGTTATAACTTATAACGCTATGTACCATTACGATATAAAGTATAACGTTATATGGTAATGCGTTATAACTTATAACGCTATGTACCATTACGATATAAAGTAAAACGTTATATGGTAAGGCGGTATAACGTATAACGTTATGTAGCATTACGATATAACGTATAACGTTATGTAGCATTACGATATAACGTATAACGTTATATGGTAATACGTTATAACGTATAACGTTATGTACCATTACGATATAACGTATAACGTTATATGGTAATACGTTATAACGTATAACGTTATGTACCGTTACGATATAACGTATAACGTTATGTAGTATTACGTTATAACATATAACGTTATGTAGTAATACGTTATAACGTATAACGTTATGTAGCATTACGATATAACGTATAACGTTATGTAGCATTACGATATAACGTATAACGTTATGTAGCATTACGATATAACGTATAACGTTATATGGTAATACGTTATAACGTATAACGCTATGTACCATTACGATATAACGTATAACGTTATATGGTAATACGTGATAACGTACAACGCTATGTAGTATTACGTTATAACATATAACCTTATGTAGTAATACGTTATAACGTATAACGTTATGTAGTATTACGATATAACATATAACGTTAAGTAGCATAGCGGTATAACGTATCACGTTATATAGTATTACGTTATAACGTATAACGTTATGTAGCATTACGATATAACGAATAACGTTATGTAGCATTACGATATAACGTATAACGTTATATGGTAATATGTTATAACGTACAACGTTATGTACCATTACGATATAACGTATAACATTATATGGTAATACGTTATAACGTATAACGCTATGTACCATTACGATATAACGTAAAACGTTATATGGTAATACGTTATAACGTACAACGTTATGTAGTATTACGTTATAACATATAACCTTATGTAGTAATACGTTATAACGTATAACGTTATGTAGCATTACGATATAACGTATAACGTTATATGGTAATACGTTATAACGTATAACGTTATGTAGCATCACGACATAACGTATAACGTTATGTAGCATAACGATATAACGTATAACGATATGTAGCATTACGGTATAACGTATAACGTTATGCAGCATAACGATATAACGTATGACGTT
Organism: Bombus lapidarius; assembly: GCA_936014575.1. Classification (NCBI taxonomy): domain Eukaryota; kingdom Metazoa; phylum Arthropoda; class Insecta; order Hymenoptera; family Apidae; genus Bombus; species Bombus lapidarius. The sequence continues at coordinate 902,944 of CAKXZU010000048.1, forward strand.
ATATAGTATTACGATATAACATATAACGTTATGTAGCATAGCGGTATAACGTATCACGTTATATAGTATTACGCTATAACGTATAACGTTATGTAGCATTACGAAATAACGTATAACGTTATGTAGCATTACGATATAACGTATAACGTTATATGGTAATATGTTATAACGTACAACGTTATGTACCATTACGATATAACGTATAACGTTATATGGTAATACGTTATAACGTATAACGCTATGTACCATTACGATATAACGTATAACGTTATATGGTAATACGTGATAACGTACAACGCTATGTAGTATTACGTTATAACATATAACCTTATGTAGTAATACGTTATAACGTATAACGTTATGTAGCATTACGATATAACGTATAACGTTATATAGCATTACGTTATAACGTATAACGTTATGTAGTATTACGTTATAACGCATAACGTTATGTAGCATTACGATATAACATATAACGTTATGTAGCATAACGATATAACGTATAACGTTATGTAGCATAACGATATAACGTATAACGTTATATAGTATTATGTTATAACGTATAACGTTATGTAGCATTACGATATAACGTATAACGTTAATTAGCATTACGATATAACGTATAACGTTATATGGTAATACGTTATAACGTATAACGATATGTAGCATTACGGTATAACGTATAACGCTATGTAGTATTACGTTATAACATATAACCTTATGTAGTAATACGTTATAACGTATAACGTTATGTAGTATTATGATATAACGTATAAGGTTATGTAACATTACGATATAACGTATAACGTTAATTAGCATTACGATATAACGTATAACGTTATATGGTAATACGTTATAACGTATAACGATATGTAGCATTACGGTATAACGTATAACGTTATATGGTAATACGTTATAACGTATAACGTTATGTAGTATTATGATATAACGTATAAGGTTATGTAACATTACGATATAACGTATAACGTTAATTAGCATTACGATATAACGTATAACGTTATATGGTAATACGTTATAACGTATAACGATATGTAGCATTACGGTATAACGTATAACGTTATGCAGCATAACGATATAACGTATGACGTTATATAGTATTACGATATAACATATAACGTTATGTAGCATAGCGGTATAACGTATCACGTTATATAGTATTACGCTATAACGTATAACGTTATGTAGCATTACGAAATAACGTATAACGTTATGTAGCATTACGATATAACGTATAACGTTATATGGTAATATGTTATAACGTACAACGTTATGTACCATTACGATATAACGTATAACGTTATATGGTAATACGTTATAACGTATAACGCTATGTACCATTACGATATAACGTATAACGTTATATGGTAATACGTGATAACGTACAACGCTATGTAGTATTACGTTATAACATATAACCTTATGTAGTAATACGTTATAACGTATAACGTTATGTAGCATTACGATATAACGTATAACGTTATATAGCATTACGTGATAACGTATAACGTTATGTAGTATTACGTTATAACGCATAACGTTATGTAGCATTACGATATAACATATAACGTTATGTAGCATAACGATATAACGTATAACGTTATGTAGCATAACGATATAACGTATAACGTTATATAGTATTATGTTATAACGTATAACGTTATGTAGCATTACGATATAACGTATAACGTTAATTAGCATTACGATATAACGTATAACGTTATATGGTAATACGTTATAACGTATAACGATATGTAGCATTACGGTATAACGTATAACGCTATGTGGTATTACGTTATAACATATAACCGTATGTAGTAATACGTTATAACGTATAACGTTATGTAGTATTATGATATAACGTATAAGGTTATGTAACATTACGATATAACGTATAACGTTAATTAGCATTACGATATAACGTATAACGTTATATGGTAATACGTTATAACGTATAACGATATGTAGCATTACGGTATAACGTATAACGCTATGTAGTATTACGTTATAACATATAACCTTATGTAGTAATACGTTATAACGTATAACGTTATGTAGCATTACGATATAACGTATAACGTTATATAGCATTACGTTATAACGTATAACGTTATGTAGTATTACGTTATAACGCATAACGTTATGTAGCATTACGATATAACGTATAACGTTATGTAGCATTACGATATAACGTATGACGTTATGTAGCATAACGATATAACGCATAACGTTATATGGTAATACGTTATAACGTATAACGCTACGTACCATTACGATATAACGTATAACGTTATATGGTAATACGTTATAACGTATAACGATATGTACCATTACGATATAACGTATAACGTTATGTAGCATAACGATATAACGTATAACGTTATACAGTATTACGTTATAACGTATAACGTTATGTAGCATTACGATATAACGTATAACGTTATGTAGCATAACGATATAACGTATAACGTTATATAGTATTACGTTATAACGTATAACGTTATGTAGCATTACGATATAACGTATAACGTTATGTAGCATAACGATATAACGTATAACGTTATATAGTATTATGTTATAACGTATAACGTTATGTAGCATTACGATATAACATATAACGTTATGTAGCATAACGATATAACGTATAACGTTATATAGTATTACGTTATAACGTATAACGTTATGTAGCATTACGATATAACATATAACGTTATGTAGCATAACGATATAACGTATAACGTTATGTAGCATAACGATATAACGCATAACGTTATATGGTAATGCGTTATAACTTATAACGCTATGTACCATTACGATATAAAGTATAACGTTATATGGTAATGCGTTATAACGTATAACGATATGTAGCATAACGATATAACGTATAACGTTATGTAGCATAACGATATAACATATAACGTTATGTAGCATAGCGGTATAACGTATCACGTTATATAGTATTACGTTATAACCTATAACGTTATGTAGCATTACGATATAACGTATAACGTTATGTAGCATTACGATATAACGTATAACGTTATATGGTAATACGTTATAACGTATAACGTTATGTACCATTACGATATAACGTATAACGTTATATGGTAATACGTTATAACGTATAACGTTATGTACCGTTACGATATAACGTATAACGTTATGTAGTATTACGATATAACGTATAACGTTATGTAGCATTACGATATAACGTATAACGTTATATGGTAATACATTATAACGTATAACGTTATGTAGCATAACGATATAACGCATAACGTTATATGGTAATACGTTATAACGTATAACGCTATGTACCATTACGATATAACGTATAACGTTATATGGTAATACGTTATAACGTATAACGATATTTAGCATTACGATATAACGTATAACGTTATGTAGCATAACGATATAACGTATAACGTTATATAGTATTACGATATAACATATAACGTTAAGTAGCATAGCGGTATAACGTATCACGTTATATAGTATTACGTTATAACGTATAACGTTATGTAGCATTACGATATAACGAATAACGTTATGTAGCATTACGATATAACGTATAACGTTATATGGTAATATGTTATAACGTACAACGTTATGTACCATTACGATATAACGTATAACGTTATATGGTAATACGTTATAACGTATAACGCTATGTACCATTACGATATAACGTAAAACGTTATATGGTAATACGTTATAACGTACAACGTTATGTAGTATTACGTTATAACATATAACCTTATGTAGTAATACGTTATAACGTATAACGTTATGTAGCATTACGATATAACGTATAACGTTATATGGTAATACGTTATAACGTATAACGTTATGTAGCATCACGACATAACGTATAACGTTATGTAGCATAACGATATAACGTATAACGTTATATAATATTACGTTATAACGTATAACGTTATGTAGCATTACGATATAACGTATAACGTTATATAGCATTACGTTATAACGTATAACGTTATGTAGTATTACGTTATAACGCATAACATTATGTAGTAATACGTTATAACGTATAACGTTATGTAGCGTTACGATATAACGTATAACGTTATGTAGTATTATGATATAACGTATAAGGTTATGTAACATTACGATATAACGTATAACGTTAATTAGCATTACGATATAACGTATAACGTTATATGGTAATACGTTATAACGTATAACGTTATGTAGCATTACGATATAACGTATGACGTTATGTAGCAAAACGATATAACGCATAACGTTATATGGTAATACGTTATAACGTATAACGCTACGTACCATTACGATATAACGTATAACGTTATATGGTAATACGTTATAACGTATAACGATATGTAGCATAACGATATAACGCATAACGTTATATGGTAATGCGTTATAACTTATAACGCTATGTACCATTACGATATAAAGTATAACGTTATATGGTAATACGTTATAACGTATAACGCTACGTACCATTACGATATAACGTATAACGTTATATGGTAATACGTTATAACGTATAACGATATGTAGCATAACGATATAACGCATAACGTTATATGGTAATGCGTTATAACGTATAACGTTATGTAGCATTACGATATAACGTATGACGTTATGTAGCAAAACGATATAACGCATAACGTTATATGGTAATACGTTATAACGTATAACGCTACGTACCATTACGATATAACGTATAACGTTATATGGTAATACGTTATAACGTATAACGATATGTAGCATAACGATATAACGCATAACGTTATATGGTAATGCGTTATAACTTATAACGCTATGTACCATTACGATATAAAGTATAACGTTATATGGTAATGCGTTATAACTTATAACGCTATGTACCATTACGATATAAAGTATAACGTTATATGGTAAGGCGTTATAACGTATAACGATATGTAGCATAACGATATAACGTATAACGTTATGTAGCATAACGATATAACATATAACGTTATGTAGCATAGCGGTATAACGTATCACGTTATATAGTATTACGTTATAACGTATAACGTTATGTAGCATTACGATATAACGTATAACGTTATGTAGCATTACGATATAACGTATGACGTTATGTAGCAAAACGATATAACGCATAACGTTATATGGTAATACGTTATAACGTATAACGCTACGTACCATTACGATATAACGTATAACGTTATATGGTAATACGTTATAACGTATAACGTTATGTAGCATTACGATATAACGTATGACGTTATGTAGCAAAACGATATAACGCATAACGTTATATGGTAATACGTTATAACGTATAACGCTACGTACCATTACGATATAACGTATAACGTTATATGGTAATACGTTATAACGTATAACGATATGTAGCATAACGATATAACGCATAACGTTATATGGTAATGCGTTATAACTTATAACGCTATGTACCATTACGATATAAAGTATAACGTTATATGGTAATGCGTTATAACTTATAACGCTATGTACCATTACGATATAAAGTATAACGTTATATGGTAAGGCGTTATAACGTATAACGATATGTAGCATAACGATATAACGTATAACGTTATGTAGCATAACGATATAACATATAACGTTATGTAGCATAACGATATAACGCATAACGTTATATGGTAATGCGTTATAACTTATAACGCTATGTACCATTACGATATAAAGTATAACGTTATATGGTAATGCGTTATAACTTATAACGCTATGTACCATTACGATATAAAGTAAAACGTTATATGGTAAGGCGGTATAACGTATAACGTTATGTAGCATTACGATATAACGTATAACGTTATGTAGCATTACGATATAACGTATAACGTTATATGGTAATACGTTATAACGTATAACGTTATGTACCATTACGATATAACGTATAACGTTATATGGTAATACGTTATAACGTATAACGTTATGTACCGTTACGATATAACGTATAACGTTATGTAGTATTACGTTATAACATATAACGTTATGTAGTAATACGTTATAACGTATAACGTTATGTAGCATTACGATATAACGTATAACGTTATGTAGCATTACGATATAACGTATAACGTTATGTAGCATTACGATATAACGTATAACGTTATATAGTATTACGATATAACATATAACGTTAAGTAGCATAGCGGTATAACGTATCACGTTATGTAGTATTACGTTATAACATATAACGTTATGTAGTAATACGTTATAACGTATAACGTTATGTAGCATTACGATATAACGTATAACGTTATGTAGCATTACGATATAACGTATAACGTTATGTAGCATTACGATATAACGTATAACGTTATGTAGCATTACGATATAACGTATAACGTTATATGGTAATATGTTATAACGTACAACGTTATGTACCATTACGATATAACGTATAACGTTATATGGTAATACGTTATAACGTATAACGCTATGTACCATTACGATATAGCGTAAAACGTTATATGGTAATACGTTATAACGTACAACGTTATGTAGTATTACGTTATAACATATAACCTTATGTAGTAATACGTTATAACGTATAACGTTATGTAGCATTACGATATAACGTATAACGTTATATGGTAATACGTTATAACGTATAACGTTATGTAGCATCACGACATAACGTATAACGTTATGTAGCATAACGATATAACGTATAACGTTATATAATATTACGTTATAACGTATAACGTTATGTAGCATTACGATATAACGTATAACGTTATATAGCATTACGTTATAACGTATAACGTTATGTAGTATTACGTTATAACGCATAACATTATGTAGTAATACGTTATAACGTATAACGTTATGTAGCGTTACGATATAACGTATAACGTTATGTAGTATTATGATATAACGTATAAGGTTATGTAGCATTACGATATGACGTATAACGTTAATTAGCATAACGATATAACGTATAACGTTATATGGTAATACGTTATAACGTATAACGTTATGTAGCATTACGATATAACGTATGACGTTATGTAGCAAAACGATATAACGCATAACGTTATATGGTAATACGTTATAACGTATAACGCTACGTACCATTACGATATAACGTATAACGTTATATGGTAATACGTTATAACGTATAACGCTACGTACCATTACGATATAACGTATAACGTTATATGGTAATACGTTATAACGTATAACGTTATGTAGCATTACGATATAACGTATGACGTTATGTAGCAAAACGATATAACGCATAACGTTATATGGTAATACGTTATAACGTATAACGCTACGTACCATTACGATATAACGTATAACGTTATATGGTAATACGTTATAACGTAGAACGATATGTAGCATAACGATATAACGCATAACGTTATATGGTAATGCGTTATAACTTATAACGCTATGTACCATTACGATATAAAGTATAACGTTATATGGTAATGCGTTATAACTTATAACGCTATGTACCATTACGATATAAAGTATAACGTTATATGGTAAGGCGTTATAACGTATAACGATATGTAGCATAACGATATAACGTATAACGTTATGTAGCATAACGATATAACATATAACGTTATGTAGCATAACGATATAACGCATAACGTTATATGGTAATGCGTTATAACTTATAACGCTATGTACCATTACGATATAAAGTATAACGTTATATGGTAATGCGTTATAACTTATAACGCTATGTACCATTACGATATAAAGTAAAACGTTATATGGTAAGGCGGTATAACGTATAACGTTATGTAGCATTACGATATAACGTATAACGTTATGTAGCATTACGATATAACGTATAACGTTATATGGTAATACGTTATAGCGTATAACGTTATGTACCATTACGATATAACGTATAACGTTATATGGTAATACGTTATAACGTATAACGTTATGTACCGTTACGATATAACGTATAACGTTATGTAGTATTACGTTATAACATATAACGTTATGTAGTAATACGTTATAACGTATAACGTTATGTAGCATTACGATATAACGTATAACGTTATGTAGCATTACGATATAACGTATAACGTTATGTAGCATTACGATATAACGTATAACGTTATATGGTAATACGTTATAACGTATAACGCTATGTACCATTACGATATAACGTATAACGTTATATGGTATGGCGTTATAACGTATAACGATATGTAGCATTACGATATAACGTATAACGTTATATGGTAATAAGTTATAACGCATAACATTATGTAGTAATACGTTATAACGTATAACGTTATGTAGCGTTACGATATAACGTATAACGTTATGTAGTATTATGATATAACGTATAAGGTTATGTAACATTACGATATAACGTATAACGTTAATTAGCATTACGATATAACGTATAACGTTATATGGTAATACGTTATAACGTATAACGTTATGTAGCAGTACGATATAACGTATGACGTTATGTAGCATAACGATATAACGCATAACGTTATATGGTAATACGTTATAACGTATAACGCTACGTACCATTACGATATAACGTATAACGTTATATGGTAATACGTTATAACGTATAACGATATGTAGCATTACGATATAACGTATAACGTTATGTAGCATAACGATATAACGTATAACGTTATACAGTATTACGTTATAACGTATAACGTTATGTAGCATTACGATATAACGTATAACGTTATGTAGCATAACGATATAGCGTATAACGTTATATAGTATTACGTTATAACGTATAACGTTATGTAGCATTACGATATAACGTATAACGTTATGTAGCATTACGTTATAACGTTATACGTTATATAGTATTACGTTATAATGTATAACGTTATGTAGCATTACGATATAACATATAACGTTATGTAGCATAGCGGTATAACGTATCACGTTATATAGTATTACGCTATAACGTATAACGTTATGTAGCATTACGATATAACGTATAACGTTATGTAGCATTACGATATATCGTATAACGTTATGTAGCATTACGATATAACGTATAACGTTATATGGTAATATGTTATAACGTACAACGTTATGTACCATTACGATATAACGTATAACGTTATATGGTAATACGTTATAACGTATAACGCTATGTACCATTACGATATAACGTATAACGTTATATGGTAATACGTTATAACGTACAACGTTATGTAGTATTACGTTATAACATATAACCTTATGTAGTAATACGTTATAACGTATAACGTTATGTAGCATTACGATATAACGTATAACGTTATATAGCATTACGTTATAACGTATAACGTTATGTAGTATTACGTTATAACGCATAACGTTATGTAGCATTACGATATAACGTATAACGTTATGTAGTATTATTATATAACGTATAAGGTTATGTAGCGTTACGATATAACGTATAACGTTATGTAGCATTACGATATAACGTATAACGTTATATGGTAATACGTTATAACGTATAACGTTATGTAGCATTACGATATAACGTATGACGTTATGTAGCATAACGATATAACGCATAACGTTATATGGTAATACATTATAACGTATAACGCTACGTACCATTACGATATAACATATAACGCTATATGGTAATACGTTATAACGTATAACGATATGTAGCATTACGATATAACGTATAACGTTATGTAGCATAACGATATAACGTATAACGTTATACAGTATTACGTTATAACGTATAACGTTATGTAGCATTACGATATAACGTATAACGTTATGTAGCATAACGATATAGCGTATAACGATATATAGTATTACGTTATAACGTATAACGTTATGTAGCATTACGATATAACGTATAACGTTAAGTAGCATTACGTTATAACGTATAACGTTATGTAGCATTACGATATAACGTATAACGTTATGTAGCATAACGATATAACGTATAACGTTATATAGTATTACGTTATAATGTATAACGTTATGTAGCATTACGATATAACATATAACGTTATGTAGCATAGCGGTATAACGTATCACGTAATATAGTATTACGCTATAACGTATAACGTTATGTAGCATTACGATATAACGTATAACGTTATGTAGCATTACGATATAACGTATAACGTTATGTAGCATTACGATATAACGTATAACGTTATATGGTAATATGTTATAACGTACAACGTTATGTACCATTACGATATAACGTATAACGTTATATGGTAATACGTTATAACGTATAACGCTATGTACCATTACGATATAACGTATAACGTTATATGGTAATACGTTATAACGTACAACGTTATGTAGTATTACGTTATAACGCATAACGTTATGTAGCATTACGATATAACATATAACGTTATGTAGCATAACGATATAACGTATAACGTTATGTAGTATTATGATATAACGTATAAGGTTATGTAACATTACGATATAACGTATAACGTTAATTAGCATTACAATATAACGTATAACGTTATATGGTAATACGCTATAACGTATAACGTTATGTAGCATTACGATATAACGTATGACGTTATGTAGCATAACGATATAACGCATAACGTTATATGGTAATACGTTATAACGTATAACGCTACGTACCATTACGATATAACGTATAACGTTATATGGTAATACGTTATAACGTATAACGATATGTAGCATTACGATATAACGTATAACGTTATGTAGCATAACGATGTAACGTATAACGTTATACAGTATTACGTTATAACGTATAACGTTATGTAGCATTACGATATAACGTATAACGTTATGTAGCATAACGATATAACGTATAACGTTATATAGTATTACGTTATAACGTATAACGTTATGTAGCATTACGATATAACGTATAACGTTATGTAGCATAACGATATAACGTATAACGTTATATAGTATTACGTTATAACGTATAACGTTATGTAGCATTACGATATAACGTATAACGTTATGTAGCATAACGTTATAACGCATAACATTATGTAGTAATACGTTATAACGTATAACGTTATGTAGCGTTACGATATAACGTATAACGTTATGTAGTATTATGATATAACGTATAAGGTTATGTAACATTACGATATAACGTATAACGTTAATTAGCATTACGATATAACGTATAACGTTATATGGTAATACGTTATAACGTATAACGTTATGTAGCAGTACGATATAACGTATGACGTTATGTAGCATAACGATATAACGCATAACGTTATATGGTAATACGTTATAACGTATAACGCTACGTACTATTACGATATAACGTATAACGTTATATGGTAATACGTTATAACGTATAACGATATGTAGCATTACGATATAACGTATAACGTTATGTAGCATAACGATATAACGTATAACGTTATACAGTATTACGTTATAACGTATAACGTTATGTAGCATTACGATATAACGTATAACGTTATGTAGCATAACGATATAGCGTATAACGTTATATAGTATTACGTTATAACGTATAACGTTATGTAACATTACGATATAACGTATAACGTTATGTAGCATTACGTTATAACGTATAACGTTATGTAGCATTACGATATAACGTATAACGTTATGTAGCATAACGATATAACGTATAACGTTATATAGTATTACGTTATAATGTATAACGTTATGTAGCATTACGATATAACATATAACGTTATGTAGCATAGCGGTATAACGTATCACGTTATATAGTATTACGCTATAACGTATAACGTTATGTAGCATTACGATATAACGTATAACGTTATGTAGCATTACGATATAACGTATAACGTTATGAAGCATTACGATATAACGTATAACGTTATATGGTAATATGTTATAACGTACAACGTTATGTACCATTACGATATAACGTATAACGTTATATGGTAATACGTTATAACGTATAACGCTATGTACCATTACGATATAACGTATAACGTTATATGGTAATACGTTATAACGTACAACGTTATGTAGTATTACGTTATAACATATAACCTTATGTAGTAATACGTTATAACGTATAACGTTATGTAGCATTACGATATAACGTATAACGTTATATAGCATTACGTTATAACGTATAACGTTATGTAGTATTACGTTATAACGCATAACGTTATGTAGCATTACGATATAACATATAACGTTATGTAGCATAACGATATAACGTATAACGTTATGTAGTATTATGATATAACGTATAAGGTTATGTAACATTACGATATAACGTATAACGTTAATTAGCATTACGATATAACGTATAACGTTATATGGTAATACGTTATAACGTATAACGTTATGTAGCATTACGATATAACGTATGACGTTATGTAGCATAACGATATAACGCATAACGTTATATGGTAATACGTTATAACGTATAACGCTACGTACCATTACGATATAACGTATAACGTTATATGGTAATACGTTATAACGTATAACGATATGTAGCATTACGATATAACGTATAACATTATGTAGCATAACGATATAACGTATAACGTTATACAGTATTACGTTATAACGTATAACGTTATGTAGCATTACGATATAACGTATAACGTTATATAGCATTACGTTATAACGTATAACGTTATGTAGTATTACGTTATAACGTATAACGTTATGTAGCATTACGATATAACGTATAACGTTATGTAGCATAACGATATAACGTATAACGTTATATAGTATTACGTTATAACGTATAACGTTATGTAGCATTACGATATAACGTATAACGTTATGTAGCATAACGTTATAACGCATAACATTATGTAGTAATACGTTATAACGTATAACGTTATGTAGCGTTACGATATAACGTATAACGTTATGTAGTATTATGATATAACGTATAAGGTTATGTAACATTACGATATAACGTATAACGTTAATTAGCATTACGATATAACGTATAACGTTATATGGAAATACGTTATAACGTATAACGTTATGTAGCAGTACGATATAACGTATGACGTTATGTAGCATAACGATATAACGCATAACGTTATATGGTAATACGTTATAACGTATAACGCTACGTACCATTACGATATAACGTATAACGTTATATGGTAATACGTTATAACGTATAACGATATGTAGCATTACGACATAACGTATAACGTTATGTAGCATAACGATATAACGTATAACGTTATACAGTATTACGTTATAACGTATAACGTTATGTAGCATTACGATATAACGTATAACGTTATATGGTAATATGTTATAACGTACAACGTTATGTACCATTACGATATAACGTATAACGTTATATGGTAATACGTTATAACGTATAACGCTATGTACCATTACGATATAACGTATAACGTTATATGGTAATACGTTATAACGTACAACGTTATGTAGTATTACGTTATAACATATAACCTTATGTAGTAATACGTTATAACGTATAACGTTATGTAGCATTACGATATAACGTATAACGTTATATAGCATTACGTTATAACGTATAACGTTATGTAGTATTACGTTATAACGCATAACGTTATGTAGCATTACGATATAACATATAACGTTATGTAGCATAACGATATAACGTATAACGTTATGTAGTATTATGATATAACGTATAAGGTTATGTAACATTACGATATAACGTATAACGTTAATTAGCATTACGATATAACGTATAACGTTATGTGGTAATACGTTATAACGTATAACGTTATGTAGCATTACGATATAACGTATGACGTTATGTAGCATAACGATATAACGCATAACGTGATATGGTAATACGTTATAACGTATAACGCTACGTACCATTACGATATAACGTATAACGTTATATGGTAATACGTTATAACGTATAACGATATGTAGCATTACGATATAACGTATAACGTTATGTAGCATAACGATATAACGTATAACGTTATATAGTATTATGTTATAACGTATAACGTTATGTAGCATTACGATATAACATATAACGTTATGTAGCATATCGATATAACGTATAACGTTATATAGTATTACGTTATAACGTATAACGTTATGTAGCATTACGATATAACATATAACGTTATGTAGCATAACGATATAACGTATAACGTTATGTAGCATAACGATATAACGCATAACGTTATATGGTAATGCGTTATAACTTATAACGCTATGTACCATTACGATATAAAGTATAACGTTATATGGTAATGCGCTATAACGTATAACGATATGTAGCATAACGATATAACGTATAACGTTATGTAACATTACGATATAACGTATAACGTTAATTAGCATTACGATATAACGTATAACGTTATATGGTAATACGTTATAACGTATAACGTTATGTAGCATTACGATATAACGTATAAAGTTATGTAGCATAACGATATAACGTATAACGTTATATAGTATTACGTTATAACGTATAACGTTATGTAGCATTACGATATAACGTATAACGTTATGTAGTATTACGTTATAACATATAACCTTATGTAGTAATACGTTATAACGTATAACGTTATGTAGCATTACGATATAACGTATAACGTTATATAGCATTACGTTATAACGTATAACGTTATGTAGTATTACGTTATAACGCATAACGTTATGTAGCATTACGATATAACATATAACGTTATGTAGCATAACGATATAACGTATAACGTTATGTAGTATTATGATATAACGTATAAGGTTATGTAACATTACGATATAACGTATAACGTTAATTAGCATTACGATATAACGTATAACGTTATGTGGTAATACGTTATAACGTATATCGTTATGTAGCATTACGATATAACGTATGACGTTATGTAGCATAACGATATAACGCATAACGTGATATGGTAATACGTTATAACGTATAACGCTACGTACCATTACGATATAACGTATAACGTTATATGGTAATACGTTATAACGTATAACGATATGTAGCATTACGATATAACGTATAACGTTATGTAGCATAACGATATAACGTATAACGTTATATAGTATTATGTTATAACGTATAACGTTATGTAGCATTACGATATAACATATAACGTTATGTAGCATAACGATATAACGTATAACGTTATATAGTATTACGTTATAACGTATAACGTTATGTAGCATTACGATATAACATATAACGTTATGTAGCATAACGATATAACGTATAACGTTATGTAGCATAACGATATAACGCATAACGTTATATGGTAATGCGTTATAACTTATAACGCTATGTACCATTACGATATAAAGTATAACGTTATATGGTAATGCGCTATAACGTATAACGATATGTAGCATAACGATATAACGTATAACGTTATGTAACATTACGATATAACGTATAACGTTAATTAGCATTACGATATAACGTATAACGTTATATGGTAAGACGTTATAACGTATAACGTTATGTAGCAGTACGATATAACGTATGACGTTATGTAGCATAACGATATAACGCATAACGTTATATGGTAATACGTTATAACGTATAACGCTACGTACCATTACGATATAACGTATAACGATATGTAGCATTACGATATAACGTATAACGTTATGTAGCATAACGATATAACGTATAACGTTATACAGTATTACGTTATAACGTATAACGTTATGTAGCATTACGATATAACGTATAACGTTATATGGTAATATGTTATAACGTACAACGTTATGTACCATTACGATATAACGTATAACGTTATATGGTAATACGTTATAACGTATAACGCTATGTACCATTACGACATAACGTATAACGTTATATGGTAATACGTTATAACGTACAACGTTATGTAGTATTACGTTATAACATATAACCTTATGTAGTAATACGTTATAACGTATAACGTTATGTAGCATTACGATATAACGTATAACGTTATATAGCATTACGTTATAACGTATAACGTTATGTAGTATTACGTTATAACGCATAACGTTATGTAGCATTACGATATAACATATAACGTTATGTAGCATAACGATATAACGTATAACGTTATGTAGTATTATGATATAACGTATAAGGTTATGTAACATTACGATATAACGTATAACGTTAATTAGCATTGCGATATAACGTATAACGTTATGTGGTAATACGTTATAACGTATAACGTTATGTAGCATTACGATATAACGTATGACGTTATGTAGCATAACGATATAACGCATAACGTTATGTAGTATTATGATATAACGTATAAGGTTATGTAACATTACGATATAACGTATAACGTTAATTAGCATTGCGATATAACGTATAACGTTATGTGGTAATACGTTATAACGTATAACGTTATGTAGCATTACGATATAACGTATGACGTTATGTAGCATAACGATATAACGCATAACGTGATATGGTAATACGTTATAACGTATAACGCTACGTACCATTACGATATAACGTATAACGTTATATGGTAATACGTTATAACGTATAACGATATGTAGCATTACGATATAACGTATAACGTTATGTAGCATAACGGTATAACGTATCACGTTATGTAGCATAGCGGTATAACGTATCACGTTATATAGTATTACGTTATAACGTATAACGTTATGTAGCATTACGATATAACGTATAACGTTATGTACCATTACGATATAACGTAAAACGTTATATGGTAATACGTTATAACGTACAACGTTATGTAGTATTACGTTATAACATATAACCTTATGTAGTAATACGTTATAACGTATAACGTTATGTGGCATTACGATATAACGTATAACGTTATATGGTAATACGTTATAACGTATAACGTTATGTAGCATCACGACATAACGTTTAACGTTATGTAGCATAACGATATAACGTATAACGTTATATAATATTACGTTATAACGTATAACGTTATGTAGTATTACGTTATAACGCATAACATTATGTAGTAATACGTTATAACGTATAACGTTATGTAGCGTTACGATATAACGTATAACGTTATGTAGTATTATGATATAACGTATAAGGTTATGTAGTATTACGTTATAACATATAACGTTATGTAGCATAACGATATAACGTATAACGTTATGTAGCATAACGATATAACGCATAACGTTATATGGTAATGCGTTATAACTTATAACGCTATGTACCATTACGATATAAAGTATAACGTTATATGGTAATGCGCTATAACGTATAACGATATGTAGCATAACGATATAACGTATAACGTTATGTAACATTACGATATAACGTATAACGTTAATTAGCATTACGATATAACGTATAACGTTATATGGTAATACGTTATAACGTATAACGTTATGTAGCAGTACGATATAACGTATGACGTTATGTAGCATAACGATATAACGCATAACGTTATATGGTAATACGTTATAACGTATAACGCTACGTACCATTACGATATAACGTATAACGTTATATGGTAATACGTTATAACGTATAACGATATGTAGCATTGCGATATAACGTATAACGTTATGTAGCATAACGATATAACGTATAACGTTATACAGTATTACGTTATAACGTATAACGTTGTGTAGCATTACGATATAACGTATAACGTTATATGGTAATATGTTATAACGTACAACGTTATGTACCATTACGATATAACGTATAACGTTATATGGTAATACGTTATAACGTATAACGCTATGTACCATTACGACATAACGTATAACGTTATATGGTAATACGATATAACGTACAACGTTATGTAGTATTACGTTATAACATATAACCTTATGTAGTAATACGTTATAACGTATAACGTTATGTAGCATTACGATATAACGTATAACGTTATATAGCATTACGTTATAACGTATAACGTTATGTAGTATTACGTTATAACGCATAACGTTATGTAGCATTACGATATAACATATAACGTTATGTAGCATAACGATATAACGTATAACGTTATGTAGTATTATGATATAACGTATAAGGTTATGTAACATTACGATATAACGTATAACGTTAATTAGCATTACGATATAACGTATAACGTTATATGGTAAGACGTTATAACGTATAACGTTATGTAGCATTACGATATAACGTATGACGTTATGTAGCATAACGATATAACGCATAACGTGATATGGTAATACGTTATAACGTATAACGCTACGTACCATTACGATATAACGTATAACGTTATATGGTAATACGTTATAACGTATAACGATATGTAGCATTACGATATAACGTATAACGTTATGTAGCATAACGATATAACGTATAACGTTATATAGTATTATGTTATAACGTATAACGTTATGTAGCATTACGATATAACATATAACGTTATGTAGCATAACGATATAACGTATAACGTTATATAGTATTACGTTATAACGTATAACGTTATGTAGCATTACGATATAACATATAACGTTATGTAGCATCACGATATAACGTATAACGTTATGTAGCATAACGATATAACGCATAACGTTATATGGTAATGCGTTATAACTTATAACGCTGTGTACCATTACGATATAAAGTATAACGTTATGTAGCATAACGATATAACGCATAACGTGATATGGTAATACGTTATAACGTATAACGCTACGTACCATTACGATATAACGTATAACGTTATATGGTAATACGTTATAACGTATAACGATATGTAGCATAACGATATAACGTATAACGTTATGTAGCATAACGATATAACATATAACGTTATGTAGCATAGCGGTATAACGTATCACGTTATATAGTATTACGTTATAACGTATAACGTTATGTAGCATTACGATATAACGTATAACGTTATGTAGCATTACGATATAACGTATAACGTTATATGGTAATACGTTATAACGTATAACGTTATGTACCATTACGATATAACGTATAACGTTATATGGTAATACGTTATAACGTATAACGTTATGTACCGTTACGATATAACGTATAACGTTATGTAGTATTACGTTATAACATATAACGTTATGTAGTAATACGTTATAACGTATAACGTTATGTAGCATTACGATATAACGTATAACGTTATGTAGCATTACGATATAACGTATAACGTTATGTAGCATTACGATATAACGTATAACGTTATATGGTAATACGTTATAACGTATAACGTTATGTAGCATAACGATATAACGCATAACGTTATATGGTAATACGTTATAACGTATAACGCTATGTACCATTACGATATAACGTATAACGTTATATGGTAATACGTTATAACGTATAACGATATGTAGCATTACGATATAACGTATAACGTTATGTAGCATAACGATATAACGTATAACGTTATATAGTATTACGATATAACATATAACGTTATATGGTAATACGTTATAACGTATAACGTTATGTACCGTTACGATATAACGTATAACGTTATGTAGTATTACGTTATAACATATAACGTTATGTACTAATACGTTATAACGTATAACGTTATGTAGCATTACGATATAACGTATAACGTTATGTAGCATAGCGGTATAACGTATCACGTTATATAGTATTACGTTATAACGTATAACGTTATGTAGCATTACGATATAACGAATAACGTTATGTAGCATTACGATATAACGTATAACGTTATATGGTAATATGTTATAACGTAAAACGTTATGTACCATTACGATATAACGTATAACGTTATATGGTAATACGTTATAACGTATAACGCTATGTACCATTACGAGATAACGTAAAACGTTATATGGTAATACGTTATAACGTACAACGTTATGTAGTATTACGTTATAACATATAACCTTATGTAGTAATACGTTATAACGTATAACGTTATGTGGCATTACGATATAACGTATAACGTTATATGGTAATACGTTATAACGTATAACGTTATGTAGCATCACGACATAACGTTTAACGTTATGTAGCATAACGATATAACGTATAACGTTATATAATATTACGTTATAACGTATAACGTTATGTAGTATTACGTTATAACGCATAACATTATGTAGTAATACGTTATAACGTATAACGTTATGTAGCGTTACGATATAACGTATAACGTTATGTAGTATTATGATATAACGTATAAGGTTATGTAACATTACGATATAACGTATAACGTTAATTAGCATTACGATATAACGTATAACGTGGTATGGTAATACGTTATAACGTATAACGTTATGTAGCATTACGATATAACGTATGACGTTATGTAGCAAAACGATATAACGCATAACGATATATGGTAATACGTTATAACGTATAACGCTACGTACCATTACGATATAACGTGTAACGTTATATGGTAATACGTTATAACGTATAACGATATGTAGCATAACGATATAACGCATAACGTTATATGGTAATGCGTTATAACTTATAACGCTATGTACCATTACGATATAAAGTATAACGTTATATGGTAATGCGTTATAACGTATAACGATATGTAGCATTACGATATAACGTATAACGTTATGTAGCATAACGATATATCATATAACGTTATGTAGCATAGCGGTATAACGTATCACGTTATATAGTATTACGTTATAACGTATAACGTTATGTAGCATTACGATATAAGGTATAACGTTATGTAGCATTACGATATAACGTATAACGTTATATGGTAATACGTTATAACGTATAACGTTATGTACCATTACGATATAACGTATAACGTTATATGGTAATACGTTATAACGTATAACGTTATGTACCATTACGATATAACGTATAACGTTATATGGTAATACGTTATAACGTACAACGTTATGTAGTATTACGTTATAACATATAACGTTATGTAGTAATATGTTATTACGTATAACGTTATGTAGCATTACGATATAACGCATAACATTATGTAGTAATACGTTATAACGTATAACGTTATGTAGCGTTACGATATAACGTATAACGTTATGTAGCATAACGATATAACGCATAACGTTATATGGTAATACGTTATAACGTATAACGCTATGTACCATTACGATATAACGTATAACGTTATATGGTATGGCGTTATAACGTATAACGATATGTAGCATTACGATATAGCGTATAACGTTATATGGTAATACGTTATAACGTACAACGTCATGTAGTATTACGTTATAACGTATAACGTTATGTAGTAATACGTTATAACGTATAACGTTATGTAGCGTTACGATATAACGTATAACGTTATGTAGTATTATGATATAACGTATAAGGTTATGTAACATTACGATATAACGTATAACGTTAATTAGCATTACGATATAACGTACAACGTTATATGGTAATACGTTATAACGTATAACGTTATGTAACATTACGATATAACGTATAACGTTATGTAGCATAACGATATAACGCATAACGTTATATGGTAATACGTTATAACGTATAACGCTATGTACCATTACGATATAACGTATAACGTTATATGGTAATACGTTATAACGTATAACGATATGTAGCATTACGATATAACGTATAACGTTATGTAGCAAAACGATATAACGTATAACGTTATATAGTATTACGATATAACATATAACGTTATGTAGCATAGCGGTATAACGTATCACGTTATATAGTATTACGTTATAACGTATAACGTTATGTAGCATTACGATATAACGAATAACGTTATGTAGCATTACGATATAACGTATAACGTTATATGGTAATATGTTATAACGTACAACGTTATGTACCATTACAATATAACGTATAACGTTATATGGTAATACGTTATAACGTATAACGCTATGTACCATTACGATATAACGTATAACGTTATATGGTAATACGTTATACCGTACAACGTTATGTAGTATTACGTTATAACATATAACCTTATGTAGTAATACGTTATAATGTATAACGTTATGTAGCATTACGATATAACGTATAACGTTATATGGTAATACGTTATAACGTATAACGTTATGTAGCATCACGACATAACGTATAACGTTATGTAGCATAACGATATAACGTATAACGTTATATAATATTACGTTATAACGTATAAAGTTATGTAGCATTACGATATTACGTATAACGTTATGTAGCATAACGATATAACGTATAACGTTATGTAGTATTACGTTATAACGCATAACATTATGTAGTAATACGTTATAACGTATAACGTTATGTAGCGTTACGATATAACGTATAACATTATGTAGTATTATGATATAACGTATAAGGTTATGTAACATTACGATATAACGTATAACGTTAATTAGCATTACGATATAACGTATAACGTTATATGGTAATACGTTATAACGTATAACGTTATGTAGCATTACGATATAACGTATGACGTTATGTACCATAACGATATAACGCATAACGTTATATGGTAATACGTTATAACGTATAACGCTACGTACCATTACGATATAACGTATAACGTTGTATGGTAATACGTTATAACGTATAACGATATGTAGCATTACGATATAACGTATAACGTTATGTAGCATTACGTTATAACGTATAACGTTATGTAGCATTACGATATAACGTATAACGTTATGTAGCATAACGATATAACGTATAACGTTATATAGTATTACGTTATAATGTATAACGTTATGTAGCATTACTATATAACATATAACGTTATGTAGCATAGCGGTATAACGTATCACGTTATATAGTATTACGCTATAACGTATAACGTTATGTAGCATTACGATATAACGTATAACGTTATGTAGCATTACGATATAACGTATAACGTTATATGGTAATATGTTATAACGTACAACGTTATGTACCATTACGATATAACGTATAACGTTATATGGTAATACGTTATAACGTATAACGCTATGTACCATTACAATATAACGTATAACGTTATATGGTAATACGTTATAACGTACAACGTTATGTAGTATTACGTTATAACATATAACCTTATGTAGTAATACGTTATAAAGTATAACGTTATGTAGCATTACGATATAACGTATAACGTTATATAGCATTACGTTATAACGTATAACGTTATGTAGTATTACGTTATAACGCATAACGTTATGTAGCATTACGATATAACATATAACGTTATGTAGCATAACGATATAACGTATAACGTTATGTAGTATTATGATATAACGTATAAGGTTATGTAACATTACGATATAACGTATACCGTTAATTAGCATTACGATATAACGTATAACGTTATATGGTAATACGTTATAACGTATAACGTTATGTAGCATTACGATATAACGTATGACGTTATGTAGCATAACGATATAACGCATAACGTTATATGGTAATACGTTATAACGTATAACGCTACGTACCATTACGATATAACGTATAACGTTGTATGGTAATACGTTATAACGTATAACGATATGTAGCATTACGATATAACGTATAACGTTATGTAGCATAACGATATAACGTATAACGTTATACAGTATTACGTTATAACGTATAACGTTATGTAGCATTACGATATAACGTATAACGTTATGTAGCATAACGATATAACGTATAACGTTATATAGTATTACGTTATAACGTATAACGTTATGTAGCATTACGATATAACGTATAACGTTATGTAGCATAACGATATAACGTATAACGTTATATAGTATTACGTTATAACGTATAACGTTATGTAGCATTACGATATAACGTATAACGTTATGTAGCATAACGTTATAACGCATAACATTATGTAGTAATACGTTATAACGTATAACGTTATGTAGCGTTTCGATATAACGTATAACGTTATGTAGCATAACGATATAACGTATAACGTTATGTAGCATAACAATATAACGTATAACGTTATATGGTAATATGTTATAACGTACAACGTTATGTAGCATAACGATATAAGGTATAACGTTATACAGTATTACGTTATAACGTATAACGTTATGTAGCATTACGATATAACGTATAACGTTATGTAGCATAACGATATAACGTATAACGTTATATAGTATTACGTTATAACGTATAACGTTATGTAGCATTACGATATAACGTATAACGTTATGTAGCATAACGATATAACGTATAACGTTATATAGTATTACGTTATAACGTATAACGTTATGTAGCATTACGATATAACGTATAACGTTATGTAGTAATACGTTATAACGTATAACGTTATGTAGCATTACGATATAACGTATAACGTTATGTAGCATAACAATATAACGTATAACGTTATACAGTATTACGTTATAACGTATAACGTTATGTAGCATTACGATATAACGTATAACGTTATATGGTAATATGTTATAACGTACAACGTTATGTACCATTACGATATAACGTATAACGTTATGTGGTAATACGTTATAACGTATAACGCTATGTACCATTACGATATAACGTATAACGTTATATGGTAATACGTTATAACGTACAACGTTATGTAGTATTACGTTATAACATATAACCTTATGTAGTAATACGTTATAACGTATAAGGTTATGTAGCATTACGATATAACGTATAACGTTATATAGCATTACGTTATAACGTATAACGTTATGTAGTATTACGTTATAACGCATAACGTTATGTAGCATTACGATATAACATATAACGTTATGTAGTAATACGTTATAACGTATAAGGTTATGTAGCATAACAATATAACGTATAACGTTATACAGTATTACGTTATAACGTATAACGTTATGTAGCATTACGATATAACGTATAACGTTATATAGTAATATGTTATAACGTAAAACGTTATGTACCATTACGATATAACGTATAACGTTATATGGTAATACGTTATAACGTATAACGCTATGTACCATTACGATATAACGTAAAACGTTATATGGTAATACGTTATAACGTACAACGTTATGTAGTATTACGTTATAACATATAACCTTATGTAGTAATACGTTATAACGTATAACGTTATGTGGCATTACGATATAACGTATAACGTTATATGGTAATACGTTATAACGTATAACGTTATGTAGCATCACGACATAACGTTTAACGTTATGTAGCATAACGATATAACGTATAACGTTATATAATATTACGTTATAACGTATAACGTTATGTAGTATTACGTTATAACGCATAACATTATGTAGTAATACGTTATAACGTATAACGTTATGTAGCGTTACGATATAACGTATAACGTTATGTAGTATTATGATATAACGTATAAGGTTATGTAACATTACGATATAACGTATAACGTTAATTAGCATTACGATATAACGTATAACGTGATATGGTAATACGTTATAACGTATAACGTTATGTAGCATTACGATATAACGTATGACGTTATGTAGCAAAACGATATAACGCATAACGTTATATGGTAATACGTTATAACGTATAACGCTACGTACCATTACGATATAACGTGTAACGTTATATGGTAATACGTTATAACGTATAACGCTATGTACCATTACGATATAACGTACAACGTTATGTAGTATTACGTTATAACATATAACCTTATGTAGTAATACGTTATAACGTATAACGTTATGTGGCATAGCGGTATAACGTATCACGTTATATAGTATTACGTTATAACGTATAACGTTATGTAGCATTACGATATAAGGTATAACGTTATGTAGCATTACGATATAACGTATAACGTTATATGGTAATACGTTATAACGTATAACGTTATGTACCATTACGATATAACGTATAACGTTATATGGTAATACGTTATAACGTATAACGTTATGTACCATTACGATATAACGTATAACGTTATATGGTAATACGTTATAACGTACAACGTTATGTAGTATTACGTTATAACGTATCACGTTATATAGTATTACGTTATAACGTATAACGTTATGTAGCATTACGATATAAGGTATAACGTTATGTAGCATTACGATATAACGTATGACGTTATGTAGCATAACGATATAACGTATAACGTTATGTAGCATTACGATATAACGAATAACGTTATGTAGCATTACGATATAACGTATAACGTTATATGGTAATATGTTATAACGTAAAACGTTATGTACCATTACGATATAACGTATAACGTTATATGGTAATACGTTATAACGTATAACGCTATGTACCATTACGATATAACGTACAACGTTATGTAGTATTACGTTATAACATATAACCTTATGTAGTAATACGTTATAACGTATAACGTTATGTGGCATTACGATATAACGTATAACGTTATATGGTAATACGTTATAACGTATAACGTTATGTAGCATCACGACATAACGTTTAACGTTATGTAGCATAACGATATAACGTATAACGTTATATAATATTACGTTACAACGTATAACGTTATGTAGTATTACGTTATAACGCATAACATTATGTAGTAATACGTTATAACGTATAACGTTATGTAGCGTTACGATATAACGTATAACGTTATGTAGTATTATGATATAACGTATAAGGTTATGTAACATTACGATATAACGTATAACGTTAATTAGCATTACGATATAACGTATAACGTGATATGGTAATACGTTATAACGTATAACGTTATGTAGCATTACGATATAACGTATGACGTTATGTAGCAAAACGATATAACGCATAACGTTATATGGTAATACGTTATAACGTATAACGCTACGTACCATTACGATATAACGTGTAACGTTATATGGTAATACGTTATAACGTATAACGATATGTAGCATAACGATATAACGCATAACGTTATATGGTAATGCGTTATAACTTATAACGCTATGTACCATTACGATATAAAGTATAACGTTATATGGTAATGCGTTATAACGTATAACGATATGTAGCATTACGATATAACGTATAACGTTATGTAGCATAACGATATATCATATAACGTTATGTAGCATAGCGGTATAACGTATCACGTTATATAGTATTACGTTATAACGTATAACGTTATGTAGCATTACGATATAAGGTATAACGTTATGTAGCATTACGATATAACGTATAACGTTATATGGTAATACGTTATAACGTATAACGTTATGTACCATTACGATATAACGTATAACGTTATATGGTAATACGTTATAACGTATAACGTTATGTACCATTACGATATAACGTATAACGTGATATGGTAATACGTTATAACGTACAACGTTATGTAGTATTACGTTATAACATATAACGTTATGTAGTAATATGTTATAACGTATAACGTTATGTAGCATTACGATATAACGCATAACATTATGTAGTAATACGTTATAACGTATAACGTTATGTAGCGTTACGATATAACGTATAACGTTATGTAGCATAACGATATAACGCATAACGTTATATGGTAATACGTTATAACGTATAACGCTATGTACCATTACGATATAACGTATAACGTTATATGGTATGGCGTTATAACGTATAACGATATGTAGCATTACGATATAACGTATAACGTTATATGGTAATACGTTATAACGTACAACGTCATGTAGTATTACGTTATAACGTATAACGTTATGTAGTAATACGTTATAACGTATAACGTTATGTAGCGTTACGATATAACGTATAACGTTATGTAGTATTATGATATAACGTATAAGGTTATGTAACATTACGATATAACGTATAACGTTAATTAGCATTACGATATAACGTACAACGTTATATGGTAATACGTTATAACGTATAACGTTATGTAACATTACGATATAACGTATAACGTTATGTAGCATAACGATATAACGCATAACGTTATATGGTAATACGTTATAACGTATAACGCTATGTACCATTACGATATAACGTATAACGTTATATGGTAATACGTTATAACGTATAACGATATGTAGCATTACGATATAACGTATAACGTTATGTAGCAAAACGATATAACGTATAACGTTATATAGTATTACGATATAACATATAACGTTATGTAGCATAGCGGTATAACGTATCACGTTATATAGTATTACGTTATAACGTATAACGTTATGTAGCATTACGATATAACGAATAACGTTATGTAGCATTACGATATAACGTATAACGTTATATGGTAATATGTTATAACGTACAACGTTATGTACCATTACGATATAACGTATAACGTTATATGGTAATACGTTATAACGTATAACGCTATGTACCATTACGATATAACGTATAACGTTATATGGTAATACGTTATAACGTACAACGTTATGTAGTATTACGTTATAACATATAACCTTATGTAGTAATACGTTATAATGTATAACGTTATGTAGCATTACGATATAACGTATAACGTTATATGGTAATACGTTATAACGTATAACGTTATGTAGCATCACGACATAACGTATAACGTTATGTAGCATAACGATATAACGTATAACGTTATATAATATTACGTTATAACGTATAAAGTTATGTAGCATTACGATATAACGTATAACGTTATGTAGCATAACGATATAACGTATAACGTTATGTAGTATTACGTTATAACGCATAACATTATGTAGTAATACGTTATAACGTATAACGTTATGTAGCGTTACGATATAACGTATAACGTTATGTAGTATTATGATATAACGTATAAGGTTATGTAACATTACGATATAACGTATAACGTTAATTAGCATTACGATATAACGTATAACGTTATATGGTAATACGTTATAACGTATAACGTTATGTAGCATTACGGTATAACGTATGACGTTATGTACCATAACGATATAACGCATAACGTTATATGGTAATACGTTATAACGTATAACGCTACGTACCATTACGATATAACGTATAACGTTGTATGGTAATACGTTATAACGTATAACGATATGTAGCATTACGATATAACGTATAACGTTATGTAGCATTACGTTATAACGTATAACGTTATGTAGCATTACGATATAACGTATAACGTTATGTAGCATAACGATATAACGTATAACGTTATATAGTATTACGTTATAATGTATAACGTTATGTAGCATTACGATATAACATATAACGTTATGTAGCATAGCGGTATAACGTATCACGTTATATAGTATTACGCTATAACGTATAACGTTATGTAGCATTACGATATAACGTATAACGTTATGTAGCATTACGATATAACGTATAACGTTATATGGTAATATGTTATAACGTACAACGTTATGTACCATTACGATATAACGTATAACGTTATATGGTAATACGTTATAACGTATAACGCTATGTACCATTACAATATAACGTATAACGTTATATGGTAATACGTTATAACGTACAACGTTATGTAGTATTACATTATAACATATAACGTTATATGGTAATACGTTATAACGTATAACGCTATGTACCATTACGATATAACGTAAAACGTTATATGGTAATACGTTATAACGTACAACGTTATGTAGTATTAGGTTTTAACATATAACCTTATGTAGTAATACGTTATAACGTATAACGTTATGTGGCATTACGATATAACGTATAACGTTATATGGTAATACGTTATAACGTATAACGTTATGTAGCATCACGACATAACGTTTAACGTTATGTAGCATAACGATATAACGTATAACGTTATATAATATTACGTTATAACGTATAACGTTATGTAGTATTACGTTATAACGCATAACATTATGTAGTAATACGTTATAACGTATAACGTTATGTAGCGTTACGATATAACGTATAACGTTATGTAGTATTATGATATAACGTATAAGGTTATGTAACATTACGATATAACGTATAACGTTAATTAGCATTACGATATAACGTATAACGTGATATGGTAATACGTTATAACGTATAACGTTATGTAGCATTACGATATAACGTATGACGTTATGTAGCATTACGATATAACGTATAACGTTATATGGTAATATGTTATAACGTACAACGTTATGTACCATTACGATATAACGTATAACGTTATATGGTAATACGTTATAACGTATAACGCTATGTACCATTACAATATAACGTATAACGTTATATGGTAATACGTTATAACGTACAACGTTATGTAGTATTACGTTATAACATATAACCTTATGTAGTAATACGTTATAACGTATAACGTTATGTAGCATTACGATATAACGTATAACGTTATATAGCATTACGTTATAACGTATAACGTTATGTAGTATTACGTTATAACGCATAACGTTATGTAGCATTACGATATAACATATAACGTTATGTAGCATAACGATATAACGTATAACGTTATGTAGTATTATGATATAACGTATAAGGTTATGTAACATTACGATATAACGTATAACGTTAATTAGCATTACGATATAACGTATAACGTTATATGGTAATACGTTATAACGTATAACGTTATGTAGCATTACGATATAACGTATGACGTTATGTAGCATAACGATATAACGCATAACGTTATATGATAATACGTTATAACGTATAACGCTACGTACCATTACGATATAACGTATAACGTTATATGGTAATACGTTATAACGTATAACGATATGTAGCATTACGATATAACGTATAACGTTATGTAGCATAACGATATAACGTATAACGTTATACAGTATTACGTTATAACGTATAACGTTATGTAGCATAGCGGTATAACGTATCACGTTATATAGTATTACGTTATAACGTATAACGTTATGTAGCATTACGATATAAGGTATAACGTTATGTAGCATTACGATATAACGTATAACGTTATATGGTAATACGATATAACGTATAACGTTATGTAGCATTACGATATAACGTATAACGTTATGTAGCATAACGATATATCATATAACGTTATGTAGCATAGCGGTATAACGTATCACGTTATATAGTATTACGTTATAACGTATAACGTTATGTAGCATTACGATATAAGGTATAACGTTATGTAGCATTACGATATAACGTATAACGTTATATGGTAATACGATATAACGTATAACGTTATGTACCATTACGATATAACGTATAACGTTATATGGTAATACGTTATAACGTATAACGTTATGTACCATTACGATATAACGTATAACGTTATATGGTAATACGTTATAACGTACAACGTTATGTAGTATTACGTTATAACATATAACGTTATGTAGTAATATGTTATAACGTATAACGTTATGTAGCATTACGATATAACGCATAACATTATGTAGTAATACGTTATAACGTATAACGTTATGTAGCGTTACGATATAACGTATAACGTTATGTAGCATAACGATATAACGCATAACGTTATATGGTAATACGTTATAACGTATAACGCTATGTACCATTACGATATAACGTATAACGTTATATGGTATGGCGTTATAACGTATAACGATATGTAGCATTACGATATAACGTATAACGTTATATGGTAATACGTTATAACGTACAACGTCATGTAGTATTACGTTATAACGTATAACGTTATGTAGTAATACGTTATAACGTATAACGTTATGTAGCGTTACGATATAACGTATAACGTTATGTAGTATTATGATATAACGTATAAGGTTATGTAACATTACGATATAACGTATAACGATAATTAGCATTACGATATAACGTACAACGTTATAAGTAATACGTTATAACGTATAACGTTATGTAACATTACGATATAACGTATAACGTTATGTAGCATAACGATATAACGCATAACGTTATATGGTAATACGTTATAACGTATAACGCTATGTACCATTACGATATAACGTATAACGTTATATAGTATTACGTTATAACGTATAACGTTATGTAGCATTACGATATAACGAATAACGTTATGTAGCATTACGATATAACGTATAACGTTATATGGTAATATGTTATAACGTACAACGTTATGTACCATTACGATATAACGTATAACGTTATATGGTAATACGTTATAACGTATAACGCTATGTACCATTACGATATAACGTATAACGTTATATGGTAATACGTTATAACGTACAACGTTATGTAGTATTACGTTATAACATATAACCTTATGTAGTAATACGTTATAATGTATAACGTTATGTAGCATTACGATATAACGTATAACGTTATATGGTAATACGTTATAACGTATAACGTTATGTAGCATCACGACATAACGTATAACGTTATGTAGTATTACGTTATAACGCATAACATTATGTAGTAATACGTTATAACGTATAACGTTATGTAGCGTTACGATATAACGTATAACGTTATGTAGTATTATGATATAACGTATAAGGTTATGTAACATTACGATATAACGTATAACGTTAATTAGCATTACGATATAACGTATAACGTTATATGGTAATACGTTACAACGTATAACGTTATGTAGCATTACGATATAACGTATGGCGTTATGTACCATAACGATATAACGCATAACGTTATATGGTAATACGTTATAACGAATAACGTTATGTAGCATTACGATATAACGTATAACGTTATATGGTAATATGTTATAACGTACAACGTTATGTACCATTACGATATAACGTATAACGTTATATGGTAATACGTTATAACGTATAACGCTATGTACCATTACGATATAACGTATAACGTTATATGGTAATACGTTATAACGTACAACGTTATGTAGTATTACGTTATAACATATAACCTTATGTAGTAATACGTTATAATGTATAACGTTATATAATATTACGTTATAACGTATAAAGTTATGTAGCATTACGATATAACGTATATCGTTATGTAGCATAACGATATAACGTATAACGTTATGTAGTATTACGTTATAACGCATAACATTATGTAGTAATACGTTATAACGTATAACGTTATGTAGCGTTACGATATAACGTATAACGTTATGTAGTATTATGATATAACGTATAAGGTTATGTAACATTACGATATAACGTATAACGTTAATTAGCATTACGATATAACGTATAACGTTATATGGTAATACGTTACAACGTATAACGTTATGTAGCATTACGATATAACGTATGGCGTTATGTACCATAACGATATAACGCATAACGTTATATGGTAATACGTTATAACGTATAACGCTACGTACCATTACGATATAACGTATAACGTTATATGGTAATACGTTATAACGTATAACGCTACGTACCATTACGATATAACGTATAACGTTGTATGGTAATACGTTATAACGTATAACGATATGTAGCATTACGATATAACGTATAACGTTATGTAGCATTACGTTATAACGTATAACGTTATGTAGCATTACGATATAACGTATAACGTTATGTAGCATAACGATATAACGTATAACGTTATATAGTATTACGTTATAATGTATAACGTTATGTAGCATTACGATATAACATATAACGTTATGTAGCATAGCGGTATAACGTATCACGTTATATAGTATTACGCTATAACGTATAACGTTATGTAGCATTACGATATAACGTATAACGTTATGTAGCATTACGATATAACGTATAACGTTATATGGTAATATGTTATAACGTACAACGTTATGTACCATTACGATATAACGTATAAAGTTATATGGTAATACGTTATAACGTATAACGCTATGTACCATTACAATATAACGTATAACGTTATATGGTAATACGTTATAACGTACAACGTTATGTAGTATTACGTTATAACATATAACCTTATGTAGTAATACGTTATAACGTATAACGTTATGTAGCATTACGATATAACGTATAACGTTATATAGCATTACGTTATAACGTATAACGTTATGTAGTATTACGTTATAACGCATAACGTTATGTAGCATTACGATATAACATATAACGTTATGTAGCATAACGATATAACGTATAACGTTATGTAGTATTATGATATAACGTATAAGGTTATGTAACATTACGATATAACGTATAACGTTAATTAGCATTACGATATAACGTATAACGTTATATGGTAATACGTTATAACGTATAACGTTATGTAGCATTACGATATAACGTATGACGTTATGTAGCATAACAATATAACGCATAACGTTATATGATAATACGTTATAACGTATAACGCTACGTACCATTACGATATAACGTATAACGTTATATGGTAATACGTTATAACGTATAACGATATGTAGCATTACGATATAACGTATAACGTTATGTAGCATAACGATATAACGTATAACGTTATAC
Source organism: Bombus lapidarius (assembly GCA_936014575.1). Taxonomy (NCBI): domain Eukaryota; kingdom Metazoa; phylum Arthropoda; class Insecta; order Hymenoptera; family Apidae; genus Bombus; species Bombus lapidarius. Next base: position 937,177 of record CAKXZU010000048.1, read on the forward strand.
AGTATTACGTTATAACGTATAACGTTATGTAGCATTACGATATAACGTATAACGTTATGTAGCATAACGATATAACGTATAACGTTATATAGTATTACGTTATAACGTATAACGTTATGTAGCATTACGATATAACGTATAACGTTATGTAGCATAACGATATAACGTATAACGTTATATAGTATTACGTTATAACGTATAACGTTATGTAGCATTACGATATAACGTATAACGTTATGTAGCATAACGTTATAACGCATAACATTATGTAGTAATACGTTATAACGTATAACGTTATGTAGCGTTTCGATATAACGTATAACGTTATGTAGTATTATGATATAACGTATAAGGTTATGTAACATTACGATATAACGTATAACGTTAATTAGCATTACGATATAACGTATAACGTTATATGGTAATACGTTATAACGTATAACGTTATGTAGCATTACGATATAACGTATGACGTTATGTAGCATAACGATATAACGCATAACGTTATATGGTAATGCGTTATAACGTATAACGCTACGTACCATTACGATATAACGTATAACGTTATATGGTAATACGTTATAACGTATAACGACATGTAGCATTACGATATAACGTATAACGTTATGTAGCATAACAATATAACGTATAACGTTATACAGTATTACGTTATAACGTATAACGTTATGTAGCATTACGATATAACGTATAACGTTATATGGTAATATGTTATAACGTACAACGTTATGTACCATTACGATATAACGTATAACGTTATATGGTAATACGTTATAACGTATAACGCTATGTACCATTACGATATAACGTATAACGTTATATGGTAATACGTTATAACGTACAACGTTATGTAGTATTACGTTATAACATATAACCTTATGTAGTAATACGTTATAATGTATAACGTTATGTAGCATTACGATATAACGTATAACGTTATATGGTAATACGTTATAACGTATAACGTTATGTAGCATCACGACATAACGTATAACGTTATGTAGTATTACGTTATAACGCATAACATTATGTAGTAATACGTTATAACGTATAACGTTATGTAGCGTTACGATATAACGTATAACGTTATGTAGTATTATGATATAACGTATAAGGTTATGTAACATTACGATATAACGTATAACGTTAATTAGCATTACGATATAACGTATAACGTTATATGGTAATACGTTACAACGTATAACGTTATGTAGCATTACGATATAACGTATGGCGTTATGTACCATAACGATATAACGCATAACGTTATATGGTAATACGTTATAACGAATAACGTTATGTAGCATTACGATATAACGTATAACGTTATATGGTAATATGTTATAACGTACAACGTTATGTACCATTACGATATAACGTATAACGTTATATGGTAATACGTTATAACGTATAACGCTATGTACCATTACGATATAACGTATAACGTTATATGGTAATACGTTATAACGTACAACGTTATGTAGTATTACGTTATAACATATAACCTTATGTAGTAATACGTTATAATGTATAACGTTATATAATATTACGTTATAACGTATAAAGTTATGTAGCATTACGATATAACGTATAACGTTATGTAGCATAACGATATAACGTATAACGTTATGTAGTATTACGTTATAACGCATAACATTATGTAGTAATACGTTATAACGTATAACGTTATGTAGCGTTACGATATAACGTATAACGTTATGTAGTATTATGATATAACGTATAAGGTTATGTAACATTACGATATAACGTATAACGTTAATTAGCATTACGATATAACGTATAACGTTATATGGTAATACGTTACAACGTATAACGTTATGTAGCATTACGATATAACGTATGGCGTTATGTACCATAACGATATAACGCATAACGTTATATGGTAATACGTTATAACGTATAACGCTACGTACCATTACGATATAACGTATAACGTTATATGGTAATACGTTATAACGTACAACGTTATGTAGTATTACGTTATAACATATAACCTTATGTAGTAATACGTTATAATGTATAACGTTATGTAGCATTACGATATAACGTATAACGTTATATGGTAATATGTTATAACGTACAACGTTATGTACCATTACGATATAACGTATAACGTTATATGGTAATACGTTATAACGTATAACGCTATGTACCATTACGATATAACGTATAACGTTATATGGTAATACGTTATAACGTACAACGTTATGTAGTATTACGTTATAACATATAACCTTATGTAGTAATACGTTATAATGTATAACGTTATGTAGCATTACGATATAACGTATAACGTTATATGGTAATACGTTATAACGTATAACGTTATGTAGCATCACGACATAACGTATAACGTTATGTAGTATTACGTTATAACGCATAACATTATGTAGTAATACGTTATAACGTATAACGTTATGTAGCGTTACGATATAACGTATAACGTTATGTAGTATTATGATATAACGTATAAGGTTATGTAACATTACGATATAACGTATAACGTTAATTAGCATTACGATATAACGTATAACGTTATATGGTAATACGTTACAACGTATAACGTTATGTAGCATTACGATATAACGTATGGCGTTATGTACCATAACGATATAACGCATAACGTTATATGGTAATACGTTATAACGAATAACGTTATGTAGCATTACGATATAACGTATAACGTTATATGGTAATATGTTATAACGTACAACGTTATGTACCATTACGATATAACGTATAACGTTATATGGTAATACGTTATAACGTATAACGCTATGTACCATTACGATATAACGTATAACGTTATATGGTAATACGTTATAACGTACAACGTTATGTAGTATTACGTTATAACATATAACCTTATGTAGTAATACGTTATAATGTATAACGTTATATAATATTACGTTATAACGTATAAAGTTATGTAGCATTACGATATAACGTATAACGTTATGTAGCATAACGATATAACATATAACGTTATGTAGTATTACGTTATAACGCATAACATTATGTAGTAATACGTTATAACGTATAACGTTATGTAGCGTTACGATATAACGTATAACGTTATGTAGTATTATGATATAACGTATAAGGTTATGTAACATTACGATATAACGTATAACGTTAATTAGCATTACGATATAACGTATAACGTTATATGGTAATACGTTACAACGTATAACGTTATGTAGCATTACGATATAACGTATGGCGTTATGTACCATAACGATATAACGCATAACGTTATATGGTAATACGTTATAACGTATAACGCTACGTACCATTACGATATAACGTATAACGTTATATGGTAATACGTTATAACGTATAACGCTACGTACCATTACGATATAACGTATAACGTTGTATGGTAATACGTTATACCGTATAACGATATGTAGCATTACGATATAACGTATAACGTTATGTAGCATTACGTTATAACGTATAACGTTATGTAGCATTACGATATAACGTATAACGTTATGTAGCATAACGATATAACGTATAACGTTATATAGTATTACGTTATAATGTATAACGTTATGTAGCATTACGATATAACATATAACGTTATGTAGCATAGCGGTATAACGTATCACGTTATATAGTATTACGCTATAACGTATAACGTTATGTAGCATTACGATATAACGTATAACGTTATGTAGCATTACGATATAACGTATAACGTTATATGGTAATATGTTATAACGTACAACGTTATGTACCATTACGATATAACGTATAACGTTATATGGTAATACGTTATAACGTATAACGCTATGTACCATTACAATATAACGTATAACGTTATATGGTAATACGTTATAACGTACAACGTTATGTAGTATTACGTTATAACATATAACCTTATGTAGTAATACGTTATAACGTATAACGTTATGTAGCATTACGATATAACGTATAACGTTATATAGCATTACGTTATAACGTATAACGTTATGTAGTATTACGTTATAACGCATAACGTTATGTAGCATTACGATATAACATATAACGTTATGTAGCATAACGATATAACGTATAACGTTATGTAGTATTATGATATAACGTATAAGGTTATGTAACATTACGATATAACGTATAACGTTAATTAGCATTACGATATAACGTATAACGTTATATGGTAATACGTTATAACGTATAACGTTATGTAGCATTACGATATAACGTATGACGTTATGTAGCATAACAATATAACGCATAACGTTATATGATAATACGTTATAACGTATAACGCTACGTACCATTACGATATAACGTATAACGTTATATGGTAATACGTTATAACGTATAACGATATGTAGCATTACGATATAACGTATAACGTTATGTAGCATAACGATATAACGTATAACGTTATACAGTATTACGTTATAACGTATAACGTTATGTAGCATTACGATATAACGTATAACGTTATGTAGCATAACGATATAACGTATAACGTTATATAGTATTACGTTATAACGTATAACGTTATGTAGCATTACGATATAACGTATAACGTTATGTAGCATAACGATATAACGTATAACGTTATATAGTATTACGTTATAACGTATAACGTTATGTAGCATTACGATATAACGTATAACGTTATGTAGCATAACGTTATAACGCATAACATTATGTAGTAATACGTTATAACGTATAACGTTATGTAGCGTTTCGATATAACGTATAACGTTATGTAGTATTATGATATAACGTATAAGGTTATGTAACATTACGATATAACGTATAACGTTAATTAGCATTACGATATAACGTATAACGTTATATGGTAATACGTTATAACGTATAACGTTATGTAGCATTACGATATAACGTATGACGTTATGTAGCATAACGATATAACGCATAACGTTATATGGTAATGCGTTATAACGTATAACGCTACGTACCATTACGATATAACGTATAACGTTATATGGTAATACGTTATAACGTATAACGACATGTAGCATTACGATATAACGTATAACGTTATGTAGCATAACAATATAACGTATAACGTTATACAGTATTACGTTATAACGTATAACGTTATGTAGCATTACGATATAACGTATAACGTTATATGGTAATATGTTATAACGTACAACGTTATGTACCATTACGATATAACGTATAACGTTATATGGTAATACGTTATAACGTATAACGCTATGTACCATTACGATATAACGTATAACGTTATATGGTAATACGCTTTAACGTACAACGTTATGTAGTATTACGTTATAACATATAACCTTATGTAGTAATACGTTATAACGTATAAGGTTATGTAGCATTACGATATAACGTATAACGTTATATAGCATTACGTTATAACGTATAACGTTATGTAGTATTACGTTATAACGCATAACGTTATGTAGCATTACGATATAACATATAACGTTATGTAGCATAACGATATAACGTATAACGTTATGTAGTATTATGATATAACGTATAAGGTTATGTAACATTACGATATAACGTATAACGTTAATTAGCATTACGATATAACGTATAACGTTATGTTTTAATACGTTATAACGTATAACGTTATGTAGCATTACGATATAACGTATGACGTTATGTAGCATAACGATATAACGCATAACGTGATATGGTAATACGTTATAACGTATAACGCTACGTACCATTACGATATAACGTATAACGTTATATGGTAATACGTTATAACGTATAACGATATGTAGCATTACGATATAACGTATAACGTTATGTAGCATAACGATATAACGTATAACGTTATATAGTATTATGTTATAACGTATAACGTTATGTAGCATTACGATATAACATATAACGTTATGTAGCATAACGATATAACGTATAACGTTATATAGTATTACGTTATAACGTATAACGTTATGTAGCATTACGATATAACATATAACGTTATGTAGCATAACGATATAACGTATAACGTTATATAATATTACGTTATAACGTATAACGTTATGTAGCGTTACGATATAACGTATAACGTTATGTAGCGTAACGATATAACGTATAACGTTATATAGTATTACGTTATAACGTATAACGTTATGTAGCATTACGATATAACATATAACGTTATGTAGCATAACGATATAACGTATAACGTTATATAATATTACGTTATAACGTATAGCGTTATGTAGCGTTACGATATAACGTATAACGTTATGTAGCATTACGATATAACGTATAACGTTATATGGTAATACGATATAACATATAACGTTATGTAGCATAACGATATAACGTAAAACGTTATATAGTATTACGTTATAACGTATAACGTTATGTAGCATTACGATATAACGTATAACGTTATGTAGCATAACGATATAACGTATAACGTTATATAGTATTACGTTATAACGTATAACGTTATGTAGCATTACGATATAACGTATAACGTTATGTAGCATAACGATATAACGTATAACGTTATATAGTATTACGTTATAACGTATAACGTTATGTAGCATTACGATATAACGTATAACGTTATGTAGCATAACGATATAACGTATAACGTTATATAGTATTACGTTATAACGTATAACGTTATGTAGCATTACGATATAACGTATGACGTTATGTAGCATAACGTTATAACGCATAACATTATGTAGTAATACGTTATAACGTATAACGTTATGTAGCGTTTCGATATAACGTATAACGTTATGTAGTATTATGATATAACGTATAAGGTTATGTAACATTACGATATAACGTATAACGTTAATTAGCATTACGATATAACGTATAACGTTATATGGTAATACGTTATAACGTATAACGTTATGTAGCATTACGATATAACGTATGACGTTATGTAGCATAACGATATAACGCATAACGTTATATGGTAATGCGTTATAACGTATAACGCTACGTACCATTACGATATAACGTATAACGTTATATGGTAATACGTTATAACGTATAACGACATGTAGCATTACGATATAACGTATAACGTTATGTAGCATAACAATATAACGTATAACGTTATACAGTATTACGTTATAACGTATAACGTTATGTAGCATTACGATATAACGTATAACGTTATATGGTAATATGTTATAACGTACAACGTTATGTACCATTACGATATAACGTATAACGTTATATGGTAATACGTTATAACGTATAACGCTATGTACCATTACGATATAACGTATAACGTTATATGGTAATACGCTTTAACGTACAACGTTATGTAGTATTACGTTATAACATATAACCTTATGTAGTAATACGTTATAACGTATAAGGTTATGTAGCATTACGATATAACGTATAACGTTATATAGCATTACGTTATAACGTATAACGTTATGTAGTATTACGTTATAACGCATAACGTTATGTAGCATTACGATATAACATATAACGTTATGTAGCATAACGATATAACGTATAACGTTATGTAGTATTATGATATAACGTATAAGGTTATGTAACATTACGATATAACGTATAACGTTAATTAGCATTACGATATAACGTATAACGTTATGTTTTAATACGTTATAACGTATAACGTTATGTAGCATTACGATATAACGTATGACGTTATGTAGCATAACGATATAACGCATAACGTGATATGGTAATACGTTATAACGTATAACGCTACGTACCATTACGATATAACGTATAACGTTATATGGTAATACGTTATAACGTATAACGATATGTAGCATTACGATATAACGTATAACGTTATGTAGCATAACGATATAACGTATAACGTTATATAGTATTATGTTATAACGTATAACGTTATGTAGCATTACGATATAACATATAACGTTATGTAGCATAACGATATAACGTATAACGTTATATAGTATTACGTTATAACGTATAACCTTATGTAGCATTACGATATAACATATAACGTTGTGTAGCATAACGATATAACGTATAACGTTATATAATATTACGTTATAACGTATAACGTTATGTAGCGTTACGATATAACGTATAACGTTATGTAGCGTAACGATATAACGTATAACGTTATATAGTATTACGTTATAACGTATAACGTTATGTAGCATTACGATATAACATATAACGTTATGTAGCATAACGATATAACGTATAACGTTATATAATATTACGTTATAACGTATAGCGTTATGTAGCGTTACGATATAACGTATAACGTTATGTAGCATTACGATATAACGTATAACGTTATATGGTAATACGATATAACATATAACGTTATGTAGCATAACGATATAACGTATAACGTTATATAGTATTACGTTATAACGTATAACGTTATGTAGCATTACGATATAACATATAACGTTATGTATCACAACGATATAACGTATAACGTTATATAGTATTACGTTATAACGTATAACGTTATGTAGTAATACGTTATAACGTATAACGTTATCTAGCGTTACGATATAACGTATAACGTTATGTAGTATTATGATATAACGTATAAGGTTATGTAACATTACGATATAACGTATAACGTTAATTAGCATTACGATATAACGTATAACGTTATATGGTAATACGTTATAACGTATAACGTTATGTAGCATTACGATATAACGTATAACGTTATGTAGCATAACGATATAACGCATAACGTTATATGGTAATACGTTATAACGTATAACGCTATGTACCATTAAGATATAACGTATAGCGTTATATGGTAATAGGTTATAACGTATAACGATATGTAGCATTACGATATAACGTATAACGTTATGTAGCATAACGATATAACGTATAACGTTATATAGTATTACGATATAACATATAACGTTATGTAGCATAGCGGTAGAACGTATCACGTTATATAGTATTACGTTATAACGTATAACGTTATGTAGCATTACGATATAACGTATAACGTTATGTAGCATTACGATATAACGTATAACGTTATGTAGCATTACGATATAACGTATAACGTTATATGGTAATATGTTATAACGTACAACGTTATGTACCATTACGATATAACGTATAACGTTATATGGTAATACGTTATAGCGTACAACGTTATGTAGTATTACGTTATAACATATAACCTTATGTAGTAATACGTTATAACGTATAACGTTATGTAGCATTACGATATAACGTATAACGTTATATGGTAATACGTTATAACGTATAACGTTATGTAGCATCACGACATAACGTATAACGTTATGTAGCATAACGATATAACGTATAACGTTATATAATATTACGATATAACGTATAACGTTATGTAGCATTACGTTATAACGTATAACGTTATGTAGTATTACGATATAACGTATAACGTTATGTAGCATAACGATATAACGTATAACGTTATACAGTATTACGTTATAACGTATAACGTTATGTAGCATTGCGATATAACGTATAACGTTATGTAGCATTACGATATAACGTATAACGTTATATGGTAATACGTTATAACGTATAACGTTATGTAGCATAACGATATAACGCATAACGTTATATGGTAATACGTTATAACGTATAACGCTATGTAGCATTATGATATAACGTATAACGTTATATGGTATGGCGTTATAACGTATAACGATATGTAGCATTACGATATAACGTATAACGTTATATGGTAGTACGTTATAACGTACAACGTCATGTCGTATTACGTTATAACGTCTAACGTTATGTAGCATAACGATATAACGCATAACGTTATATGGTAATACGTTATAACGTATAACGCTATGTACCATTACGATATAACGTATAACGTTATGTAGTATTATGATATAACGTATAAGGTTATGTAACATTACGATATAACGTATAACGTTAATTAGCATTACGATATAACGTATAACGTTATATGGTAATACGTTATAACGTACAACGTTATGTACCATTACGATATAACGTATAACGCTATGTAGCATTACGATATAACGTATAACGTTATGTAGCATAACGATATAACGTATAACGTTATACAGTATTACGTTATAACGTATAACGTTATGTAGCATTACGATATAACGTATAACGTTATGTAGCGTAACGATATAACGTATAACGTTATATAGTATTACGTTATAACGTATAACGTTATGTAGCCATACGATATAACGTATAACGTTATGTAGCATAACGATATAACGTATAACGTTATATAGTATTACGTTATAACGTAGAACGTTATGTAGCGTTACGATATAACGTATAACGTTATGTAGCATTACGATATAACGTATAACGTTATATGGTAATACGTTATAACGTATAACGTTATGTACCATTATGATATAACGTATAACGTTATATGGTAATACGTTATAACGTACAACGTCATGTAGTAATACGTTATAACATATAACGTTATGTAGTAATACGTTATAACGTATAACGTTATGTAGCATTACGATATAACGTATAACGTTATGTAGCATTACGATATAACGTATAACGTTATATGGTAATACGTTATAACGTATAAGGTTATGTAGCATTACGATATAACGTATAACGTTATGTAGCATAACGATATAACGTATAACGATATATGGTAATACGTTATAACGTATAACCTTATGTACCATTACGATATAACGTATAATGTTATATGGTAATACGTTATAACGTACAACGTTATGTAGCATAACGATATAACGTATAACGTTATATAGTATTACGTTATAAAATTATAACGTTATGTAGCATTACGATATAACGTGTAACGTTATATAGTATTACGTTATAACGTATAACGTTATGTAGTATTGCGTTATAACGTATAACGTTATGTAGTAATACGTTATAACGTATAACGTTATGTAGCGTTACGATATAACGTATAACGTTATGTAGCATTATGATATAACGTATAGCGTTATATGGTAATACGTTATAACGTATAACGTTATGTAGCATTACCATATAACGTATAACGTTTTGTAGCATAACGATATAACGCATAACGTTATATGGTAATACGTTATAGCGTATAACGTTATGTACCATTACGATATATCGTATAACGTTATATGGTAATACGTTATAACGTATAACGATATGTAGCATTACGATATAACGTATAACGTTATGTAGCATAACGATATAACGTATAACGTTATACAGTATTACGTTATAACGTATAACGTTATGTAGCATTGCGATATAACGTATAACGTTATGTAGCATAACGATATAACGTATAACGTTATATAGTATTACGTTATAACGTATAACGTTATGTAGCATTACGATATAACGTATAACGTTATATAGTATTACGTTATAACGTATATCGATATGTAGCATTACGATATAACGTATAACGTTATGTAGCATAACGATATAACGTATAACGTTATATAGTATTACGATATAACATATAACGTTATGTAGCATAGCGGTATAACGTATCACGTTATATAGTATTACGTTATAACGTATAACGTTATGTAGCATTACGATATAACGTATAACGTTACGTAGCAGTACGATATAACGTATAACGTTATATGGTAATATGTTATAACGTACAACGTTATGTACCATTACGATATAACGTATAACGTTATATGGTAATACGTTATAACGTATAACGCTATGTAGCATTACGATATAACGTATAACGTTATGTAGCATAACGATATAACGTATAACGTTATACAGTATTACGTTATAACGTATAACGTTATGTAGCATTACGATATAACGTATAACGTTATGTAGCATAACGATATAACGTATAACGTTATATAGTATAACGTTATAACGTATAACGTTATTTAGCCATACGATATAACGTATAACGTTATGTAGCATAACGATATAACGTATAACGTTACATAGTATTACGTTATAAAGTATAACGTTATGTAGCATTACGATATAACGTATAACGTTATGTAGCATAACGATATAACGTATAACGTTACATAGTATTACGTTATAAAGTATAACGTTATGTAGCATTACGATATAACATATAACGTTATGTAGCATAACGATATAACGTATAGCGTTATATAGTATTACGTTATAACGTATAACGTTATGTAGCATTACGATATAACATATAACGTTATGTAGCATAACGATATAACGTATAACGTTATATAGTATTACGTTATAACGTAGAACGTTATGTAGCGTTACGATATAACGTATAACATTATGTAGCATTACGATATAACGTATAACGTTATATGGTAATACGTTATAACGTATAACGTTATGTACCATTATGATATAACGTATAACGTTATATGGTAATACGTTATAACGTACAACGTCATGTAGTAATACGTTATAACATATAACGTTATGTAGTAATACGTTATAACGTATAACGTTATGTAGCATTACGATATAACGTATAACGTTATGTAGCATTACGATATAACGTATAACGTTATATGGTAATACGTTATAACGTATAAGGTTATGTAGCATTACGATATAACGTATAACGTTATGTAGCATAACGATATAACGTATAACGATATATGGTAATACGTTATAACGTATAACCTTATGTACCATTACGATATAACGTATAACGTTATATGGTAATACGTTATAACGTATAACGATATGTAGCATTACGATATAACGTATAACGTTATGTAGCATAACGATATAACGTATAACGTTATACAGTATTACGTTATAACGTATAACGTTATGTAGCATTACGATATAACGTATAACGTTATGTAGCATAACGATATAACGTATAACGTTATATAGTATTACGTTATAACGTATAACGTTATGTAGCATTACGATATAAAGTATAACGTTATATAGTATTACGTTATAACGTATAACGTTATGTAGCATTACGATATAACGTATAACGTTATGTAGCATAACGATATAACGTATAACGTTATATAGTATTACGTTATAATGTATAACGTTATGTAGCATTACGATATAACATATAACGTTATGTAGCATAACGATATAACGTATAACGCTATATCGTATTACGTTATAACGTATAACGTTATGTTGCATTACGATATAACATATAACGTTATGTAGCATAACGATATAACGTATAACGTTATATAATATTACGTTATAACGTATAACGTTATGTAGTAATACGTTATAACGTATAACGTTATGTAGCGTTACGATATAACGTATAACGTTATGTAGTATTATGATATAACGTATAAGGTTATGTAACATTACGATATAACGAATAACGTTATGTAGCATTACGATATAACGTATAACGTTATATGGTAATACGTTATAACATATAACGTTATGTAGCATAACGATATAACGTATAACGTTATATAGAATTACGTTATAACGTATAACGTTATGTAGCATTACGATATAACATATAACGTTATGTAGCATTACGATATAACGTATAACGTTATATAGTATTACGTTATAACGTATAACGTTATGTAGAAATACGTTATAACGTATAACGTTATGTAGCGTTACGATATAACGTATAACGTTATGTAGTATTATGATATAACGTATAAGGTTATGTAACATTACGATATAACGAATAACGTTAATTAGCATTACGATATAACGTATAACGTTATATGGTAATACGTTATAACGTATAACGTTATGTAGCATAACGATATAACGTATACCGTTATATAGTATTACGTTATAAAATTATAACGTTATGTAGCATTACGATATAACGTATAACGTTATATGGTAATACGTTATAACGTATAACGTTATGTAGCATTACGATATAACGTATAACGTTATGTAGCATTACGATATAACGTATAACGTTATGTAGCATAACGATATAACGCATAACGTTATATGGTAATACGTTATAACGTATAACGTTATGTAGCATTACGATATAACGTATAACGTTATGTAGCATTACGATATAACATATAACGTTATGTAGCATAACGATATAACGTATAACGTTATATAATATTACGTTATAACGTATAACGTTATGTAGCGTTACGATATAACGTATAACGTTATGTAGCGTAACGATATAACGTATAACGTTATATAGTATTACGTTATAACGTATAACGTTATGTAGCATTACGATATAACATATAACGTTATGTAGCATAACGATATAACGTATAACGTTATATAATATTACGTTATAACGTATAGCGTTATGTAGCGTTACGATATAACGTATAACGTTATGTAGCATTACGATATAACGTATAACGTTATATGGTAATACGATATAACATATAACGTTATGTAGCATAACGATATAACGTAAAACGTTATATAGTATTACGTTATAACGTATAACGTTATGTAGCATTACGATATAACGTATAACGTTATGTAGCATAACGATATAACGTATAACGTTATATAGTATTACGTTATAACGTATAACGTTATGTAGCATTACCATATAACGTATAACGTTATGTAGCATAACGATATAACGTATAACGTTATATAGTATTACGTTATAACGTATAACGTTATGTAGCATTACGATATAACGTATAACGTTATATGGTAATACGTTATAACGTATAACGTTATGTAGCATTACGATATAACGTATAACGTTATGTAGCATAACGTTATAACGCATAACATTATGTAGTAATACGTTATAACGTATAACGTTATGTAGCGTTTCGATATAACGTATAACGTTATGTAGTATTATGATATAACGTATAAGGTTATGTAACATTACGATATAACGTATAACGTTAATTAGCATTACGATATAACGTATAACGTTATATGGTAATACGTTATAACGTATAACGTTATGTAGCATTACGATATAACGTATGACGTTATGTAGCATAACGATATAACGTATAACGTTATGTTTTAATACGTTATAACGTATAACGTTATGTAGCATTACGATATAACGTATGACGTTATGTAGCATAACGATATAACGTAAAACGTTATATAGTATTACGTTATAACGTATAACGTTATGTAGCATTACGATATAACGTATAACGTTATGTAGCATAACGATATAACGTATAACGTTATGTAGCGTTTCGATATAACGTATAACGTTATGTAGTATTATGATATAACGTATAAGGTTATGTAACATTACGATATAACGTATAACGTTAATTAGCATTACGATATAACGTATAACGTTATATGGTAATACGTTATAACGTATAACGTTATGTAGCATTACGATATAACGTATGACGTTATGTAGCATAACGATATAACGCATAACGTTATATAGTAATGCGTTATAACGTATAACGCTACGTACCATTACGATATAACGTATAACGTTATATGGTAATACGTTATAACGTATAACGACATGTAGCATTACGATATAACGTATAACGTTATGTAGCATAACAATATAACGTATAACGTTATACAGTATTACGTTATAACGTATAACGTTATGTAGCATTACGATATAACGTATAACGTTATATGGTAATATGTTATAACGTACAACGTTATGTACCATTACGATATAACGTATAACGTTATATGGTAATACGTTATAACGTATAACGCTATGTACCATTATGATATAACGTATAACGTTATATGGTAATACGCTTCAACGTACAACGTTATGTAGTATTACGTTATAACATATAACCTTATGTAGTAATACGTTATAACGTATAAGGTTATGTAGCATTACGATATAACGTATAACGTTATATAGCATTACGTTATAACGTATAACGTTATGTAGTATTACGTTATAACGCATAACGTTATGTAGCATTACGATATAACATATAACGTTATGTAGCATAACGATATAACGTATAACGTTATGTAGTATTATGATATAACGTATAAGGTTATGTAACATTACGATATAACGTATAACGTTAATTAGCATTACGATATAACGTATAACGTTATGTTTTAATACGTTATAACGTATAACGTTATGTAGCATTACGATATAACGTATGACGTTATGTAGCATAACGATATAACGCATAACGTGATATGGTAATACGTTATAACGTATAACGCTACGTACCATTACGATATAACGTATAACGTTATATGGTAATACGTTATAACGTATAACGATATGTAGCATTACGATATAACGTATAACGTTATGTAGCATAACGATATAACGTATAACGTTATATAGTATTATGTTATAACGTATAACGTTATGTAGCATTACGATATAACATATAACGTTATGTAGCATAACGATATAACGTATAACGTTATATAGTATTACGTTATAACGTATAACGTTATGTAGCATTACGATATAACATATAACGTTATGTAGCATAACGATATAACGTATAACGTTATATAATATTACGTTATAACGTATAACGTTATGTAGCGTTACGATATAACGTATAACGTTATGTAGCGTAACGATATAACGTATAACGTTATATAGTATTACGTTATAACGTATAACGTTATGTAGCATTACGATATAACATATAACGTTATGTAGCATAACGATATAACGTATAACGTTATATAATATTACGTTATAACGTATAGCGTTATGTAGCGTTACGATATAACGTATAACGTTATGTAGCATTACGATATAACGTATAACGTTATATGGTAATACGATATAACATATAACGTTATGTAGCATAACGATATAACGTATAACGTTATATAGTATTACGTTATAACGTATAACGTTATGTAGCATTACGATATAACATATAACGTTATGTATCACAACGATATAACGTATAACGTTATATAGTATTACGTTATAACGTATAACGTTATGTAGTAATACGTTATAACGTATAACGTTATCTAGCGTTACGATATAACGTATAACGTTATGTAGTATTATGATATAACGTATAAGGTTATGTAACATTACGATATAACGTATAACGTTAATTAGCATTACGATATAACGTATAACGTTAATTAGCATTACGATATAACGTATAACGTTATATGGTAATACGTTATAACGTATAACGTTATGTAGCATTACGATATAACGTATAACGTTATGTAGCATAACGATATAACGCATAACGTTATATGGTAATACGTTATAACGTATAACGCTATGTACCATTAAGATATAACGTATAGCGTTATATGGTAATAGGTTATAACGTATAACGATATGTAGCATTACGATATAACGTATAACGTTATGTAGCATAACGATATAACGTATAACGTTATATAGTATTACGATATAACATATAACGTTATGTAGCATAGCGGTAGAACGTATCACGTTATATAGTATTACGTTATAACGTATAACGTTATGTAGCATTACGATATAACGTATAACGTTATGTAGCATTACGATATAACGTATAACGTTATGTAGCATTACGATATAACGTATAACGTTATATGGTAATATGTTATAACGTACAACGTTATGTACCATTACGATATAACGTATAACGTTATATGGTAATACGTTATAGCGTACAACGTTATGTAGTATTACGTTATAACATATAACCTTATGTAGTAATACGTTATAACGTATAACGTTATGTAGCATTACGATATAACGTATAACGTTATATGGTAATACGTTATAACGTATAACGTTATGTAGCATCACGACATAACGTATAACGTTATGTAGCATAACGATATAACGTATAACGTTATATAATATTACGATATAACGTATAACGTTATGTAGCATTACGTTATAACGTATAACGTTATGTAGTATTACGATATAACGTATAACGTTATGTAGCATAACGATATAACGTATAACGTTATACAGTATTACGTTATAACGTATAACGTTATGTAGCATTACGATATAACGTATAACGTTATGTAGCATAACGATATAACGTATAACGTTATATAGTATTACGTTATAACGTATAACGTTATGTAGCATAACGATATAACGCATAACGATATATGGTAATTCGTTATAACGTATATCGTTATGTACCATTACGATATAACGTATAACGTTATATGGTAATACGTTATAACGTACAACGTTATGTAGTATTACGTTATAACATATAACGTTATGTAGTAATACGTTATAACGTATAACGTTATGTAGCATTGCGATATAACGTATAACGTTATGTAGCATTACGATATAACGTATAACGTTATATGGTAATACGTTATAACGTATAACGTTATGTAGCATAACGATATAACGCATAACGTTATATGGTAATACGTTATAACGTATAACGCTATGTAGCATTATGATATAACGTATAACGTTATATGGTATGGCGTTATAACGTATAACGATATGTAGCATTACGATATAACGTATAACGTTATATGGTAGTACGTTATAACGTACAACGTCATGTCGTATTACGTTATAACGTCTAACGTTATGTAGCATAACGATATAACGCATAACGTTATATGGTAATACGTTATAACGTATAACGCTATGTACCATTACGATATAACGTATAACGTTATGTAGTATTATGATATAACGTATAAGGTTATGTAACATTACGATATAACGTATAACGTTAATTAGCATTACGATATAACGTATAACGTTATATGGTAATACGTTATAACGTACAACGTTATGTACCATTACGATATAACGTATAACGCTATGTAGCATTACGATATAACGTATAACGTTATGTAGCATAACGATATAACGTATAACGTTATACAGTATTACGTTATAACGTATAACGTTATGTAGCATTACGATATAACGTATAACGTTATGTAGCGTAACGATATAACGTATAACGTTATATAGTATTACGTTATAACGTATAACGTTATGTAGCCACACGATATAACGTATAACGTTATGTAGCATAACGATATAACGTATAACGTTATATAGTATTACGTTATAACGTAGAACGTTATGTAGCGTTACGATATAACGTATAACGTTATGTAGCATTACGATATAACGTATAACGTTATATGGTAATACGTTATAACGTATAACGTTATGTACCATTATGATATAACGTATAACGTTATATGGTAATACGTTATAACGTACAACGTCATGTAGTAATACGTTATAACATATAACGTTATGTAGTAATACGTTATAACGTATAACGTTATGTAGCATTACGATATAACGTATAACGTTATGTAGCATTACGATATAACGTATAACGTTATATGGTAATACGTTATAACGTATAAGGTTATGTAGCATTACGATATAACGTATAACGTTATGTAGCATAACGATATAACGTATAACGATATATGGTAATACGTTATAACGTATAACCTTATGTACCATTACGATATAACGTATAACGTTATATGGTAATACGTTATAACGTACAACGTTATGTAGCATAACGATATAACGTATAACGTTATATAGTATTACGTTATAAAATTATAACGTTATGTAGCATTACGATATAACGTGTAACGTTATATAGTATTACGTTATAACGTATAACGTTATGTAGTATTGCGTTATAACGTATAACGTTATGTAGTAATACGTTATAACGTATAACGTTATGTAGCGTTATGATATAACGTATAACGTTATGTAGCATTATGATATAACGTATAACGTTATATGGTAATACGTTATAACGTATAACGTTATGTAGCATTACCATATAACGTATAACGTTTTGTAGCATAACGATATAACGCATAACGTTATATGGTAATACGTTATAACGTATAACGTTATGTACCATTACGATATATCGTATAACGTTATATGGTAATACGTTATAACGTATAACGATATGTAGCATTACGATATAACGTATAACGTTATGTAGCATAACGATATAACGTATAACGTTATACAGTATTACGTTATAACGTATAACGTTATGTAGCATTACGATATAACGTATAACGTTATGTAGCATAACGATATAACGTATAACGTTATATAGTATTACGTTATAACGTATAACGTTATGTAGCATTACGATATAACGTATAACGTTATATAGTATTACGTTATAACGTATATCGATATGTAGCATTACGATATAACGTATAACGTTATGTAGCATAACGATATAACGTATAACGTTATATAGTATTACGATATAACATATAACGTTATGTAGCATAGCGGTATAACGTATCACGTTATATAGTATTACGTTATAACGTATAACGTTATGTAGCATTACGATATAACGTATAACGTTACGTAGCAGTACGATATAACGTATAACGTTATATGGTAATATGTTATAACGTACAACGTTATGTACCATTACGATATAACGTATAACGTTATATGGTAATACGTTATAACGTATAACGCTATGTAGCATTACGATATAACGTATAACGTTATGTAGCATAACGATATAACGTATAACGTTATACAGTATTACGTTATAACGTATAACGTTATGTAGCATTACGATATAACGTATAACGTTATGTAGCATAACGATATAACGTATAACGTTATATAGTATAACGTTATAACGTATAACGTTATTTAGCCATACGATATAACGTATAACGTATAACGTTACATAGTATTACGTTATAAAGTATAACGTTATGTAGCATTACGATATAACGTATAACGTTATGTAGCATAACGATATAACGTATAACGTTACATAGTATTACGTTATAAAGTATAACGTTATGTAGCATTACGATATAACATATAACGTTATGTAGCATAACGATATAATGTATAGCGTTATATAGTATTACGTTATAACGTATAACGTTATGTAGCATTACGATATAACATATAACGTTATGTAGCATAACGATATAACGTATAACGTTATATAGTATTACGTTATAACGTAGAACGTTATGTAGCGTTACGATATAACGTATAACATTATGTAGCATTACGATATAACGTATAACGTTATATGGTAATACGTTATAACGTATAACGTTATGTACCATTATGATATAACGTATAACGTTATATGGTAATACGTTATAACGTACAACGTCATGTAGTAATACGTTATAACATATAACGTTATGTAGTAATACGTTATAACGTATAACGTTATGTAGCATTACGATATAACGTATAACGTTATGTAGCATTACGATATAACGTATAACGTTATATGGTAATACGTTATAACGTATAAGGTTATGTAGCATTACGATATAACGTATAACGTTATGTAGCATAACGATATAACGTATAACGATATATGGTAATACGTTATAACGTATAACCTTATGTACCATTACGATATAACGTATAACGTTATATGGTAATACGTTATAACGTATAACGATATGTAGCATTACGATATAACGTATAACGTTATGTAGCATAACGATATAACGTATAACGTTATACAGTATTACGTTATAACGTATAACGTTATGTAGCATTACGATATAACGTATAACGTTATGTAGCATAACGATATAACGTATAACGTTATATAGTATTACGTTATAACGTATAACGTTATGTAGCATTACGATATAAAGTATAACGTTATATAGTATTACGTTATAACGTATAACGTTATGTAGCATTACGATATAACGTATAACGTTATGTAGCATAACGATATAACGTATAACGTTATATAGTATTACGTTATAATGTATAACGTTATGTAGCATTACGATATAACATATAACGTTATGTAGCATAACGATATAACGTATAACGCTATATCGTATTACGTTATAACGTATAACGTTATGTAGTAATACGTTATAACGTATAACGTTATGTAGCATTACGATATAACGTATAACGTTATGTAGCATTACGATATAACGTATAACGTTATATGGTAATACGTTATAACGTATAAGGTTATGTAGCATTACGATATAACGTATAACGTTATGTAGCATAACGATATAACGTATAACGATATATGGTAATACGTTATAACGTATAACCTTATGTACCATTACGATATAACGTATAACGTTATATGGTAATACGTTATAACGTACAACGTTATGTAGCATAACGATATAACGTATAACGTTATATAGTATTACGTTATAAAATTATAACGTTATGTAGCATTACGATATAACGTGTAACGTTATATAGTATTACGTTATAACGTATAACGTTATGTAGTATTGCGTTATAACGTATAACGTTATGTAGTAATACGTTATAACGTATAACGTTATGTAGCGTTATGATATAACGTATAACGTTATGTAGCATTATGATATAACGTATAACGTTATATGGTAATACGTTATAACGTATAACGTTATGTAGCATTACCATATAACGTATAACGTTTTGTAGCATAACGATATAACGCATAACGTTATATGGTAATACGTTATAACGTATAACGTTATGTACCATTACGATATATCGTATAACGTTATATGGTAATACGTTATAACGTATAACGATATGTAGCATTACGATATAACGTATAACGTTATGTAGCATAACGATATAACGTATAACGTTATACAGTATTACGTTATAACGTATAACGTTATGTAGCATTACGATATAACGTATAACGTTATGTAGCATAACGATATAACGTATAACGTTATATAGTATTACGTTATAACGTATAACGTTATGTAGCATTACGATATAACGTATAACGTTATATAGTATTACGTTATAACGTATATCGATATGTAGCATTACGATATAACGTATAACGTTATGTAGCATAACGATATAACGTATAACGTTATATAGTATTACGATATAACATATAACGTTATGTAGCATAGCGGTATAACGTATCACGTTATATAGTATTACGTTATAACGTATAACGTTATGTAGCATTACGATATAACGTATAACGTTACGTAGCAGTACGATATAACGTATAACGTTATATGGTAATATGTTATAACGTACAACGTTATGTACCATTACGATATAACGTATAACGTTATATGGTAATACGTTATAACGTATAACGCTATGTAGCATTACGATATAACGTATAACGTTATGTAGCATAACGATATAACGTATAACGTTATACAGTATTACGTTATAACGTATAACGTTATGTAGCATTACGATATAACGTATAACGTTATGTAGCATAACGATATAACGTATAACGTTATATAGTATAACGTTATAACGTATAACGTTATTTAGCCATACGATATAACGTATAACGTATAACGTTACATAGTATTACGTTATAAAGTATAACGTTATGTAGCATTACGATATAACGTATAACGTTATGTAGCATAACGATATAACGTATAACGTTACATAGTATTACGTTATAAAGTATAACGTTATGTAGCATTACGATATAACATATAACGTTATGTAGCATAACGATATAATGTATAGCGTTATATAGTATTACGTTATAACGTATAACGTTATGTAGCATTACGATATAACATATAACGTTATGTAGCATAACGATATAACGTATAACGTTATATAGTATTACGTTATAACGTAGAACGTTATGTAGCGTTACGATATAACGTATAACATTATGTAGCATTACGATATAACGTATAACGTTATATGGTAATACGTTATAACGTATAACGTTATGTACCATTATGATATAACGTATAACGTTATATGGTAATACGTTATAACGTACAACGTCATGTAGTAATACGTTATAACATATAACGTTATGTAGTAATACGTTATAACGTATAACGTTATGTAGCATTACGATATAACGTATAACGTTATGTAGCATTACGATATAACGTATAACGTTATATGGTAATACGTTATAACGTATAAGGTTATGTAGCATTACGATATAACGTATAACGTTATGTAGCATAACGATATAACGTATAACGATATATGGTAATACGTTATAACGTATAACCTTATGTACCATTACGATATAACGTATAACGTTATATGGTAATACGTTATAACGTATAACGATATGTAGCATTACGATATAACGTATAACGTTATGTAGCATAACGATATAACGTATAACGTTATACAGTATTACGTTATAACGTATAACGTTATGTAGCATTACGATATAACGTATAACGTTATGTAGCATAACGATATAACGTATAACGTTATATAGTATTACGTTATAACGTATAACGTTATGTAGCATTACGATATAAAGTATAACGTTATATAGTATTACGTTATAACGTATAACGTTATGTAGCATTACGATATAACGTATAACGTTATGTAGCATAACGATATAACGTATAACGTTATATAGTATTACGTTATAATGTATAACGTTATGTAGCATTACGATATAACATATAACGTTATGTAGCATAACGATATAACGTATAACGCTATATCGTATTACGTTATAACGTATAACGTTATGTAGCATTACGATATAACATATAACGTTATGTAGCATAACGATATAACGTATAACGTTATATAATATTACGTTATAACGTATAACGTTATGTAGTAATACGTTATAACGTATAACGTTATGTAGCGTTACGATATAACGTATAACGTTATGTAGTATTATGATATAACGTATAAGGTTATGTAACATTACGATATAACGAATAACGTTATGTAGCATTACGATATAACGTATAACGTTATATGGTAATACGTTATAACATATAACGTTATGTAGCATAACGATATAACGTATAACGTTATATAGTATTACGTTATAACGTATAACGTTATGTAGCATTACGATATAACATATAACGTTATGTAGCATTACGATATAACGTATAACGTTATATAGTATTACGTTATAACGTATAACGTTATGTAGTAATACGTTATAACGTATAACGTTATGTAGCGTTACGATATAACGTATAACGTTATGTAGTATTATGATATAACGTATAAGGTTATGTAACATTACCATATAACGAATAACGTTAATTAGCATTACGATATAACGTATAACGTTATATGGTAATACGTTATAACGTATAACGTTATGTAGCATAACGATATAACGTATACCGTTATATAGTATTACGTTATAAAATTATAACGTTATGTAGCATTACGATATAACGTATAACGTTATATGGTAATACGTTATAACGTATAACGTTATGTAGCATTACGATATAACGTATAACGTTATGTAGCATTACGATATAACGTATAACGTTATGTAGCATAACGATATAACGCATAACGTTATATGGTAATACGTTATAACGTATAACGTTATGTAGCATTACGATATAACGTATAACGTTATGTAGCATAGCGATATAACGCATAACGTTATATGGTAATACGTTATAACGTATAACGTTATGTAGCATAACGATATAACGTATAACGTTATACAGTATAACGTTATGTAGCATTACGATATAACGTATAACGTTATGTAGCATAACGATATAACGTATAACGTTATATAGTATTACGTTATAACGTATAACGTTATGTGGCATTAAGATATAACATATAACGTTATGTAGCATAACGATATAACGTATAACGTTATATAGTATTACGTTATAATGTAGAACGTTATGTAGCATTACGATATAACGTATAACGTTATGTAACATAACGATATAACGTATAACGTTATGTAGCATAACGATATAACGTATAACGTTATATAGTTTTACGTTATAACGTATAACGTTATGTAGCATTACGATATAACATATAACGTTATGTAGCATAACGATATAACGTATAGCGTTATATAGTATTACGTTATAACGTATAACGTTATGTAGCATTACGATATAACATATAACGTTATGTAGCATAACGATATAACGTATAACGTTATATAGTATTACGTTATAACGTAGAACGTTATGTAGCGTTACGATATAACGTATAACGTTATGTAGCATTACGATATAACGTATAACGTTATATGGTAATACGTTATAACGTATAACGTTATGTACCATTATGATATAACGTATAACGTTATATGGTAATACGTTATAACGTACAACGTCATGTAGTAATACGTTATGACATATAACGTTATGTAGTAATACGTTATAACGTATAACGTTATGTAGCATTACGATATAACGTATAACGTTATGTAGCATTACGATATAACGTATAACGTTATATGGTAATACGTTATAACGTATAAGGTTATGTAGCATTACGATATAACGTATAACGTTATGTAGCATAACGATATAACGTATAACGATATATGGTAATACGTTATAACGTATAACCTTATGTACCATTACGATATAACGTATAACGTTATATGGTAATACGTTATAACGTACAACGTTATGTAGCATAACGATATAACGTATACCGTTATATAGTATTACGTTATAAAATTATAACGTTATGTAGCATTACGATATAACGTGTAACGTTATATAGTATTACGTTATAACGTATAACGTTATGTAGTATTACGTTATAACGTATAACGTTATGTAGTAATACGTTATAACGTATAACGTTATGTAGCGTTACGATATAACGTATAACGTTATGTAGCATAACGATATAACGTATAACGTTATATAGTATTACGTTATAACGTAGAACGTTATGTAGCGTTACGATATAACGTATAACGTTATGTAGCATTACGATATAACGTATAACGTTATATAGTATTACGATATAACATATAACGTTATGTAGCATAGCGGTATAACGTATCACGTTATATAGTATTACGTTATAACGTATAACGTTATGTAGCATTACGATATAACGTATAACGTTATATAGTATTACGTTATAACGTATAACGTTATGTAGCATTACGATATAACGTATAACGTTATATAGTATTACGTTATAACGTATATCGATATGTAGCATAACGATATAACGTATAACGTTATACAGTATTACGTTATAACGTATAACGTTATGTAGCATTACGATATAACGTATAACGTTATGTAGCATAACGATATAACGTATAACGTTATATAGTATTACGTTATAACGTATAACGTTATGTAGCATTACGATATAACGTATAACGTTATATAGTATTACGTTATAACGTATATCGATATGTAGCATTACGATATAACGTATAACGTTATGTAGCATAACGATATAACGTATAACGTTATATAGTATTACGATATAACATATAACGTTATGTAGCATAGCGGTATAACGTATCACGTTATATAGTATTACGTTATAACGTATAACGTTATGTAGCATTACGATATAACGTATAACGTTACGTAGCAGTACGATATAACGTATAACGTTATATGGTAATATGTTATAACGTACAACGTTATGTACCATTACGATATAACGTATAACGTTATATGGTAATACGTTATAACGTATAACGCTATGTAGCATTACGATATAACGTATAACGTTATGTAGCATAACGATATAACGTATAACGTTATACAGTATTACGTTATAACGTATAACGTTATGTAGCATTACGATATAACGTATAACGTTATGTAGCATAACGATATAACGTATAACGTTATATAGTATAACGTTATAACGTATAACGTTATTTAGCCATACGATATAACGTATAACGTATAACGTTACATAGTATTACGTTATAAAGTATAACGTTATGTAGCATTACGATATAACGTATAACGTTATGTAGCATAACGATATAACGTATAACGTTACATAGTATTACGTTATAAAGTATAACGTTATGTAGCATTACGATATAACATATAACGTTATGTAGCATAACGATATAATGTATAGCGTTATATAGTATTACGTTATAACGTATAACGTTATGTAGCATTACGATATAACATATAACGTTATGTAGCATAACGATATAACGTATAACGTTATATAGTATTACGTTATAACGTAGAACGTTATGTAGCGTTACGATATAACGTATAACATTATGTAGCATTACGATATAACGTATAACGTTATATGGTAATACGTTATAACGTATAACGTTATGTACCATTATGATATAACGTATAACGTTATATGGTAATACGTTATAACGTACAACGTCATGTAGTAATACGTTATAACATATAACGTTATGTAGTAATACGTTATAACGTATAACGTTATGTAGCATTACGATATAACGTATAACGTTATGTAGCATTACGATATAACGTATAACGTTATATGGTAATACGTTATAACGTATAAGGTTATGTAGCATTACGATATAACGTATAACGTTATGTAGCATAACGATATAACGTATAACGATATATGGTAATACGTTATAACGTATAACCTTATGTACCATTACGATATAACGTATAACGTTATATGGTAATACGTTATAACGTATAACGATATGTAGCATTACGATATAACGTATAACGTTATGTAGCATAACGATATAACGTATAACGTTATACAGTATTACGTTATAACGTATAACGTTATGTAGCATTACGATATAACGTATAACGTTATGTAGCATAACGATATAACGTATAACGTTATATAGTATTACGTTATAACGTATAACGTTATGTAGCATTACGATATAAAGTATAACGTTATATAGTATTACGTTATAACGTATAACGTTATGTAGCATTACGATATAACGTATAACGTTATGTAGCATAACGATATAACGTATAACGTTATATAGTATTACGTTATAATGTATAACGTTATGTAGCATTACGATATAACATATAACGTTATGTAGCATAACGATATAACGTATAACGCTATATCGTATTACGTTATAACGTATAACGTTATGTAGCATTACGATATAACATATAACGTTATGTAGCATAACGATATAACGTATAACGTTATATAATATTACGTTATAACGTATAACGTTATGTAGTAATACGTTATAACGTATAACGTTATGTAGCGTTACGATATAACGTATAACGTTATGTAGTATTATGATATAACGTATAAGGTTATGTAACATTACGATATAACGAATAACGTTATGTAGCATTACGATATAACGTATAACGTTATATGGTAATACGTTATAACATATAACGTTATGTAGCATAACGATATAACGTATAACGTTATATAGTATTACGTTATAACGTATAACGTTATGTAGCATTACGATATAACATATAACGTTATGTAGCATTACGATATAACGTATAACGTTATATAGTATTACGTTATAACGTATAACGTTATGTAGTAATACGTTATAACGTATAACGTTATGTAGCGTTACGATATAACGTATAACGTTATGTAGTATTATGATATAACGTATAAGGTTATGTAACATTACCATATAACGAATAACGTTAATTAGCATTACGATATAACGTATAACGTTATATGGTAATACGTTATAACGTATAACGTTATGTAGCATAACGATATAACGTATACCGTTATATAGTATTACGTTATAAAATTATAACGTTATGTAGCATTACGATATAACGTATAACGTTATATGGTAATACGTTATAACGTATAACGTTATGTAGCATTACGATATAACGTATAACGTTATGTAGCATTACGATATAACGTATAACGTTATGTAGCATAACGATATAACGCATAACGTTATATGGTAATACGTTATAACGTATAACGTTATGTAGCATTACGATATAACGTATAACGTTATGTAGCATAGCGATATAACGCATAACGTTATATGGTAATACGTTATAACGTATAACGTTATGTAGCATAACGATATAACGTATAACGTTATACAGTATAACGTTATGTAGCATTACGATATAACGTATAACGTTATGTAGCATAACGATATAACGTATAACGTTATATAGTATTACGTTATAACGTATAACGTTATGTGGCATTAAGATATAACATATAACGTTATGTAGCATAACGATATAACGTATAACGTTATATAGTATTACGTTATAATGTAGAACGTTATGTAGCATTACGATATAACGTATAACGTTATGTAACATAACGATATAACGTATAACGTTATGTAGCATAACGATATAACGTATAACGTTATATAGTTTTACGTTATAACGTATAACGTTATGTAGCATTACGATATAACATATAACGTTATGTAGCATAACGATATAACGTATAGCGTTATATAGTATTACGTTATAACGTATAACGTTATGTAGCATTACGATATAACATATAACGTTATGTAGCATAACGATATAACGTATAACGTTATATAGTATTACGTTATAACGTAGAACGTTATGTAGCGTTACGATATAACGTATAACGTTATGTAGCATTACGATATAACGTATAACGTTATATGGTAATACGTTATAACGTATAACGTTATGTACCATTATGATATAACGTATAACGTTATATGGTAATACGTTATAACGTACAACGTCATGTAGTAATACGTTATGACATATAACGTTATGTAGTAATACGTTATAACGTATAACGTTATGTAGCATTACGATATAACGTATAACGTTATGTAGCATTACGATATAACGTATAACGTTATATGGTAATACGTTATAACGTATAAGGTTATGTAGCATTACGATATAACGTATAACGTTATGTAGCATAACGATATAACGTATAACGATATATGGTAATACGTTATAACGTATAACCTTATGTACCATTACGATATAACGTATAACGTTATATGGTAATACGTTATAACGTACAACGTTATGTAGCATAACGATATAACGTATACCGTTATATAGTATTACGTTATAAAATTATAACGTTATGTAGCATTACGATATAACGTGTAACGTTATATAGTATTACGTTATAACGTATAACGTTATGTAGTATTACGTTATAACGTATAACGTTATGTAGTAATACGTTATAACGTATAACGTTATGTAGCGTTACGATATAACGTATAACGTTATGTAGCATAACGATATAACGTATAACGTTATATAGTATTACGTTATAACGTAGAACGTTATGTAGCGTTACGATATAACGTATAACGTTATGTAGCATTACGATATAACGTATAACGTTATATGGTAATACGTTATAACGTATAACGTTATGAACCATTATGATATAACGTATAACGTTATATGGTAATACGTTATAACGTACAACGTCATGTAGTAATACGTTATGACATATAACGTTATGTAGTAATACGTTATAACGTATAACGTTATGTAGCATTACGATATAACGTATAACGTTATGTAGCATTACGATATAACGTATAACGTTATATGGTAATACGTTATAACGTATAAGGTTATGTAGCATTACGATATAACGTATAACGTTATGTAGCATAACGATATAACGTATAACGATATATGGTAATACGTTATAACGTATAACCTTATGTACCATTACGATATAACGTATAACGTTATATGGTAATACGTTATAACGTACAACGTTATGTAGCATAACGATATAACGTATACCGTTATATAGTATTACGTTATAAAATTATAACGCTATGTAGCGTTACGATATAACGTATAACGTTATGTAGCATTACGATATAACGTATAACGTTATATGGTAATACGTTATAACGTATAACGTTATGTAGCATTACCATATAACGTATAACGTTATGTAGCATAACGATATAACGCATAACGTTATATGGTAATACGTTATAACGTATAACGTTATGTACCATTACGATATAACGTATAACGTTATATGGTAATACGTTATAACGTATAACGATATGTAGCATTACGATATAACGTATAACGTTATGTAGCATAACGATATAACGTATAACGTTATACAGTATTACGTTATAACGTATAACGTTATGTAGCATTACGATATAACGTATAACGTTATGTAGCATAACGATATAACGTATAACGTTATATAGTATTACGTTATAACGTATAACGTTATGTAGCATTACGATATAACGTATAACGTTATATAGTATTAGGTTATAACGTATAACGTTATGTAGCATTACGATATAACGTATAACGTTATGTAGCATAACGATATAACGTATAACGTTATATAGTATTACGTTATAATGTATAACGTTATGTAGCATTACGATATAACATATAACGTTATGTAGCATAACGATATAACGTATAACGCTATATAGTATTACGTTATAACGTATAACGTTATGTAGCATTACGATATAACATATAACGTTATGTAGCATAACGATATAACGTATAACGTTATATAATATTACGTTATATCGTATAACGTTATGTAGCATTACCATATAACGTATAACGTTATGTAGCATAACGATATAACGCATAACGTTATATGGTAATACGTTATAACGTGTAACGTTATGTACCATTACGATATAACGTATAACGTTATATGGTAATACGTTATAACGTATAACGATATGTAGCATTACGATATAACGTATAACTTTATGTAGCATAACGATATAACGTATAACGTTATACAGTATTACGTTATAACGTATAACGTTATGTAGCATAACGATATAACGTATAACGTTATATAGTATTACGTTATAATGTATAACGTTATGTAGCGTTACGATATAACGTATAACGTTATGTAGCATTACGATATAACGTATAACGTTATATGGTAATACGTTATAACATATAACGTTATGTAGCATAACGATATAACGTATAACGTTATATAGTATTACGTTATAACGTATAACGTTATGTAGCATTACGATATAACATATAACGTTATGTAGCATTACGATATAACGTATAACGTTATATAGTATTACGTTATAACGTATAACGTTATGTAGTAATACGTTATAACGTATAACGTTATGTAGCGTTACGATATAACGTATAACGTTATGTAGTATCATGATATAACGTATAAGGTTATGTAACATTACGATATAACGAATAACGTTAATTAGCATTACGATATAACGTATAACGTTATATGGTAATACGTTATAACGTATAACGTTATGTAGCATTACGATATAACGTATAACGTTATGTAGTATTATGATATAACGTATAAGGTTATGTAACATTACGATATAACGTATAACGTTAATTAGCATTACGATATAACGTATAACGTTATATGGTAATACGTTATAACGTATAACGTTATGTAGCATTACGATATAACGTATAACGTTATGTAGCATTACGATATAACGTATAACGTTATATGGTAATACGTTATAACGTACAACGTCATGTAGTAATACGTTATAACATATAACGTTATGTAGTAATACGTTATAACGTATAACGTTATGTAGCATTACGATATAACGTATAACGTTATGTAGCATTACGATATAACGTATAACGTTATATGGTAATACGTTATAACGTATAAGGTTATGTAGCATTACGATATAACGTATAACGTTATGTAGCATAACGATATAACGTATAACGATATATGGTAATACGTTATAACGTATAACCTTATGTACCATTACGATATAACGTATAACGTTATATGGTAATACGTTATAACGTACAACGTTATGTAGCATAACGATATAACGTATACCGTTATATAGTATTACGTTATAAAATTATAACGTTATGTAGCATTACGATATAACGTGTAACGTTATATAGTATTACGTTGTAACGTATAACGTTATGTAGTATTACGTTATAACGTATAACGTTATGTAGTAATACGTTATAACGTATAACGTTATGTAGCGTTACGATATAACGTATAACGTTATGTAGCATTACGATATAACGTATAACGTTATATGGTAATACGTTATAACGTATAACGTTATGTAGCATTACCATATAACGTATAACGTTATGTAGCATAACGATATAACGCATAACGTTATATGGTAATACGTTATAACGTATAACGTTATGTACCATTACGATATAACGTATAACGTTATATGGTAATACGTTATAACGTATAACGATATGTAGCATTACGATATAACGTATAACGTTATGTAGCATAACGATATAACGTATAACGTTATATAGTATTACGTTATAACGTATAACGTTATGTAGCATTACGATATAACGTATAACGTTATATAGTATTAGGTTATAACGTATAACGTTATGTAGCATTACGATATAACGTATAACGTTATGTAGCATTACGATATAACATATAACGTTATGTAGCATAACGATATAACGTATAACGTTATATAATATTACGTTATATCGTATAACGTTATGTAGCATTACCATATAACGTATAACGTTATGTAGCATAACGATATAACGCATAACGTTATATGGTAATACGTTATAACGTATAACGTTATGTACCATTACGATATAACGTATAACGTTATATGGTAATACGTTATAACGTATAACGATATGTAGCATTACGATATAACGTATAACTTTATGTAGCATAACGATATAACGTATAACGTTATACAGTATTACGTTATAACGTATAACGTTATGTAGCATAACGATATAACGTATAACGTTATATAGTATTACGTTATAATGTATAACGTTATGTAGCGTTACGATATAACGTATAACGTTATGTAGTATTACGATATAACGTATAACGTTATATGGTAATACGTTATAACGTATAACGTTATGTACCATTACGATATAACGTATAACGTTATATGGTAATACGTTATAACGTATAACGATATGTAGCATTACGATATAACGTATAACGTTATGTAGCATAACGATATAACGTATAACGTTATGTAGCATTACGATATAACATATAACGTTATGTAGCATTACGATATAACGTATAACGTTATATAGTATTACGTTATAACGTATAACGTTATGTAGTAATACGTTATAACGTATAACGTTATGTAGCGTTACGATATAACGTATAACGTTATGTAGTATCATGATATAACGTATAAGGTTATGTAACATTACGATATAACGAATAACGTTAATTAGCATTACGATATAACGTATAACGTTATATGGTAATACGTTATAACGTATAACGTTATGTAGCATTACGATATAACGTATAACGTTATGTAGTATTATGATATAACGTATAAGGTTATGTAACATTACGATATAACGTATAACGTTAATTAGCATTACGATATAACGTATAACGTTATATGGTAATACGTTATAACGTATAACGTTATGTAGCATTACGATATAACGTATAACGTTATGTAGCATTACGATATAACGTATAACGTTATATGGTAATACGTTATAACGTACAACGTCATGTAGTAATACGTTATAACATATAACGTTATGTAGTAATACGTTATAACGTATAACGTTATGTAGCATTACGATATAACGTATAACGTTATGTAGCATTACGATATAACGTATAACGTTATATGGTAATACGTTATAACGTATAAGGTTATGTAGCATTACGATATAACGTATAACGTTATGTAGCATAACGATATAACTTATAACGATATATGGTAATACGTTATAACGTATAACCTTATGTACCATTACGATATAACGTATAACGTTATATGGTAATACGTTATAACGTACAACGTTATGTAGCATAACGATATAACGTATACCGTTATATAGTATTACGTTATAAAATTATAACGTTATGTAGCATTACGATATAACGTGTAACGTTATATAGTATTACGTTGTAACGTATAACGTTATGTAGTATTACGTTATAACGTATAACGTTATGTAGTAATACGTTATAACGTATAACGTTATGTAGCGTTACGATATAACGTATAACGTTATGTAGCATTACGATATAACGTATAACGTTATATGGTAATACGTTATAACGTATAACGTTATGTAGCATTACCATATAACGTATAACGTTATGTAGCATAACGATATAACGCATAACGTTATATGGTAATACGTTATAACGTATAACGTTATGTACCATTACGATATAACGTATAACGTTATATGGTAATACGTTATAACGTATAACGTTATGTAGCATTACCATATAACGTATAACGTTATGTAGCATTACGATATAACGTATAACGTTATATGGTAATACGTTATAACGTATAACGTTATGTAGCGTTACGATATAACGTATAACGTTATGTAGTATCATGATATAACGTATAAGGTTATGTAACATTACGATATAACGAATAACGTTAATTAGCATTACGATATAACGTATAACGTTATATGGTAATACGTTATAACGTATAACGTTATGTACCATTACGATATAACGTATAACGTTATATGGTAATACGTTATAACGTATAACGATATGTAGCATTACGATATAACGTATAACTTTATGTAGCATAACGATATAACGTATAACGTTATACAGTATTACGTTATAACGTATAACGTTATGTAGCATAACGATATAACGTATAACGTTATATAGTATTACGTTATAATGTATAACGTTATGTAGCGTTACGATATAACGTATAACGTTATGTAGTATTACGATATAACGTATAACGTTATATGGTAATACGTTATAACGTATAACGTTATGTACCATTACGATATAACGTATAACGTTATATGGTAATACGTTATAACGTATAACGATATGTAGCATTACGATATAACGTATAACGTTATGTAGCATAACGATATAACGTATAACGTTATGTAGCATTACGATATAACATATAACGTTATGTAGCATTACGATATAACGTATAACGTTATATAGTATTACGTTATAACGTATAACGTTATGTAGTAATACGTTATAACGTATAACGTTATGTAGCGTTACGATATAACGTATAACGTTATGTAGTATCATGATATAACGTATAAGGTTATGTAACATTACGATATAACGAATAACGTTAATTAGCATTACGATATAACGTATAACGTTATATGGTAATACGTTATAACGTATAACGTTATGTAGCATTACGATATAACGTATAACGTTATGTAGTATTATGATATAACGTATAAGGTTATGTAACATTACGATATAACGTATAACGTTAATTAGCATTACGATATAACGTATAACGTTATATGGTAATACGTTATAACGTATAACGTTATGTAGCATTACGATATAACGTATAACGTTATGTAGCATTACGATATAACGTATAACGTTATATGGTAATACGTTATAACGTACAACGTCATGTAGTAATACGTTATAACATATAACGTTATGTAGTAATACGTTATAACGTATAACGTTATGTAGCATTACGATATAACGTATAACGTTATGTAGCATTACGATATAACGTATAACGTTATATGGTAATACGTTATAACGTATAAGGTTATGTAGCATTACGATATAACGTATAACGTTATGTAGCATAACGATATAACTTATAACGATATATGGTAATACGTTATAACGTATAACCTTATGTACCATTACGATATAACGTATAACGTTATATGGTAATACGTTATAACGTACAACGTTATGTAGCATAACGATATAACGTATACCGTTATATAGTATTACGTTATAAAATTATAACGTTATGTAGCATTACGATATAACGTGTAACGTTATATAGTATTACGTTGTAACGTATAACGTTATGTAGTATTACGTTATAACGTATAACGTTATGTAGTAATACGTTATAACGTATAACGTTATGTAGCGTTACGATATAACGTATAACGTTATGTAGCATTACGATATAACGTATAACGTTATATGGTAATACGTTATAACGTATAACGTTATGTAGCATTACCATATAACGTATAACGTTATGTAGCATAACGATATAACGCATAACGTTATATGGTAATACGTTATAACGTATAACGTTATGTACCATTACGATATAACGTATAACGTTATATGGTAATACGTTATAACGTATAACGATATGTAGCATTACGATATAACGTATAACGTTATGTAGCATAACGATATAACGTATAACGTTATATAGTATTACGTTATAACGTATAACGTTATGTAGCATTACGATATAACGTATAACGTTATATAGTATTAGGTTATAACGTATAACGTTATGTAGCATTACGATATAACGTATAACGTTATGTAGCATTACGATATAACATATAACGTTATGTAGCATAACGATATAACGTATAACGTTATATAATATTACGTTATATCGTATAACGTTATGTAGCATTACCATATAACGTATAACGTTATGTAGCATAACGATATAACGCATAACGTTATATGGTAATACGTTATAACGTATAACGTTATGTACCATTACGATATAACGTATAACGTTATATGGTAATACGTTATAACGTATAACGATATGTAGCATTACGATATAACGTATAACGTTATGTAGCATAACGATATAACGTATAACGTTATACAGTATTACGTTATAACGTATAACGTTATGTAGCATAACGATATAACGTATAACGTTATATAGTATTACGTTATAATGTATAACGTTATGTAGCGTTACGATATAACGTATAACGTTATGTAGCATTACGATATAACGTATAACGTTATATGGTAATACGTTATAACATATAACGTTATGTAGCATAACGATATAACGTATAACGTTATATAGTATTACGTTATAACGTATAACGTTATGTAGCATTACGATATAACATATAACGTTATGTAGCATTACGATATAACGTATAACGTTATATAGTATTACGTTATAACGTATAACGTTATGTAGTAATACGTTATAACGTATAACGTTATGTAGCGTTACGATATAACGTATAACGTTATGTAGTATCATGATATAACGTATAAGGTTATGTAACATTACGATATAACGAATAACGTTAATTAGCATTACGATATAACGTATAACGTTATATGGTAATACGTTATAACGTATAACGTTATGTAGCATTACGATATAACGTATAACGTTATGTAGTATTATGATATAACGTATAAGGTTATGTAACATTACGATATAACGTATAACGTTAATTAGCATTACGATATAACGTATAACGTTATATGGTAATACGTTATAACGTATAACGTTATGTAGCATTACGATATAACGTATAACGTTATGTAGCATTACGATATAACGTATAACGTTATATGGTAATACGTTATAACGTACAACGTCATGTAGTAATACGTTATAACATATAACGTTATGTAGTAATACGTTATAACGTATAACGTTATGTAGCATTACGATATAACGTATAACGTTATGTAGCATTACGATATAACGTATAACGTTATATGGTAATACGTTATAACGTATAAGGTTATGTAGCATTACGATATAACGTATAACGTTATGTAGCATAACGATATAACGTATAACGATATATGGTAATACGTTATAACGTATAACCTTATGTACCATTACGATATAACGTATAACGTTATATGGTAATACGTTATAACGTACAACGTTATGTAGCATAACGATATAACGTATACCGTTATATAGTATTACGTTATAAAATTATAACGTTATGTAGCATTACGATATAACGTGTAACGTTATATAGTATTACGTTATAACGTATAACGTTATGTAGTATTACGTTATAACGTATAACGTTATGTAGTAATACGTTATAACGTATAACGTTATGTAGCGTTACGATATAACGTATAACGTTATGTAGCATTACGATATAACGTATAACGTTATATGGTAATACGTTATAACGTATAACGTTATGTAGCATTACCATATAACGTATAACGTTATGTAGCATAACGATATAACGCATAACGTTATATGGTAATACGTTATAACGTATAACGTTATGTACCATTACGATATAACGTATAACGTTATATGGTAATACGTTATAACGTATAACGATATGTAGCATTACGATATAACGTATAACGTTATGTAGCATAACGATATAACGTATAACGTTATATAGTATTACGTTATAACGTATAACGTTATGTAGCATTACGATATAACGTATAACGTTATATAGTATTAGGTTATAACGTATAACGTTATGTAGCATTACGATATAACGTATAACGTTATGTAGCATAACGATATAACGTATAACGTTATATAGTATTACGTTATAATGTATAACGTTATGTAGCATTACGATATAACATATAACGTTATGTAGCATAACGATATAACGTATAACGCTATATAGTATTACGTTATAACGTATAACGTTATGTAGCATTACGATATAACATATAACGTTATGTAGCATAACGATATAACGTATAACGTTATATAATATTACGTTATATCGTATAACGTTATGTAGAATTACCATATAACGTATAACGTTATGTAGCATAACGATATAACGCATAACGTTATATGGTAATACGTTATAACGTATAACGTTATGTACCATTACGATATAACGTATAACGTTATATGGTAATACGTTATAACGTATAACGATATGTAGCATTACGATATAACGTATAACGTTATGTAGCATAACGATATAACGTATAACGTTATACAGTATTACGTTACAACGTATAACGTTATGTAGCATTACGATATAACGTATAACGTTATGTAGCATAACGATATAACGTATAACGTTATATAGTATTACGTTATAACGTATAACGTTATGTAGCATTACGATATAACGTATAACGTTATATAGTATTAGGTTATAACGTATAACGTTATGTAGCATTACGATATAACGTATAACGTTATGTAGCATAACGATATAACGTATAACGTTATATAGTATTACGTTATAATGTATAACGTTATGTAGCATTACGATATAACATATAACGTTATGTAGCATAACGATATAACGTATAACGCTATATAGTATTACGTTATAACGTATAACGTTATGTAGCATTACGATATAACATATAACGTTATGTAGCATAACGATATAACGTATAACGTTATATAATATTACGTTACAACGTATAACGTTATGTAGCGTTACGATATAACGTATAACGTTATGTAGCATTACGATATAACGTATAACGTTATATGGTAATACGTTATAACATATAACGTTATGTAGCATAACGATATAACGTATAACGTTATATAGTATTACGTTATAACGTATAACGTTATGTAGTAATACGTTATAACGTATAACGTTATGTAGCGTTACGATATAACGTATAACGTTATGTAGTATCATGATATAACGTATAAGGTTATGTAACATTACGATATAACGAATAACGTTAATTAGCATTACGATATAACGTATAACGTTATATGGTAATACGTTATAACGTATAACGTTATGTAGCATTACGATATAACGTATAACGTTATGTAGTATTATGATATAACGTATGAGGTTATGTAACATTACGATATAACGTATAACGTTAATTAGCATTACGATATAACGTATAACGTTATATGGTAATACGTTATAACGTATAACGTTATGTAGCATTACGATATAACGTATAACGTTATGTAGCATTACGATATAACGTATAACGTTATATGGTAATACGTTATAACGTACAACGTCATGTAGTAATACGTTATAACATATAACGTTATGTAGTAATACGTTATAACGTATAACGTTATGTAGCATTACGATATAACGTATAACGTTATGTAGCATTACGATATAACGTATAACGTTATATGGTAATACGTTATAACGTATAAGGTTATGTAGCATTACGATATAACGTATAACGTTATGTAGCATAACGATATAACGTATAACGATATATGGTAATACGTTATAACGTATAACCTTATGTACCATTACGATATAACGTATAACGTTATATGGTAATACGTTATAACGTACAACGTTATGTAGCATAACGATATAACGTATACCGTTATATAGTATTACGTTATAAAATTATAACGTTATGTAGCATTACGATATAACGTGTAACGTTATATAGTATTACGTTATAACGTATAACGTTATGTAGTATTACGTTATAACGTATAACGTTATGTAGTAATACGTTATAACGTATAACGTTATGTAGCGTTACGATATAACGTATAACGTTATGTAGCATTACGATATAACGTATAACGTTATATGGTAATACGTTATAACGTATAACGTTATGTAGCATTACCATATAACGTATAACGTTATGTAGCATAACGATATAACGCATAACGTTATATGGTAATACGTTATAACGTATAACGTTATGTACCATTACGATATAACGTATAACGTTATATGGTAATACGTTATAACGTATAACGATACGTAGCATTACGATATAACGTATAACGTTATGTAGCATAACGATATAACGTATAACGTTATATAGTATTACGTTATAACGTATAACGTTATGTAGCATTACGATATAACGTATAACGTTATATAGTATTAGGTTATAACGTATAACGTTATGTAGCATTACGATATAACGTATAACGTTATGTAGCATAACGATATAACGTATAACGTTATATAGTATTATGTTATAATGTATAACGTTATGTAGCATTACGATATAACATATAACGTTATGTAGCATAACGATATAACGTATAACGCTATATAGTATTACGTTATAACGTATAACGTTATGTAGCATTACGATATAACATATAACGTTATGTAGCATAACGATATAACGTATAACGTTATATAATATTACGTTATATCGTATAACGTTATGTAGAATTACCATATAACGTATAA
Organism: Bombus lapidarius; assembly: GCA_936014575.1. Classification (NCBI taxonomy): domain Eukaryota; kingdom Metazoa; phylum Arthropoda; class Insecta; order Hymenoptera; family Apidae; genus Bombus; species Bombus lapidarius. The sequence goes on from CAKXZU010000048.1 coordinate 979,684, forward strand.
CGTTATGTAGCATAACGATATAACGCATAACGTTATATGGTAATACGTTATAACGTATAACGTTATGTACCATTACGATATAACGTATAACGTTATATGGTAATACGTTATAACGTATAACGATATGTAGCATTACGATATAACGTATAACGTTATGTAGCATAACGATATAACGTATAACGTTATACAGTATTACGTTATAACGTATAACGTTATGTAGCATTACGATATAACGTATAACGTTATGTAGCATAACGATATAACGTATAACGTTATATAGTATTACGTTATAACGTATAACGTTATGTAGCATTACGATATAACGTATAACGTTATATAGTATTAGGTTATAACGTATAACGTTATGTAGCATTACGATATAACGTATAACGTTATGTAGCATAACGATATAACGTATAACGTTATATAGTATTACGTTATAATGTATAACGTTATGTAGCATTACGATATAACATATAACGTTATGTAGCATAACGATATAACGTATAACGCTATATAGTATTACGTTATAACGTATAACGTTATGTAGCATTACGATATAACATATAACGTTATGTAGCATGACGATATAACGTATAACGTTATATAATATTACGTTATAACGTATAACGTTATGTAGCGTTACGATATAACGTATAACGTTATGTAGCATTACGATATAACGTATAACGTTATATGGTAATACGTTATAACATATAACGTTATGTAGCATAACGATATAACGTATAACGTTATATAGTATTACGTTATAACGTATAACGTTATGTAGCATTACGATATAACATATAACGTTATGTAGCATAACGATATAACGTATAACGTTATATAGTATTACGTTATAACGAATAACGTTATGTAGTAATACGTTATAACGTATAACGTTATGTAGCGTTACGATATAACGTATAGCGTTATGTAGTATTATGATATAACGTATAAGGTTATGTAACATTACGATATAACGTATAACGTTAATTAGCATTACGATATAACGTATAACGTTATATGGTAATACGTTATAACGTATAACGTTATGTAGCATTACGATATAACGTATAACGTTATGTAGCATAACGATATAACGCATAACGTTATATGGTAATACGTTATAACGTATAACGTCTATGTACCATTACGATATAACGTATAACGTTATATGGTAATACGTTATAACGTATAACGATATGTAGCATTACGATATAACGTATAACGTTATGTAGCATAACGATATAACGTATAACGTTATTCAGTATAACGTTATGTAGCATTACGATATAACGTATAACGTTATGTAGCATAACGATATAACGTATAACGTTATATAGTATTACGTTATAACGTATAACGTTATGTAGCATTAAGATATAACATATAACGTTATGTAGCATAACGATATAACGTATAACGTTATATAGTATTACGTTATAACGTATAACGTTATATAGTATTACGTTATAACGTATAACGTTATGTAGCATTACGATATAACATATAACGTTATGTAGCATAACGATATAACGTATAACGTTATATAGTATTACGTTACAACGTAGAACGTTATGTAGCGTTACGATATAACGTATAACGTTATGTCGCATTACGATATAACGTATAACGTTATATGGTAATACGTTATAACGTATAACGTTATGTACCATTACGATATAACGTATAACGTTATATGGTAATACGTTATAACGTACAACGTCATGTAGTATTACGTTATAACATATAACGTTATGTAGTAATACGTTATAACGTATAACGTTATGTAGCATTACGATATAACGTTTAACGTTATGTAGCATTACGATATAACGTATAACGTTATATGGTAATACGTTATAACGTATAACGTTAAGTAGCATTACGATATAACGTATAACGTTATGTAGCATAACGATATAACGTATAACGTTATATGGTAATACGTTATAACGTATAACCTTATGTACCATTACGATATAACGTATAACGTTATATGGTAATACGTTATAACGTACAACGTTATGTAGCATAACGATATAACGTATAACGTTATAAAGTATTACGTTATAACGTATAACGTTATGTAGCATTACGATATAACGTATAACGTTATGTAGCATAACGATATAACGTATAACGTTATATAGTATTACGTTATAACGTATAACGTCATGTAGCATTACGATATAACGTGTAACGTTATATAGTATTACGTTATAACGTATAACGTTATGTAGTATTACGTTATAACGTATAACGTTATGTAGTAATACGTTATAACGTATAATGTTATGTAGCGTTACGATATAACGTATAACGTTATGTAGCATTACGATATAACGTATAACGTTATATGGTAATACGTTATAACGTATAACGTTATGTAGTATTATGATATAACGTATAAGGTTATGTAACATTACGATATAACGTATAACGTTAATTAGCATTACGATATAACGTATAACGTTATATGGTAATACGTTATAACGTATAACGTTATGTAGCATTACGATATAACGTATAACGTTATGTAGCATAACGATATAACGCATAACGTTATATGGTAATACGTTATAACGTATAACGCTATGTACCATTACGATATAACGTATAACGATATGTAGCATTACGATATAACGTATAACGTTATGTAGCATAACGATATAACGTATAACGTTATGTACCATTACGATATAACGTATAACGTTATATGGTAATACGTTATAACGTACAACGTCCTGTAGTATTACGTTATAACATATAACGTTATGTAGTAATACGTTATAACGTATAACGTTATGTAGCATTACGATATAACGTATAACGTTATGTAGCATTACGATATAACGTATAACGTTATATGGTAATACGTTATAACGTATAACGTTAAGTAGCATTACGATATAACGTATAACGTTATGTAGCATAACGATATAACGTATAACGTTATATGGTAATACGTTATAACGTATAACCTTATGTACCATTACGATATAACGTATAACGTTATATGGTAATACGTTATAACGTACAACGTTATGTAGCATAACGATATAACGTATAACGTTATAAAGTATTACGTTATAACGTATAACGTTATGTAGCATTACGATATAACGTATAACGTTATGTAGCATAACGATATAACGTATAACGTTATATAGTATTACGTTATAACGTATAACGTCATGTAGCATTACGATATAACGTGTAACGTTATATAGTATTACGTTATAACGTATAACGTTATGTAGTATTACGTTATAACGTATAACGTTATGTAGTAATACGTTATAACGTATAATGTTATGTAGCGTTACGATATAACGTATAACGTTATGTAGCATTACGATATAACGTATAACGTTATATGGTAATACGTTATAACGTACAACGTCATGTAGTATTACGTTATAACATATAATGTTATGTAGTAATACCTTATAACGTATAACGTTATGTAGCATCACGATATAACGTATAACGTTATATGGTAATACGTTATAACGTATAACGTTATGTAGCATTACGATATAACGTATAGCGTTATGTAGCATAACGATATAACGCATAGCGTTATATGGTAATACGTTATAACGTCTAACGCTATGTACCATTACGATATAACGTATAACGTTATATGCTAATACGTTATAACGTATAACGATATGTAGCATTACGATATAACGTATAACGTTATGTAGCATAACGATATAACGAATATCGTTATACAGTATTACGTTATAACGTATAGCGATATGTAGCATTACGATATAACGTATAACGTTATGTAGCATAACGATATAACGTATAACGTTATATAGTATTACGTTATAACGTATAACGTTATGTAGCATTACGATGTAACGTATAACGTTATATGGTAATACGTTATAACGTATAACGTTATGTAGCATAACGATATAACGTATAACGTTATGTAGCATAACGATATAACGTATAACGTTATGTAGCATTACGATATAACGTATAATGTTATGCAGCATTACGATATAACGTATAACGTCATGTAGCATTACGATATAAGGTATAACGTTACATGGTAATACGTTATAACGTATAACGTTATGTAGCATTACCATATAACGTATAACGTTATGTAGCAGTACGATATAACGTATAACGTTATGTAGCATTACGATACAATGTATAACGTTATGTAGCATTACGATATAACGTATAACGTTATGTAGCATTACGATATGACGCATAACGTTATGTAGCATTACGATGTAACGTATAACGTTATATGGTAATACGTTATAACGTATAACGTTATGTAGCATTACGATTTAACGTATAACGTTCTGTAGCATTACGATATAACGTATAACGTTATGTAGCAGTACGTTATAACGTATAACGATATGTAGCATTACGATACAATGTATCACGTCATGTAGCATTACGATATAACGTATAACGTTATGTAGCATTACGATATAACGTATAACGTTATGTAGCATAACGATATAACGTATAACGTTATATAGTATTACGTTATAACGTATAACGATATGTAGCATTACGATATAACGTATAACGTTATGTAGCATTACGATATAACACATAACGCTATGTAGCATAACGATATAACGTATAACGTTATATAGTATTACGTTATAACGTATAACGTTATGTAGTAATACGTTATAACGTATAACGTTATGTAGCGTTACGATATAACGTATAACGTTATGTAGTATTATGATATAACGTATAAGGTTATGTAACATTACGATATAACGTATAACGTTAATTAGCATTACGATATAACGTATAACGTTATATGGTAATACGTTATAACGTATAACGTTATGTAGCATTACGATATAACGTATAACGTTATGTAGCATAACGATATAACGCATAACGTTATATGGTAATACGTTATAACGTATAACGCTATGTACCATTACGATATAACGTATAACGTTATATGGTAATACGTCATAACGTATAACGATATGTAGCATTACGATATAACGTATAACGTTATGTAGCATAACGATATAACGTATAACGTTATACAGAATTACGTTATAACGTATAACGTTATGTAGCATTACGATATAACGTATAACGTTATGTAGCATAACGATATAACGTATAACGTTATATAGTATTACGTTATAACGTATAACGTTATGTAGCATTACGATATAACGTATAACGTTATGTAGCATAACGATATAACGTATAACGTTACATAGTATTACGTTATAAAGTATAACGTTATGTAGCATTACGATATAACGCATAACGTTATATGGTAATACGTTATAACGTATAACGCTATGTACCATTACGATATAACGTTTAACGTTATATGGTAATACGTTATAACGTATAACGATATGTAGCATTACGATATAACGTATAACGTTATGTAGCATAACGATATAACGTATAACGTTATAAAGTATTACGTTATAACGTATAACGTTATGTAGCATTACGATATAACGTATAACGTTATGTAGTATTATGATATAACGTATAAGGTTATGTAACATTACGATATAACGTATAACGTTAATTAGCATTACGATATAACGTATAACGTTATATGGTAATACGTTATAACGTATAACGTTATGTAGCATTACGATATAACGTATAACGTTATGTAGCATAACGATATAACGCATAACGTTATATGGTAATACGTTATAACGTATAACGTTATGTACCATTACGATATAACGTATAACGTTATATGGTAATACGTTATAACGTATAACGCTATGTACCATTACGATATAACGTATAACGTTATATGGTAATACGTTATAACGTATAACGATATGTAGCATTACGATATAACGTATAACGTTATGTAGCATAACGATATAACGTATAACGTTATACAGTATTACGTTATAACGTATAACGTTATGTAGCATTACGATATAACGTATAACGTTATGTAGCATAACGATATAACGCATAACGTTATATGGTAATACGTTATAACGTATAACGCTATGTACCATTACGATATAACGTATAACGTTATATGGTAATACGTTATAACGTATAACGATATGTAGCATTACGATATAACGTATAACGTTATGTAGCATAACGATATAACGTATAACGTTATACAGTATTACGTTATAACGTATAACGTTATGTAGCATTACGATATAACGTATAACGTTATGTAGCATAACGATATAACGTATAACGTTATATAGTATTACGTTATAACGTATAACGTTATGTAGCATTACGATATAACGTATAACGTTATGTAGCATAACGATATACCGTATAACGTTACATAGTATTACGTTATAAAGTATAACGTTATGTAGCATTACGATATAACCCATAACGTTATATGGTAATACGTTATAACGTATAACGCTATGTACCATAACGATATAACGTATAACGTTATATGGTAATACGTTATAACGTATAACGATATGTAGCATTACGATATAACGTATAACGTTATGTAGCATAACGATATAACGTATAACGTTATAAAGTATTACGTTATAACGTATAACGTTATGTAGCATTACGATATAACGTATAACGTTACGTAGTATTATGATATAACGTATAAGGTTATGTAACATTACGATATAACGTATAACGTTAATTAGCATTACGATATAACGTATAACGTTAATTAGCATTACGATATAACGTATAACGTTATATGGTAATACGTTATAACGTATAACGTTATGTAGCATTACGATATAACGCATAACGTTATATGGTAATACGTTATAACGTATAACGTTATATGGTAATACGTTATAACGTATAACGATATGTAGCATTACGATATAACGTATAACGTTATGTAGCATAACGATATAACGTATAACGTTATAAAGTATTACGTAATAACGTATAACGTTATGTAGCATTACGATATAACGTATAACGTTATGTAGTATTATGATATAACGTATAACGTTATGTAGCATAACGATATAACGCATAACGTTATATGGTAATACGTTATAACGTATAACGCTATGTACCATTACGATATAACGTATAACGTTATATGGTAATACGTTATAACGTATAACGATATGTAGCATTACGATATAACGTATAACGTTATGTAGCATTACGATATAACGTATAACGTTATGTAGTATTATGATATAACGTATAAGGTTATGTAACATTACGATATAACGTATAACGTTAATTAGCATTACGATATAACGTATAACGTTATATGGTAATACGTTATAACGTATAACGTTATGTAGCATTACGATATAACGCATAACGTTATATGGTAATACGTTATAACGTATAACGCTATGTACCATTACGATATAACGTATAACGTTATATGGTAATACGTTATAACGTATAACGATATGTAGCATTACGATATAACGTATAACGTTATGTAACATTACGATATAACGTATAACGTTAATTAGCATTACGATATAACGTATAACGTTATATGGTAATACGTTATAACGTATAACGTTATGTAGCATTACGATATAACGTATAACGTTATGTAGCATAACGATATAACGCATAACGTTATATGGTAATACGTTATAACGTATAACGCTATGTACCATTACGATATAACGTATAACGTCATATGGTAATACGTTATAACGTATAACGATATGTAGCATTACGATATAACGTATAACGTTATGTAGCATAACGATATAACGTATAACGTTATACAGTATAACGTTATGTAGCATTACGATATAACGTATAACGTTATGTAGCATAACGATATAACGTATAACGTTATATAGTATTACGTTATAACGTATAACGTTATGTAGCATTAAGATATAACATATAACGTTATGTAGCATAACGATATAACGTATAACGTTATATAGTATTACGTTATAACGTATAACGTATAACGTTATATGGTAATACGTTATAACGTATAACGTTATGTACCATTACGATATAACGTATAACGTTATATGGTAATACGTTAGAACGTACAACGTCATGTAGTATTACGTTATAAGATATAACGTTATGTAGTAATACGTTATAACGTATATCGTTATGTAGCATTACGATATAACGTATAACGTTATGTAGCATTACGATATAACGTATAACGTTATATGGTAATACGTTATAACGTATAACGTTAAGTAGCATTACGATATAACGTATAACGTTATGTAGCATAACGATATAACGTATAACGTTATATGGTAATACGTTATAACGTATAACCTTATGTACCATTACGATATAACGTATAACGTTATATGGTAATACGTTATAACGTACAACGTTATGTAGCATAACGATATAACGTATAACGTTATGTAGCATTACGATATAACGTATAACGTTATGTAGCATAACGATATAACGCATAACGTTATATGGTAATACGTTATAACGTATAACGTTATGTACCATTACGATATAACGTATAACGTTATATGGTAATACGTTATAACGTATAACGCTATGTACCATTACGATATAACGTATAACGTTATATGGTAATACGTTATAACGTATAACGCTATGTACCATTACGATATAACGTATAACGTTATATGGTAATACGTTATAACGTATAACGATATGTAGCATTACGATATAACGTATAACGTTATGTAGCATAACGATATAACGTATAACGTTATACAGTATTACGTTATAACGTATAACGTTATGTAGCATTACGATATAACGTATAACGTTATGTAGCATAACGATATAACGTATAACGTTATATAGTATTACGTTATAACGTATAACGTTATGTAGCATTACGATATAACGTATAACGTTATGTAGCATAACGATATACCGTATAACGTTACATAGTATTACGTTATAAAGTATAACGTTATGTAGCATTACGATATAACCCTTAACGTTATATGGTAATACGTTATAACGTATAACGCTATGTACCATAACGATATAACGTATAACGTTATATGGTAATACGTTATAACGTATAACGATATGTAGCATTACGATATAACGTATAACGTTATGTAGCATAACGATATAACGTATAACGTTATAAAGTATTACGTTATAACGTATAACGTTATGTAGCATTACGATATAACGTATAACGTTATGTAGTATTATGATATAACGTATAAGGTTATGTAACATTACGATATAACGTATAACGTTAATTAGCATTACGATATAACGTATAACGTTAATTAGCATTACGATATAACGTATAACGTTATATGGTAATACGTTATAACGTATAACGTTATGTAGCATTACGATATAACGCATAACGTTATATGGTAATACGTTATAACGTATAACGCTATGTACCATTACGATATAACGTATAACGTTATATGGTAATACGTTATAACGTATAACGATATGTAGCATTACGATATAACGTATAACGTTATGTAGCATAACGATATAACGTATAACGTTATAAAGTATTACGTAATAACGTATAACGTTATGTAGCATTACGATATAACGTATAACGTTATGTAGTATTATGATATAACGTATAACGTTATGTAGCCTAACGATATAACGCATAACGTTATATGGTAATACGTTATAACGTATAACGCTATGTACCATTACGATATAACGTATAACGTTATATGGTAATACGTTATAACGTATAACGATATGTAGCATTACGATATAACGTATAACGTTATGTAGCATTACGATATAACGTATAACGTTATGTAGTATTATGATATAACGTATAAGGTTATGTAACATTACGATATAACGTATAACGTTAATTAGCATTACGATATAACGTATAACGTTATATGGTAATACGTTATAACGTATAACGTTATGTAGCATTACGATATAACGCATAACGTTATATGGTAATACGTTATAACGTATAACGCTATGTACCATTACGATATAACGTATAACGTTATATGGTAATACGTTATAACGTATAACGATATGTAGCATTACGATATAACGTATAACGTTATGTAACATTACGATATAACGTATAACGTTAATTAGCATTACGATATAACGTATAACGTTATATGGTAATACGTTATAACGTATAACGTTATGTAGCATTACGATATAACGTATAACGTTATGTAGCATAACGATATAACGCATAACGTTATATGGTAATACGTTATAACGTATAACGCTATGTACCATTACGATATAACGTATAACGTCATATGGTAATACGTTATAACGTATAACGATATGTAGCATTACGATATAACGTATAACGTTATGTAGCATAACGATATAACGTATAACGTTATACAGTATAACGTTATGTAGCATTACGATATAACGTATAACGTTATGTAGCATAACGATATAACGTATAACGTTATATAGTATTACGTTATAACGTATAACGTTATGTAGCATTAAGATATAACATATAACGTTATGTAGCATAACGATATAACGTATAACGTTATATAGTATTACGTTATAACGTATAACGTATAACGTTATATGGTAATACGTTAGAACGTACAACGTCATGTAGTATTACGTTATAAGATATAACGTTATGTAGTAATACGTTATAACGTATATCGTTATGTAGCATTACGATATAACGTATAACGTTATGTAGCATTACGATATAACGTATAACGTTATATGGTAATACGTTATAACGTATAACGTTAAGTAGCAATACGATATAACGTATAACGTTATGTAGCATAACGATATAACGTATAACGTTATATGGTAATACGTTATAACGTATAACCTTATGTACCATTACGATATAACGTATAACGTTATATGGTAATACGTTATAACGTACAACGTTATGTAGCATAACGATATAACGTATAACGTTATGTAGCATTACGATATAACGTATAACGTTATGTAGCATTACGATATAACGTATAACGTTATATGGTAATACGTTATAACGTATAACGTTAAGTAGCATTACGATATAACGTATAACGTTATGTAGCATAACGATATAACGTATAACGTTATATGGTAATACGTTATAACGTATAACCTTATGTACCATTACGATATAACGTATAACGTTATATGGTAATACGTTATAACGTACAACGTTATGTAGCATAACGATATAACGTATAACGTTATATAGTATTACGTTATAACGTATAACGTCATGTAGCATTACGATATAACGTGTAACGTTATATAGTATTACGTTATAACGTATAACGTTATGTAGTATTACGTTATAACGTATAACGTTATGTAGTAATACGTTATAACGTATAATGTTATGTAGCGTTACGATATAACGTATAACGTTATGTAGCATTACGATATAACGTATAACGTTATATGGTAATACGTTATAACGTATAACGTTATGTAGCATTACGATATAACGTATGACGTTATGTAGCATAACGATATAACGCATAGCGTTATATGGTAATACGTTATAACGTATAACGCTATGTACCATTACGATATAACGTATAACGTTATGTAGCATAACGATATAACGTATAACGTTATACAGTATTACGTTATAACGTATAACGTTATGTAGCATTACGATATAACGTATAACGTTATGTAGCATAACGATATAACGTATAACGTTATATAGTATTACGTTATAACGTATAACGTTATGTAGCATTACGATATAACGTATAACGTTATGTAGCATTACGATATAACACATAACGTTATGTAGCATAACGATATAACGTATAACGTTATATAGTATTACGTTATAACGTATAACGTTATGTAGTAATACGTTATAACGTATAACGTTATGTAGCGTTACGATATAACGTATAACGTTATGTAGTATTATGATATAACGTATAAGGTTATGTAACATTACGATATAACGTATAACGTTAATTAGCATTACGATATAACGTATAACGTTATGTAGCATTACGATATAACGTATAACGTTATGTAGCATTACGATATAACGTATAACGTTATGTAGCATAACGATATAACGTATAACGTTATATGGTAATACGTTATAACGTATAACCTTATGTACCATTACGATATAACGTATAACGTTATATGGTAATACGTTATAACGTACAACGTTATGTAGTATTACGTTATAACATATAACGTTATATAGTATTACGTTATAACGTATAACGTTATGTAGCATTACGATATAACGTATAACGTTATGTAGCATAACGATATAACGTATAACGTTATGTAGCATAACGATATAACGTATAACGTTATATGGTATTACGTTATAACGTATAACGTTATGTAGCGTTACGATATAACGTATAACGTTATGTAGCATTACGATATAACGTATAACGTTATGTAGCATTACGATATAACGTATAACGTTATGTAGCATAACGATATAACGTATAACGTTATATAGAATTACGTTATAACGTATAACGTTATGTAGCATTACGATATAACGTATAACGTTATGTAGCATTACGATATAACACATAACGTTATATAGCATAACGATATAACGTATAACGTTATGTAGTATTATGATATAACGTATAAGGTTATGTAACATTACGATATAACGTATAACGTTAATTAGAATTACGATATAACGTATAACGTTATGTAGCATTACGATATAACGTATAACGTTATGTAGCATAACGATATAACGTATAACGTTATACAGTATTACGTTATAACGTATAACGTTATGTAGCATTACGATATAACGTATAACGTTATATGGTAATACGTTATAACGTATAACGCTATGTACCATTACGATATAACGTATAACGTTATGTAGCATTACGATATAACGTATAACGTTATATGGTAATACGTTATAACGTATAACGCTATGTACCATTACGATATAACGTATAACGTTATGTAGCATAACGATATAACGTATAACGTTATACAGTATTACGTTATAACGTATAACGTTATGTAGCATTACGATATAACGTATAACGTTATGTAGCATAACGATATAACGTATAACGTTATATAGTATTACGTTATAACGTATAACGTTATGTAGCATTACGATATAACGTATAACGTTATGTAGCATAACGATATAACGTATAACGTTATACAGTATTACGTTATAACGTATAACGTTATGTAGCATTACGATATAACGTATAACGTTATAGAGCTTAAAGATATAACGTATAACGTTATATAGTATTACGTTATAACGTATAACGTTATGTAGCATTACGATATAACATATAACGTTATGTAGCATAACGATATAACGTATAACGTTATATAGTATTACGTTATAACGTATAACGTTATGTAGCGTTACGATATAACGTATAACGTTATGTAGCATTACGATATAACGTATAACGTTATGTAGCATTACGATATAACATATAACGTTATGTAGCATAACAATATAACGTATAACGTTATATAGTATTACGTTATAACGTATAACGTTATGTAGCGTTACGATATAACGTATAACGTTATGTAGCATTACGATATAACGTATAACGTTATGTAGCATTACGATATAACGTATAACGTTATGTAGCATAACGATATAACGTATAACGTTATATGGTAATACGTTATAACGTATAACCTTATGTACCATTACGATTTAACGTATAACGTTATATGGTAATACGTTATAACGTACAACGTTATGTAGTATTACGTTATAACATATAACGTTATATAGTATTACGTTATAACGTATAACGTTATGTAGCATTACGATATAACGTATAACGTTATATGGTAATACGTTATAACGTATAACGTTATGTAGCATTACGATATAACGCATAACGTTATGTAGTATTATGATATAACGTATAAGGTTATGTAACATTACGATATAACGTATAACGTTAATTAGCATTACGATATAACGTATAACGTTATATGGTAATACGTTATAACGTATAACGTTATGTAGCATTACGATATAACGCATAACGTTATATGGTAATACGTTATAACGTATAACGCTATGTACCATTACGATATAACGTATAACGTTATATGGTAATACGTTATAACGTATAACGATATGTAGCATTACGATATAACGTATAACGTTATGTAACATTACGATATAACGTATAACGTTAATTAGCATTACGATATAACGTATAACGTTATATGGTAATACGTTATAACGTATAACGTTATGTAGCATTACGATATAACGTATAACGTTATGTAGCATAACGATATAACGCATAACGTTATATGGTAATACGTTATAACGTATAACGCTATGTACCATTACGATATAACGTATAACGTCATATGGTAATACGTTATAACGTATAACGATATGTAGCATTACGATATAACGTATAACGTTATGTAGCATAACGATATAACGTATAACGTTATACAGTATAACGTTATGTAGCATTACGATATAACGTATAACGTTATGTAGCATAACGATATAACGTATAACGTTATATAGTATTACGTTATAACGTATAACGTTATGTAGCATTAAGATATAACATATAACGTTATGTAGCATAACGATATAACGTATAACGTTATATAGTATTACGTTATAACGTATAACGTATAACGTTATATGGTAATACGTTAGAACGTACAACGTCATGTAGTATTACGTTATAAGATATAACGTTATGTAGTAATACGTTATAACGTATATCGTTATGTAGCATTACGATATAACGTATAACGTTATGTAGCATTACGATATAACGTATAACGTTATATGGTAATACGTTATAACGTATAACGTTAAGTAGCAATACGATATAACGTATAACGTTATGTAGCATAACGATATAACGTATAACGTTATATGGTAATACGTTATAACGTATAACCTTATGTACCATTACGATATAACGTATAACGTTATATGGTAATACGTTATAACGTACAACGTTATGTAGCATAACGATATAACGTATAACGTTATGTAGCATTACGATATAACGTATAACGTTATGTAGCATTACGATATAACGTATAACGTTATATGGTAATACGTTATAACGTATAACGTTAAGTAGCATTACGATATAACGTATAACGTTATGTAGCATAACGATATAACGTATAACGTTATATGGTAATACGTTATAACGTATAACCTTATGTACCATTACGATATAACGTATAACGTTATATGGTAATACGTTATAACGTACAACGTTATGTAGCATAACGATATAACGTATAACGTTATATAGTATTACGTTATAACGTATAACGTCATGTAGCATTACGATATAACGTGTAACGTTATATAGTATTACGTTATAACGTATAACGTTATGTAGTATTACGTTATAACGTATAACGTTATGTAGTAATACGTTATAACGTATAATGTTATGTAGCGTTACGATATAACGTATAACGTTATGTAGCATTACGATATAACGTATAACGTTATATGGTAATACGTTATAACGTATAACGTTATGTAGCATTACGATATAACGTATGACGTTATGTAGCATAACGATATAACGCATAGCGTTATATGGTAATACGTTATAACGTATAACGCTATGTACCATTACGATATAACGTATAACGTTATGTAGCATAACGATATAACGTATAACGTTATACAGTATTACGTTATAACGTATAACGTTATGTAGCATTACGATATAACGTATAACGTTATGTAGCATAACGATATAACGTATAACGTTATATAGTATTACGTTATAACGTATAACGTTATGTAGCATTACGATATAACGTATAACGTTATGTAGCATTACGATATAACACATAACGTTATGTAGCATAACGATATAACGTATAACGTTATATAGTATTACGTTATAACGTATAACGTTATGTAGTAATACGTTATAACGTATAACGTTATGTAGCGTTACGATATAACGTATAACGTTATGTAGTATTATGATATAACGTATAAGGTTATGTAACATTACGATATAACGTATAACGTTAATTAGCATTACGATATAACGTATAACGTTATGTAGCATTACGATATAACGTATAACGTTATGTAGCATTACGATATAACGTATAACGTTATGTAGCATAACGATATAACGTATAACGTTATATGGTAATACGTTATAACGTATAACCTTATGTACCATTACGATATAACGTATAACGTTATATGGTAATACGTTATAACGTACAACGTTATGTAGTATTACGTTATAACATATAACGTTATATAGTATTACGTTATAACGTATAACGTTATGTAGCATTACGATATAACGTATAACGTTATGTAGCATAACGATATAACGTATAACGTTATGTAGCATAACGATATAACGTATAACGTTATATGGTATTACGTTATAACGTATAACGTTATGTAGCGTTACGATATAACGTATAACGTTATGTAGCATTACGATATAACGTATAACGTTATGTAGCATTACGATATAACGTATAACGTTATGTAGCATAACGATATAACGTATAACGTTATATAGAATTACGTTATAACGTATAACGTTATGTAGCATTACGATATAACGTATAACGTTATGTAGCATTACGATATAACACATAACGTTATATAGCATAACGATATAACGTATAACGTTATGTAGTATTATGATATAACGTATAAGGTTATGTAACATTACGATATAACGTATAACGTTAATTAGAATTACGATATAACGTATAACGTTATGTAGCATTACGATATAACGTATAACGTTATGTAGCATAACGATATAACGTATAACGTTATACAGTATTACGTTATAACGTATAACGTTATGTAGCATTACGATATAACGTATAACGTTATATGGTAATACGTTATAACGTATAACGCTATGTACCATTACGATATAACGTATAACGTTATGTAGCATTACGATATAACGTATAACGTTATATGGTAATACGTTATAACGTATAACGCTATGTACCATTACGATATAACGTATAACGTTATGTAGCATAACGATATAACGTATAACGTTATACAGTATTACGTTATAACGTATAACGTTATGTAGCATTACGATATAACGTATAACGTTATGTAGCATAACGATATAACGTATAACGTTATATAGTATTACGTTATAACGTATAACGTTATGTAGCATTACGATATAACGTATAACGTTATGTAGCATAACGATATAACGTATAACGTTATACAGTATTACGTTATAACGTATAACGTTATGTAGCATTACGATATAACGTATAACGTTATAGAGCTTAAAGATATAACGTATAACGTTATATAGTATTACGTTATAACGTATAACGTTATGTAGCATTACGATATAACATATAACGTTATGTAGCATAACGATATAACGTATAACGTTATATAGTATTACGTTATAACGTATAACGTTATGTAGCGTTACGATATAACGTATAACGTTATGTAGCATTACGATATAACGTATAACGTTATGTAGCATTACGATATAACATATAACGTTATGTAGCATAACAATATAACGTATAACGTTATATAGTATTACGTTATAACGTATAACGTTATGTAGCGTTACGATATAACGTATAACGTTATGTAGCATTACGATATAACGTATAACGTTATGTAGCATTACGATATAACGTATAACGTTATGTAGCATAACGATATAACGTATAACGTTATATGGTAATACGTTATAACGTATAACCTTATGTACCATTACGATTTAACGTATAACGTTATATGGTAATACGTTATAACGTACAACGTTATGTAGTATTACGTTATAACATATAACGTTATATAGTATTACGTTATAACGTATAACGTTATGTAGCATTACGATATAACGTATAACGTTATGTAGCATAACGATATAACGTATAACGTTATGTAGCATAACGATATAACGTATAACGTTATATGGTATTACGTTATAACGTATAACGTTATGTAGCGTTACGATATAACGTATAACGTTATGTAGCATTACGATATAACGTATAACGTTATGTAGCATTACGATATAACGTATAACGTTATGTAGCATAACGATATAACGTATAACGTTATATAGAATTACGTTATAACGTATAACGTTATGTAGCATTACGATATAACGTTTAACGTTATGTAGCATAACGATATAACGTATAACATTATGTAGTATTATGATATAACGTATAAGGATTTGTAGCATTACGATATAACGTATAACGTTATGCAGCATTACGATATAACGTATAACGTTATATGGTAATACGTTATGACGTATAACGTTACGTAACATTACGATATAATGTAAAACGATATATGGTAATACGTTATAACGTATAAAGTTATATAGTATTACGTTATAACGTATAACGTTATGTAGTAATACGTTATAACGTATAACGTTATGTAGCATTACGTTATAACGTATAACGTTATGTAGCATTACGATATAACGTACAACGTTATGTATCATAGCGATACAGCGCATAACGTTATATGGTAATACGTTATAACGTATAACGTTATGTACCATTACGATATAACATATAACGTTATGTAGCATAACGATATAACGTATAACGTTATATAGTATTACGTTATAACGTATAACGTTATGTAGCATAACGATATAACGTATAACGTTATATAGTATTACGTTATAACGTATAACGTTATGTAGCATTACGATATAACGTATAACGTTATGTAGTATTATGATATAACGTATAAGGTTATGTAGCATTACGAAATAACGTATAACGTTATGTAGCATTACGATATAACGTATAACGTTATATGGTAATACGTTATAACGTATAACGTTATGTACCATTACGATATAACGTATAACGTTATGTAGCATTACGATATAACGTATAACGTTATATAGTATTACGTTATAACGTATAACGTTATGTAGTATTATAATATAACGTATAAGGTTATGTAGCATTACGAAATAACGTATAACGTTATGTAGCATTACGATATAACGTATAACGTTATATGGTAATACGTTATAACGTATAACGTTATGTACCATTAGGATATAACGTATAACGTTCTGTAGCATTACGATATAACGTATAACGTTATATAGTATTACGTTATAACGTATAACGTTATGTAGCATAACGATATAACGTATTACGTTATATAGTATTACGTTATAACGTATAACGTGATGTAGCATAACGATATAACGTATAACGTTATATAGAATTACGTTAGAACGTATAACGTTATGTAGCATTACGATATAACGTTTAACGTTATGTAGCATAACGATATAACCTATAACATTATGTAGTATTATGATATAACGTATAAGGATTTGTAGCATTACGATATAACGTATAACGTTATGTAGCATTACGATATAACGTATAACGTTATATGGTAATACGTTATAACGTATAACGTTATGTAGCATTACGATATAACGTATAACGTTATGTAGTAATACGTTATAACGTATAACGTTATGTAGCATTACGATATAACGTATAACGTTATACAGTATTACGTTATAACGTATAACGTTATGTAGCATTACGATATAACGTATAACGTTATGTAGCTTAAAGATATAACGTATAACGTTATGTAGCGTTACGATATAACGTATAACGTTATGTAGCATTACGATATAACGTATAACGTTATGTAGCATTACGATATAACATATAACGTTATGTAGCATAACGATATAACGTATAACGTTATGTAGCATTACGATATAACGTATAACGTTATGTAGCATAACGATATAACGTATAACGTTATGTAGCATTACGATATAACGTATAACGTTATGTAGCATTACGATATAACGTATAACGTTATGTAGCATAACGATATAACGTATAACGTTATATGGTAATACGTTATAACGTATAACCTTATGTACCATTACGATATAACGTATAACGTTATATGGTAATACGTTATAACGTACAACGTTATGTAGCATTACGATATAACGTATAACGTTATATGGTAATACGTTATAACGTATAACGTTATGTACCATTACGATATAACGTATAACGTTATGTAGCATAACGATATAACGTATAACGTTATGTAGCATAACGATATAACGTATAACGTTATATGGTATTACGTTATAACGTATAACGTTATGTAGCGTTACGATATAACGTATAACGTTATGTAGCATTACGATATAACGTATAACGATATGTAGCATTACGATATAACGTATAACGTTATGTAGCATAACGATATAACGTATAACGTTATATAGAATAACGTTATAACGTATAACGTTATGTAGCATTACGATATAACGTTTAACGTTATGTAGCATAACGATATAACGTATAACATTATGTAGTATTATGATATAACGTATAAGGATTTGTAGCATTACGATATAACGTATAACGTTATGCAGCATTACGATATAACGTATAACGTTATATGGTAATACGTTATGACGTATAACGTTACGTAACATTACGATATAATGTAAAACGATATATGGTAATACGTTATAACGTATAAAGTTATATAGTATTACGTTATAACGTATAACGTTATGTAGTAATACGTTATAACGTATAACGTTATGTAGCATTACGTTATAACGTATAACGTTATGTAGCATTACGATATAACGTACAACTTTATGTATCATAGCGATACAGCGCATAACGTTATATGGTAATACGTTATAACGTATAACGTTATGTACCATTACGATATAACGTATAACGTTATATGGTAATACGTTATAACGTATAACGTTATGTACCATTACGAAATAACGTATAACGTTATGTAGCATTACGATATAACGTATAACGTTATATAGTATTACGTTATAACGTATAACGTTATGTAGTATTATAATATAACGTATAAGGTTATGTAGCATTACGAAATAACGTATAACGTTATATGGTAATACGTTATAACGTATAACGTTATGTACCATTACGATATAACGTATAACGTTATGTAGCATTACGATATAACGTATAACGTTATATAGTATTACGTTATAACGTATAACGTTATGTAGCATTACGATATAACATATAACGTTATGTAGCATAACGATATAACGTATAACGTTATGTAGCATTACGATATAACGTATAACGTTATACAGTATTACGTTATAACGTATAACGTTATGTAGCATTACGATATAACGTATAACGTTATATGGTAATACGTTATAACGTATAACGTTATGTAGCATTACGATATAACGTATAACGTTATGTAGTAATACGTTATAACGTATAACGTTATGTAGCATTACGATATAACGTATAACGTTATACAGTATTACGTTATAACGTATAACGTTATGTAGCATTACGATATAACGTATAACGTTATGTAGCTTAAAGATATAACGTATAACGTTATATAGCATTACGTTATAACGTATAACGTTATGAAGCATTACGATATAACGTATAACGTTATGTAGCATAACGATATAACGTATAACGTTATATAGTATTACGTTATAACGTATAACGTTATGTAGCATTACGATATAACATATAACGTTATGTAGCATAACGATATAACGTATAACGTTATATAGTATTATGTTATAACGTATAACGTTATGTAGCGTTACGATATAACGTATAACGTTATGTACCATTACGATATAACGTATAACGTTATGTAGCATTACGATATAACATATAACGTTATGTAGCACAACGATATAACGTATAACGTTATATAGTATTACGTTATAACGTATAACGTTATGTAGCGTTACGATATAACGTATAACGTTATGTAGCATTACGATATAACGTATAACGTTATGTAGCATTACGATATAACGTATAACGTTATGTAGCATAACGATATAACGTATAACGTTATATGGTAATACGTTATAACGTATAACCTTATGTACCATTACGATATAACGTATAACGTTATATGGTAATACGTTATAACGTACAACGTTATGTAGCATTACGATATAACGTATAACGTTATATGGTAATACGTTATAACGAATAACGTTATGTACCATTACGATATAACGTATAACGTTATGTAGCATAACGATATAACGTATAACGTTATGTAGCATAACGATATAACGTATAACGTTATATGGTATTACGTTATAACGTATAACGTTATGTAGCGTTACGATATAACGTATAACGTTATGTAGCATTACGATATAACGTATAACGATATGTAGCATTACGATATAACGTATAACGTTATGTAGCATAACGATATAACGTATAACGTTATATAGAATAACGTTATAACGTATAACGTTATGTAGCATTACGATATAACGTTTAACGTTATGTAGCATAACGATATAACGTATAACATTATGTAGTATTATGATATAACGTATAAGGATTTGTAGCATTACGATATAACGTATAACGTTATGCAGCATTACGATATAACGTATAACGTTATATGGTAATACGTTATGACGTATAACGTTACGTAACATTACGATATAATGTAAAACGATATATGGTAATACCTTATAACGTATAAAGTTATATAGTATTACGTTATAACGTATAACGTTATGTAGTAATACGTTATAACGTATAACGTTATGTAGCATTACGTTATAACGTATAACGTTATGTAGCATTACGATATAACGTACAACTTTATGTATCATAGCGATACAGCGCATAACGTTATATGGTAATACGTTATAACGTATAACGTTATGTACCATTACGATATAACGTATAACGTTATATGGTAATACGATATAACGTATAACGTTATGTAGCATTACGATATAACGTATAACGTTATATAGTATTACGTTATAACGTATAACGTTATGTAGCATTACGATATAACGTATAACGTAATGTAGTATTATGATATAACGTATAAGATTATGTAGCATTACGAAATAACGTATAACGTTATGTAGCATTACGATATAACGTATAACGTTATGTAGTATTATGATATAACGTATAAGATTGTGTAGCATTACGAAATAACGTATAACGTTATGTAGCATTACGATATAACGTATAACGTTATACGGTAATACGTTATAACGTATAACGTTATGTACCATTACGATATAACGTATAACGTTATGTAGCATTACGATATAACGTATAACGTTATATAGTATTACGTTATAAAGTATAACGTGATGTAGCATAACGATATAACGTATTACGTTATATAGTATTACGTTATAAAGTATAACGTGATGTAGCATAACGATATAACGTATAACGTTATATAGAATTACGTTATAACGTATAACGTTATGTAGCATTACGATATAACGTTTAACGTTATGTAGCATAACGATATAACGTATAACATTATGTAGTATTATGATATAACGTATAAGGATTTGTAGCATTACAATATAACGTATAACGTTATGTAGCATTACGATATAACGTATAACGTTATATGGTAATACGTTATAACGTATAACGTTATGTAGCATTACGATATAACGTATAACGTTATATGGTATTACGTTATAACGTATAACGTTATGTAGCGTTACGATATAACGTATAACGTTATGTAGCATTACGATATAACGTATAACGATATGTAGCATTACGATATAACGTATAACGTTATGTAGCATAACGATATAACGTATAACGTTATATAGAATAACGTTATAACGTATAACGTTATGTAGCATTACGATATAACGTTTAACGTTATGTAGCATAACGATATAACGTATAACATTATGTAGTATTATGATATAACGTATAAGGATTTGTAGCATTACGATATAACGTATAACGTTATACAGTATTACGTTATAACGTATAACGTTATGTAGCATTACGATATAACGTATAACGTTATGTAGCTTAAAGATATAACGTATAACGTTATATAGTATTACGTTATAACGTATAACGTTATGAAGCATTACGATATAACGTATAACGTTATATAGCATAACGATATAACGTATAACGTTATATAGTATTACGTTATAACGTATAACGTTATGTAGCATTACGATATAACATATAACGTTATGTAGCATAACGATATAACGTATAACGTTATATAGTATTACGTTATAACGTATAACGTTATGTAGCATTACGATATAACATATAACGTTATGTAGCATAACGATATAACGTATAACGTTATATAGTAATATGTTATAACGTATAACGTTATGTAGCGTTACGATATAACGTATAACGTTATGTAGCATTACGATATAACGTATAACGTTATGTAGCATTACGATATAACATATAACGTTATGTAGCATAACGATATAACGTATAACGTTATGTAGCATAACGATATAACGTATAACGTTATATGGTATTACGTTATAACGTATAACGTTATGTAGCGTTACGATATAACGTATAACGTTATGTAGCATTACGATATAACGTATAACGATATGTAGCATTACAATATAACGTATAACGTTATGTAGCATAACGATATAACGTATAACGTTATATAGAATAACGTTATAACGTATACGATATAACATATAACGTTATGTAGCATTACGATATAACGTTTAACGTTATGTAGCATTACGATATAACGTATAACATTATGTAGTATTATGATATAACGTATAAGGATTTGTAGCATTACGATATAACGTATAACGTTATGCAGCATTACGATATAACGTATAACGTTATATGGTAATACGTTATGACGTATAACGTTACGTAACATTACGATATAATGTAAAACGATATATGGTAATACGTTATAACGTATAAAGTTATATAGTATTACGTTATAACGTATAACGTTATGTAGTAATACGTTATAACGTATAACGTTATGTAGCATTACGTTATAACGTATAACGTTATGTAGCATTACGATATAACGTACAACTTTATGTATCATAGCGATACAGCGCATAACGTTATATGGTAATACGTTATAACGTATAACGTTATGTACCATTACGATATAACGTATAACGTTATATGGTAATACGTTATAACGTATAACGTTATGTAGCATTACGATATAACGTATAACGTTATGTAGCATTACGATATAACGTATAACGTTATGTAGCATAACGATATAACGTATAACGTTATATGGTAATACGTTATAACGTATAACCTTATGTAGCATTACGATATAACGTATAACGTTATGTAGCATTACGATATAACGTATAACGTTATGTAGCATTACGATATAACGTATAACGTTATATGGTAATACGTTATAACGTATAACGTTATGTACCATTACGATATAACGTATAACGTTATGTAGCATAACGATATAACGTATAACGTTATATAGAATAACGTTATAACGTATAACGTTATGTAGCATTACGATATAACGTTTAACGTTATGTAGCATTACGATATAACGTATAACATTATGTAGTATTATGATATAACGTATAAGGATTTGTAGCATTACGATATAACGTATAACGTTATGCAGCATTACGATATAACGTATAACGTTATATGGTAATACGTTATAACGTATAACGTTATGTAGCATTACGATATAACGTATAACGTTATGTAGCATTACGATATAACGTATAACGTTATGTAGCATAACGATATAACGTATAACGTTATATAGTATTACGTTATAACGTATAACGTTATGAAGCATTACGATATAACGTATAACGTTATATAGCATAACGATATAACGTATAACGTTATATAGTATTACGTTATAACGTATAACGTTATGTAGCATTACGATATAACGTATAACGTTATGTAGCTTAAAGATATAACGTATAACGTTATATAGTATTACGTTATAACGTATAACGTTATGAAGCATTACGATATAACGTATAACGTTATATAGCATAACGATATAACGTATAACGTTATATAGTATTACGTTATAACGTATAACGTTATGTAGCATTACGATATAACATATAACGTTATGTAGCATAACGATATAACGTATAACGTTATATAGTATTACGTTATAACGTATAACGTTATGTAGCATTACGATATAACATATAACGTTATGTAGCATAACGATATAACGTATAACGTTATATAGTAATATGTTATAACGTATAACGTTATGTAGCGTTACGATATAACGTATAACGTTATGTAGCATTACGATATAACGTATAACGATATGTAGCATTACGATATAACGTATAACGTTATGTAGCATAACGATATAACGTATAACGTTATATAGAATAACGTTATAACGTATACGATATAACATATAACGTTATGTAGCATTACGATATAACGTTTAACGTTATGTAGCATTACGATATAACGTATAACATTATGTAGTATTATGATATAACGTATAAGGATTTGTAGCATTACGATATAACGTATAACGTTATGCAGCATTACGATATAACGTATAACGTTATATGGTAATACGTTATGACGTATAACGTTACGTAACATTACGATATAATGTAAAACGATATATGGTAATACGTTATAACGTATAAAGTTATATAGTATTACGTTATAACGTATAACGTTATGTAGTAATACGTTATAACGTATAACGTTATGTAGCATTACGTTATAACGTATAACGTTATGTAGCATTACGATATAACGTACAACTTTATGTATCATAGCGATACAGCGCATAACGTTATATGGTAATACGTTATAACGTATAACGTTATGTACCATTACGATATAACGTATAACGTTATATGGTAATACGTTATAACGTATAACGTTATGTAGCATTACGATATAACGTATAACGTTATGTAGCATTACGATATAACGTATAACGTTATGTAGCATAACGATATAACGTATAACGTTATATGGTAATACATTATAACGTATAACCTTATGTAGCATTACGATATAACGTATAACGTTATGTAGCATTACGATATAACGTATAACGTTATGTAGCATTACGATATAACGTATAACGTTATATGGTAATACGTTATAACGTATAACGTTATGTACCATTACGATATAACGTATAACGTTATGTAGCATAACGATATAACGTATAACGTTATATAGAATAACGTTATAACGTATAACGTTATGTAGCATTACGATATAACGTTTAACGTTATGTAGCATTACGATATAACGTATAACATTATGTAGTATTATGATATAACGTATAAGGATTTGTAGCATTACGATATAACGTATAACGTTATGCAGCATTACGATATAACGTATAACGTTATATGGTAATACGTTATGACGTATAACGTTACGTAACATTACGAAATAACGTATAACGTTATGTAGCATTACGATATAACGTATAACGTTATATGGTAATACGTTATAACGTATAACGTTATGTACCATTACGATATAACGTATAACGTTATGTAGCATTACGATATAACGTATAACGTGATATAGTATTACGTTATAAAGTATAACGTGATGTAGCATAACGATATAACGTATTACGTTATATAGTATTACGTTATAAAGTATAACGTGATGTAGCATAACGATATAACGTATAACGTTATATAGAATTACGTTATAACGTATAACGTTATGTAGCATTACGATATAACGTTTAACGTTATGTAGCATAATGATATAACGTATAACATTATGTAGTATTATGATATAACATATAAGGATTTGTAGCATTACAATATAACGTATAACGTTATGTAGCATTACGATATAACGTATAACGTTATATGGTAATACGTTATAACGTATAACGTTATGTAGCATTACGATATAACGTATAACGTTATATAGTATTACGTTATAACGTATAACGTTATGTAGCATTACGATATAACATATAACGTTATGTAGCATAACGATATAACGTATAACGTTATATAGTATTACGTTATAACGTATAACGTTATGTACCATTACGATATAACGTATAACGTTATGTAGCACTACGATATAACGTATAACGTTATATAGTATTACGTTATAACGTATAACGTTATGTAGTATTACGTTATAACATATAACGTTATGTTGTAATACGTTATAACGTATAACGTTATGTAGCATTACGATATAACGTATAACGTTATGTAGCATTACGATATAACGTA
The DNA here is from genome assembly GCA_936014575.1 of Bombus lapidarius. NCBI lineage: Eukaryota > Metazoa > Arthropoda > Insecta > Hymenoptera > Apidae > Bombus > Bombus lapidarius. The sequence goes on from CAKXZU010000048.1 coordinate 1,007,721, forward strand.
TAACGTTATATAGTATTACGTTATAACGTATAACGTTATGTACCATTACGATATAACGTATAACGTTATGTAGCATTACGATATAACGTATAACGTTATATAGTATTACGTTATAACGTATAACGTTATGTAGTATTACGTTATAACATATAACGTTATGTTGTAATACGTTATAACGTATAACGTTATGTAGCATTACGATATAACGTATAACGTTATGTAGTATTATGATATAACGTATAAGGTTATGTAGCATTACGATATAACGTATAACGTTATGTAGCATTACGATATATCGTATAACGTTATGTAGTAATACGTTATAACGTATAACGTTATGTAGCATTACCATATAACGTATAACGTTATGTAGCATTACGATATAACGTATAACGTTATATAGTATTACGTTATAACGTATAAAGTTATGGAGCATTATGATATAACGTATAACGTTATATAGTATTACGTTATAACGTATAACGTTATGTAGTATTACGTTATAACGTATAACGTTATGTAGCATTACGATATAACGTATAACGTTATGTAGCATAACGATATAACGTATAACGTTATATAGTATTACGTTATAACGTATAACGTTATGTAGCATTACGATATAACGTATAATGTTATGTAGCATAACGATATAACGTATAACGTTATATATTATTACGTTATAACGTATAACGTTATGTAGCATTACGATATAACATATAACGTTATGTAGCATAACGATATAACGTATAACGTTATATAGTATTACGTTATAACGTATAACGTTATGTAGTATTACGTTATAACGTATAACGTTATGTAGCATTACGATATAACGTATAACGTTATGTAGCATAACGATATAACGTATAACGTTATGTAGCATTACGATATAACGTATAACGTTATGTAGCATTACGATATAACATATAACGTTATGTAGCATAACGATATAACGTATAACGTTATATAGTATTACGTTATAACGTATAACGTTATGTAGTATTACGTTATAACGTATAACGTTATGTAGCATTACGATATAACGTATAACGTTATGTAGCATAACGATATAACGTATAACGTTATGTAGCATTACGATATAACGTATAACGTTATGTAGCATTACGATATAACGTATAACGTTATGTAGCATTACGATATAACGTATAACGTTATGTAGCATTACGATATAACGTATAACGTTATATAGTATTACGTTATAACGTATAACGTTATGTAGCATTACGATATAACGTATAACGTTATGTAGCATTACGATATAACGTATAACGTTATGTAGCATTACGATATAACGTATAACGTTATGTAGCATTACGATATAACGTATAACATTATGTAGCATTACGATATAACGTATAACGTTATATAGTATTACGTTATAACGTATAACGTTATGTAGCATTACGATATAACGTATAACGTTATATCGTATTACGTTATAACGTATAACGTTATGTAGCATTACGATATAACGTATAACGTTATATGGTATTACGTTATAACGTATAACGTTATGTAGCGTTACGATATAACGTATAACGTTATGTAGCATTACGATATAACGTATAACGATATGTAGCATTACGATATAACGTATAACGTTATGTAGCATAACGATATAACGTATAACGTTATATAGAATAACGTTATAACGTATAACGTTATGTAGCATTACGATATAACGTTTAACGTTATGTAGCATAACGATATAACGTATAACATTATGTAGTATTATGATATAACGTATAAGGATTTGTAGCATTACGATATAACGTATAACGTTATACAGTATTACGTTATAACGTATAACGTTATGTAGCATTACGATATAACGTATAACGTTATGTAGCTTAAAGATATAACGTATAACGTTATATAGTATTACGTTATAACGTATAACGTTATGAAGCATTACGATATAACGTATAACGTTATATAGCATAACGATATAACGTATAACGTTATATAGTATTACGTTATAACGTATAACGTTATGTAGCATTACGATATAACATATAACGTTATGTAGCATAACGATATAACGTATAACGTTATATAGTATTATGTTATAACGTATAACGTTATGTAGCGTTACGATATAACGTTTAACGTTATGTAGCATTACGATATAACGTATAACGTTATGTAGCATTACGATATAACATATAACGTTATGTAGCATAACGATATAACGTATAACGTTATATAGTATTACGTTATAACGTATAACGTTATGTAGCGTTACGATATAACGTATAACGTTATGTAGCATTACGATATAACGTATAACGTTATGTAGCATTACGATATAACGTATAACGTTATGTAGCATAACGATATAACGTATAACGTTATATGGTAATACGTTATAACGTATAACCTTATGTACCATTACGATATAACGTATAACGTTATATGGTAATACGTTATAACGTACAACGTTATGTAGCATTACGATATAACGTATAACGTTATATGGTAATACGTTATAACGTATAACGTTATGTACCATTACGATATAACGTATAACGTTATGTAGCATAACGATATAACGTATAACGTTATGTAGCATAACGATATAACGTATAACGTTATATGGTATTACGTTATAACGTTATGTAGCATAACGATATAACGTATAACGTTATATGGTATTACGTTATAACGTATAACGTTATGTAGCGTTACGATATAACGTATAACGTTATGTAGCATTACGATATAACGTATAACGATATGTAGCATTACGATATAACGTATAACGTTATGTAGCATAACGATATAACGTATAACGTTATATAGAATAACGTTATAACGTATAACGTTATGTAGCATTACGATATAACGTTTAACGTTATGTAGCATTACGATATAACGTATAACATTATGTAGTATTATGATATAACGTATAAGGATTTGTAGCATTACGATATAACGTATAACGTTATGCAGCATTACGATATAACGTATAACGTTATATGGTAATACGTTATGACGTATAACGTTACGTAACATTACGATATAATGTAAAACGATATATGGTAATACGTTATAACGTATAAAGTTATATAGTATTACGTTATAACGTATAACGTTATGTAGTAATACGTTATAACGTATAACGTTATGTAGCATTACGTTATAACGTATAACGTTATGTAGCATTACGATATAACGTACAACTTTATGTATCATAGCGATACAGCGCATAACGTTATATGGTAATACGTTATAACGTATAACGTTATGTACCATTACGATATAACGTATAACGTTATATGGTAATACGTTATAACGTATAACGTTATGTAGCATTACGATATAACGTATAACGTTATATAGTATTACGTTATAACGTATAACGTTATGTAGCATTACGATATAACGTATAACGTAATGTAGTATTATGATATAACGTATAAGATTATGTAGCATTACGAAATAACGTATAACGTTATGTAGCATTACGATATAACGTATAACGTTATGTAGTATTATGATATAACGTATAAGATTATGTAGCATTACGAAATAACGTATAACGTTATGTAGCATTACGATATAACGTATAACGTTATATGGTAATACGTTATAACGTATAACGTTATGTACCATTACGATATAACGTATAACGTTATGTAGCATTACGATATAACGTATAACGTTATATAGTATTACGTTATAAAGTATAACGTGATGTAGCATAACGATATAACGTATTACGTTATATAGTATTACGTTATAAAGTATAACGTGATGTAGCATAACGATATAACGTATAACGTTATATAGAATTACGTTATAACGTATAACGTTATGTAGCATTACGATATAACGTTTAACGTTATGTAGCATAACGATATAACGTATAACATTATGTAGTATTATGATATAACGTATAAGGATTTGTAGCATTACAATATAACGTATAACGTTATGTAGCATTACGATATAACGTATAACGTTATATGGTAATACGTTATAACGTATAACGTTATGTAGCATTACGATATAACGTATAACGTTATATAGTATTACGTTATAACGTATAACGTTATGTAGCATTACGATATAACATATAACGTTATGTAGCATAACGATATAACGTATAACGTTATATAGTATTACGTTATAACGTATAACGTTATGTACCATTACGATATAACGTATAACGTTATGTAGCATTACGATATAACGTATAACGTTATATAGTATTACGTTATAACGTATAACGTTATGTAGTATTACGTTATAACATATAACGTTATGTTGTAATACGTTATAACGTATAACGTTATGTAGCATTACGATATAACGTATAACGTTATGTAGTATTATGATATAACGTATAAGGTTTTGTAGCATTACGATATAACGTATAACGTTATGTAGCATTACGATATAACGTATAACGTTATGTAGTAATACGTTATAACGTATAACGTTATGTAGCATTACCATATAACGTATAACGTTATGTAACATTACGATATAACGTATAAAGTTGTGTAGCATTACGATATAACGTATAACGTTATATAGTATTACGTTATAACGTATAAAGTTATGGAGCATTATGATATAACGTATAACGTTATATAGTATTACGTTATAACGTATAACGTTATATAGTATTACGTTATAACGTATAACGTTATGTACCATTACGATATAACGTATAACGTTATGTAGCATTACGATATATCGTATAACGTTATATAGTATTACGTTATAACGTATAACGTTATGTAGTATTACGTTATAACATATAACGTTATGTTGTAATACGTTATAACGTATAACGTTATGTAGCATTACGATATAACGTATAACGTTATGTAGTATTATGATATAACGTATAAGGTTATGTAGCATTACGATATAACGTATAACGTTATGTAGCATTACGATATAACGTATAACGTTATGTAGTAATACGTTATAACGTATAACGTTATGTAGTATTACGTTATAACGTATAACGTTATGTAGCATTACGATATAACGTATAACGTTATGTAGCATAACGATATAACGTATAACGTTATATAGTATTACGTTATAACGTATAACGTTATGTAGCATTACGATATAACGTATAATGTTATGTAGCATAACGATATAACGTATAACGTTATATATTATTACGTTATAATGTATAACGTTATGTAGCATTACGATATAACATATAACGTTATGTAGCATAACGATATAACGTATAACGTTATATAGTATTACGTTATAACGTATAACGTTATGTAGTATTACGTTATAACGTATAACGTTATGTAGCATTACGATATAACGTATAACGTTATATGGTAATACGTTATAACGTATAACGTTATGTACCATTACGATATAACGTATAACGTTATGTAGCATTACGATATAACGTATAACGTTATATAGTATTACGTTATAAAGTATAACGTGATGTAGCATAACGATATAACGTATTACGTTATATAGTATTACGTTATAAAGTATAACGTGATGTAGCATAACGATATAACGTATAACGTTATATAGAATTACGTTATAACGTATAACGTTATGTAGCATTACGATATAACGTTTAACGTTATGTAGCATAACGATATAACGTATAACATTATGTAGTATTATGATATAACGTATAAGGATTTGTAGCATTACAATATAACGTATAACGTTATGTAGCATTACGATATAACGTATAACGTTATATGGTAATACGTTATAACGTATAACGTTATGTAGCATTACGATATAACGTATAACGTTATATAGTATTACGTTATAACGTATAACGTTATGTAGCATTACGATATAACATATAACGTTATGTAGCATAACGATATAACGTATAACGTTATATAGTATTACGTTATAACGTATAACGTTATGTACCATTACGATATAACGTATAACGTTATGTAGCATTACGATATAACGTATAACGTTATATAGTATTACGTTATAACGTATAACGTTATGTAGTATTACGTTATAACATATAACGTTATGTTGTAATACGTTATAACGTATAACGTTATGTAGCATTACGATATAACGTATAACGTTATGTAGTATTATGATATAACGTATAAGGTTATGTAGCATTACGATATAACGTATAACGTTATGTAGCATTACGATATAACGTATAACGTTATGTAGTAATACGTTATAACGTATAACGTTATGTAGCATTACCATAAAACGTATAACGTTATGTAGCATTACGATATAACGTATAACGTTATATAGTATTACGTTATAACGTATAAAGTTATGGAGCATTATGATATAACGTATAACGTTATATAGTATTACGTTATAACGTATAACGTTATATAGTATTACGTTATAACGTATAACGTTATGTACCATTACGATATAACGTATAACGTTATGTAGCATTACGATATAACGTATAACGTTATATAGTATTACGTTATAACGTATAACGTTATGTAGTATTACGTTATAACATATAACGTTATGTTGTAATACGTTATAACGTATAACGTTATGTAGCATTACGATATAACGTATAACGTTATGTAGTATTATGATATAACGTATAACGTTATACAGTATTACGTTATAACGTATAACGTTATGTAGCATTACGATATAACGTATAACGTTATGTAGCTTAAAGATATAACGTATAACGTTATATAGTATTACGTTATAACGTATAACGTTATGAAGCATTACGATATAACGTATAACGTTATATAGCATAACGATATAACGTATAACGTTATATAGTATTACGTTATAACGTATAACGTTATGTAGCATTACGATATAACATATAACGTTATGTAGCATAACGATATAACGTATAACGTTATATAGTATTATGTTATAACGTATAACGTTATGTAGCGTTACGATATAACGTTTAACGTTATGTAGCATTACGATATAACGTATAACGTTATGTAGCATTACGATATAACATATAACGTTATGTAGCATAACGATATAACGTATAACGTTATATAGTATTACGTTATAACGTATAACGTTATGTAGCGTTACGATATAACGTATAACGTTATGTAGCATTACGATATAACGTATAACGTTATGTAGCATTACGATATAACGTATAACGTTATGTAGCATAACGATATAACGTATAACGTTATATGGTAATACGTTATAACGTATAACCTTATGTACCATTACGATATAACGTATAACGTTATATGGTAATACGTTATAACGTACAACGTTATGTAGCATTACGATATAACGTATAACGTTATATGGTAATACGTTATAACGTATAACGTTATGTACCATTACGATATAACGTATAACGTTATGTAGCATAACGATATAACGTATAACGTTATGTAGCATAACGATATAACGTATAACGTTATGTAGCATAACGATATAACGTATAACGTTATATGGTATTACGTTATAACGTATAACGTTATGTAGCGTTACGATATAACGTATAACGTTATGTAGCATTACGATATAACGTATAACGATATGTAGCATTACGATATAACGTATAACGTTATGTAGCATAACGATATAACGTATAACGTTATGTAGCATTACGATATAACGTTTAACGTTATGTAGCATTACGATATAACGTATAACATTATGTAGTATTATGATATAACGTATAAGGATTTGTAGCATTACGATATAACGTATAACGTTATGCAGCATTACGATATAACGTATAACGTTATATGGTAATACGTTATGACGTATAACGTTACGTAACATTACGATATAATGTAAAACGATATATGGTAATACGTTATAACGTATAAAGTTATATAGTATTACGTTATAACGTATAACGTTATGTAGTAATACGTTATAACGTATAACGTTATGTAGCATTACGTTATAACGTATAACGTTATGTAGCATTACGATATAACGTACAACTTTATGTATCATAGCGATACAGCGCATAACGTTATATGGTAATACGTTATAACGTATAACGTTATGTACCATTACGATATAACGTATAACGTTATATGGTAATACGTTATAACGTATAACGTTATGTAGCATTACGATATAACGTATAACGTTATATAGTATTACGTTATAACGTATAACGTTATGTAGCATTACGATATAACGTATAACGTAATGTAGTATTATGATATAACGTATAAGATTATGTAGCATTACGAAATAACGTATAACGTTATGTAGCATTACGATATAACGTATAACGTTATGTAGTATTATGATATAACGTATAAGATTATGTAGCATTACGAAATAACGTATAACGTTATGTAGCATTACGATATAACGTATAACGTTATATGGTAATACGTTATAACGTATAACGTTATGTACCATTACGATATAACGTATAACGTTATGTAGCATTACGATATAACGTATAACGTTATATAGTATTACGCTATAAAGTATAACGTGATGTAGCATAACGATATAACGTATTACGTTATATAGTATTACGTTATAAAGTATAACGTGATGTAGCATAACGATATAACGTATAACGTTATATAGAATTACGTTATAACGTATAACGTTATGTAGCATTACGATATAACGTTTAACGTTATGTAGCATAACGATATAACGTATAACATTATGTAGTATTATGATATAACGTATAAGGATTTGTAGCATTACAATATAACGTATAACGTTATGTAGCATTACGATATAACGTATAACGTTATATGGTAATACGTTATAACGTATAACGTTATGTAGCATTACGATATAACGTATAACGTTATATAGTATTACGTTATAACGTATAACGTTATGTAGCATTACGATATAACATATAACGTTATGTAGCATAACGATATAACGTATAACGTTATATAGTATTACGTTATAACGTATAACGTTATGTACCATTACGATATAACGTATAACGTTATGTAGCATTACGATATAACGTATAACGTTATATAGTATTACGTTATAACGTATAACGTTATGTAGTATTACGTTATAACATATAACGTTATGTTGTAATACGTTATAACGTATAACGTTATGTAGCATTACGATATAACGTATAACGTTATGTAGTATTATGATATAACGTATAAGGTTTTGTAGCATTACGATATAACGTATAACGTTATGTAGCATTACGATATAACGTATAACGTTATGTAGTAATACGTTATAACGTATAACGTTATGTAGCATTACCATATAACGTATAACGTTATGTAACATTACGATATAACGTATAAAGTTGTGTAGCATTACGATATAACGTATAACGTTATATAGTATTACGTTATAACGTATAAAGTTATGGAGCATTATGATATAACGTATAACGTTATATAGTATTACGTTATAACGTATAACGTTATATAGTATTACGTTATAACGTATAACGTTATGTACCATTACGATATAACGTATAACGTTATGTAGCATTACGATATATCGTATAACGTTATATAGTATTACGTTATAACGTATAACGTTATGTAGTATTACGTTATAACATATAACGTTATGTTGTAATACGTTATAACGTATAACGTTATGTAGCATTACGATATAACGTATAACGTTATGTAGTATTATGATATAACGTATAAGGTTATGTAGCATTACGATATAACGTATAACGTTATGTAGCATTACGATATAACGTATAACGTTATGTAGTAATACGTTATAACGTATAACGTTATGTAGCATTACCATATAACGTATAACGTTATGTAGCACTACGATATAACGTATAACGTTATATAGTATTACGTTATAACGTATAAAGTTATGGAGCATTATGATATAACGTATAACGTTATATAGTATTACGTTATAACGTATAACGTTATGTAGTATTACGTTATAACGTATAACGTTATGTAGCATTACGATATAACGTATAACGTTATGTAGCATAACGATATAACGTATAACGTTATATAGTATTACGTTATAACGTATAACGTTATGTAGCATTACGATATAACGTATAATGTTATGTAGCATAACGATATAACGTATAACGTTATATATTATTACGTTATAACGTATAACGTTATGTAGCATTACGATATAACATATAACGTTATGTAGCATAACGATATAACGTATAACGTTGTATAGTATTACGTTATAACGTATAACGTTATGTAGTATTACGTTATAACGTATAACGTTATGTAGCATTACGATATAACGTATAACGTTATATGGTAATACGTTATAACGTATAACGTTATGTACCATTACGATATAACGTATAACGTTATGTAGCATTACGATATAACGTATAACGTTATATAGTATTACGTTATAAAGTATAACGTGATGTAGCATAACGATATAACGTATTACGTTATATAGTATTACGTTATAAAGTATAACGTGATGTAGCATAACGATATAACGTATAACGTTATATAGAATTACGTTATAACGTATAACGTTATGTAGCATTACGATATAACGTTTAACGTTATGTAGCATAACGATATAACGTATAACATTATGTAGTATTATGATATAACGTATAAGGATTTGTAGCATTACAATATAACGTATAACGTTATGTAGCATTACGATATAACGTATAACGTTATATGGTAATACGTTATAACGTATAACGTTATGTTGCATTACGATATAACGTATAACGTTATATAGTATTACGTTATAACGTATAACGTTATGTAGCATTACGATATAACATATAACGTTATGTAGCATAACGATATAACGTATAACGTTATATAGTATTACGTTATAACGTATAACGTTATGTACCATTACGATATAACGTATAACGTTATGTAGCATTACGATATAACGTATAACGTTATATAGTATTACGTTATAACGTATAACGTTATGTAGTATTACGTTATAACATATAACGTTATGTTGTAATACGTTATAACGTATAACGTTATGTAGCATTACGATATAACGTATAACGTTATGTAGTATTATGATATAACGTATAAGGTTATGTAGCATTACGATATAACGTATAACGTTATGTAGCATTACGATATAACGTATAACGTTATGTAGTAATACGTTATAACGTATAACGTTATGTAGCATTACCATATAACGTATAACGTTATGTAGCATTACGATATAACGTATAACGTTATATAGTATTACGTTATAACGTATAAAGTTATGGAGCATTATGATATAACGTATAACGTTATATAGTATTACGTTATAACGTATAACGTTATATAGTATTACGTTATAACGTATAACGTTATGTACCATTACGATATAACGTATAACGTTATGTAGCATTACGATATAACGTATAACGTTATATAGTATTACGTTATAACGTATAACGTTATGTAGTATTACGTTATAACATATAACGTTATGTTGTAATACGTTATAACGTATAACGTTATGTAGCATTACGATATAACGTATAACGTTATGTAGTATTATGATATAACGTATAAGGTTATGTAGCATTACGATATAACGTATAACGTTATGTAGCATTACGATATAACGTATAACGTTATGTAGTAATACGTTATAACGTATAACGTTATGTAGCATTACCATATAACGTATAACGTTATGTAGCATTACGATATAACGTATAACGTTATATAGTATTACGTTATAACGTATAAAGTTATGGAGCATTATGATATAACGTATAACGTTATATAGTATTACGTTATAACGTATAACGTTATGTAGTATTACGTTATAACGTATAACGTTATGTAGCATTACGATATAACGTATAACGTTATGTAGCATAACGATATAACGTATAACGTTATATAGTATTACGTTATAACGTATAACGTTATGTAGCATTACGATATAACGTATAATGTTATGTAGCATAACGATATAACGTATAACGTTATATATTATTACGTTATAACGTATAACGTTATGTAGCATTACGATATAACATATAACGTTATGTAGCATAACGATATAACGTATAACGTTATATAGTATTACGTTATAACGTATAACGTTATGTAGTATTACGTTATAACGTATAACGTTATGTAGCATTACGATATAACGTATAACGTTATGTAGCATAACGATATAACGTATAACGTTATGTAGCATTACGATATAACGTATAACGTTATGTAGCATTACGATATAACGTATAACGTTATGTAGCATTACGATATAACGTATAACGTTATGTAGTATTACGATATAACGTATAACGTTATATAGTATTACGTTATAACGAATAACGTTATGTAGCATTACGATATAACGTATAACGTTATATAGTATTACGTTATAACGTATAACGTTATGTAGTATTACGATATAACGTATAACGTTATGTAGCATAACGATATAACGTATAACGTTACATAGTATTACGTTATAACGTATAACGTTATGTAGCATTACGATATAACGTATAACGTTATGTAGCATAACGACATAACGTATAACGTTATGTAGCATAACGACATAACGTATAACGTTATGTAGTATTATGATATAACGTATAGGGCTATGTAGCATTACGATATAACGTATAAAGTTATGTAGCATTACGATATAACGTATAACGTTATATGGTAATACGTTATAACGTATAACGTTATGTAACATTACGATATATCGTATAACGTTATGTAGCATAACGATATAACGTATAACGTTATATAGTATTAAGTTATAACGTATAACGTTATGTAGCATTACGATATAACGTATAACGTTATGTAGCATAACGATATAACGTATAACGTTATATAGTATTACGTTATAACGTATAACGTTATGTCGCATTACGATATAACATATAACGTTATGTAGCATAACGATATAACGTATAACGTTACATAGTATTACGTTATAATGTATAACGTTATGTAGCATTACGATATAACGTATAACGTTATGTAGCATAACGACATAACGTATAACGTTATGTAGTATTATGATATAACGTATAGGGCTATGTAGCATTACGATATAACGTATAAAGTTATGTAGCATTACGATATAACGTATAACGTTATATAGTATTAAGTTATAACGTATAACGTTATGTAGCATTACGATATAACGTATAACGTTATATAGTATTACGTTATAACGTATAACGTTATGTAGTATTACGTTATAACATATAACGTTATGTAGTAATACGTTATAACGTATAACGTTATGTAGCATTACGATATTACGTATAACGATATGTAGCATTACGATATAACGTATAACGTTATATGGTAATACGTTATAACGTATAACGTTATGTAACATTACGATATAACGAATAACGTTATGTAGCATAAAGATATAACGTATAACGTTATATAGTATTACGTTATAACGTATAACGTTATGTAGCATTACGATATAACGTATAACGTTATATAGTATTACGTTATAACGTATAACGTTATGTAGTATTACGTTATAACGTATAACGTTATGTAGCATTACGATATAACGTACAACTTTATGTATCATAGCGATACAGCGCATAACGTTATATGGTAATACGTTATAACGTATAACGTTATGAACCATTACGATATAACGTATAACGTTATATGGTAATACGTTATAACGTATAACGTTATGTAGCATAACGATATAACGTATAACGTTATATAGTATTACGTTATAACGTATAACGATATGTAGCATTACGATATAACGTGTAACGTTATGTAGCATAACGTTATAACGTATAACGTTATGAAGCATTACGATATAACGTATAACGTTATGTAGCATAACGTTATAACGTATAGCGTTATGTAGCATTACGATATAATGTATAACGTTATATAGTATTACGTTATAACGTATAACGTTATGTAGTATTACGTTATAACGTATAACGTTATGTAGAAATACGTTATAACGTATAACGTTATGTAGCATTACGATATAACGTATAACTTTATGTAGCATTACGATATAACGTATAACGTTATATGGTAATACGTTATAACGTACAACGTTATGTAGCATTACGATATAACGTATAACGTTATGTATCATAACGATATAACGCATAACGTTATATGGTAATACGTTATAACGTATAACGTTATGTACCATTACGATATAACGTATAACGTTATATGGTAATACGTTATAACGTATAAGGATATGTACCATTACGATATAACGTATAACATTATCTGGTAATACGTTATAACGTATAACGTTATGTAGCATTACGATATAACGTATAACGTTATGTAGCATAACGATATAACGTATAACGTTATATAGTATTACGTTATAACGTATAACGTTATGTAGTATTACGTTATAACGTATAACGTTATGTAGCATTACGATATAACGTATAACGTTATGTAGCATAACGATATAACGTATAACGTTATGTAGTATTATGATATAACGTATAAGGTTATGTAGCATTACGATATAACGTATAAAGTTATGTAGCATTACGATATAACGTATAACGTTATATGGTAATACGTTATAACGTATAACGTTATGTAACATTACGATATATCGTATAACGTTATATAGTATTACGTTATAACGTATAACGTTATGTAGTATTACGTTATAACATATAACGTTATGTAGTAATACGTTATAACGTATAACGTTATGTAGCATTACGATATTACGTATAACGTTATGTAGCATTACGATATAACGTATATCGTTATATGGTAATACGTTATAACGTATAACGTTATGTAACATTACGATATAACGTATAACGTTATGTAGCATAAAGATATAACGTATAACGTTATATAGTATTACGTTATAACGTATAACGTTATGTAGCATTACGATATAACGTATAACGTTATATAGTATTACGTTATAACGTATAACTTTATGTAGTATTACGTTATAACATATAACGTTATGTAGTCATACGTTATAACGTATATCGTTATGTAGTATTAAGTTATAACGTATAACGTTATGTAGCATTACGATGTAACGTATTACGTTATATGGTAATACGTTATAACGTATAACGTTATGTAGCATTACGATATAACGTATAAAGTTATGTAGCATAACGATATAACGCATAACGTTATATGGTAATACGTTATAACGTATAACGATATGTAGCATTACGATATAACGTATAACGTTATGTAGCATAACGTTATAACGTATAACGTTATGTAGTATTACGTTATAACGTATAACGTTATGTAGTATTATGTTATTACGTATAACGTTATGTAGCATTACGATATAACGTATAACGTTATGTAGCATAACGATATAACGTATATCGTTATATGGTAATACGTTATAACGTATAACGTTATGTAACATTACGATATAACGTATAACGTTATGTAGCATAAAGATATAACGTATAACGTTATATAGTATTACGTTATAACGTATAACGTTATGTAACATTACGATATAACGTATAACGTTATGTAGCATAAAGATATAACGTATAACGTTATATAGTATTACGTTATAACGTATAACGTTATGTAGCATTACGATATAACGTATAACGTTATATAGTATTACGTTATAACGTATAACTTTATGTAGTATTACGTTATAACATATAACGTTATGTAGTCATACGTTATAAGGTATAACGTTATGTAGTATTAAGTTATAACGTATAACGTTATGTAGCATTACGATGTAACGTATTACGTTATATGGTAATACGTTATAACGTATAACGTTATGGAGCATTACGATATAACGTATAACGTTATGTAGCATAACGATATAACGCATAACGTTATGTAGCATTACGATATAACGTATAACGTTATGTAGCTTAAAGATATAACGTATAACGTTATAAAGTATTACGTTATAACGTATAAAGTTATGAAGCATTACGATATAACGTATAACGTTATGTAGCATAACGATATAACGTATAACGTTATATAGTATTACGTTATAACGTATAACGTTATGTAGCATTACGATATAACATATAACGTTATGTAGCATAACGATATAACGTATAACGTTATATAGTATTATGTTATAACGTATAACGTTATGTAGCGTTACGATATAACGTATAACGTTATGTAGCATTACGATATAACGTATAACGTTATGTAGCATTACGTTATAACATATAACGTTATGTAGCATAACGATATAACGTATAACGTTATATAGTATTACGTTATAACGTATAACGTTATGTAGCGTTACGATATAACGTATAACGTTATGTAGCATTACGATATAACGTATAACGTTATGTAGCATTACGATATAACGTATAACGTTATGTAGCATAACGATATAACGTATAACGTTATATGGTAATACGTTATAACGTATAACCTTATGTACCATTACGATATAACGTATAACGTTATATGGTAATACGTTATAACGTACAACGTTATGTAGCATTACAATATAACGTATAACGTTATATGGTAATCCGTTATAACGTATAACGTTATGTACCATTACGATATAACGTATAACGTTATGTAGCATAACGATATAACGTATAACGTTATGTAGCATAACGATATAACGTATAACGTTATATGGTATTACGTTATAACGTATAACGTTATGTAGCGTTACGATATAACGTATAACGTTATGTAGCATTACGATATAACGTATAACGATATGTAGCATTACGATATAACGTATAACGTTATGTAGCATAACGATATAACGTATAACGTTATATAGAATAACGTTATAACGTATAACGTTATGTAGCATAACGATATAACGTTTAACGTTATGTAGCATAACGATATAACGTATAACATTATGTAGTATTATGATATAACGTATAAGGATTTGTAGCATTACGATATAACGTATAACGTTATGCAGCATTACGATATAACGTATAACGTTATATGGTAATACGTTATGACGTATAACGTTACGTAACATTACGATATAATGTAAAACGATATATGGTAATACGTTATAACGTATAAAGTTATATAGTATTACGTTATAACGTATAACGTTATGTAGTAATACGTTATAACGTATAACGTTATGTAGCATTACGTTATAACGTATAACGTTATGTAGCATTACGATATAACGTACAACTTTATGTATCATAGCGATACAGCGCATGACGTTATATGGTAATACGTTATAACGTATAACGTTATATGGTAATACGTTATAACGTATAACGTTATGTAGCATTACGATATAACGTAGAACGTTATATAGTATTACGTTATAACGTATAACGTTATGTAGCATTACGATATAACATATAACGTTATGTAGCATAACGATATAACGTATAACCTTATATAGTATTACGTTATAACGTATAACGTTATGTAGCACTACGATATAACGTATAACGTTATGTAGTATTATGATATAACGTATAAGATTATGTAGCATTACGAAATAACGTATAACGTTATGTAGCATTACGATATAACGTATAACGTTATATGGTAATACGTTATAACGTATAACGTTATGTACCATTACGATATAACGTATAACGTTATGTAGCATTACGATATAACGTATAACGTTATACAGTATTACATTATAACGTATAACGTTATGTAGCATAACGATATAACGTATTACGTTATATAGTATTACGTTATAAAGTATAACGTGATGTAGCATAACGATATAACGTATAACGTTATATAGAATTACGTTATAACGTATAACGTTATGTAGCATTACGATATAACATTTAACGTTATGTAGCATAACGATATAACGTATAACATTATGTAGTATTATGATATAACGTATAAGGATTTGTAGCATTACGATATAACGTATAACGTTATGTAGCATTACGATATAACGTATAACGTTATATGGTAATACGTTATAACGTATAACGTTATGTAGCATTACGATATAACGTATAACGTTATATAGTATTACGTTATAACGTATAACGTTATGTAGCATTACGATATAACATATAACGTTATGTAGCATAACGATATAACGTATAGCGTTATATAGTATTACGTTATAACGTATAACGTTATGTACCATTACGATATAACGTATAACGTTATGTAGCATTACGATATAACGTATAACGTTATATAGTATTACGTTATAACGTATAACGTTATGTAGTATTACGTTATAACATATAACGTTATGTTGTAATACGTTATAACGTATAACGTTATGTAGCATTACGATATAACGTATAACGTTATGTAGCATTACGATATAACGTATAACGTTATATAGTATTACGTTATAACGTATAACGTTATGTAGCATTACGATATAACGTATAACGTTATGTAGTATTATGATATAACGTATAAGGTTATGTAGCATTACGATATAACGTATAACGTTATGTAGCATTACGATATAACGTATAACGTTATGTAGTAATACGTTATAACGTATAACGTTATGTAGCATTACCATATAACGTATAACGTTATGTAGCATTACGATATAACGTATAACGTTATATTGTATTACGTTATAACGTATAAAGTTATGGAGCATTATGATATAACGTATAACGTTATATAGTATTACGTTATAACGTATAACGTTATGTAGTATTACGTTATAACGTATAACGTTATGTAGCATTACGATATAACGTATAACGTTATGTAGCATAACGATATAACGTATAACGTTATATAGTATTACGTTATAACGTATAACGTTATGTAGCATTACGATATAACGTATAATGTTATGTAGCATAACGATATAACGTATAACGTTATATATTATTACGTTATAACATATAACGTTATGTAGCATTACGATATAACATATAACGTTATGTAGCATAACGATATAACGTATAACGTTATATAGTATTACGTTATAACGTATAACGTTATGTAGTATTACGTTATAACGTATAACGTTATGTAGCATTACGATATAACGTATAACGTTATGTAGCATAACGATATAACGTATAACGTTATGTAGCATTACGATATAACGTATAACGTTATGTAGCATTACGATATAACGTATAACGTTATGTAGCATTACGATATAACGTATAACGTTATGTAGCATTACGATATAACGTATAACGTTATAAAGTATTACGTTATAACGTATAACGTTATGTAGCATTACGATATAACGTATAACGTTATATAGTATTACGTTATAACGTATAACGTTATGTAGTATTACGATATAACGTATAACGTTATGTAGCATAACGATATAACGTATAACGTTATATAGTATTACGTTATAACGTATAACGTTATGTAGCATTACGATATAACATATAACGTTATGTAGCATAACGATATAACGTATAACGTTACATAGTATTACGTTATAACGTATAACGTTATGTAGCATTACGATATAACGTATAACGTTATGTAGTATAACGACATAACGTATAACGTTATGTAGTATTATGATATAACGTATAGGGCTATGTAGCATTACGATATAACGTATAAAGTTATGTAGCATTACGATATAAGGTATAACGTTATATGGTAATACGTTATAACGTATAACGTTATGTAACATTACGATATATCGTATAACGTTATGTAGCATAACGATATAACGTATAACGTTATATAGTATTAAGTTATAACGTATAACGTTATGTAGCATTACGATATAACGTATAAGGTTATGTAACATTACGATATAACGTATAACGTTAATTAGCATTACGATATAACGTATAACGTTATATGGTAATACGTTATAACGTATAACGTTATGTAGCATTACGATATAACGTATAACGTTATGTAGCATAACGATATAACGCATAACGTTATATGGTAATACGTTATAACGTATAACGCTATGTACCATTACGATATAACGTATAACGTTATGTAGCATTACGATATAACGTATAACGTTATGTAGCATTACGATATAACGTATAACGTTATATGGTAATACGTTATAACGTACAACGTTATGTAGTATTACGTTATAACATATAACGTTATGTAGTAATACGTTATAACGTATAACGTTATGTAGCATTACGATATAACGTATAACGTTATGTAGCATTACGATATAACGTATAAGGTTATGTAGAATAACGATATAACGTATAACGTTATATGGTAATACGTTATAACGTATAACCTTATGTACCATTACGATATAACGTATAACGTTATATGGTAATACGTTATAACGTACAACGTTATGTAGCATAACGATATAACGTATAACGTTATATAGTATTACGTTATAACGTATAACGTTATGTAGCATTACGATATAACGTATAACGTTATGTAGCATAACGATATAACGTATAACGTTATATAGTATTACGTTATAACGTATAACGTTATGTAGCATTACGATATAACGTATAACGTTATATAGTATTACGTTATAGCGTATAACGTTATGAAGTATTACGTCATAACGTATAACGTTATGTAGTAATACGTTATAACGTATAACGTTATGTAGCGTTACGATATAACGTATAACGTTATGTAGCATTACGATATAACGTATATCGTTATATGGTAATACGTTATAACGTATAACGTTATGTAGCATTACGATATAACGCATAACGTTATATGGTAATACGTTATAACGTATAACGTTATGTACCATTACGATATAACGTATAACGTTATGTGCCATTACGATATAACGTATAACGTTACATGGTAATACGTTATAACGTACAACGTTATGTAGTATTACGTTATAACATATAACGTTATGTAGTAATACGTTATAACGTATAACGTTATGTAGCATTACGATATAACGTATAACGTTATGTAGCATTCCGATATAACGTATAACGTTATATGGTAATACGTTATAACGTATAACGTTATGTAGCATAACGATATAACGCATAACGTTATATGGTAATACGTTATAACGTATAACGCTATGTACCATTACGATATAACGTATAACGTTATATGGTATGGCGTTATAACGTATAACGATATGTAGCATTACGATATAACGTATAACGTTATATGGTAATACGTTATAACGAACAACGTCATGTAGTATTACGTTATAACATATAACGTTATGTAGTAATACGTTATAACGTATAACGTTATGTAGCATTACGATATAACGTATAACGTTATGTAGCATTAAGATATAACGTATAACGTTATATGGTAATACGTTATAACGTATAACGTTATGTAGCATTACGATATAACGTATAACGTTATGTAGCATAACGATATAACGCATAGCGTTATATGGTAATACGTTATAACGTATAACGCTATGTACCATGACGATATAACGTAGAACGTTATGTAGCATTACGATATAACGTATAACGTTATATGGTAATACGTTATAACGAATAACGTTATGTAGCATAACGATATAACGTATAACGTTATATAGTATTACGTTATAACGTATAACGTTATGTGGTAATACGTTATAACGTATAACGTTATGTAGCGTTACGATATAACGTATAACGTTATGTAGTATTATGATATAACGTATAAGGTTATGTAACATTACGATATAACGTATAACGTTAATTAGCATTACGATATAACGTATAACGTTATATGGTAATACGTTATAACTTATAACGTTATGTAGCATTACGATATAACGTATAACGTTATGTAGCATAACGATATAACGCATAACGTTATATGGTAATACGTTATAACGTATAACGCTATGTACCATTACGATATAACGTATAACGTTATATGGTAATACGTTATAACGTATAACGATATGTAGCATTACGATATAACGTATAACGGTATGTAGCATAACGATATAACGTATAACGTTATACAGTATTACGTTATAACGTATAACGTTATGTAGCATTACGATATAACGTATAACGTTATGTAGCATAACAATATAACGTATAACGTTATATAGTATTACGTTATAACGTATAACGTTATGTAGCATTACGATATAACGTATAACGTTATGTAGCATAACGATATAACGTATAACGTTATATGGTAATACGTTATAACGTATAACGTTATGTAGCATTACGATATAACGTATAACGTTATGTACCATTACGATATAACGTATAACGTTATATGGTAATACGTTATAACGTATAACGTTATGTACCATTACGATATAACGTATAACGTTATATGGTAATACGTTATAACGTACAACGTTATGTAGTATTACGTTATAACATATAACGTTATGTAGTAATACGTTATAACGTATAACGTTATGTAGCATTACGATATAACGTATAACGTTATGTAGCATTCCGATATAACGTATAACGTTATATGGTAATACGTTATAACGTATAACGTTATGTAGCATTACGATATAACGTATAACGTTATGTAGCATAACGTTATAACGCATAGCGTTATATGGTAATACGTTATAACGTATAACGCTATGTACCATTACGATATAACGTAGAACGTTATGTAGCATTACGATATAACGTATAACGATATGTAGCATTACGATATGACGTATAACGTTATATGGTAATACGTTATAACGTACAACGTTATGTAGTATTACGTTATAACATATAACGTTATGTAGTAATACGTTATAACGTATAACGTTATGTAGCATTACGATATAACGTATAACGTTATGTAGCATTACGATATAACGTATAACGTTATGTAGCATAACGTTATAACGCATAGCGTTATATGGTAATACGTTATAACGTATAACGCTATGTACCATTACGATATAACGTAGAACGTTATATAGTATTACGTTATAACGTATAACGTTATGTAGCATTACGATATAACATATGACGTTATTTAGCATAAGGATATAACGTATAACGTTATATAGTATTACGTTATAAAGTATAACGTTATGTAGTATTACGTTATAACGTATAACGTTATGTAGTAATACGTTAGAACGTATAACGTTATGTAGCATTACGATATAACGTATAACGTTATGTAGCATTACGATATAACGTATAACGTTATGTAGCATTACGATATAACGTATAACGTTATATGGTAATACGTTATAACGTACAACGTTATGTAGTATTACGTTATAACATATAACGTTATGTAGTAATACGTTATAACGTATAACGTTATGTAGCATTACGATATAACGTATAACGTTATGTAGCATTACGATATAACGTATAACGTTATATGGTAATACGTTAATACGTACAACGTCATGTAGTATTACGTAATAACATATAACGTTATGTAGCATAACGATATAACGTATAACGTTATATAGTATTACGTTATAACGTATAACGTTATGTAGTAATACGTTATAACGTACAACGTTATGTAGCGTTACGATATAACGTATAACGTTATGTAGTATTATGATATAACGTATAACGTTATGTAGTAATACGTTATAACGTATAACGTTATGTAGCGTTACGATATAACGTATAACGTTATATGGTAATACGTTATAACGTACAACGTTATGTAGTATTACGTTATAACGTATAACGTTATGTAGTATTACGTTATAACGTATAACGTTATGTAGTAAGACGTTGTAACGTATAACGTTATGTACCATTAGGATATAACGTATAACGTTATATGGTAATACGTTATAACGTACAACGTCATCTAGTATTACGTTATAACATATAACGTTATGTAGTAATACGTTATAACGTATAACGTTATGTAGTATTACGTTATAACGTATAACGTTATGTAGTAATACGTTATAACGTATAACCTTATGTAGCGTTACGATGTAACGTATAACGTTATGTAGCATTTCGATATAACGTATAACGTTATATGGTAATACGTTATAACGTATAACGTTATGTAGCATTACGATATAACGTATAACGTTATGTAGCATAACGATATAACGCATAACGTTATATGGTAATACGTTATAACGTATAACGTTATGTACCATTACGATATAACGTATAACGTTATATGGTAATACGTTATAACGTATAACGTTATGTACCATTACGATATAACGTATAAAGTTATATGGTAATACGTTATAATGTACAACGTTATGTAGTATTACGTTATAACATATAACGTTATGTAGTAATACGTTATAACGTATAACGTTATGTAGCATTACGATATAACGTATAACGTTATGTAGCATTACGATATAACGTATAACGTTATGTAGCATTACGATATAACGTATAACGTTATATGGTAATACGTTATAACGTATAACGTTATGTAGCATTACGATATAACGTATAACGTTATGTAGCATAACGATATAACGTATAACGTTATATGGTATTACGTTATAACGTATAACCTTATGTACCATTACGATATAACGTATAACGTTATATGGTAATACGTTATAACGTACAACGTTATGTAGCATAACGATGTAACGTATAACGTTATATAGTATTACGTTATAACGTATAACGTTATGTAGCATAACGATATAACGCATAACGTTATATGGTAATACGTTATATCGTATAACCTTATGTACCATTACGATATAACGCATAACGTTATATGGTAATACGTTATAACGTATAACGCTATGTACCATTACGATATAACGTATAACGTTATATGGTATGGCGTTATAACGTATAACGATATGTAGCATTACGATATAACGTATAACGTTATATGGTAATACGTTATAACGTACAACGTCATGTAGTATTACGTTATAACATATAACGTTATGTAGTAATACGTTATAACGTATAACGTTATGTAGCATTACGATATAACGTATAACGTTATGTAGCATTACGATATAACGTATAACGTTATATGGTAATACGTTATAACGTATAACGTTATGTAGCATTACGATATAACGTATAACGTTATGTAGCATAACGATATAACGTATAACGTTATATGGTAATACGTTATAACGTATAACCTTATGTACCATTACGATATAACGTATAACGTTATATGGTAATACGTTATAACGTACAACGTTATGTAGCATAACGATGTAACGTATAACGTTATATAGTATTACGTTATAACGTATAACGTTATGTAGCATTACGATATAACGTATAACGTTATGTAGCATAACGATATAACGTATAACGTTATATAGTATTACGTTATAACGTATAACGTTATGTAGTATTACGTTATAACGTATAACGTTATGTAGTAATACGTTATAACGTATAACCTTATGTAGCGTTACGATGTAACGTATAACGTTATGTAGCATTACGAAATAACGTATAACGTTATATGGTAATACGTTATAACGTATAACGTTATGTAGCATTACGATATAACGTATAACGTTATGTAGCATAACGATATAACGCATAACGTTATATGGTAATACGTTATAACGTATAACGTTATGTACCATTACGATATAACGTATAACGTTATGTACCATTACGATATAACGCATAACGTTATATGGTAATACGTTATAACGTATAACGTTATGTACCATTACGATATAACGTATAACGTTATATGGTAATACGTTATAACGTATAACCTTATGTACCATTACGATATAACGTATAACGTTATATGGTAATACGTTATAACGTACAACGTTATGTAGCGTTACGTTATAACATATAACGTTATGTAGTAATACGTTATAACGTATAACGTTATGTAGCATTACGATATAACGTATAACGTTATGTAGCATTACGATATAACGTATAACGTTATACAGTATTACGTTATAACGTATAACGTTATGTAGCATTACGATATAACGTATAACGTTATGTAGCATAACGATATAACGTATAACGTTATATAGTATTACGTTATAACGTATAACGTTATGTAGCATTACGATATAACGTATAACGTTATGTAGCATAACGATATAACGTATAACGTTACATAGTATTACGTTATAACGTATAACGTTATATGGTAATACGTTATAACGTATAACGTTATGTACCATTACGATAAGACGTATAACATTATGTAGTAATACGTTATAACGTACAACGTTATGTAGCGTTACAATATAACGTATAACGTTATGTAGCATTTCGATATAACGTATAACGCTATGTAGCATAACTATATAACGTATAACGTTATATGGTATTACGTTATAACGTATAACCTTATGTACCATTACGATATAACGTATAACGTTTTATGGTAATACGTTATAACGTACAACGTTATGTAGCGTAACGATATAACGTATAACGTTATATAGTATTACGTTATAACGTATAACGTTATGTAGCATTACGATATAAATTATAACGTTATATAGTATTACGTTATAACGTATAACGTTATGTAGTATTACGTTATAACGTATAACGTTACGTAGTAATACGTTATAACGTATAACCTTATGTAGCGTTACGATGTAACGTATAACGTTATGTACCATTACGATATAACGTATAACGTTATATGGTAATACGTTATAACGTACAACGTTATGTAGTATTACGTTATAACATATAACGTTATGTAGTAATACGTTATAACGTATAACGTTATGTAGCATTACGATGTAACGTATAACGTTATGTAGCATTACGATATAACGTATAACGTTATATGGTAATACGTTATAACGTATAACGTTATGTAGCATAACGATATAACGCATAACGTTATATGGTAATACGTTATAACGTATAACGCTATGTACCATTACGATATAACGTATAACGTTATATGGTATGGCGTTATAACGTATAACGATATGTAGCATTACGATATAACGTATAACGTTATATGGTAATACGTTATAACGTACAACGTCATGTAGTATTACGTTATAACATATAACGTTATGTAGTAATACGTTATAATGTATAACGTTATGTAGCATTACGATATAACGTATAACGTTATGTAGCATTACGATATAACGTAGAACGTTGTATGGTAATACGTTATAACGTATAACGTTATGTAGCATTACGATATAACGTATAACGTTATGTAGCATTACGATATAACGTATAACGTTATAGGGTAATACGTTATAACGTATAACGTTATGTAGCATTACGATATAACGTATAACGTTATGTAGCATTCCGATATAACGTATAACGTTATATGGTAATACGTTATAACGTATAACGTTATGTAGCATTACGATATAACGCATAACGTTATATGGTAATACGTTATAACGTATAACGTTATGTACCATTACGATATAACGTATAACGTTATGTGCCATTACGATATAACGTATAACGTTACATGGTAATACGTTATAACGTACAACGTTATGTAGTATTACGTTATAACATATAACGTTATGTAGTAATACGTTATAACGTATAACGTTATGTAGCATTACGATATAACGTATAACGTTATGTAGCATTCCGATATAACGTATAACGTTATATGGTAATACGTTATAACGTATAACGTTATGTAGCATAACGATATAACGCATAACGTTATATGGTAATACGTTATAACGTATAACGCTATGTACCATTACGATATAACGTATAACGTTATATGGTATGGCGTTATAACGTATAACGATATGTAGCATTACGATATAACGTATAACGTTATATGGTAATACGTTATAACGAACAACGTCATGTAGTATTACGTTATAACATATAACGTTATGTAGTAATACGTTATAACGTATAACGTTATGTAGCATTACGATATAACGTATAACGTTATGTAGCATTAAGATATAACGTATAACGTTATATGGTAATACGTTATAACGTATAACGTTATGTAGCATTACGATATAACGTATAACGTTATGTAGCATAACGATATAACGCATAGCGTTATATGGTAATACGTTATAACGTATAACGCTATGTACCATGACGATATAACGTAGAACGTTATGTAGCATTACGATATAACGTATAACGTTATATGGTAATACGTTATAACGAATAACGTTATGTAGCATAACGATATAACGTATAACGTTATATAGTATTACGTTATAACGTATAACGTTATGTGGTAATACGTTATAACGTATAACGTTATGTAGCGTTACGATATAACGTATAACGTTATGTAGTATTATGATATAACGTATAAGGTTATGTAACATTACGATATAACGTATAACGTTAATTAGCATTACGATATAACGTATAACGTTATATGGTAATACGTTATAACTTATAACGTTATGTAGCATTACGATATAACGTATAACGTTATGTAGCATAACGATATAACGCATAACGTTATATGGTAATACGTTATAACGTATAACGCTATGTACCATTACGATATAACGTATAACGTTATATGGTAATACGTTATAACGTATAACGATATGTAGCATTACGATATAACGTATAACGGTATGTAGCATAACGATATAACGTATAACGTTATACAGTATTACGTTATAACGTATAACGTTATGTAGCATTACGATATAACGTATAACGTTATGTAGCATAACAATATAACGTATAACGTTATATAGTATTACGTTATAACGTATAACGTTATGTAGCATTACGATATAACGTATAACGTTATGTAGCATAACGATATAACGTATAACGTTATATGGTAATACGTTATAACGTATAACGTTATGTAGCATTACGATATAACGTATAACGTTATGTACCATTACGATATAACGTATAACGTTATATGGTAATACGTTATAACGTATAACGTTATGTACCATTACGATATAACGTATAACGTTATATGGTAATACGTTATAACGTACAACGTTATGTAGTATTACGTTATAACATATAACGTTATGTAGTAATACGTTATAACGTATAACGTTATGTAGCATTACGATATAACGTATAACGTTATGTAGCATTCCGATATAACGTATAACGTTATATGGTAATACGTTATAACGTATAACGTTATGTAGCATTACGATATAACGTATAACGTTATGTAGCATAACGTTATAACGCATAGCGTTATATGGTAATACGTTATAACGTATAACGCTATGTACCATTACGATATAACGTAGAACGTTATGTAGCATTACGATATAACGTATAACGATATGTAGCATTACGATATAACGTATAACGTTATATGGTAATACGTTATAACGTACAACGTTATGTAGTATTACGTTATAACATATAACGTTATGTAGTAATACGTTATAACGTATAACGTTATGTAGCATTACGATATAACGTATAACGTTATGTAGCATTACGATATAACGTATAACGTTATGTAGCATAACGTTATAACGCATAGCGTTATATGGTAATACGTTATAACGTATAACGCTATGTACCATTACGATATAACGTAGAACGTTATATAGTATTACGTTATAACGTATAACGTTATGTAGCATTACGATATAACATATAACGTTATTTAGCATAAGGATATAACGTATAACGTTATATAGTATTACGTTATAAAGTATAACGTTATGTAGTATTACGTTATAACGTATAACGTTATGTAGTAATACGTTAGAACGTATAACGTTATGTAGCATTACGATATAACGTATAACGTTATGTAGCATTACGATATAACGTATAACGTTATGTAGCATTACGATATAACGTATAACGTTATATGGTAATACGTTATAACGTACAACGTTATGTAGTATTACGTTATAACATATAACGTTATGTAGTAATACGTTATAACGTATAACGTTATGTAGCATTACGATATAACGTATAACGTTATGTAGCATTACGATATAACGTATAACGTTATATGGTAATACGTTAATACGTACAACGTCATGTAGTATTACGTAATAACATATAACGTTATGTAGCATAACGATATAACGTATAACGTTATATAGTATTACGTTATAACGTATAACGTTATGTAGTAATACGTTATAACGTACAACGTTATGTAGCGTTACGATATAACGTATAACGTTATGTAGTATTATGATATAACGTATAACGTTATGTAGTAATACGTTATAACGTATAACGTTATGTAGCGTTACGATATAACGTATAACGTTATATGGTAATACGTTATAACGTACAACGTTATGTAGTATTACGTTATAACGTATAACGTTATGTAGTATTACGTTATAACGTATAACGTTATGTAGTAAGACGTTGTAACGTATAACGTTATGTACCATTAGGATATAACGTATAACGTTATATGGTAATACGTTATAACGTACAACGTCATCTAGTATTACGTTATAACATATAACGTTATGTAGTAATACGTTATAACGTATAACGTTATGTAGTATTACGTTATAACGTATAACGTTATGTAGTAATACGTTATAACGTATAACCTTATGTAGCGTTACGATGTAACGTATAACGTTATGTAGCATTTCGATATAACGTATAACGTTATATGGTAATACGTTATAACGTATAACGTTATGTAGCATTACGATATAACGTATAACGTTATGTAGCATAACGATATAACGCATAACGTTATATGGTAATACGTTATAACGTATAACGTTATGTACCATTACGATATAACGTATAACGTTATATGGTAATACGTTATAACGTATAACGTTATGTACCATTACGATATAACGTATAAAGTTATATGGTAATACGTTATAATGTACAACGTTATGTAGTATTACGTTATAACATATAACGTTATGTAGTAATACGTTATAACGTATAACGTTATGTAGCATTACGATATAACGTATAACGTTATGTAGCATTACGATATAACGTATAACGTTATGTAGCATTACGATATAACGTATAACGTTATATGGTAATACGTTATAACGTATAACGTTATGTAGCATTACGATATAACGTATAACGTTATGTAGCATAACGATATAACGTATAACGTTATATGGTATTACGTTATAACGTATAACCTTATGTACCATTACGATATAACGTATAACGTTATATGGTAATACGTTATAACGTACAACGTTATGTAGCATAACGATGTAACGTATAACGTTATATAGTATTACGTTATAACGTATAACGTTATGTAGCATTACGATATAACGTATAACGTTATGTAGCATAACGATATAACGCATAACGTTATATGGTAATACGTTATATCGTATAACCTTATGTACCATTACGATATAACGCATAACGTTATATGGTAATACGTTATAACGTATAACGCTATGTACCATTACGATATAACGTATAACGTTATATGGTATGGCGTTATAACGTATAACGATATGTAGCATTACGATATAACGTATAACGTTATATGGTAATACGTTATAACGTACAACGTCATGTAGTATTACGTTATAACATATAACGTTATGTAGTAATACGTTATAACGTATAACGTTATGTAGCATTACGATATAACGTATAACGTTATGTAGCATTACGATATAACGTATAACGTTATATGGTAATACGTTATAACGTATAACGTTATGTAGCATTACGATATAACGTATAACGTTATGTAGCATAACGATATAACGTATAACGTTATATGGTAATACGTTATAACGTATAACCTTATGTACCATTACGATATAACGTATAACGTTATATGGTAATACGTTATAACGTACAACGTTATGTAGCATAACGATGTAACGTATAACGTTATATAGTATTACGTTATAACGTATAACGTTATGTAGCATTACGATATAACGTATAACGTTATGTAGCATAACGATATAACGTATAACGTTATATAGTATTACGTTATAACGTATAACGTTATGTAGTATTACGTTATAACGTATAACGTTATGTAGTAATACGTTATAACGTATAACCTTATGTAGCGTTACGATGTAACGTATAACGTTATGTAGCATTACGAAATAACGTATAACGTTATATGGTAATACGTTATAACGTATAACGTTATGTAGCATTACGATATAACGTATAACGTTATGTAGCATAACGATATAACGCATAACGTTATATGGTAATACGTTATAACGTATAACCTTATGTACCATTACGATATAACGTATAACGTTATATGGTAATACGTTATAACGTACAACGTTATGTAGCGTTACGTTATAACATATAACGTTATGTAGTAATACGTTATAACGTATAACGTTATGTAGCATTACGATATAACGTATAACGTTATGTAGCATTACGATATAACGTATAACGTTATACAGTATTACGTTATAACGTATAACGTTATGTAGCATTACGATATAACGTATAACGTTATGTAGCATAACGATATAACGTATAACGTTATATAGTATTACGTTATAACGTATAACGTTATGTAGCATTACGATATAACGTATAACGTTATGTAGCATAACGATATAACGTATAACGTTACATAGTATTACGTTATAACGTATAACGTTATATGGTAATACGTTATAACGTATAACGTTATGTACCATTACGATAAGACGTATAACATTATGTAGTAATACGTTATAACGTACAACGTTATGTAGCGTTACAATATAACGTATAACGTTATGTAGCATTTCGATATAACGTATAACGCTATGTAGCATAACTATATAACGTATAACGTTATATGGTATTACGTTATAACGTATAACCTTATGTACCATTACGATATAACGTATAACGTTTTATGGTAATACGTTATAACGTACAACGTTATGTAGCGTAACGATATAACGTATAACGTTATATAGTATTACGTTATAACGTATAACGTTATGTAGCATTACGATATAAATTATAACGTTATATAGTATTACGTTATAACGTATAACGTTATGTAGTATTACGTTATAACGTATAACGTTACGTAGTAATACGTTATAACGTATAACCTTATGTAGCGTTACGATGTAACGTATAACGTTATGTACCATTACGATATAACGTATAACGTTATATGGTAATACGTTATAACGTACAACGTTATGTAGTATTACGTTATAACATATAACGTTATGTAGTAATACGTTATAACGTATAACGTTATGTAGCATTACGATGTAACGTATAACGTTATGTAGCATTACGATATAACGTATAACGTTATATGGTAATACGTTATAACGTATAACGTTATGTAGCATAACGATATAACGCATAACGTTATATGGTAATACGTTATAACGTATAACGCTATGTACCATTACGATATAACGTATAACGTTATATGGTATGGCGTTATAACGTATAACGATATGTAGCATTACGATATAACGTATAACGTTATATGGTAATACGTTATAACGTACAACGTCATGTAGTATTACGTTATAACATATAACGTTATGTAGTAATACGTTATAATGTATAACGTTATGTAGCATTACGATATAACGTATAACGTTATGTAGCATTACGATATAACGTAGAACGTTGTATGGTAATACGTTATAACGTATAACGTTATGTAGCATTACGATATAACGTATAACGTTATGTAGCATTACGATATAACGTATAACGTTATAGGGTAATACGTTATAACGTATAACGTTATGTAGCATTACGATATAACGTATAACGTTATGTAGCATTCCGATATAACGTATAACGTTATATGGTAATACGTTATAACGTATAACGTTATGTAGCATTACGATATAACGTATAACGTTATGTAGCATAACGTTATAACGCATAGCGTTATATGGTAATACGTTATAACGCATAACGCTATGTACCATTACGATATAACGTAGAACGTTATGTAACATTACAATATAACGTATAACGTTATATGGTAATACGTTATAACGAATAACGTTATGTAGCAGAACGATATAACGTATAACGTTATATAGTATTACGTTATAACGTATAACGTTATGTAGCATTACGATATAACATATAACGTTATTTAGCATTACGATATAACGTATAACGTTATGTAGCATTACGATATAACGTATAACGTTATGTAGCATTACGATATAACGTATAACGTTATGTAGCATTACGATATAACGTATAACGTTATATGGTAATACGTTATAACGTACAACGTTATGTAGTATTACGTTATAACATATAACGTTATGTAGTAATACGTTATAACGTATAACGTTATGTAGCATTACGATATAACGTATAACGTTATGTAGCATAACGTTATAACGCATAGCGTTATATGGTAATACGTTATAACGAATAACGCTATGTACCATTACGATATAACGTAGAACGTTATATAGTATTACGTTATAACGTATAACGTTATGTAGCATTACGATATAACATATAACGTTATTTAGCATAACGATATAACGTATAACGTTATATAGTATTACGTTATAACGTATAACGTTATGTAGTATTACGTTATAACGTATAACGTTATGTAGTAATACGTTATAACGTATAACGTTATGTAGCATTACGATATAACGTATAACGTTATGTAGCATTACGATATAACGTATAACGTTATGTAGCATTACGATATAACGTATAACGTTATATGGTAATACGTTATAACGTACAACGTTATGTAGTATTACGTTATATCATATAACGTTATGTAGTAATACGTTATAACGTATAACGTTATGTAGCATTACGATATAACGTATAACGTTATGTAGCATTACGATATAACGTATAACGTTATATGGTAATACGTTAATACGTACAACGTCATGTAGTATTACGTTATAACATATAACGTTATGTAGCATAACGATATAACGTATAACGTTATATAGTATTACGTTATAACGTATAACGTTATGTAGTAATACGTTATAACGTACAACGTTATGTAGCGTTACGATATAACGTATAACGTTATGTAGTATTATGATATAACGTATAACGTTATGTAGTAATACGTTATAACGTATAACGTTATGTAGCGTTACGATATAACGTATAACGTTATATGGTAATACGTTATAACGTACAACGTTATGCAGTATTACGTTATAACGTATAACGTTATGTAGCATTACGTTATAACGTATAACGTTATGTAGTAATACGTTGTAACGTATAACGTTATGTACCAATAGGATATAACGTATAACGTTATATGGTAATACGTTATAACGTACAACGTCATCTAGTATTACGTTATAACATATAACGTTATGTAGTAATACGTTATAACGTATAACGTTATGTAGTATTACGTTATAACGTATAACGTTATGTAGCATTACGATATAACGTACAACGTTATGTAGCATAACGATGTAACGTATAACGTTATATAGTATTACGTTATAACGTATAACGTTATGTAGCATTACGATATAACGTATAACGTTATGTAGCATAACGATATAACGTATAACGTTATATGGTAATACGTTATAACGTATAACCTTATGTACCATTACGATATAACGTATAACGTTATATGGTAATACGTTATAACGTATAACGTTATGTAGCATAACGATATAACGCATAACGTTATATGGTAATACGTTATAACGTATAACGCTATGTACCATTACGATATAACGTATAACGTTATATGGTATGGCGTTATAACGTATAACGATATGTAGCATTACGATATAACGTATAACGTTACATGGTAATACGTTATAACGTACAACGTCATGTAGTATTACGTTATAACATATAACGTTATGTAGTAATACGTTATAACGTATAACGTTATGTAGCATTACGATATAACGTATAACGTTATGTAGCATTACGATATAACGTATAACGTTATATGGTAATACGTTATAACGTATAACGTTATGTAGCATTACGATATAACGTATAACGTTATGTAGCATAACGATATAACGTATAACGTTATATGGTAATACGTTATAACGTATAACCTTATGTACCATTACGATATAACGTATAACGTTATATGGTAATACGTTATAACGTACAACGTTATGTAGCATAACGATGTAACGTATAACGTTATATAGTATTACGTTATAACGTATAACGTTATGTAGCATTACGATATAACGTATAACGTTATGTAGCATAACGATATAACGTATAACGTTATATAGTATTACGTTATAACGTATAACGTTATGTAGTATTACGTTATAACGTATAACGTTATGTAGTAATACGTTATAACGTATAACCTTATGTAGCGTTACGATGTAACGTATAACGTTATGTAGCATTACGATATAACGTATAACGTTATATGGTAATACGTTATAACGTATAACGTTATGTAGCATTACGATATAACGTATAACGTTATGTAGCATAACGATATAACGCATAACGTTATATGGTAATACGTTATAACGTATAACGTTATGTACCACTACGATATAACGCATAACGTTATATGGTAATACGTTATAACGTATAACGTTATGTACCATTACGATATAACGTATAACGTTATATGGTAATACGTTATAACGTATAACCTTATGTACCATTACGATATAACGTATAACGTTATATGGTAATACGTTATAACGTACAACGTTATGTAGCGTTACGTTATAACATATAACGTTATGTAGTAATACGTTATAACGTATAACGTTATGTAGCATTACGATATAACGTATAACGTTATGTAGCATTACGATATAACGTATAACGTTATATGGTAATACGTTATAACGTATAACGTTATGTAATATAACGATATAACGCATAACGTTATATGGTAATACGTTATAACGTACAACGTCATGTAGTATTACGTTATAACATATAACGTTATGTAGTAATACGTTATAACGTATAACGTTATGTAGCATTAAGATATAACGTATAACGTTATGTAGC
This sequence comes from Bombus lapidarius, assembly GCA_936014575.1. Classification (NCBI taxonomy): domain Eukaryota; kingdom Metazoa; phylum Arthropoda; class Insecta; order Hymenoptera; family Apidae; genus Bombus; species Bombus lapidarius. Next base: position 1,044,388 of record CAKXZU010000048.1, read on the forward strand.
ATTACGATATAACGTATAACGTTATATGGTAATACGTTATAACGTATAACGTTATGTAGCATTACGATATAACGTATAACGTTATGTAGCATAACGATATAACGCATAGTGTTATATGGTAATACGTTATAACGTATAACGCTATGTACCATTACGATATAACGTAGAACGTTATGTAGCATTACGATATAACGTATAACGTTATATGGTAATACGTTATAACGTATAACGTTATGTAGCATTACGATATAACATATAACGTTATGTAGCATAACGATATAACGTATAACGTTATATAGTATTACGTTATAACGTATTACGTTATGCAACATTACGATATAACGTATAACGTTAATTAGCATTACGATATAACGTATAACGTTATATGGTAATACGTTATAACGTATAACGTTATGTAGCATTACGATATAACGTATAACGTTATGTAGCATAACGATATAACGCATAACGTTATATGGTAATACGTTATAACGTATAACGCTATGTACCATTACGATATAACGTATAACGTTATATGGTAATACGTTATAACGTATAACGATATGTAGCATTACGATATAACGTATAACGTTATGTAGCATAACGATATAACGTATAACGTTATACAGTATTACGTTATAACGTATAACGTTATGTAGCATTACGATATAACGTATAACGTTATGTAGCATAACGATATAACGTATAACGTTATATAGTATTACGTTATAACGTATAACGTTATGTAGCATTACGATATAACGTATAACGTTATGTAGCATAACGATATAACGTATAACGTTACATAGTATTACGTTATAACGTATAACGTTATATGGTAATACGTTATAACGTATAACGTTATGTACCATTACGATATAACGTATAACATTATGTAGTAATACGTTATAACGTACAACGTTATGTAGCTTTACGATATAACGTATAACGTTATGTAGCATTTCGATATAACGTATAACGCTATGTAGCATAACGATATAACGTATAACGTTATATGGTAATACGTTATAACGTATAACCTTATGTACCATTACGATATAACGTATAACGTTTTATGGTAATACGTTATAACGTACAACGTTATGTAGCATAACGATATAACGTATAACGTTATATAGTATTACGTTATAACGTATAACGTTCTGTAGCATTACGATATAAATTATAACGTTATATAGTATTACGTTATAACGTATAACGTTATGTAGTATTACGTTATAACGTATAACGTTACGTAGTAATACGTTATAACGTATAACCTTATGTAGCGTTACGATGTAACGTATAACGTTATGTAGCATTACGATATAACGTATAACGTTATATGGTAATACGTTATAACGTATAACGTTATGTAGCATTATGATATAACGTATAACGTTATATGGTAATACGTTATAACGTATAACGCTATGTACCATTACGATATAACGTATAACGTTATATGGTATGGCGTTATAACGTATAACGATATGTAGCATTACGATATAACGTATAACGTTATATGGTAATACGTTATAACGTACAACGTCATGTAGTATTACGTTATAACATATAACGTTATGTAGTAATACGTTTTAATGTATAACGTTATGTAGCATTGCGATATAACGTATAACGTTATGTAGCATTACGATATAACGTAGAACGTTATATGGTAATACGTTATAATGTATAACGTTATGTAGCATTACGATATAACGTATAACGTTATGTAGCATTACGATATAACGTATAACGTTATAGGGTAATACGTTATAACGTATAACGTTATGTAGCATTACGATATAACGTATAACGTTATGTAGCATTCCGATATAACGTATAACGTTATATGGTAATACGTTATAACGTATAACGTTATGTAGCATTACGATATAACGTATAACGTTATGTAGCATAACGTTATAACGCATAGCGTTATATGGTAATACGTTATAACGTATAACGCTATGTACCATTACGATATAACGTAGAACGTTATGTAGCATTACGATATAACGTATAACGTTATATGGTAATACGTTATAACGAATAACGTTATGTAGCAGAACGATATAACGTATAACGTTATATAGTATTACGTTATAACCTATAACGTTATGTAGCATTACGATATAACATATAACGTTATTTAGCATTACGATATAACGTATAACGTTATGTAGCATTACGATATAACGTATAACGTTATGTAGCATTACGATATAACGTATAACGTTATGTAGCATTACGATATAACGTATAACGTTATATGGTAATACGTTATAACGTACAACGTTATGTAGTATTACGTTATAACATATAACGTTATGTAGTAATACGTTATAACGTATAACGTTATGTAGCATTACGATATAACGTATAACGTTATGTAGCATAACGTTATAACGCATAGCGTTATATGGTAATACGTTATAACGTATAACGCTATGTACCATTACGATATAACATATAACGTTATGTAGTATTACGTTATAACATATAACGTTATGTAGTAATACGTTATAACGTATAACGTTATGTAGCATTACGATATAACGTATAACGTTATGTAGCATTACGATATAACGTATAACGTTATATGGTAATACGTTATAACGTACAACGTTATGTAGTATTACGTTATAACATATAACGTTATGTAGCATTACGATATAACGTATAACGTTATGTAGCATTACGATATAACGTATAACGTTATATGGTAATACGTTATAACGTATAACGTTATGTAGCATTACGATATAACGTATAACGTTATGTAGCATAACGATATAACGTATAACGTTATATGGTAATACGTTATAACGTATAACCTTATGTACCATTACGATATAACGTATAACGTTATATGGTAATACGTTATAACGTACAACGTTATGTAGCATAACGATGTAACGTATAACGTTATATATTATTACGTTATAACGTATAACGTTATGTAGCATTACGATATAACGTATAACGTTATGTAGCATAACGATATAACGTATAACGTTATATGGTAATACGTTATAACGTATAACCTTATGTACCATTACGATATAACGTATAACGTTATATGGTAATACGTTATAACGTATAACGTTATGTAGCATAACGATATAACGCATAACGTTATATGGTAATACGTTATAACGTATAACGCTATGTACCATTACGATATAACGTATAACGTTATATGGTATGGCGTTATAACGTATAACGATATGTAGCATTACGATATAACGTATAACGTTATATGGTAATACGTTATAACGTACAACGTCATGTAGTATTACGTTATAACATATAACGTTATGTAGTAATACGTTATAACGTATAACGTTATGTAGCATTACGATATAACGTATAACGTTATGTAGCATTACGATATAACGTATAACGTTATATGGCAATACGTTATAACGTATAACGTTATGTAGCATTACGATATAACGTATAACGTTATGTAGCATAACGATATAACGTATAACGTTATATGGTAATACGTTATAACGTATAACCTTATGTACCATTACGATATAACGTATAACGTTATATGGTAATACGTTATAACGTACAACGTTATGTAGCATAACGATGTAACGTATAACGTTATATAGTATTACGTTATAACGTATAACGTTATGTAGCATTACGATATAACGTATAACATAATGTAGCATAACGATATAACGTATAACGTTATATAGTATTACGTTATAACGTATAACGTTATGTAGTATTACGATATAACGTATAACGTTATATGGTATGGCGTTATAACGTATAACGATATGTAGCATTACGATATAACGTATAACGTTATATGGTAATACGTTATAACGTACAACGTCATGTAGTATTACGTTATAACATATAACGTTATGTAGTAATACGTTATAACGTATAACGTTATGTAGCATTACGATATAACGTATAACGTTATGTAGCATTACGATATAACGTATAACGTTATATGGCAATACGTTATAACGTATAACGTTATGTAGCATTACGATATAACGTATAACGTTATGTACCATTACGATATAACGTATAACGTTATATGGTAATACGTTATAACGTATAACCTTATGTACTATTACGATATAACGTATAACGTTATATGGTAATACGTTATAACGTACAACGTTATGTAGCGTTACCTTATAACATATAACGTTATGTAGTAATACGTTATAACGTATAACGTTATGTAGCATTACGATATAACGTATAACGTTATGTAGCATTACGATATAACGTATAACGTTATATGGTAATACGTTATAACGTATAACGTTATGTAGCATAACGATATAACGCATAACGTTATATGGTAATACGTTATAACGTATAACGCTATGTACCATTACGATATAACGTATAACGTTATATGGTATGGCGTTATAACGTATAACGATATGTAGCATTACGATATAACGTATAACGTTATATGGTAATACGTTATAACGTACAACGTCATGTAGTATTACGTTATAACATATAACGTTATGTAGTAATACGTTATAACATATAACGTTATGTAGTAATACGTTATAACGTATAACGTTATGTAGCATTACGATATAACGTATAACGTTATATGGTAATACGTTATAACGTATAACGTTATGTAGCATTACGATATAACGTATAACGTTATGTAGCATAACGATATAACGTATAACGTTATATGGTAATACGTTATAACGTATAACCTTATGTACCATTACGATATAACGTATAACGTTATATGGTAATACGTTATAACGTACAACGTTATGTAGCATAACGACGTAACGTATAACGTTATATATTATTACGTTATAACGTATAACGTTATGTAGCATTACGATATAACGTATAACGTAATGTAGCATAACGATATAACGTATAACGTTATGTAGCATAACGTTATAACGCATAGCGTTATATGGTAATACGTTATAACGTATAACGCTATGTACCATTACGATATAACATATAACGTTATGTAGTATTACGTTATAACATATAACGTTATGTAGTAATACGTTATAACGTATAACGTTATGTAGCATTACGATATAACGTATAACGTTATGTAGCATTACGATATAACGTATAACGTTATATGGTAATACGTTATAACGTACAACGTTATGTAGTATTACGTTATAACATATAACGTTATGTAGCATTACGATATAACGTATAACGTTATGTAGCATTACGATATAACGTATAACGTTATATGGTAATACGTTATAACGTATAACGTTATGTAGCATTACGATATAACGTATGACGTTATGTAGCATAACGATATAACGTATAACGTTATATGGTAATACGTTATAACGTATAACCTTATGTACCATTACGATATAACGTATAACGTTATATGGTAATACGTTATAACGTATAACGTTATGTAGCATAACGATATAACGCATAACGTTATATGGTAATACGTTATAACGTATAACGCTATGTACCATTACGATATAACGTATAACGTTATATGGTATGGCGTTATAACGTATAACGATATGTAGCATTACGATATAACGTATAACGTTATATGGTAATACGTTATAACGTACAACGTCATGTAGTATTACGTTATAACATATGACGTTATGTAGTAATACGTTATAACGTATAACGTTATGTAGCATTACGATATAACGTATAACGTTATGTAGCATTACGATATAACGTATAACGTTATATGGCAATACGTTATAACGTATAACGTTATGTAGCATTACGATATAACGTATAACGTTATGTAGCATAACGATATAACGTATAACGTTATATGGTAATACGTTATAACGTATAACCTTATGTACCATTACGATATAACGTATAACGTTATATGGTAATACGTTATAACGTACAACGTTATGTAGCATAACGATGTAACGTATAACGTTATATAGTATTACGTTATAACGTATAACGTTATGTAGCATTACGATATAACGTATAACATAATGTAGCATAACGATATAACGTATAACGTTATATAGTATTACGTTATAACGTATAACGTTATGTAGTATTACGATATAACGTATAACGTTATATGGTATGGCGTTATAACGTATAACGATATGTAGCATTACGATATAACGTATAACGTTATATGGTAATACGTTATAACGTACAACGTCATGTAGTATTACGTTATAACATATAACGTTATGTAGTAATACGTTATAACGTATAACGTTATGTAGCATTACGATATAACGTATAACGTTATGTAGCATTACGATATAACGTATAACGTTATATGGCAATACGTTATAACGTATAACGTTATGTAGCATTACGATATAACGTATAACGTTATGTACCATTACGATATAACGTATAACGTTATATGGTAATACGTTATAACGTATAACCTTATGTACTATTACGATATAACGTATAACGTTATATGGCAATACGTTATAACGTATAACGTTATGTAGCATTACGATATAACGTATAACGTTATGTACCATTACGATATAACGTATAACGTTATATGGTAATACGTTATAACGTATAACGTTATGTAGCATAACGATATAACGCATAACGTTATATGGTAATACGTTATAACGTATTACGCTATGTACCATTACGATATAACGTATAACGTTATATGGTATGGCGTTATAACGTATAACGATATGTAGCATTACGATATAACGTATAACGTTATATGGTAATACGTTATAACGTACAACGTCATGTAGTATTACGTTATAACATATAACGTTATGTAGTAATACGTTATAACATATAACGTTATGTAGTAATACGTTATAACGTATAACGTTATGTAGCATTACGATATAACGTATAACGTTATATGGTAATACGTTATAACGTATAACGTTATGTAGCATTACGATATAACGTATAACGTTATGTAGCATAACGATATAACGTATAACGTTATATGGTAATACGTTATAACGTATAACCTTATGTACCATTACGATATAACGTATAACGTTATATGGTAATACGTTATAACGTACAACGTTATGTAGCATAACGACGTAACGTATAACGTTATATAGTATTACGTTATAACGTATAACGTTATGTAGCATTACGATATAACGTATAACGTAATGTAGCATAACGATATAACGTATAACGTTATGTAGCATAACGTTATAACGCATAGCGTTATATGGTAATACGTTATAACGTATAACGCTATGTACCATTACGATATAACATATAACGTTATGTAGTATTACGTTATAACATATAACGTTATGTAGTAATACGTTATAACGTATAACGTTATGTAGCATTACGATATAACGTATAACGTTATGTAGCATTACGATATAACGTATAACGTTATATGGTAATACGTTATAACGTACAACGTTATGTAGTATTACGTTATAACATATAACGTTATGTAGCATTACGATATAACGTATAACGTTATGTAGCATTACGATATAACGTATAACGTTATATGGTAATACGTTATAATGTATAACGTTATGTAGCATTACGATATAACGTATAACGTTATGTAGCATAACGATATAACGTATAACGTTATATGGTAATACGTCATAACGTATAACCTTATGTACCATTACGATATAACGTATAACGTTATATGGTAATACGTTATAACGTACAACGTTATGTAGCATAACGATGTAACGTATGACGTTATATATTATTACGTTATAACGTATAACGTTATGTAGCATTACGATATAACGTATAACGTTATGTAGCATAACGATATAACGTATAACGTTATATGGTAATACGTTATAACGTATAACCTTATGTACCATTACGATATAACGTATAACGTTATATGGTAATATGTTATAACGTACAACGTTATGTAGCATAACGATGTAACGTATAACGTTATATAGTATTACGTTATAACGTATAACGTTATGTAGCATTACGATATAACGTATAACATAATGTAGCATAACGATATAACGTATAACGTTATATAGTATTACGTTATAACGTATAACGTTATGTAGTATTACGATATAACGTATAACGTTATATGGTATGGCGTTATAACGTATAACGATATGTAGCATTACGATATAACGTATAACGTTATATGGTAATACGTTATAATGTACAACGTCATGTAGTATTACGTTATAACATATAACGTTATGTAGTAATACGTTATAACGTATAACGTTATGTAGCATTACGATATAACGTATAACGTTATGTAGCATTACGATATAACGTATAACGTTATATGGCAATACGTTATAACGTATAACGTTATGTAGCATTACGATATAACGTATAACGTTATGTACCATTACGATATAACGTATAACGTTATATGGTAATACGTTATAACGTATAACCTTATGTACTATTACGATATAACGTATAACGTTATATGGTAATACGTTATAACGTACAACGTTATGTAGCGTTACCTTATAACATATAACGTTATGTAGTAATACGTTATAACGTATAACGTTATGTAGCATTACGATATAACGTATAACGTTATGTAGCATTACGATATAACGTATAACGTTATATGGTAATACGTTATAACGTATAACGTTATGTAGCATAACGATATAACGCATAACGTTATATGGTAATACGTTATAACGTATTACGCTATGTACCATTACGATATAACGTATAACGTTATATGGTATGGCGTTATAACGTATAACGATATGTAGCATTACGATATAACGTATAACGTTATATGGTAATACGTTATAACGTACAACGTCATGTAGTATTACGTTATAACATATAACGTTATGTAGTAATACGTTATAACATATAACCTTATGTAGTAATACGTTATAACGTATAACGTTATGTAGCATTACGATATAACGTATAACGTTATATGGTAATACGTTATAACGTATAACGTTATGTAGCATTACGATATAACGTATAACGTTATGTAGCATAACGATATAACGTATAACGTTATATGGTAATACGTTATAACGTTTAACCTTATGTACCATTACGATATAACGTATAACGTTATATGGTAATACGTTATAACGTACAACGTTATGTAGCATAACGACGTAACGTATAACGTTATATAGTATTACGTTATAACGTATAACGTTATGTAGCATTACGATATAACGTATAACGTAATGTAGCATAACGATATAACGTATAACGTTATGTAGCATAACGTTATAACGCATAGCGTTATATGGTAATACGTTATAACGTATAACGCTATGTACCATTACGATATAACATATAACGTTATGTAGTATTACGTTATAACATATAACGTTATGTAGTAATACGTTATAACGTATAACGTTATGTAGCATTACGATATAACGTATAACGTTATGTAGCATTACGATATAACGTATAACGTTATATGGTAATACGTTATAACGTACAACGTTATGTAGTATTACGTTATAACATATAACGTTATGTAGCATTACGATATAACGTATAACGTTATGTAGCATTACGATATAACGTATAACGTTATATGGTAATACGTTATAACGTATAACGTTATGTAGCATTACGATATAACGTATAACGTTATGTAGCATAACGATATAACGTATAACGTTATATGGTAATACGTTATAACGTATAACCTTATGTACCATTACGATATAACGTATAACGTTATATGGTAATACGTTATAACGTACAACGTTATGTAGCATAACGATGTAACGTATAACGTTATATATTATTACGTTATAACGTATAACGTTATGTAGCATTACGATATAACGTATAACGTTATGTAGCATAACGATATAACGTATAACGTTATATGGTAATACGTTATAACGTATAACCTTATGTACCATTACGATATAACGTATAACGTTATATGGTAATACGTTATAACGTATAACGTTATGTAGCATAACGATATAACGCATAACGTTATATGGTAATACGTTATAACGTATAACGCTATGTACCATTACGATATAACGTATAACGTTATATGGTATGGCGTTATAACGTATAACGATATGTAGCATTACAATATAACGTATAACGTTATATGGTAATACGTTATAACGTACAACGTCATGTAGTATTACGTTATAACATATAACGTTATGTAGTAATACGTTATAACGTATAACGTTATGTAGCATTACGATATAACGTATAACGTTATGTAGCATTACGATATAACGTATAACGTTATATGGCAATACGTTATAACGTATAACGTTATGTAGCATTACGATATAACGTATAACGTTATGTAGCATAACGATATAACGTATAACGTTATATGGTAATACGTTATAACGTATAACCTTATGTACCATTACGATATAACGTATAACGTTATATGGTAATACGTTATAACGTACAACGTTATGTAGCATAACGATGTAACGTATAACGTTATATAGTATTACGTTATAACGTATAACGTTATGTAGCATTACGATATAACGTATAACATAATGTAGCATAACGATATAACGTATAACGTTATATAGTATTACGTTATAACGTATAACGTTATGTAGTATTACGATATAACGTATAACGTTATATGGTATGGCGTTATAACGTATAACGATATGTAGCATTACGATATAACGTATAACGTTATATGGTAATACGTTATAACGTACAACGTCATGTAGTATTACGTTATAACATATAACGTTATGTAGTAATACGTTATAACGTATAACGTTATGTAGCATTACGATATAACGTATAACGTTATGTAGCATTACGATATAACGTATAACGTTATATGGCAATACGTTATAACGTATAACGTTATGTAGCATTACGATATAACGTATAACGTTATGTACCATTACGATATAACGTATAACGTTATATGGTAATACGTTATAACGTATAACCTTATGTACTATTACGATATAACGTATAACGTTATATGGTAATACGTTATAACGTACAACGTTATGTAGCGTTACCTTATAACATATAACGTTATGTAGTAATACGTTATAACGTATAACGTTATGTAGCATTACGATATAACGTATAACGTTATGTAGCATTACGATATAACGTATAACGTTATATGGTAATACGTTATAACGTATAACGTTATGTAGCATAACGATATAACGCATAACGTTATATGGTAATACGTTATAACGTATAACGCTATGTACCATTACGATATAACGTATAACGTTATATGGTATGGCGTTATAACGTATAACGATATGTAGCATTACGATATAACGTATAACGTTATATGGTAATACGTTATAACGTACAACGTCATGTAGTATTACGTTATAACATATAACGTTATGTAGTAATACGTTATAACATATAAAGTTATGTAGTAATACGTTATAACGTATAACGTTATGTAGCATTACGATATAACGTATAACGTTATATGGTAATACGTTATAACGTATAACGTTATGTAGCATTACGATATAACGTATAACGTTATGTAGCATAACGATATAACGTATAACGTTATATGGTAATACGTTATAACGTATAACCTTATGTACCATTACGATATAACGTATAACGTTATATGGTAATACGTTATAACGTACAACGTTATGTAGCATAACGACGTAACGTATAACGTTATATAGTATTACGTTATAACGTATAACGTTATGTAGCATTACGATATAACGTATAACGTAATGTAGCATAACGATATAACGTATAACGTTATATAGTATTACGTTATAACGTATAACGTTATGTAGTATTACGTTATAACGTATAACGTTATGTAGTAATACGTTATAACGTATAACCTTATGTAGCGTTACGATGTAACGTATAACGTTATGTAGCATTACGATATAACGTATAACGTTATATGGTAATACGTTATAACGTATAACGTTATGTAGCATTACGATATAACGTATAACGTTATGTAGCATAACGATATAACGCATAACGTTATATGGTAATACGTTATAACGTATAACGTTATGTACCATTACGATATAACGCATAACGTTATATGGTAATACGTTATAACGTATAACGTTATGTACCATTACGATATAACGTATAACGTTATATGGTAATACGTTATAACGTATAACCTTATGTACCATTACGATATAACGTATAACGTTATATGGTAATACGTTATAACGTACAACGTTATGTAGCATAACGATGTAACGTATAACGTTATATAGTATTACGTTATAACGTATAACGTTATGTAGCATTACGATATAACGTATAACATAATGTAGCATAACGATATAACGTATAACGTTATATAGTATTACGTTATAACGTATAACGTTATGTAGTATTACGATATAACGTATAACGTTATATGGTATGGCGTTATAACGTATAACGATATGTAGCATTACGATATAACGTATAACGTTATATGGTAATACGTTATAACGTACAACGTCATGTAGTATTACGTTATAACATATAACGTTATGTAGTAATACGTTATAACGTATAACGTTATGTAGCATTACGATATAACGTATAACGTTATGTAGCATTACGATATAACGTATAACGTTATATGGCAATACGTTATAACGTATAACGTTATGTAGCATTACGATATAACGTATAACGTTATGTACCATTACGATATAACGTATAACGTTATATGGTAATACGTTATAACGTATAACCTTATGTACTATTACGATATAACGTATAACGTTATATGGTAATACGTTATAACGTACAACGTTATGTAGCGTTACCTTATAACATATAACGTTATGTAGTAATACGTTATAACGTATAACGTTATGTAGCATTACGATATAACGTATAACGTTATGTAGCATTACGATATAACGTATAACGTTATATGGTAATACGTTATAACGTATAACGTTATGTAGCATAACGATATAACGCATAACGTTATATGGTAATACGTTATAACGTATAACGCTATGTACCATTACGATATAACGTATAACGTTATATGGTATGGCGTTATAACGTATAACGATATGTAGCATTACGATATAACGTATAACGTTATATGGTAATACGTTATAACGTACAACGTCATGTAGTATTACGTTATAACATATAACGTTATGTAGCGTTACCTTATAACATATAACGTTATGTAGTAATACGTTATAACGTATAACGTTATGTAGCATTACGATATAACGTATAACGTTATGTAGCATTACGATATAACGTATAACGTTATATGGTAATACGTTATAACGTATAACGTTATGTAGCATAACGATATAACGCATAACGTTATATGGTAATACGTTATAACGTATTACGCTATGTACCATTACGATATAACGTATAACGTTATATGGTATGGCGTTATAACGTATAACGATATGTAGCATTACGATATAACGTATAACGTTATATGGTAATACGTTATAACGTACAACGTCATGTAGTATTACGTTATAACATATAACGTTATGTAGTAATACGTTATAACATATAACGTTATGTAGTAATACGTTATAACGTATAACGTTATGTAGCATTACGATATAACGTATAACGTTATATGGTAATACGTTATAACGTATAACGTTATGTAGCATTACGATATAACGTATAACGTTATGTAGCATAACGATATAACGTATAACGTTATATGGTAATACGTTATAACGTATAACCTTATGTACCATTACGATATAACGTATAACGTTATATGGTAATACGTTATAACGTACAACGTTATGTAGCATAACGACGTAACGTATAACGTTATATAGTATTACGTTATAACGTATAACGTTATGTAGCATTACGATATAACGTATAACGTAATGTAGCATAACGATATAACGTATAACGTTATGTAGCATAACGTTATAACGCATAGCGTTATATGGTAATACGTTATAACGTATAACGCTATGTACCATTACGATATAACATATAACGTTATGTAGTATTACGTTATAACATATAACGTTATGTAGTAATACGTTATAACGTATAACGTTATGTAGCATTACGATATAACGTATAACGTTATGTAGCATTACGATATAACGTATAACGTTATATGGTAATACGTTATAACGTACAACGTTATGTAGTATTACGTTATAACATATAACGTTATGTAGCATTACGATATAACGTATAACGTTATGTAGCATTACGATATAACGTATAACGTTATATGGTAATACGTTATAATGTATAACGTTATGTAGCATTACGATATAACGTATAACGTTATGTAGCATAACGATATAACGTATAACGTTATATGGTAATACGTTATAACGTATAACCTTATGTACCATTACGATATAACGTATAACGTTATATGGTAATACGTTATAACGTACAACGTTATGTAGCATAACGATGTAACGTATGACGTTATATATTATTACGTTATAACGTATAACGTTATGTAGCATTACGATATAACGTATAACGTTATGTAGCATAACGATATAACGTATAACGTTATATGGTAATACGTTATAACGTATAACCTTATGTACCATTACGATATAACGTATAACGTTATATGGTAATACGTTATAACGTACAACGTTATGTAGCATAACGATGTAACGTATAACGTTATATAGTATTACGTTATAACGTATAACGTTATGTAGCATTACGATATAACGTATAACATAATGTAGCATAACGATATAACGTATAACGTTATATAGTATTACGTTATAACGTATAACGTTATGTAGTATTACGATATAACGTATAACGTTATATGGTATGGCGTTATAACGTATAACGATATGTAGCATTACGATATAACGTATAACGTTATATGGTAATACGTTATAATGTACAACGTCATGTAGTATTACGTTATAACATATAACGTTATGTAGTAATACGTTATAACGTATAACGTTATGTAGCATTACGATATAACGTATAACGTTATGTAGCATTACGATATAACGTATAACGTTATATGGCAATACGTTATAACGTATAACGTTATGTAGCATTACGATATAACGTATAACGTTATGTACCATTACGATATAACGTATAACGTTATATGGTAATACGTTATAACGTATAACCTTATGTACTATTACGATATAACGTATAACGTTATATGGTAATACGTTATAACGTACAACGTTATGTAGCGTTACCTTATAACATATAACGTTATGTAGTAATACGTTATAACGTATAACGTTATGTAGCATTACGATATAACGTATAACGTTATGTAGCATTACGATATAACGTATAACGTTATATGGTAATACGTTATAACGTATAACGTTATGTAGCATAACGATATAACGCATAACGTTATATGGTAATACGTTATAACGTATTACGCTATGTACCATTACGATATAACGTATAACGTTATATGGTATGGCGTTATAACGTATAACGATATGTAGCATTACGATATAACGTATAACGTTATATGGTAATACGTTATAACGTACAACGTCATGTAGTATTACGTTATAACATATAACGTTATGTAGTAATACGTTATAACATATAACCTTATGTAGTAATACGTTATAACGTATAACGTTATGTAGCATTACGATATAACGTATAACGTTATATGGTAATACGTTATAACGTATAACGTTATGTAGCATTACGATATAACGTATAACGTTATGTAGCATAACGATATAACGTATAACGTTATATGGTAATACGTTATAACGTATAACCTTATGTACCATTACGATATAACGTATAACGTTATATGGTAATACGTTATAACGTACAACGTTATGTAGCATAACGACGTAACGTATAACGTTATATAGTATTACGTTATAACGTATAACGTTATGTAGCATTACGATATAACGTATAACGTAATGTAGCATAACGATATAACGTATAACGTTATGTAGCATAACGTTATAACGCATAGCGTTATATGGTAATACGTTATAACGTATAACGCTATGTACCATTACGATATAACATATAACGTTATGTAGTATTACGTTATAACATATAACGTTATGTAGTAATACGTTATAACGTATAACGTTATGTAGCATTACGATATAACGTATAACGTTATGTAGCATTACGATATAACGTATAACGTTATATGGTAATACGTTATAACGTACAACGTTATGTAGTATTACGTTATAACATATAACGTTATGTAGCATTACGATATAACGTATAACGTTATGTAGCATTACGATATAACGTATAACGTTATATGGTAATACGTTATAACGTATAACGTTATGTAGCATTACGATATAACGTATAACGTTATGTAGCATAACGATATAACGTATAACGTTATATGGTAATACGTTATAACGTATAACCTTATGTACCATTACGATATAACGTATAACGTTATATGGTAATACGTTATAACGTACAACGTTATGTAGCATAACGATGTAACGTATAACGTTATATATTATTACGTTATAACGTATAACGTTATGTAGCATTACGATATAACGTATAACGTTATGTAGCATAACGATATAACGTATAACGTTATATGGTAATACGTTATAACGTATAACCTTATGTACCATTACGATATAACGTATAACGTTATATGGTAATACGTTATAACGTATAACGTTATGTAGCATAACGATATAACGCATAACGTTATATGGTAATACGTTATAACGTATAACGCTATGTACCATTACGATATAACGTATAACGTTATATGGTATGGCGTTATAACGTATAACGATATGTAGCATTACAATATAACGTATAACGTTATATGGTAATACGTTATAACGTACAACGTCATGTAGTATTACGTTATAACATATAACGTTATGTAGTAATACGTTATAACGTATAACGTTATGTAGCATTACGATATAACGTATAACGTTATGTAGCATTACGATATAACGTATAACGTTATATGGCAATACGTTATAACGTATAACGTTATGTAGCATTACGATATAACGTATAACGTTATGTAGCATAACGATATAACGTATAACGTTATATGGTAATACGTTATAACGTATAACCTTATGTACCATTACGATATAACGTATAACGTTATATGGTAATACGTTATAACGTACAACGTTATGTAGCATAACGATGTAACGTATAACGTTATATAGTATTACGTTATAACGTATAACGTTATGTAGCATTACGATATAACGTATAACATAATGTAGCATAACGATATAACGTATAACGTTATATAGTATTACGTTATAACGTATAACGTTATGTAGTATTACGATATAACGTATAACGTTATATGGTATGGCGTTATAACGTATAACGATATGTAGCATTACGATATAACGTATAACGTTATATGGTAATACGTTATAACGTACAACGTCATGTAGTATTACGTTATAACATATAACGTTATGTAGTAATACGTTATAACGTATAACGTTATGTAGCATTACGATATAACGTATAACGTTATGTAGCATTACGATATAACGTATAACGTTATATGGCAATACGTTATAACGTATAACGTTATGTAGCATTACGATATAACGTATAACGTTATGTACCATTACGATATAACGTATAACGTTATATGGTAATACGTTATAACGTATAACCTTATGTACTATTACGATATAACGTATAACGTTATATGGTAATACGTTATAACGTACAACGTTATGTAGCGTTACCTTATAACATATAACGTTATGTAGTAATACGTTATAACGTATAACGTTATGTAGCATTACGATATAACGTATAACGTTATGTAGCATTACGATATAACGTATAACGTTATATGGTAATACGTTATAACGTATAACGTTATGTAGCATAACGATATAACGCATAACGTTATATGGTAATACGTTATAACGTATAACGCTATGTACCATTACGATATAACGTATAACGTTATATGGTATGGCGTTATAACGTATAACGATATGTAGCATTACGATATAACGTATAACGTTATATGGTAATACGTTATAACGTACAACGTCATGTAGTATTACGTTATAACATATAACGTTATGTAGTAATACGTTATAACATATAAAGTTATGTAGTAATACGTTATAACGTATAACGTTATGTAGCATTACGATATAACGTATAACGTTATATGGTAATACGTTATAACGTATAACGTTATGTAGCATTACGATATAACGTATAACGTTATGTAGCATAACGATATAACGTATAACGTTATATGGTAATACGTTATAACGTATAACCTTATGTACCATTACGATATAACGTATAACGTTATATGGTAATACGTTATAACGTACAACGTTATGTAGCATAACGACGTAACGTATAACGTTATATAGTATTACGTTATAACGTATAACGTTATGTAGCATTACGATATAACGTATAACGTAATGTAGCATAACGATATAACGTATAACGTTATATAGTATTACGTTATAACGTATAACGTTATGTAGTATTACGTTATAACGTATAACGTTATGTAGTAATACGTTATAACGTATAACCTTATGTAGCGTTACGATGTAACGTATAACGTTATGTAGCATTACGAAATAACGTATAACGTTATATGGTAATACGTTATAACGTATAACGTTATGTAGCATTACGATATAACGTATAACGTTATGTAGCATAACGATATAACGCATAACGTTATATGGTAATACGTTATAACGTATAACGTTATGTACCATTACGATATAACGCATAACGTTATATGGTAATACGTTATAACGTATAACGTTATGTACCATTACGATATAACGTATAACGTTATATGGTAATACGTTATAACGTATAACCTTATGTACCATTACGATATAACGTATAACGTTATATGGTAATACGTTATAACGTACAACGTTATGTAGCATAACGATGTAACGTATAACGTTATATAGTATTACGTTATAACGTATAACGTTATGTAGCATTACGATATAACGTATAACATAATGTAGCATAACGATATAACGTATAACGTTATATAGTATTACGTTATAACGTATAACGTTATGTAGTATTACGATATAACGTATAACGTTATATGGTATGGCGTTATAACGTATAACGATATGTAGCATTACGATATAACGTATAACGTTATATGGTAATACGTTATAACGTACAACGTCATGTAGTATTACGTTATAACATATAACGTTATGTAGTAATACGTTATAACGTATAACGTTATGTAGCATTACGATATAACGTATAACGTTATGTAGCATTACGATATAACGTATAACGTTATATGGCAATACGTTATAACGTATAACGTTATGTAGCATTACGATATAACGTATAACGTTATGTACCATTACGATATAACGTATAACGTTATATGGTAATACGTTATAACGTATAACCTTATGTACTATTACGATATAACGTATAACGTTATATGGTAATACGTTATAACGTACAACGTTATGTAGCGTTACCTTATAACATATAACGTTATGTAGTAATACGTTATAACGTATAACGTTATGTAGCATTACGATATAACGTATAACGTTATGTAGCATTACGATATAACGTATAACGTTATATGGTAATACGTTATAACGTATAACGTTATGTAGCATAACGATATAACGCATAACGTTATATGGTAATACGTTATAACGTATAACGCTATGTACCATTACGATATAACGTATAACGTTATATGGTATGGCGTTATAACGTATAACGATATGTAGCATTACGATATAACGTATAACGTTATATGGTAATACGTTATAACGTACAACGTCATGTAGTATTACGTTATAACATATAACGTTATGTAGTAATACGTTATAACATATAAAGTTATGTAGTAATACGTTATAACGTATAACGTTATGTAGCATTACGATATAACGTATAACGTTATATGGTAATACGTTATAACGTATAACGTTATGTAGCATTACGATATAACGTATAACGTTATGTAGCATAACGATATAACGTATAACGTTATATGGTAATACGTTATAACGTATAACCTTATGTACCATTACGATATAACGTATAACGTTATATGGTAATACGTTATAACGTACAACGTTATGTAGCATAACGACGTAACGTATAACGTTATATAGTATTACGTTATAACGTATAACGTTATGTAGCATTACGATATAACGTATAACGTAATGTAGCATAACGATATAACGTATAACGTTATATAGTATTACGTTATAACGTATAACGTTATGTAGTATTACGTTATAACGTATAACGTTATGTAGTAATACGTTATAACGTATAACCTTATGTAGCGTTACGATGTAACGTATAACGTTATGTAGCATTACGATATAACGTATAACGTTATATGGTAATACGTTATAACGTATAACGTTATGTAGCATTACGATATAACGTATAACGTTATGTAGCATAACGATATAACGCATAACGTTATATGGTAATACGTTATAACGTATAACGTTATGTACCATTACGATATAACGCATAACGTTATATGGTAATACGTTATAACGTATAACGTTATGTACCATTACGATATAACGTATAACGTTATATGGTAATACGTTATAACGTATAACCTTATGTACTATTACGATATAACGTATAACGTTATATGGTAATACGTTATAACGTACAACGTTATTTAGCGTTACGTTATAACATATAACGTTATGTAGTAATACGTTATAACGTATAACGTTATGTAGCATTACGATATAACGTATAACGTTATGTAGCATTACGATATATCGTATAACGTTATATGGTAATACGTTATAACGTATAACGTTATGTAGCATAACGATATAACGCATAACGTTATATGGTAATACGTTATAACGTACAACGTCATGTAGTATTACGTTATAACATAAAACGTTATGTAGTAATACGTTATAACGTATAACGTTATGTAGCATTAAGATATAACGTATAACGTTATGTAGCATTACGATATAACGTATAACGTTATATGGTAATACGTTATAACGTATAACGTTATGTAGCATTACGATATAACGTATAACGTTATGTAGCATAACGATATAACGCATAGTGTTATATGGTAATACGTTATAACGTATAACGCTATGTACCATTACGATATAACGTAGAACGTTATGTAGCATTACGATATAACGTATAACGTTATATGGTAATACGTTATAACGTATAACGTTATGTAGCATTACGATATAACATATAACGTTATGTAGCATAACGATATAACGTATAACGTTATATAGTATTACGTTATAACGTATTACGTTATGTAACATTACGATATAACGTATAACGTTAATTAGCATTACGATATAACGTATAACGTTATATGGTAATACGTTATAACGTATAACGTTATGTAGCATTACGATATAACGTATAACGTTATGTAGCATAACGATATAACGCATAACGTTATATGGTAATACGTTATAACGTATAACGCTATGTACCATTACGATATAACGTATAACGTTATATGGTAATACGTTATAACGTATAACGATATGTAGCATTACGATATAACGTATAACGTTATGTAGCATAACGATACAACGTATAACGTTATACAGTATTACGTTATAACGTATAACGTTATGTAGCATTACGATATAACGTATAACGTTATGTAGCATAACGATATAACGTATAACGTTATATAGTATTTCGTTATAACGTATAACGTTATGTAGCATAACGATATAACGTATAACGTTACATAGTATTACGTTATAACGTATAACGTTATATGGTAATACGTTATAACGTATAACGTTATGTACCATTACGATATAACGTATAACATTATGTAGTAATACGTTATAACGTACAACGTTATGTAGCGTTACGATATAACGTATAACGTTATGTAGCATTTCGATATAACGTATAACGCTATGTAGCATAACGATATAACGTATAACGTTATATGGTAATACGTTATAACGTATAACCTTATGTACCATTACGATATAACGTATAACGTTTTATGGTAATACGTTATAACGTACAACGTTATGTAGCATAACGATATAACGTATAACGTTATATAGTATTACGTTATAACGTATAACGTTATGTAGCATTACGATATAAATTATAACGTTATATAGTATTACGTTATAACGTATAACGTTATGTAGTATTACGTTATAACGTATAACGTTACGTAGTAATACGTTATAACGTATAACCTTATGTAGCGTTACGATGTAACGTATAACGTTATGTAGCATTACGATATAACGTATAACGTTATATGGTAATACGTTATAACGTATAACGTTATGTAGCATTATGATATAACGTATAACGTTATGTAGCATAACGATATAACGCATAACGTTATATGGTAATACGTTATAACGTATAACGTTATGTACCATTACGATATAACGTATAACGTTATATGGTAATACGTTATAACGTATAACGTTATTTACCATTACGATATAACGTATAACGTTATATGGTAATACGTTATAACGTATAACGTTATGTAGCATTATGATATAACGTATAACGTTATGTAGCATAACGATATAACGCATAACGTTATATGGTAATACGTTATAACGTATAACGTTATGTACCATTACGATATAACGTATAACGTTATATGGTAATACGTTATAACGTATAACGTTATTTACCATTACGATATAACGTATAACGTTATATGGTAATACGTTATAACGTACAACGTTATGTAGTATTACGTTATAACATATAACGTTATGTAGTAATACGTTATAACGTATAACGTTATGTAGCATTACGATATAACGTATAACGTTATGTAGCATTACGATATAACGTATAACGTTATATGGTAATACGTTATAACGTATAACGATATGTAGCATAACGATATAACGCATAACGTTATATGGTAATACGTTATAACGTATAACGCTATGTACCATTACGATATAACGTATAACGTTATATGGTATGGCGTTATAACGTATAACGATATGTAGCATTACGATATAACGTATAACGTTATATGGTAATACGTTATAACGTACAACGTCATGTAGCATTACGTTATAACATATAACGTTATGTAGTAATACGTTATAATGTATAACGTTATGTAGCATTACGATATAACGTATAACGTTATGTAGCATTACGATATAACGTAGAACGTTATATGGTAATACGTTATAACGTATAACGTTATGTAGCATTACGATATAACGTATAACGTTATGTAGCATAACGATATAACGCATAACGTTATATGGTAATACGTTATAACGTATAACGCTATGTACCATTACGATATAACGTATAACGTTATATGGTAATACGTTATAACGTATAACGATATGTAGCATTACGATATAACGTATAACGTTATGTAGCATAACGATACAACGTATAACGTTATACAGTATTACGTTATAACGTATAACGTTATGTAGCATTACGATATAACGTATAACGTTATGTAGCATAACGATATAACGTATAACGTTATATAGTATTTCGTTATAACGTATAACGTTATGTAGCATAACGATATAACGTATAACGTTACATAGTATTACGTTATAACGTATAACGTTATATGGTAATACGTTATAACGTATAACGTTATGTACCATTACGATATAACGTATAACATTATGTAGTAATACGTTATAACGTACAACGTTATGTAGCGTTACGATATAACGTATAACGTTATGTAGCATTTCGATATAACGTATAACGCTATGTAGCATAACGATATAACGTATAACGTTATATGGTAATACGTTATAACGTACAACGTTATGTAGCATAACGATATAACGTATAACGTTATATAGTATTACGTTATAACGTATAACGTTATGTAGCATTACGATATAAATTATAACGTTATATAGTATTACGTTATAACGTATAACGTTATGTAGTATTACGTTATAACGTATAACGTTACGTAGTAATACGTTATAACGTATAACCTTATGTAGCGTTACGATGTAACGTATAACGTTATGTAGCATTACGATATAACGTATAACGTTATGTAGCATTATGATATAACGTATAACGTTATGTAGCATAACGATATAACGCATAACGTTATATGGTAATACGTTATAACGTATAACGTTATGTACCATTACGATATAACGTATAACGTTATATGGTAATACGTTATAACGTATAACGTTATTTACCATTACGATATAACGTATAACGTTATATGGTAATACGTTATAACGTACAACGTTATGTAGTATTACGTTATAACATATAACGTTATGTAGTAATACGTTATAACGTATAACGTTATGTAGCATTACGATATAACGTATAACGTTATGTAGCATTACGATATAACGTATAACGTTATATGGTAATACGTTATAACGTATAACGTTATGTAGCATAACGATATAACGCATAACGTTATATGGTAATACGTTATAACGTATAACGCTATGTACCATTACGATATAACGTATAACGTTATATGGTATGGCGTTATAACGTATAACGATATGTAGCATTACGATATAACGTATAACGTTATATGGTAATACGTTATAACGTACAACGTCATGTAGCATTACGTTATAACATATAACGTTATGTAGTAATACGTTATAATGTATAACGTTATGTAGCATTACGATATAACGTATAACGTTATGTAGCATTACGATATAACGTAGAACGTTATATGGTAATACGTTATAACGTATAACGTTATGTAGCATTACGATATAACGTATAACGTTATGTAGCATTAGGATATAACGTATAACGTTATAGGGTAATACGTTATAACGTATAACGTTATGTACCATTACGATATAACGTATAACGTTATATGGTAATACGTTATAACGTATAACGTTATGTACCATTACGATATAACGTATAACGTTATATGGTAATACGTTATAACGTACAACGTTATGTAGTATTACGTTATAACATATAACGTTATGTAGTAATACGTTATAACGTATAACGTTATGTAGCATTACGATATAACGTATAACGTTATGTAGCATTACGATATAACGTAGAACGTTATATGGTAATACGTTATAACGTATAACGTTATGTAGCATTACGATATAACGTATAACGATATGTAGCATAACGATATAACGCATAGCGTTATATGGTAATACGTTATAACGTATAACGCTATGTACCATTACGATATAACGTAGAACGTTATATGGTAATACGTTATAACGTATAACGATATGTAGCATTACGTTATAACGTATAACGCTATGTACCATTACGATATAACGTATAACGTTATATGGTAATACGTTATAACGTACAACGTCATGTAGTATTACGTTATAACATATAACGTTATGTAGTAATACGTTATAATGTATAACGTTATGTAGCATTACGATATAACGTATAACGTTATGTAGCATTACGATATAACGTAGAACGTTATATGGTAATACGTTATAACGTATAACGTTATGTAGCATTACGATATAACGTATAACGTTATGTAGCATTACGATATAACGTATAACGTTATAGGGTAATACGTTATAACGTATAACGTTATGTAGCATTACGATATAACGTATAACGTTATGTAGCATAACGATATAACGCATAGCGTTATATGGTAATACGTTATAACGTATAACGCTATGTACCATTACGATATAACGTAGAACGTTATGTAGCATTACGATATAACGTATAACGTTATATGGTAATACGTTATAACATATAGCGTTATGTAGCATAACGATATAACGTATAACGTTATATAGTATTACGTTATAACGTATAACGTTATGTAGCATTACGATATAACATATAACGTTATGTAACATAACGATATAACGTATAACGTTATATAGTATTACGTTATAACGTATAACGTTATGTAGTAATACGTTATAACGTATAACGTTATGTAGCGTTACGATATAACGCATAACGTTTTGTAGTATTATGATATAACGTATAAGGTTATGTAACATTACGATATAACTTATAACGTTAATTAGCATTACGATATAACGTATAACGTTATATGGTAATACGTTATAACGTATAACGTTATGTAGCATTACGATATAACGTATAACGTTATGTAGCATAACGATATAACGCATAACGTTATATGGTAATACGTTATAACGTATAACGCTATGTACCATTACGATATAACGTATAACGTTATATGGTAATACGTTATAAAGTATATCGTTATGTAGCATTACGATATAACGTATAACGTTATGTAGCATAACGATATAACGTATAACGTTATATAGTTTTACGTTATAACGTATAACGTTATGTAGCATTACGATATAACATATAACGTTATGTAGCATAACGATATAACGTATAACGTTATATAGTATTACGTTATAACGTATAACGTTATGTAGCGTTACGATATAACGTATAACGTTATGTAGCATTACGATATAACGTATAACGTTATATGGTAATACGTTATAACGTATAACGTTATGTACCATTACGATATAACGTATAACGTTATGTACCATTACGATATAACGTATAACGTTATATGGTAATACGTTATAACGTACAACGTCATGTAGTATTACGTTATAACATATAACATTATGTAGTATTACGTTATAACGTATAACGTTATGTAGCATTACGATATAACGTATAACGTTATGTAGCATAACGATATAACGTATAACGTTATATAGTATTACGTTATAACGTATAACGTTATGTAGCATTACGATATATCGTATAACGTTATGTAGCATTACGATATAACGTATAACGTTATATGGTAATACGTTATAAAGTATAACCTTATGTACCATTACGATACAACGTATAACGTTATATGGTAATACGTTATAACGTATAACGTTATGTAGCATTACGATATAACGTATAACGTTATATAGTATTACGTTATAACGTATAACGTTATGTAGTATGACGTTATAACGTATAACGTTACGTAGTAATACGTTATAACGTATAACGTTATGTAGCATTACGATATAACGTATAACGTTATGTAGCATAACGATATAACGTATAACGTTATATAGTATTACGTTATAACGTATAACGTTATGTAGCATTACGATATAACGTATAACGTTATATAGTATTACGTTATAACGTATAACGTTATGTAGCATTACGATATATCGTATAACGTTATGTAGCATTACGATATAACGTATAACGTTATATGGTAATACGTTATAAAGTATAACCTTATGTACCATTACGATACAACGTATAACGTTATATGGTAATACGTTATAACGTATAACGTTATGTAGCATTACGATATAACGTATAACGTTATGTAGCATAACGATATAACGTATAACGTTATATAGTATTACGTTATAACGTATAACGTTATGTAGCATTACGATATATCGTATAACGTTATGTAGCATTACGATATAACGTATAACGTTATATGGTAATACGTTATAAAGTATAACCTTATGTACCATTACGATACAACGTATAACGTTATATGGTAATACGTTATAACGTATAACGTTATGTAGCATTACGATATAACGTATAACGTTATATAGTATTACGTTATAACGTATAACGTTATGTAGCATTACGATATAACGTATAACGTTATGTAGCATAACGATATAACGTATAACGTTATATAGTATTACGTTATAACGTATAACGTTATGTTGCATTACGATATAACGTATAACGTTATATAGTATTACGTTATAACGTATAACGTTATGTAGCATTACGATATAACGTATAACGCTATGTAGCATAACGATATAACGTATAACCTTATGTACCATTACGATATAACGTATAACGTTTTATGGTAATACGTTATAACGTACAACGTTATGTAGCATAACGATATAACGTATAACGTTATATAGTATTACGTTATAACGTATAACGTTATGTAGCATTACGATATAACGTATAACGTTATATAGTATTACGTTATAACGTATAACGTTATGTAGTATGACGTTATAACGTATAACGTTACGTAGTAATACGTTATAACGTATAACCTTATGTAGCGTTACGATGTAACAACGTATAACGTTATGTACCATTACGATATAACGTATAACGTTATATGGTAATACGTTATAATGTACAACGTTATGTAGTATTACGTTATAACATATAACGTTATGTAGTAATACGTTATAACGTATAACGTT
This sequence comes from Bombus lapidarius, assembly GCA_936014575.1. Taxonomy (NCBI): domain Eukaryota; kingdom Metazoa; phylum Arthropoda; class Insecta; order Hymenoptera; family Apidae; genus Bombus; species Bombus lapidarius. The sequence continues at coordinate 1,072,584 of CAKXZU010000048.1, forward strand.
ATGTAGCATTACGATATAACGTATAACGTTATGTAGCATTACGATATAACGTATAACGTTATGTAGCATAACGATATAACGTATAACGTTAATTAGCATTACGATATAACGCATAACGTTATATGGTAATACGTTATAACGTATAACGCTATGTACCATTACGATATAACGTATAACGTTATATGGTAATACGTTATAACGTATAACGATATGTAGCATTACGATATAACGTATAACGTTATGTAGCATAACGATATAACGTATAACGTTATACAGTATTACGTTATAACGTATAACGTTATGTAGCATTACGATATAACGTATAACGTTATGTAGCATAACGATATAACGTATAACGTTATATAGTATTACGTTATAACGTATAACGTTATGTAGCATTACGATATAACGTATAACGTTATGTAGCATAACGATATAACGTATAACGTTACATAGTATTACGTTATAACGTATAACGTTATATGGTAATACGTTATAACGTATAACGTTATGTACCATTACGATATAACGTATAACATTATGTAGTAATACGTTATAACGTACAACGTTATGTAGCGTTACGATATAACGTATAACGTTATGTAGCATTTCGATATAACGTATAACGCTATGTAGCATAACGATATAACGTATAACGTTATATGGTAATACGTTATAACGTATAACGATATGTAGCATTACGATATAACGTATAACGTTATGTAGCATAACGATATAACGTATAACGTTATACAGTATTACGTTATAACGTATAACGCTATGTACCATTACGATATAACGTATAACGTTATATGGTAATACGTTATAACGTATAACGATATGTAGCATTACGATATAACGTATAACGTTATGTAGCATAACGATATAACGTATAACGTTATACAGTATTACGTTATAACGTATAACGTTATGTAGCATTACGATATAACGTATAACGTTATGTAGCATAACGATATAACGTATAACGTTATATAGTATTACGTTATAACGTATAACGTTATGTAGCATTACGATATAACGTATAACGTTATGTAGCATAACGATATAACGTATAACGTTACATAGTATTACGTTATAACGTATAACGTTATATGGTAATACGTTATAACGTATAACGTTATGTACCATTACGATATAACGTATAACATTATGTAGTAATACGTTATAACGTACAACGTTATGTAGCGTTACGATATAACGTATAACGTTATGTAGCATTTCGATATAACGTATAACGCTATGTAGCATAACGATATAACGTATAACGTTATATGGTAATACGTTATAACGTATAACCTTATGTACCATTACGATATAACGTATAACGTTTTATGGTAATACGTTATAACGTACAACGTTATGTAGCATAACGATATAACGTATAACGTTATATAGTATTACGTTATAACGTATAACGTTATGTAGCATTACGATATAAATTATAACGTTATATAGTATTACGTTATAACGTATAACGTTATGTAGTATTACGTTATAACGTATAACGTTACGTAGTAATACGTTATAACGTATAACCTTATGTAGCGTTACGATGTAACGTATAACGTTATGTAGCATTACGATATAACGTATAACGTTATATGGTAATACGTTATAACGTATAACGTTATGTAGCATTATGATATAACGTATAACGTTATGTAGCATAACGATATAACGCATAACGTTATATGGTAATACGTTATAACGTATAACGTTTTGTACCATTACGATATAACGTATAACGTTATATGGTAATACGTTATAACGTATAACGTTATGTACCATTACGATATAACGTATAACGTTATATGGTAATACGTTATAACGTACAACGTTATGTAGTATTACGTTATAACATATAACGTTATGTAGTAATACGTTATAACGTATAACGATATGTAGCATTACGATATAACGTATAACGTTATGTAGCATTACGATATAACGTATAACGTTATATGGTAATACGTTATAACGTATAACGTTATGTAGCATAACGATATAACGCATAACGTTATATGGTAATACGTTATAACGTATAACGCTATGTACCATTACGATATAACGTATAACGTTATATGGTATGGCGTTATAACGTATAACGTTATGTAGCATTACGATATAACGTATAACGTTATGTAGCATTACGATATAACGTATAACGTTATAGGGTAATACGTTATAACGTATAACGTTATGTAGCATTACGATATAACGTATAACGTTATGTAGCATTCCGATATAACATATAACGTTATATGGTAATACGTTATAACGTATAACGTTATGTAGCATTACGATATAACGTATAACGTTATGTAGCATAACGTTATAACGCATAGCGTTATATGGTAATACGTTATAACGTATAACGCTATGTACCATTACGATATAACGTAGAACGTTATGTAGCATCACGATATAACGTATAACGTTATATGGTAATACGTTATAACGAATAACGTTATGTAGCAGAACGATATAACGTATAACGTTTTATGGTAATACGTTATAACGTACAACGTTATGTAGCATAACGATATAACGTATAACGTTATATAGTATTACGTTATAACGTATAACGTTATGTAGCATTACGATATAAATTATAACGTTATATAGTATTACGTTATAACGTATAACGTTATGTAGTATTACGTTATAACGTATAACGTTACGTAGTAATACGTTATAACGTATAACCTTATGTAGCGTTACGATGTAACGTATAACGTTATGTAGCATTACGATATAACGTATAACGTTATATGGTAATACGTTATAACGTATAACGTTATGTAGCATTATGATATAACGTATAACGTTATGTAGCATAACGATATAACGCATAACGTTATATGGTAATACGTTATAACGTATAACGTTTTGTACCATTACGATATAACGTATAACGTTATATGGTAATACGTTATAACGTATAACGTTATGTACCATTACGATATAACGTATAACGTTATATGGTAATACGTTATAACGTACAACGTTATGTAGTATTACGTTATAACATATAACGTTATGTAGTAATACGTTATAACGTATAACGTTATGTAGCATTACGATATAACGTATAACGTTATGTAGCATTACGATATAACGTATAACGTTATATGGTAATACGTTATAACGTATAACGTTATGTAGCATAACGATATAACGCATAACGTTATATGGTAATACGTTATAACGTATAACGCTATGTACCATTACGATATAACGTATAACGTTATATGGTATGGCGTTATAACGTATAACGTTATGTAGCATTACGATATAACGTATAACGTTATGTAGCATTACGATATAACGTATAACGTTATAGGGTAATACGTTATAACGTATAACGTTATGTAGCATTACGATATAACGTATAACGTTATGTAGCATTCCGATATAACATATAACGTTATATGGTAATACGTTATAACGTATAACGTTATGTAGCATTACGATATAACGTATAACGTTATGTAGCATAACGTTATAACGCATAGCGTTATATGGTAATACGTTATAACGTATAACGCTATGTACCATTACGATATAACGTAGAACGTTATGTAGCATCACGATATAACGTATAACGTTATATGGTAATACGTTATAACGTATAACCTTATGTACCATTACGATATAACGTATAACGTTATATGGTAATACGTTATAACGTACAACGTTATGTAGCGTTACGTTATAACATATAACGTTATGTAGTAATACGTTATAACGTATAACGTTATGTAGCATTACGATATAACGTATAACGTTATGTAGCATTACGATATAACGTATAACGTTATATGGTAATACGTTATAACGTATAACGTTATGTAGCATAACGATATAACGCATAACGTTATATGGTAATACGTTATAACGTACAACGTCATGTAGTATTACGTTATAACATATAACGTTATGTAGTAATACGTTATAACGTATAACGTTATGTAGCATTAAGATATAACGTATAACGTTATGTAGCATTACGATATAACGTATAACGTTATATGGTAATATGTTATAACGTATAACGTTATGTAGCATAACGATATAACGCATAACGTTATATGGTAATACGTTATAACGTATAACGCTATGTACCATTACGATATAACGTATAACGTTATATGGTATGGCGTTATAACGTATAACGATATGTAGCATTACGATATAACGTATAACGTTATATGGTAATACGTTATAACGTACAACGTCATGTAGTATTACGTTATAACATATAACGTTATGTAGTAATACGTTATAACGTATAACGTTATGTAGCATTACGATATAACGCATAACGTTATGTAGCATTACGATATAACGTATAATGTTATATGGTAATACGTTATAACGTATAACGTTATGTAGCATTACGATATAACGTATAACGTTATGTAGCATAACGATATAACGTATAACGTTATATGGTAATACGTTATAACGTATAACCTTATGTACCATTACGATATAACGTATAACGTTATATGGTAATACGTTATAACGTACAACGTTATGTAGCATAACGATGTAACGTATAACGTTATATAGTATTACGTTATAACGTATAACGTTATGTAGCATTACGATATAACGTATAACGTTATGTAGCATAACGATATAACGTATAACGTTATATAGTATTACGTTATAACGTATAACGTTATGTAGTATTACGTTATAACGTATAACGTTATGTAGTAATACGTTATAACGTATAACCTTATGTAGCGTTACGATGTAACGTATAACGTTATGTAGCATTACGATATAACGTATAACGTTATATGGTAATACGTTATAACGTATAACGTTATGTAGCATTACGATATAACGTATAACGTTATGTAGCATAACGATATAACGCATAACGTTATATGGTAATACGTTATAACGTACAACGTTATGTAGCATAACGATGTAACGTATAACGTTATATAGTATTACGTTATAACGTATAACGTTATGTAGCATTACGATATAACGTATAACGTTATGTAGCATAACGATATAACGTATAACGTTATATAGTATTACGTTATAACGTATAACGTTATGTAGTATTACGTTATAACGTATAACGTTGTGTAGTAATACGTTATAACGTATAACCTTATGTAGCGTTACGATGTAACGTATAACGTTATGTAGCATTACGATATAACGTATAACGTTGTATGGTAATACGTTATAACGTATAACGTTATGTAGCATTACGATATAACGTATAACGTTATGTAGCATAACGATATAACGCATAACGTTATATGGTAATACGTTATAACGTATAACGTTATGTACCATTACGATATAACGCATAACGTTATATGGTAATACTTTATAACGTATAACGTTATGTACCATTACGATATAACGTATAACGTTATATGGTAATACGTTATAACGTATAACCTTATGTACCATTACGATATAACGTATAACGTTATATGGTAATACGTTATAACGTACAACGTTATGTAGCGTTACGTTATAACATATAACGTTATGTAGTAATACGTTATAACGTATAACGTTATGTAGCATTACGATATAACGTATAACGTTATGTAGCATTACGATATAACGTATAACGTTATATGGTAATACGTTATAACGTATAACGTTATGTAGCATAACGATATAACGCATAACGTTATATGGTAATACGTTATAACGTACAACGTCATGTAGTATTACGTTATAACATATAACGTTATGTAGTAATACGTTATAACGTATAACGTTATGTAGCATTAAGATATAACGTATAACGTTATGTAGCATTACGATATAACGTATAACGTTATATGGTAATACGTTATAACGTATAACGTTATGTAGCATAACGATATAACGCATAACGTTATATGGTAATACGTTATAACGTATAACGCTATGTACCATTACGATATAACGTATAACGTTATATGGTATGGCGTTATAACGTATAACGATATGTAGCATTACGATATAACGTATAACGTTATATGGTAATACGTTATAACGTACAACGTCATGTAGTATTACGTTATAACATATAACGTTATGTAGTAATACGTTATAACGTATAACGTTATGTAGCATTACGATATAACGCATAACGTTATGTAGCATTACGATATAACGTATAATGTTATATGGTAATACGTTATAACGTATAACGTTATGTAGCATTACGATATAACGTATAACGTTATGTAGCATAACGATATAACGTATAACGTTATATGGTAATACGTTATAACGTATAACCTTATGTACCATTACGATATAACGTATAACGTTATATGGTAATACGTTATAACGTACAACGTTATGTAGCATAACGATGTAACGTATAACGTTATATAGTATTACGTTATAACGTATAACGTTATGTAGCATTACGATATAACGTATAACGTTATGTAGCATAACGATATAACGTATAACGTTATATAGTATTACGTTATAACGTATAACGTTATGTAGTATTACGTTATAACGTATAACGTTATGTAGTAATACGTTATAACGTATAACCTTATGTAGCGTTACGATGTAACGTATAACGTTATGTAGCATTACGATATAACGTATAACGTTATATGGTAATACGTTATAACGTATAACGTTATGTAGCATTACGATATAACGTATAACGTTATGTAGCATAACGATATAACGCATAACGTTATATGGTATTACGTTATAACGTACAACGTTATGTAGCGTTACGTTATAACATATAACGTTATGTAGTAATACGTTATAACGTATAACGTTATGTAGCATTACGATATAACGTATAACGTTATGTAGCATAACGATATAACGCATAACGTTATATGGTAATACGTTATAACGTACAACGTCATGTAGTATTACGTTATAACATATAACGTTATGTAGTAATACGTTATAACGTATAACGTTATGTAGCATTAAGATATAACGTATAACGTTATGTAGCATTACGATATAACGTATAACGTTATATGGTAATACGTTATAACGTATAACGTTATGTAGCATTACGATATAACGTATAACGTTATGTAGCATAACGATATAACGCATAGCGTTATATGGTAATACGTTATAACGTATAACGCTATGTACCATTACGATATAACGTAGAACGTTATGTAGCATTACGATATAACGTATAACGTTATATGGTAATACGTTATAACGTATAACGTTATGTAGCATTACGATATAACATATAACGTTATGTAGCATAACGATATAACGTATAACGTTATATAGTATTACGTTATAACGTATAACGTTATGTAACATTACGATATAACGTATAACGTTAATTAGCATTACGATATAACGTATGACGTTATATGGTAATACGTTATAACGTATAACGTTATGTAGCATTACGATATAACGTATAACGTTATGTAGCATAACGATATAACGCATAACGTTATATGGTAATACGTTATAACGTATAACGCTATGTACCATTACGATATAACGTATAACGTTATATGGTAATACGTTATAACGTATAACGATATGTAGCATTACGATATAACGTATAACGTTATATGGTAATACGTTATAACGTATAACCTTATGTACCATTACGATATAACGTATAACGTTATATGGTAATACGTTATAACGTATAACGTTATGTAGCATAACGTTATATGGTAATACGTTATAACGTATAACGCTATGTACCATTACGATATAACGTATAACGTTAATTAGCATTACGATATAACGTATGACGTTATATGGTAATACGTTATAACGTATAACGTTATGTAGCATTACGATATAACGTATAACGTTATGTAGCATAACGATATAACGCATAACGTTATATGGTAATACGTTATAACGTATAACGCTATGTACCATTACGATATAACGTATAACGTTATATGGTATGGCGTTATAACGTATAACGATATGTAGCATTACGATATAACGTATAACGTTATATGGTAATACGTTATAACGTACAACGTCATGTAGTATTACGTTATAACATATAACGTTATGTAGTAATACGTTATAACGTATAACGTTATGTAGCATTACGATATAACGCATAACGTTATGTAGCATTACGATATAACGTATAATGTTATATGGTAATACGTTATAACGTATAACGTTATGTAGCATTACGATATAACGTATAACGTTATGTAGCATAACGATATAACGTATAACGTTATATGGTAATACGTTATAACGTATAACCTTATGTACCATTACGATATAACGTATAACGTTATATGGTAATACGTTATAACGTACAACGTTATGTAGCATAACGATGTAACGTATAACGTTATATAGTATTACGTTATAACGTATAACGTTATGTAGCATTACGATATAACGTATAACGTTATGTAGCATAACGATATAACGTATAACGTTATATAGTATTACGTTATAACGTATAACGTTATGTAGTATTACGTTATAACGTATAACGTTATGTAGTAATACGTTATAACGTATAACCTTATGTAGCGTTACGATGTAACGTATAACGTTATGTAGCATTACGATATAACGTATAACGTTATATGGTAATACGTTATAACGTATAACGTTATGTAGCATTACGATATAACGTATAACGTTATGTAGCATAACGATATAACGCATAACGTTATATGGTATTACGTTATAACGTACAACGTTATGTAGCGTTACGTTATAACATATAACGTTATGTAGTAATACGTTATAACGTATAACGTTATGTAGCATTACGATATAACGTATAACGTTATGTAGCATAACGATATAACGCATAACGTTATATGGTAATACGTTATAACGTACAACGTCATGTAGTATTACGTTATAACATATAACGTTATGTAGTAATACGTTATAACGTATAACGTTATGTAGCATTAAGATATAACGTATAACGTTATGTAGCATTACGATATAACGTATAACGTTATATGGTAATACGTTATAACGTATAACGTTATGTAGCATTACGATATAACGTATAACGTTATGTAGCATAACGATATAACGCATAGCGTTATATGGTAATACGTTATAACGTATAACGCTATGTACCATTACGATATAACGTAGAACGTTATGTAGCATTACGATATAACGTATAACGTTATATGGTAATACGTTATAACGTATAACGTTATGTAGCATTACGATATAACATATAACGTTATGTAGCATAACGATATAACGTATAACGTTATATAGTATTACGTTATAACGTATAACGTTATGTAACATTACGATATAACGTATAACGTTAATTAGCATTACGATATAACGTATGACGTTATATGGTAATACGTTATAACGTATAACGTTATGTAGCATTACGATATAACGTATAACGTTATGTAGCATAACGATATAACGCATAACGTTATATGGTAATACGTTATAACGTATAACGCTATGTACCATTACGATATAACGTATAACGTTATATGGTAATACGTTATAACGTATAACGATATGTAGCATTACGATATAACGTATAACGTTATATGGTAATACGTTATAACGTATAACCTTATGTACCATTACGATATAACGTATAACGTTATATGGTAATACGTTATAACGTATAACGTTATGTAGCATAACGTTATATGGTAATACGTTATAACGTATAACGCTATGTACCATTACGATATAACGTATAACGTTATATGGTATGGCGTTATAACGTATAACGATATGTAGCATTACGATATAACGTATAACGTTATATGGTAATACGTTATAACGTACAACGTCATGTAGTATTACGTTATAACATATAACGTTATGTAGTAATACGTTATAACGTATAACGTTATGTAGCATTACGATATAACGTATAACGTTATGTAGCATAACGATATAACGCATAACGTTATATGGTAATACGTTATAACGTATAACGCTATGTACCATTACGATATAACGTATAACGTTATATGGTATGGCGTTATAACGTATAACGTTATGTAGCATAACGATATAACGTATAACGTTATACAGTATTACGTTATAACGTATAACGTTATGTAGCATTACGATATAACGTATAACGTTATATAGTATTACGTTATAACGTATAACGTTATGTAGTATTACGTTATAACGTATAACGTTATGTAGTAATACGTTATAACGTATAACCTTATGTAGCGTTACGATGTAACGTATAACGTTATGTAGCATTTCGATATAACGTATAACGTTATATGGTAATACGTTATAACGTATAACGTTATGTAGCATTACGATATAACGTATAACGTTATGTAGCATAACGATATAACGCATAACGTTATATGGTAATACGTTATAACGTATAACGTTATGTACCATTACGATATAACGTATAACGTTATATGGTAATACGTTATAACGTATAACGTTATGTAGCATTACGATATAACGTATAACGTTATATGGTAATACGTTATAATGTACAACGTTATGTAGTATTACGTTATAACATATAACGTTATGTAGTAATACGTTATAACGTATAACGTTATGTAGCATTACGATATAACGCATAACGTTATGTAGCATTACGATATAACGTATAATGTTATATGGTAATACGTTATAACGTATAACGTTATGTAGCATTACGATATAACGTATAACGTTATGTAGCATAACGATATAACGTATAACGTTATATGGTATGGCGTTATAACGTATAACGATATGTAGCATTACGATATAACGTATAACGTTATATGGTAATACGTTATAACGTACAACGTCATGTAGTATTACGTTATAACATATAACGTTATGTAGTAATACGTTATAACGTATAACGTTATGTAGCATTAAGATATAACGTATAACGTTATGTAGCATTACGATATAACGTATAACGTTATATGGTAATACGTTATAACGTATAACGTTATGTAGCATAACGATATAACGCATAACGTTATATGGTAATACGTTATAACGTATAACGTTATGTAGCATTACGATATAACGTATAATGTTATATGGTAATACGTTATAACGTATAACGTTATGTAGCATTACGATATAAAGTATAACGTTATGTAGCATAACGATATAACGTATAACGTTATATGGTAATACGTTATAACGTATAACGTTATGTAGCATTACGATATAACGTATAACGTTATGTAGCATAACGATATAACGCATAACGTTATATGGTAATACGTTATAACGTATAACGTTATGTACCATTACGATATAACGTATAACGTTATATGGTAATACGTTATAACGTATAACGTTATGTACCATTACGATATAACGTATAACGTTATATGGTAATACGTTATAATGTACAACGTTATGTAGTATTACGTTATAACATATAACGTTATGTAGTAATACGTTATAACGTATAACGTTATGTAGCATTACGATATAACGTATAACGTTATGTAGCATTACGATATAACGTATAACGTTATATGGTAATACGTTATAACGTATAACGTTATGTAGCATAACGATATAACGCATAACGTTATATGGTAATACGTTATAACGTACAACGTCATGTAGTATTACGTTATAACATATAACGTTATGTAGTAATACGTTATAACGTATAACGTTATGTAGCATTAAGATATAACGTATAACGTTATGTAGCATTACGATATAACGTATAACGTTATATGGTAATACGTTATAACGTATAACGTTATGTAGCATAACGATATAACGCATAACGTTATATGGTAATACGTTATAACGTATAACGCTATGTACCATTACGATATAACGTATAACGTTATATGGTATGGCGTTATAACGTATAACGATATGTAGCATTACGATATAACGTATAACGTTATATGGTAATACGTTATAACGTACAACGTCATGTAGTATTACGTTATAACATATAACGTTATGTAGTAATACGTTATAACGTATAACGTTATGTAGCATTACGATATAACGCATAACGTTATGTAGCATTACGATATAACGTATAATGTTATATGGTAATACGTTATAACGTATAACGTTATGTAGCATTACGATATAACGTATAACGTTATGTAGCATAACGATATAACGTATAACGTTATATGGTAATACGTTATAACGTATAACCTTATGTACCATTACGATATAACGTATAACGTTATATGGTAATACGTTATAACGTACAACGTTATGTAGCATAACGATGTAACGTATAACGTTATATAGTATTACGTTATAACGTATAACGTTATGTAGCATTACGATATAACGTATAACGTTATGTAGCATAACGATATAACGTATAACGTTATATAGTATTACGTTATAACGTATAACGTTATGTAGTATTACGTTATAACGTATAACGTTATGTAGTAATACGTTATAACGTATAAACTTATGTAGCGTTACGATGTAACGTATAACGTTATGTAGCATTACGATATAACGTATAACGTTATATGGTAATACGTTATAACGTATAACGTTATGTAGCATTACGATATAACGTATAACGATATGTAGCATAACGATATAACGCATAACGTTATATGGTAATACGTTATAACGTATAACGTTATGTACCATTACGATATAACGCATAACGTTATATGGTAATACGTTATAACGTATAACGTTATGTACCATTACGATATAACGTATAACGTTATATGGTAATACGTTATAACGTATAACCTTATGTACCATTACGATATAACGTATAACGTTATATGGTATTACGTTATAACGTACAACGTTATGTAGCGTTACGTTATAACATATAACGTTATGTAGTAATACGTTATAACGTATAACGTTATGTAGCATTACGATATAACGTATAACGTTATGTAGCATAACGATATAACGCATAACGTTATATGGTAATACGTTATAACGTACAACGTCATGTAGTATTACGTTATAACATATAACGTTATGTAGTAATACGTTATAACGTATAACGTTATGTAGCATTAAGATATAACGTATAACGTTATGTAGCATTACGATATAACGTATAACGTTATATGGTAATACGTTATAACGTATAACGTTATGTAGCATTACGATATAACGTATAACGTTATGTAGCATAACGATATAACGCATAGCGTTATATGGTAATACGTTATAACGTATAACGCTATGTACCATTACGATATAACGTAGAACGTTATGTAGCATTACGATATAACGTATAACGTTATATGGTAATACGTTATAACGTATAACGTTATGTAGCATTACGATATAACATATAACGTTATGTAGCATAACGATATAACGTATAACGTTATATAGTATTACGTTATAACGTATAACGTTATGTAACATTACGATATAACGTATAACGTTAATTAGCATTACGATATAACGTATGACGTTATATGGTAATACGTTATAACGTATAACGTTATGTAGCATTACGATATAACGTATAACGTTATGTAGCATAACGATATAACGCATAACGTTATATGGTAATACGTTATAACGTATAACGCTATGTACCATTACGATATAACGTATAACGTTATATGGTAATACGTTATAACGTATAACGATATGTAGCATTACGATATAACGTATAACGTTATATGGTAATACGTTATAACGTATAACCTTATGTACCATTACGATATAACGTATAACGTTATATGGTAATACGTTATAACGTATAACGTTATGTAGCATAACGTTATATGGTAATACGTTATAACGTATAACGCTATCTACCATTACGATATAACGTATAACGTTATATGGTATGGCGTTATAACGTATAACGATATGTAGCATTACGATATAACGTATAACGTTATATGGTAATACGTTATAACGTACAACGTCATGTAGTATTACGTTATAACATATAACGTTATGTAGTAATACGTTATAACGTATAACGTTATGTAGCATTACGATATAACGTATAACGTTATGTAGCATAACGATATAACGCATAACGTTATATGGTAATACGTTATAACGTATAACGCTATGTACCATTACGATATAACGTATAACGTTATATGGTATGGCGTTATAACGTATAACGTTATGTAGCATAACGATATAACGTATAACGTTATACAGTATTACGTTATAACGTGTAACGTTATGTAGCATTACGATATAACGTATAACGTTATATAGTATTACGTTATAACGTATAACGTTATGTAGTATTACGTTATAACGTATAACGTTATGTAGTAATACGTTATAACGTATAACCTTATGTAGCGTTACGATGTAACGTATAACGTTATGTAGCATTTCGATATAACGTATAACGTTATATGGTAATACGTTATAACGTATAACGTTATGTAGCATTACGATATAACGTATAACGTTATGTAGCATAACGATATAACGCATAACGTTATATGGTAATACGTTATAACGTATAACGTTATGTACCATTACGATATAACGTATAACGTTATATGGTAATACGTTATAACGTATAACGTTATGTATCATTACGATATAACGTATAACGTTATATGGTAATACGTTATAATGTACAACCTTATGTAGTATTACGTTATAACATATAACGTTATGTAGTAATACGATATAACGTATAACGTTATGTAGCATTACGATATAACATATAACGTTATGTAGCATAACGATATAACGTATAACGTTATATAGTATTACGTTATAACGTATAACGTTATGTAACATTACGATATAACGTATAACGTTAATTAGCATTACGATATAACGTATGACGTTATATGGTAATACGTTATAACGTATAACGTTATGTAGCATTACGATATAACGTATAACGTTATGTAGCATAACGATATAACGCATAACGTTATATGGTAATACGTTATAACGTATAACGCTATGTACCATTACGATATAACGTATAACGTTATATGGTAATACGTTATAACGTATAACGATATGTAGCATTACGATATAACGTATAACGTTATATGGTAATACGTTATAACGTATAACCTTATGTACCATTACGATATAACGTATAACGTTATATGGTAATACGTTATAACGTATAACGTTATGTAGCATAACGATATAACGCATAACGTTATATGGTAATACGTTATAACGTATAACGCTATGTACCATTACGATATAACGTATAACGTTATATGGTATGGCGTTATAACGTATAACGATATGTAGCATTACGATATAACGTATAACGTTATATGGTAATACGTTATAACGTACAACGTCATGTAGTATTACGTTATAACATATAACGTTATGTAGTAATACGTTATAACGTATAACGTTATGTAGCATTACGATATAACGTATAACGTTATGTAGCATAACGATATAACGCATAACGTTATATGGTAATACGTTATAACGTATAACGCTATGTACCATTACGATATAACGTATAACGTTATATGGTATGGCGTTATAACGTATAACGTTATGTAGCATAACGATATAACGTATAACGTTATACAGTATTACGTTATAACGTATAACGTTATGTAGCATTACGATATAACGTATAACGTTATATAGTATTACGTTATAACGTATAACGTTATGTAGTATTACGTTATAACGTATAACGTTATGTAGTAATACGTTATAACGTATAACCTTATGTAGCGTTACGATGTAACGTATAACGTTATGTAGCATTTCGATATAACGTATAACGTTATATGGTAATACGTTATAACGTATAACGTTATGTAGCATTACGATATAACGTATAACGTTATGTAGCATAACGATATAACGCATAACGTTATATGGTAATACGTTATAACGTATAACGTTATGTACCATTACGATATAACGTATAACGTTATATGGTAATACGTTATAACGTATAACGTTATGTACCATTACGATATAACGTATAACGTTATATGGTAATACGTTATAATGTACAACGTTATGTAGTATTACGTTATAACATATAACGTTATGTAGTAATACGTTATAACGTATAACGTTATGTAGCATTACGATATAACGTATAACGTTATGTAGCATTACGATATAACGTATAACGTTATATGGTAATACGTTATAACGTATAACGTTATGTAGCATAACGATATAACGCATAACGTTATATGGTAATACGTTATAACGTACAACGTCATGTAGTATTACGTTATAACATATAACGTTATGTAGTAATACGTTATAACGTATAACCTTATGTAGCGTTACGATGTAACGTATAACGTTATGTAGCATTTCGATATAACGTATAACGTTATATGGTAATACGTTATAACGTATAACGTTATGTAGCATTACGATATAACGTATAACGTTATGTAGCATAACGATATAACGCATAACGTTATATGGTAATACGTTATAACGTATAACGCTATGTACCATTACGATATAACGTATAACGTTATATGGTATGGCGTTATAACGTATAACGATATGTAGCATTACGATATAACGTATAACGTTATATGGTAATACGTTATAACGTACAACGTCATGTAGTATTACGTTATAACATATAACGTTATGTAGTAATACGTTATAACGTATAACGTTATGTAGCATTACGATATAACGTATAACGTTATGTAGCATAACGATATAACGCATAACGTTATATGGTAATACGTTATAACGTATAACGCTATGTACCATTACGATATAACGTATAACGTTATATGGTAATACGTTATAACGTATAACGATATGTAGCATTACGATATAACGTATAACGTTATATGGTAATACGTTATAACGTATAACCTTATGTACCATTACGATATAACGTATAACGTTATATGGTAATACGTTATAACGTATAACGTTATGTAGCATAACGATATAACGCATAACGTTATATGGTAATACGTTATAACGTATAACGCTATGTACCATTACGATATAACGTATAACGTTATATGGTATGGCGTTATAACGTATAACGATATGTAGCATTACGATATAACGTATAACGTTATATGGTAATACGTTATAACGTACAACGTCATGTAGTATTACGTTATAACATATAACGTTATGTAGTAATACGTTATAACGTATAACGTTATGTAGCATTACGATATAACGTATAACGTTATGTAGCATAACGATATAACGCATAACGTTATATGGTAATACGTTATAACGTATAACGCTATGTACCATTACGATATAACGTATAACGTTATATGGTATGGCGTTATAACGTATAACGTTATGTAGCATAACGATATAACGTATAACGTTATACAGTATTACGTTATAACGTATAACGTTATGTAGCATTACGATATAACGTATAACGTTATATAGTATTACGTTATAACGTATAACGTTATGTAGTATTACGTTATAACGTATAACGTTATGTAGTAATACGTTATAACGTATAACCTTATGTAGCGTTACGATGTAACGTATAACGTTATGTAGCATTTCGATATAACGTATAACGTTATATGGTAATACGTTATAACGTATAACGTTATGTAGCATTACGATATAACGTATAACGTTATGTAGCATAACGATATAACGCATAACGTTATATGGTAATACGTTATAACGTATAAAGTTATGTACCATTACGATATAACGTATAACGTTATATGGTAATACGTTATAACGTATAACGTTATGTACCATTACGATATAACGTATAACGTTATATGGTAATACGTTATAATGTACAACGTTATGTAGTATTACGTTATAACATATAACGTTATGTAGTAATACGTTATAACGTATAACGTTATGTAGCATTACGATATAACGTATAACGTTATGTAGCATTACGATATAACGTATAACGTTATATGGTAATACGTTATAACGTATAACGTTATGTAGCATAACGATATAACGCATAACGTTATATGGTAATACGTTATAACGTACAACGTCATGTAGTATTACGTTATAACATATAACGTTATGTAGTAATACGTTATAACGTATAACGTTATGTAGCATTACGATATAACGTATAACGTTATGTAGCATAACGATATAACGTATAACGTTATATGGTAATACGTTATAACGTATAACCTTATGTACCATTACGATATAACGTATAACGTTATATGGTAATACGTTATAACGTATAACGTTATGTAGCATAACGATATAACGCATAACGTTATATGGTAATACGTTATAACGTATAACGCTATGTACCATTACGATATAACGTATAACGTTATATGGTATGGCGTTATAACGTATAACGATATGTAGCATTACGATATAACGTATAACGTTATATGGTAATACGTTATAACGTACAACGTCATGTAGTATTACGTTATAACATATAACGTTATGTAGTAATACGTTATAACGTATAACGTTATGTAGCATTACGATATAACGTATAACGTTATGTAGCATTACGATATAACGTATAACGTTATATGGTAATACGTTATAACGTATAGCGTTATCTAGCATTACGATATAACGTATAACGTTATGTAGCATAACGATATAACGTATAACGTTATATGGTAATACGTTATAACGTATAACCTTATGTACCATTACGATATAACGTATAACGTTATATGGTAATACGTTATAACGTACAACGTTATGTAGCATAACGATGTAACGTATAACGTTATATAGTATTACGTTATAACGTATAACGTTATGTAGCATTACGATATAACGTATAACGTTATGTAGCATAACGATATAACGTATAACGTTATATAGTATTACGTTATAACGTATAACGTTATGTAGTATTACGTTATAACGTATATCGTTATGTAGTAATACGTTATAACGTATAACCTTATGTAGCGTTACGATGTAACGTATAACGTTATGTAGCATTACGATATAACGTATAACGTTATATGGTAAAACGTTATAACGTATAACGTTATGTAGCATTACGATATAACGTATAACGTTATGTAGCATAACGATATAACGCATAACGTTATATGGTAATACGTTATAACGTATAACGTTATGTACCATTACGATATAACGCATAACGTTATATGGTAATACGTTATAACGTATAACGTTATGTACCATTACGATATAACGTATAACGTTATATGGTAATACGTTACAACGTATAACCTTATGTACCATTACGATATAACGTATAACGTTATATGGTAATACGTTATAACGTACAACGTTATGTAGCGTTACGTTATAACATATAACGTTATGTAGTAATACGTTATAACGTATAACGTTATGTAGCATTACGATATAACGTATAACGTTATGTAGCATTACGATATAACGTATAACGTTATATGGTAATACGTTATAACGTATAACGTTATGTAGCATAACGATATAACGCATAACGTTATATGGTAATACGTTATAACGTACAACGTCATGTAGTATTACGTTATAACATATAACGTTATGTAGTAATACGTTATAACGTATAACGTTATGTAGCATTAAGATATAACGTATAACGTTATGTAGCATTACGATATAACGTATAACGTTATATGGTAATACGTTATAACGTATAACGTTATGTAGCATTACGATATAACGTATAACGTTATGTAGCATAACGATATAACGCATAGTGTTATATGGTAATACGTTATAACGTATAACGTTATGTAGCATAACGTTATATGGTAATACGTTATAACGTATAACGCTATCTACCATTACGATATAACGTATAACGTTATATGGTATGGCGTTATAACGTATAACGATATGTAGCATTACGATATAACGTATAACGTTATATGGTAATACGTTATAACGTACAACGTCATGTAGTATTACGTTATAACATATAACGTTATGTAGTAATACGTTATAACGTATAACGTTATGTAGCATTACGATATAACGTATAACGTTATGTAGCATAACGATATAACGCATAACGTTATATGGTAATACGTTATAACGTATAACGCTATGTACCATTACGATATAACGTATAACGTTATATGGTATGGCGTTATAACGTATAACGTTATGTAGCATAACGATATAACGTATAACGTTATACAGTATTACGTTATAACGTATAACGTTATGTAGCATTACGATATAACGTATAACGTTATATAGTATTACGTTATAACGTATAACGTTATGTAGTATTACGTTATAACGTATAACGTTATGTAGTAATACGTTATAACGTATAACCTTATGTAGCGTTACGATGTAACGTATAACGTTATGTAGCATTTCGATATAACGTATAACGTTATATGGTAATACGTTATAACGTATAACGTTATGTAGCATTACGATATAACGTATAACGTTATGTAGCATAACGATATAACGCATAACGTTATATGGTAATACGTTATAACGTATAACGTCATGTACCATTACGATATAACGTATAACGTTATATGGTAATACGTTATAACGTATAACGTTATGTACCATTACGATATAACGTATAACGTTATATGGTAATACGTTATAATGTACAACGTTATGTAGTATTACGTTATAACATAAAACGTTATGTAGTAATACGATATAACGTATAACGTTATGTAGCATTACGATATAACATATAACGTTATGTAGCATAACGATATAACGTATAACGTTATATAGTATTACGTTATAACGTATAACGTTATGTAACATTACGATATAACGTATAACGTTAATTAGCATTACGATATAACGTATGACGTTATATGGTAATACGTTATAACGTATAACGTTATGTAGCATTACGATATAACGTATAACGTTATGTAGCATAACGATATAACGCATAACGTTATATGGTAATACGTTATAACGTATAACGCTATGTACCATTACGATATAACGTATAACGTTATATGGTAATACGTTATAACGTATAACGATATGTAGCATTACGATATAACGTATAACGTTATATGGTAATACGTTATAACGTATAACCTTATGTACCATTACGATATAACGTATAACGTTATATGGTAATACGTTATAACGTATAACGTTATGTAGCATAACGATATAACGCATAACGTTATATGGTAATACGTTATAACGTATAACGCTATGTACCATTACGATATAACGTATAACGTTATGTAGCATTACGATATAACGTATAACGTTATGTAGCATAACGATATAACGCATAACGTTATATGGTAATACGTTATAACGTATAACGTTATGTACCATTACGATATAACGCATAACGTTATATGGTAATACGTTATAACGTATAACGTTATGTACCATTACGATATAACGTATAACGTTATATGGTAATACGTTACAACGTATAACCTTATGTACCATTACGATATAACGTATAACGTTATATGGTAATACGTTATAACGTACAACGTTATGTAGCGTTACGTTATAACATATAACGTTATGTAGTAATACGTTATAACGTATAACGTTATGTAGCATTACGATATAACGTATAACGTTATGTAGCATTACGATATAACGTATAACGTTATATGGTAATACGTTATAACGTATAACGTTATGTAGCATAACGATATAACGCATAACGTTATATGGTAATACGTTATAACGTACAACGTCATGTAGTATTACGTTATAACATATAACGTTATGTAGTAATACGTTATAACGTATAACGTTATGTAGCATTAAGATATAACGTATAACGTTATGTAGCATTACGATATAACGTATAACGTTATATGGTAATACGTTATAACGTATAACGTTATGTAGCATTACGATATAACGTATAACGTTATGTAGCATAACGATATAACGCATAGTGTTATATGGTAATACGTTATAACGTATAACGTTATGTAGCATAACGTTATATGGTAATACGTTATAACGTATAACGCTATCTACCATTACGATATAACGTATAACGTTATATGGTATGGCGTTATAACGTATAACGATATGTAGCATTACGATATAACGTATAACGTTATATGGTAATACGTTATAACGTACAACGTCATGTAGTATTACGTTATAACATATAACGTTATGTAGTAATACGTTATAACGTATAACGTTATGTAGCATTACGATATAACGTATAACGTTATGTAGCATAACGATATAACGCATAACGTTATATGGTAATACGTTATAACGTATAACGCTATGTACCATTACGATATAACGTATAACGTTATATGGTATGGCGTTATAACGTATAACGTTATGTAGCATAACGATATAACGTATAACGTTATACAGTATTACGTTATAACGTATAACGTTATGTAGCATTACGATATAACGTATAACGTTATATAGTATTACGTTATAACGTATAACGTTATGTAGTATTACGTTATAACGTATAACGTTATGTAGTAATACGTTATAACGTATAACCTTATGTAGCGTTACGATGTAACGTATAACGTTATGTAGCATTTCGA
Source organism: Bombus lapidarius (assembly GCA_936014575.1). Taxonomy (NCBI): domain Eukaryota; kingdom Metazoa; phylum Arthropoda; class Insecta; order Hymenoptera; family Apidae; genus Bombus; species Bombus lapidarius. The sequence continues at coordinate 1,094,993 of CAKXZU010000048.1, forward strand.
TATAACGTATAACGTTATATGGTAATACGTTATAACGTATAACGTTATGTAGCATTACGATATAACGTATAACGTTATGTAGCATAACGATATAACGCATAACGTTATATGGTAATACGTTATAACGTATAACGTCATGTACCATTACGATATAACGTATAACGTTATATGGTAATACGTTATAACGTATAACGTTATGTACCATTACGATATAACGTATAACGTTATATGGTAATACGTTATAATGTACAACGTTATGTAGTATTACGTTATAACATATAACGTTATGTAGTAATACGATATAACGTATAACGTTATGTAGCATTACGATATAACATATAACGTTATGTAGCATAACGATATAACGTATAACGTTATATAGTATTACGTTATAACGTATAACGTTATGTAACATTACGATATAACGTATAACGTTAATTAGCATTACGATATAACGTATGACGTTATATGGTAATACGTTATAACGTATAACGTTATGTAGCATTACGATATAACGTATAACGTTATGTAGCATAACGATATAACGCATAACGTTATATGGTAATACGTTATAACGTATAACGCTATGTACCATTACGATATAACGTATAACGTTATATGGTAATACGTTATAACGTATAACGATATGTAGCATTACGATATAACGTATAACGTTATATGGTAATACGTTATAACGTATAACCTTATGTACCATTACGATATAACGTATAACGTTATATGGTAATACGTTATAACGTATAACGTTATGTAGCATAACGATATAACGCATAACGTTATATGGTAATACGTTATAACGTATAACGTTATGTAGCATAACGATATAACGTATAACGTTATATAGTATTACGTTATAACGTATAACGTTATGTAGCATTACGATATAACGTATAACGTTATGTAGCATAACGATATAACGTATAACGTTACATAGTATTACGTTATAATGTATAACGTTATATGGTAATACGTTATAACGTATAACGTTATGTACCATTACGATATAACGTATAACATTATGTAGTAATACGTTATAACGTACAACGTTATGTAGCGTTACGATATAACGTATAACGTTATGTAGCATTTCGATATAACGTATAACGCTATGTAGCATAACGATATAACATATAACGTTATATGGTAATACGTTATAACGTATAACCTTATGTACCATTACGATATAACGTATAACGTTTTATGGTAATACGTTATAACGTACAACGTTATGTAGCATAACGATATAACGTATAACGTTATATAGTATTACGTTATAACGTATAACGTTATGTAGCATAACGTTATATGGTAATACGTTATAACGTATAACGCTATCTACCATTACGATATAACGTATAACGTTATATGGTATGGCGTTATAACGTATAACGATATGTAGCATTACGATATAACGTATAACGTTATATGGTAATACGTTATAACGTACAACGTCATGTAGTATTACGTTATAACATATAACGTTATGTAGTAATACGTTATAACGTATAACGTTATGTAGCATTACGATATAACGTATAACGTTATGTAGCATAACGATATAACGCATAACGTTATATGGTAATACGTTATAACGTATAACGCTATGTACCATTACGATATAACGTATAACGTTATATGGTATGGCGTTATAACGTATAACGTTATGTAGCATAACGATATAACGTATAACGTTATACAGTATTACGTTATAACGTATAACGTTATGTAGCATTACGATATAACGTATAACGTTATATAGTATTACGTTATAACGTATAACGTTATGTAGTATTACGTTATAACGTATAACGTTATGTAGTAATACGTTATAACGTATAACCTTATGTAGCGTTACGATGTAACGTATAACGTTATGTAGCATTTCGATATAACGTATAACGTTATATGGTAATACGTTATAACGTATAACGTTATGTAGCATTACGATATAACGTATAACGTTATGTAGCATAACGATATAACGCATAACGTTATATGGTAATACGTTATAACGTATAACGTTATGTACCATTACGATATAACGTATAACGTTATATGGTAATACGTTATAACGTATAACGTTATGTACCATTACGATATAACGTATAACGTTATATCGTAATACGTTATAATGTACAACGTTATGTAGTATTACGTTATAACATATAACGTTATGTAGTAATACGATATAACGTATAACGTTATGTAGCATTACGATATAACATATAACGTTATGTAGCATAACGATATAACGTATAACGTTATATAGTATTACGTTATAACGTATAACGTTATGTAACATTACGATATAACGTATAACGTTAATTAGCATTACGATATAACGTATGACGTTATATGGTAATACGTTATAACGTATAACGTTATGTAGCATTACGATATAACGTATAACGTTATGTAGCATAACGATATAACGCATAACGTTATATGGTAATACGTTATAACGTATAACGCTATGTACCATTACGATATAACGTATAACGTTATATGGTAATACGTTATAACGTATAACGATATGTAGCATTACGATATAACGTATAACGTTATATGGTAATACGTTATAACGTATAACCTTATGTACCATTACGATATAACGTATAACGTTATATGGTAATACGTTATAACGTATAACGTTATGTAGCATAACGATATAACGCATAACGTTATATGGTAATACGTTATAACGTATAACGCTATGTACCATTACGATATAACGTATAACGTTATATGGTATGGCGTTATAACGTATAACGATATGTAGCATTACGATATAACGTATAACGTTATATGGTAATACGTTATAACGTACAACGTCATGTAGTATTACGTTATAACATATAACGTTATGTAGTAATACGTTATAACGTATAACGTTATGTAGCATTACGATATAACGTATAACGTTATGTAGCATAACGATATAACGCATAACGTTATATGGTAATACGTTATAACGTATAACGCTATGTACCATTACGATATAACGTATAACGTTATATGGTATGGCGTTATAACGTATAACGTTATGTAGCATAACGATATAACGTATAACGTTATACAGTATTACGTTATAACGTATAACGTTATGTAGCATTACGATATAACGTATAACGTTATATAGTATTACGTTATAACGTATAACGTTATGTAGTATTACGTTATAACGTATAACGTTATGTAGTAATACGTTATAACGTATAACCTTATGTAGCGTTACGATGTAACGTATAACGTTATGTAGCATTTCGATATAACGTATAACGTTATATGGTAATACGTTATAACGTATAACGTTATGTAGCATTACGATATAACGTATAACGTTATGTAGCATAACGATATAACGCATAACGTTATATGGTAATACGTTATAACGTATAACGTTATGTACCATTACGATATAACGTATAACGTTATATGGTAATACGTTATAACGTATAACGTTATGTACCATTACGATATAACGTATAACGTTATATGGTAATACGTTATAACGTATAACGTTATGTACCATTACGATATAACGTATAACGTTATATGGTAATACGTTACAACGTATAACCTTATGTACCATTACGATATAACGTATAACGTTATATGGTAATACGTTATAACGTACAACGTTATGTAGCGTTACGTTATAACATATAACGTTATGTAGTAATACGTTATAACGTATAACGTTATGTAGCATTACGATATAACGTATAACGTTATGTAGCATTACGATATAACGTATAACGTTATATGGTAATACGTTATAACGTATAACGTTATGTAGCATAACGATATAACGCATAACGTTATATGGTAATACGTTATAACGTACAACGTCATGTAGTATTACGTTATAACATATAACGTTATGTAGTAATACGTTATAACGTATAACGTTATGTAGCATTAAGATATAACGTATAACGTTATGTAGCATTACGATATAACGTATAACGTTATATGGTAATACGTTATAACGTATAACGTTATGTAGCATTACGATATAACGTATAACGTTATGTAGCATAACGATATAACGCATAGTGTTATATGGTAATACGTTATAACGTATAACGTTATGTAGCATAACGTTATATGGTAATACGTTATAACGTATAACGCTATCTACCATTACGATATAACGTATAACGTTATATGGTATGGCGTTATAACGTATAACGATATGTAGCATTACGATATAACGTATAACGTTATATGGTAATACGTTATAACGTACAACGTCATGTAGTATTACGTTATAACATATAACGTTATGTAGTAATACGTTATAACGTATAACGTTATGTAGCATAACGATATAACGTATAACGTTATGTAGCATTACGATATAACGTATAACGTTATATGGTAATACGTTATAACGTATAACGTTATGTAGCATTACGATATAACGTATAACGTTATGTAGCATAACGATATAACGCATAGTGTTATATGGTAATACGTTATAACGTATAACGCTATGTACCATTACGATATAACGTAGAACGTTAATTAGCATTACGATATAACGTATAACCTTATATGGTAATACGTTATAACGTATAACGTTATGTAGCATTACGATATAACGTATAACGTTATGTAGCATAACGATATAACGCATAACGTTATATGGTAATACGTTATAACGTATAACGCTATGTACCATTACGATATAACGTATAACGTTATATGGTAATACGTTATAACGTATAACGATATGTAGCATTACGATATAACGTATAACGTTATGTAGCATAACGATATAACGTATAACGTTATACAGTATTACGTTATAACGTATAACGTTATGTAGCATTACGATATAACGTATAACGTTATGTAGCATAACGATATAACGTATAACGTTATATAGTATTACGTTATAACGTATAACGTTATGTAGCATTACGATATAACGTATAACGTTATGTAGCATAACGATATAACGTATAACGTTACATAGTATTACGTTATAACGTATAACGTTATATGGTAATACGTTATAACGTATAACGTTATGTACCATTACGATATAACGTATAACATTATGTAGTAATACGTTATAACGTACAACGTTATGTAGCGTTACGATATAACGTATAACGTTATGTAGCATTTCGATATAACGTATAACGCTATGTAGCATAACGATATAACATATAACGTTATATGGTAATACGTTATAACGTATAACCTTATGTACCATTACGATATAACGTATAACGTTTTATGGTAATACGTTATAACGTACAACGTTATGTAGCATAACGATATAACGTATAACGTTATATAGTATTACGTTATAACGTATAACGTTATGTAGCATTACGATATAAATTATAACGTTATATAGTATTACGTTATAACGTATAACGTTATGTAGTATTACGTTATAACGTATAACGTTACGTAGTAATACGTTATAACGTATAACCTTATGTAGCGTTACGATGTAACGTATAACGTTATGTAGCATTACGATATAACGTATAACGTTATATGGTAATACGTTATAACGTATAACGTTATGTAGCATTATGATATAACGTATAACGTTATGTAGCATAACGATATAACGCATAACGTTATATGCTAATACGTTATAACGTATAACGTTATGTACCATTACGATATAACGTATAACGTTATATGGTAATACGTTATAACGTATAACGTTATGTACCATTACGATATAACGTATAACGTTATATGGTAATACGTTATAACGTACAACGTTATGTAGTATTACGTTATAACATATAACGTTATGTAGTAATACGTTATAACGTATAACGTTATGTAGCATTACGATATAACGTATAACGTTATGTAGCATTACGATATAACGTATAACGTTATATGGTAATACGTTATAACGTATAACGTTATGTAGCATAACGATATAACGCATAACGTTATATGGTAATACGTTATAACGTATAACGCTATGTACCATTAGGATATAACGTATAACTTTATATGGTATGGCGTTATAACGTATAACGATATGTAGCATTACGATATAACGTATAACGTTATATGGTAATACGTTATAACGTACAACGTCATGTAGTATTACGTTATAACATATAACGTTATGTAGTAATACGTTATAATGTATAACGTTATGTAGCATTACGATATAACGTATAACGTTATGTAGCATTACGATATAACGTAGAACGTTATATGGTAATACGTTATAACGTATAACGTTATGTAGCATTACGATATAACGTATAACGTTATGTAGCATTACGATATAACGTATAACGTTATAGGGTAATACGTTATAACGTATAACGTTATGTACCATTACGATATAACGTATAACGTTATATGGTAATACGTTATAACGTATAACGTTATGTACCATTACGATATAACGTATAACGTTATATGGTAATACGTTATAACGTACAACGTTATGTAGTATTACGTTATAACATATAACGTTATGTAGTAATACGTTATAACGTATAACGTTATGTAGCATTACGATATAACGTATAACGTTATGTAGCATTACGATATAACGTAGAACGTTATATGGTAATACGTTATAACGTATAACGTTATGTAGCATTACGATATAACGTATAACGATATGTAGCATAACGATATAACGCATAGCGTTATATGGTAATACGTTATAACGTATAACGCTATGTACCATTACGATATAACGTAGAACGTTATATGGTAATACGTTATAACGTATAACGATATGTAGCATTACGTTATAACGTATAACGCTATGTACCATTACGATATAACGTATAACGTTATATGGTAATACGTTATAACGTACAACGTCATGTAGTATTACGTTATAACATATAACGTTATGTAGTAATACGTTATAACGTATAACGTTATGTAGCATTACGATATAACGTATAACGTTATGTAGCATAACGATATAACGCATAACGTTATATGGTAATACGTTATAACGTATAACGCTATGTACCATTACGATATAACGTATAACGTTATATGGTATGGCGTTATAACGTATAACGTTATGTAGCATAACGATATAACGTATAACGTTATACAGTATTACGTTATAACGTATAACGTTATGTAGCATTACGATATAACGTATAACGTTATATAGTATTACGTTATAACGTATAACGTTATGTAGTATTACGTTATAACGTATAACGTTATGTAGTAATACGTTATAACGTATAACCTTATGTAGCGTTACGATGTAACGTATAACGTTATGTAGCATTTCGATATAACGTATAACGTTATATGGTAATACGTTATAACGTATAACGTTATGTAGCATTACGATATAACGTATAACGTTATGTAGCATAACGATATAACGCATAACGTTATATGGTAATACGTTATAACGTATAACGTTATGTACCATTACGATATAACGTATAACGTTATATGGTAATACGTTATAACGTATAACGTTATGTACCATTACGATATAACGTATAACGTTATATCGTAATACGTTATAATGTACAACGTTATGTAGTATTACGTTATAACATATAACGTTATGTAGTAATACGATATAACGTATAACGTTATGTAGCATTACGATATAACATATAACGTTATGTAGCATAACGATATAACGTATAACGTTATATAGTATTACGTTATAACGTATAACGTTATGTAACATTACGATATAACGTATAACGTTAATTAGCATTACGATATAACGTATGACGTTATATGGTAATACGTTATAACGTATAACGTTATGTAGCATTACGATATAACGTATAACGTTATGTAGCATAACGATATAACGCATAACGTTATATGGTAATACGTTATAACGTATAACGCTATGTACCATTACGATATAACGTATAACGTTATATGGTAATACGTTATAACGTATAACGATATGTAGCATTACGATATAACGTATAACGTTATATGGTAATACGTTATAACGTATAACCTTATGTACCATTACGATATAACGTATAACGTTATATGGTAATACGTTATAACGTATAACGTTATGTAGCATAACGATATAACGCATAACGTTATATGGTAATACGTTATAACGTATAACGCTATGTACCATTACGATATAACGTATAACGTTATATGGTATGGCGTTATAACGTATAACGATATGTAGCATTACGATATAACGTATAACGTTATATGGTAATACGTTATAACGTACAACGTCATGTAGTATTACGTTATAACATATAACGTTATGTAGTAATACGTTATAACGTATAACGTTATGTAGCATTACGATATAACGTATAACGTTATGTAGCATAACGATATAACGCATAACGTTATATGGTAATACGTTATAACGTATAACGCTATGTACCATTACGATATAACGTATAACGTTATATGGTATGGCGTTATAACGTATAACGTTATGTAGCATAACGATATAACGTATAACGTTATACAGTATTACGTTATAACGTATAACGTTATGTAGCATTACGATATAACGTATAACGTTATATAGTATTACGTTATAACGTATAACGTTATGTAGTATTACGTTATAACGTATAACGTTATGTAGTAATACGTTATAACGTATAACCTTATGTAGCGTTACGATGTAACGTATAACGTTATGTAGCATTTCGATATAACGTATAACGTTATATGGTAATACGTTATAACGTATAACGTTATGTAGCATTACGATATAACGTATAACGTTATGTAGCATAACGATATAACGCATAACGTTATATGGTAATACGTTATAACGTATAACGTTATGTACCATTACGATATAACGTATAACGTTATATGGTAATACGTTATAACGTATAACGTTATGTACCATTACGATATAACGTATAACGTTATATGGTAATACGTTATAACGTGTAACGTTATGTACCATTACGATATAACGTATAACGTTATATGGTAATACGTTACAACGTATAACCTTATGTACCATTACGATATAACGTATAACGTTATATGGTAATACGTTATAACGTACAACGTTATGTAGCGTTACGTTATAACATATAACGTTATGTAGTAATACGTTATAACGTATAACGTTATGTAGCATTACGATATAACGTATAACGTTATGTAGCATTACGATATAACGTATAACGTTATATGGTAATACGTTATAACGTATAACGTTATGTAGCATAACGATATAACGCATAACGTTATATGGTAATACGTTATAACGTACAACGTCATGTAGTATTACGTTATAACATATAACGTTATGTAGTAATACGTTATAACGTATAACGTTATGTAGCATTAAGATATAACGTATAACGTTATGTAGCATTACGATATAACGTATAACGTTATATGGTAATACGTTATAACGTATAACGTTATGTAGCATTACGATATAACGTATAACGTTATGTAGCATAACGATATAACGCATAGTGTTATATGGTAATACGTTATAACGTATAACGTTATGTAGCATAACGTTATATGGTAATACGTTATAACGTATAACGCTATCTACCATTACGATATAACGTATAACGTTATATGGTATGGCGTTATAACGTATAACGATATGTAGCATTACGATATAACGTATAACGTTATATGGTAATACGTTATAACGTACAACGTCATGTAGTATTACGTTATAACATATAACGTTATGTAGTAATACGTTATAACGTATAACGTTATGTAGCATAACGATATAACGTATAACGTTATGTAGCATTACGATATAACGTATAACGTTATATGGTAATACGTTATAACGTATAACGTTATGTAGCATTACGATATAACGTATAACGTTATGTAGCATAACGATATAACGCATAGTGTTATATGGTAATACGTTATAACGTATAACGCTATGTACCATTACGATATAACGTAGAACGTTAATTAGCATTACGATATAACGTATAACGTTATATGGTAATACGTTATAACGTATAACGATATGTAGCATTACGATATAACGTATAACGTTATGTAGCATAACGATATAACGTATAACGTTATACAGTATTACGTTATAACGTATAACGTTATGTAGCATTACGATATAACGTATAACGTTATGTAGCATAACGATATAACGTATAACGTTATATAGTATTACGTTATAACGTATAACGTTATGTAGCATTACGATATAACGTATAACGTTATGTAGCATAACGATATAACGTATAACGTTACATAGTATTACGTTATAACGTATAACGTTATATGGTAATACGTTATAACGTATAACGTTATGTACCATTACGATATAACGTATAACATTATGTAGTAATACGTTATAACGTACAACGTTATGTAGCGTTACGATATAACGTATAACGTTATGTAGCATTTCGATATAACGTATAACGCTATGTAGCATAACGATATAACATATAACGTTATATGGTAATACGTTATAACGTATAACCTTATGTACCATTACGATATAACGTATAACGTTTTATGGTAATACGTTATAACGTACAACGTTATGTAGCATAACGATATAACGTATAACGTTATATAGTATTACGTTATAACGTATAACGTTATGTAGCATTACGATATAAATTATAACGTTATATAGTATTACGTTATAACGTATAACGTTATGTAGTATTACGTTATAACGTATAACGTTACGTAGTAATACGTTATAACGTATAACCTTATGTAGCGTTACGATGTAACGTATAACGTTATGTAGCATTACGATATAACGTATAACGTTATATGGTAATACGTTATAACGTATAACGTTATGTAGCATTATGATATAACGTATAACGTTATGTAGCATAACGATATAACGCATAACGTTATATGCTAATACGTTATAACGTATAACGTTATGTACCATTACGATATAACGTATAACGTTATATGGTAATACGTTATAACGTATAACGTTATGTACCATTACGATATAACGTATAACGTTATATGGTAATACGTTATAACGTACAACGTTATGTAGTATTACGTTATAACATATAACGTTATGTAGTAATACGTTATAACGTATAACGTTATGTAGCATTACGATATAACGTATAACGTTATGTAGCATTACGATATAACGTATAACGTTATATGGTAATACGTTATAACGTATAACGTTATGTAGCATAACGATATAACGCATAACGTTATATGGTAATACGTTATAACGTATAACGCTATGTACCATTAGGATATAACGTATAACTTTATATGGTATGGCGTTATAACGTATAACGATATGTAGCATTACGATATAACGTATAACGTTATATGGTAATACGTTATAACGTACAACGTCATGTAGTATTACGTTATAACATATAACGTTATGTAGTAATACGTTATAATGTATAACGTTATGTAGCATTACGATATAACGTATAACGTTATGTAGCATTACGATATAACGTAGAACGTTATATGGTAATACGTTATAACGTATAACGTTATGTAGCACTACGATATAACGTATAACGTTATGTAGCATTACGATATAACGTATAACGTTATAGGGTAATACGTTATAACGTATAACGTTATGTACCATTACGATATAACGTATAACGTTATATGGTAATACGTTATAACGTATAACGTTATGTACCATTACGATATAACGTATAACGTTATATGGTAATACGTTATAACGTACAACGTTATGTAGTATTACGTTATAACATATAACGTTATGTAGTAATACGTTATAACGTATAACGTTATGTAGCATTACGATATAACGTATAACGTTATGTAGCATTACGATATAACGTAGAACGTTATATGGTAATACGTTATAACGTATAACGTTATGTAGCATTACGATATAACGTATAACGATATGTAGCATAACGATATAACGCATAGCGTTATATGGTAATACGTTATAACGTATAACGCTATGTACCATTACGATATAACGTAGAACGTTATATGGTAATACGTTATAACGTATAACGATATGTAGCATTACGTTATAACGTATAACGCTATGTACCATTACGATATAACGTATAACGTTATATGGTAATACGTTATAACGTACAACGTCATGTAGTATTACGTTATAACATATAACGTTATGTAGTAATACGTTATAATGTATAACGTTATGTAGCATTACGATATAACGTATAACGTTATGTAGCATTACGATATAACGTAGAACGTTATATGGTAATACGTTATAACGTATAACGTTATGTAGCATTACGATATAACGTATAACGTTATGTAGCATTACGATATAACGTATAACGTTATAGGGTAATACGTTATAACGTATAACGTTATGTAGCATTACGATATAACGTATAACGTTATGTAGCATAACGATATAACGCATAGCGTTATGTGGTAATACGTTATAACGTATAACGCTATGTACCATTACGATATAACGTAGAACGTTATGTAGCATTACGATATAACGTATAACGTTATATGGTAATACGTTATAACATATAGCGTTATGTAGCATAACGATATAACGTATAACGTTATATAGTATTACGTTATAACGTATAACGTTATGTAGCATTACGATATAACATATAACGTTATGTAGCATAACGATATAACGTATAACGTTATATAGTATTACGTTATAACGTATAACGTTATGTAGTAATACGTTATAACGTATAACGTTATGTAGCGTTACGATATAACGTATAACGTTTTGTAGTATTATGATATAACGTATAAGGTTATGTAACATTACGATATAACTTATAACGTTAATTAGCATTACGATATAACGTATAACGTTATATGGTAATACGTTATAACGTATAACGTTATGTAGCATTACGATATAACGTATAACGTTATGTAGCATAACGATATAACGCATAACGTTATATGGTAATACGTTATAACGTATCACGCTATGTACCATTACGATATAACGTATAACGTTATATGGTAATACGTTATAAAGTATATCGTTATGTAGCATTACGATATAACGTATAACGTTATGTAGCATAACGATATAACGTATAACGTTATATAGTTTTACGTTATAACGTATAACGTTATGTAGCATTACGATATAACATGTAACGCTATGTAGCATAACGATATAACGTATAACGTTATATAGTATTACGTTATAACGTATAACGTTATGTAGCGTTACGATATAACGTATAACGTTATGTAGCATTACGATATAACGTATAACGTTATAGGGTAATACGTTATAACGTATAACGTTATGTAGCATTACGATATAACGTATAACGTTATGTAGCATAACGATATAACGCATAGCGTTATATGGTAATACGTTATAACGTATAACGCTATGTACCATTACGATATAACGTAGAACGTTATGTAGCATTACGATATAACGTATAACGTTATATGGTAATACGTTATAACATATAGCGTTATGTAGCATAACGATATAACGTATAACGTTATATAGTATTACGTTATAACGTATAACGTTATGTAGCATTACGATATAACATATAACGTTATGTAGCATAACGATATAACGTATAACGTTATATAGTATTACGTTATAACGTATAACGTTATGTAGTAATACGTTATAACGTATAACGTTATGTAGCGTTACGATATAACGTATAACGTTTTGTAGTATTATGATATAACGTATAAGGTTATGTAACATTACGATATAACTTATAACGTTAATTAGCATTACGATATAACGTATAACGTTATATGGTAATACGTTATAACGTATAACGTTATGTAGCATTACGATATAACGTATAACGTTATGTAGCATAACGATATAACGCATAACGTTATATGGTAATACGTTATAACGTATAACGCTATGTACCATTACGATATAACGTATAACGTTATATGGTAATACGTTATAAAGTATATCGTTATGTAGCATTACGATATAACGTATAACGTTATGTAGCATAACGATATAACGTATAACGTTATATAGTTTTACGTTATAACGTATAACGTTATGTAGCATTACGATATAACATATAACGTTATGTAGCATAACGATATAACGTATAACGTTATATAGTATTACGTTATAACGTATAACATTATGTAGCGTTACGATATAACGTATAACGTTATGTAGCATTACGATATAACGTATAACGTTATATGGTAATACGTTATAACGTATAACGTTATGTACCATTACGATATAACGTATAACGTTATGTACCATTACGATATAACGTATAACGTTATATGGTAATACGTTATAACGTACAACGTCATGTAGTATTACGTTATAACATATAACATTATGTAGTAATACGTTATAACGTATAACGTTATGTAGCATAACGATATAACGTATAACGTTATATAGTATTACGTTATAACGTATAACGTTATGTAGCATTACGATATAACGTATAACGTTATGTAGCATAACGATATAACGTATAACGTTATATAGTATTACGTTATAACGTATAATGTTATGTTGCATTACGATATAACGTATAACGTTATATAGTATTACGTTATAACGTATAACGTTATGTAGCATTACGATATAACGTATAACGCTATGTAGCATAACGATATAACGTATAACGTTATATGGTAATACGTTATAACGTATAACCTTATGTACCATTACGATATAACGTATAACGTTTTATGGTAATACGTTATAACGTACAACGTTATGTAGCATAACGATATAACGTATAACGTTATATAGTATCACGTTATAACGTATAACGTTATGTAGCATTACGATATAACGTATAACGTTATATAGTATTACGTTATAACGTATAACGTTATGTAGTATTACGTTATAACGTATAACGTTACGTAGTAATACGTTATAACGTATAACCTTATGTAGCGTTACGATGTAACAACGTATAACGTTATGTACCATTACGATATAACGTATAACGTTATATGGTAATACGTTATAACGTATAACGTTATGTAGCATTATGATATAACGTATAACGTTATGTAGCATAACGATATAACGCATAACGTTATATAGTATTACGTTATAACGTATAACGTTATGTAGTATTACGTTATAACGTATAACGTTACGTAGTAATACGTTATAACGTATAACCTTATGTAGCGTTACGATGTAACGCATAACCTTATGTACCATTACGATATAACGTATAACGTTTTATGGTAATACGTTATAACGTACAACGTTATGTAGCATAACGATATAACGTATAACGTTATATAGTATTACGTTATAACGTATAACGTTATGTAGCATTACGATATATCGTATAACGTTATGTAGCATAACGATATAACGTATAACGTTATATAGTATTACGTTATAACGTATAACGTTATGTAGCATTACGATATATCGTATAACGTTATATAGTATTACGTTATAACGTATAACGTTATGTAGTATTACGTTATAACGTATAACGTTACGTAGTAATACGTTATAACGTATAACCTTATGTAGCGTTACGATGTAACGCATAACGTTATGTAGCATAACGATATAACGTATAACGTTATATAGTATTACGTTATAACGTATAACGTTATGTAGCATTACGATATAACGCATAACGTTATGTAGCATAACGATATAACGTATAACGTTATATAGTAGTACGTTATAACGTATAATGTTATGTTGCATTACGATATAACGTATAACGTTATATAGTATTACGTTATAACGTATAACGTTATGTAGCATTACGATATAACGTATAACGCTATGTAGCATAACGATATAACGTATAACGTTATATGGTAATACGTTATAACGTATAACCTTATGTACCATTACGATATAACGTATAACGTTTTATGGTAATACGTTATAACGTACAACGTTATGTAGCATAACGATATAACGTATAACGTTATATAGTATTACGTTATAACGTATAACGTTATGTAGCATTACGATATAACGTATAACGTTATATAGTATTACGTTATAACGTATAACGTTATGTAGCATTACGATATAACGTATAACGCTATGTAGCATAACGATATAACGTATAACGTTATATGGTAATACGTTATAACGTATAACCTTATGTACCATTACGATATAACGTATAACGTTTTATGGTAATACGTTATAACGTACAACGTTATGTAGCATAACGATATAACGTATAACGTTATATAGTATTACGTTATAACGTATAACGTTACGTAGTAATACGTTATAACGTATAACCTTATGTAGCGTTACGATATAACGCATAGCGTTATGTGGTAATACGTTATAACGTATAACGCTATGTACCATTACGATATAACGTATAACGTTATGTAGCATTACGATATAACGCATAACGTTATGTAGCATAACGATATAACGTATAACGTTATATAGTATTACGTTATAACGTATAATGTTATGTTGCATTACGATATAACGTATAACGTTATATAGTATTACGTTATAACGTATAACGTTATGTAGCATTACGATATAACGTATAACGCTATGTAGCATAACGATATAACGTATAACGGTATATGGTAATACGTTATAACGTATAACCTTATGTACCATTACGATATAACGTATAACGTTTTATGGTAATACGTTATAACGTACAACGTTATGTAGCATAACGATATAACGTATAACGTTATATAGTATTACGTTATAACGTATAACGTTATGTAGCATTACGATATAACGTATAACGTTATATAGTATTACGTTATAACGTATAACGTTATGTAGTATTACGTTATAACGTATAACGTTACGTAGTAATACGTTATAACGTATAACCTTATGTAGCGTTACGATGTAACGCATAACGTTATGTAGCATAACGATATAACGTATAACGTTATATAGTATTACGTTATAACGTATAACGTTATGTAGCATTACGATATAACGCATAACGTTATGTAGCATAACGATATAACGTATAACGTTATATAGTATTACGTTATAACGTATAATGTTATGTTGCATTACGATATAACGTATAACGTTATATAGTATTACGTTATAACGTATAACGTTATGTAGCATTACGATATAACGTATAACGCTATGTAGCATAACGATATAACGTATAACGTTATATGGTAATACGTTATAACGTATAACCTTATGTACCATTACGATATAACGTATAACGTTTTATGGTAATACGTTATAACGTACAACGTTATGTAGCATAACGATATAACGTATAACGTTATATAGTATTACGTTATAACGTATAACGTTATGTAGCATTACGATATAACGTATAACGTTATATAGTATTACGTTATAACGTATAACGTTATGTAGTATTACGTTATAACGTATAACGTTACGTAGTAATACGTTATAACGTATAACCTTATGTAGCGTTACGATGTAACAACGTATAACGTTATGTACCATTACGATATAACGTATAACGTTATATGGTAATACGTTATAACGTATAACGTTATGTAGCATTATGATATAACGTATAACGTTATGTAGCATAACGATATAACGCATGACGTTATATGGTAATACGTTATAACGTATAACGTTATGTACCATTACGATATAACGTATAACGTTATATGGTAATACGTTATAACGTATAACGTTATGTACCATTACGATATAACGTATAACGTTATATGGTAATACGTTATAACGTACAACGTTATGTAGTATTACGTTATAACATATAACCTTATGTACCATTACGATATAACGTATAACGTTTTATGGTAATACGTTATAACGTACAACGTTATGTAGCATAACGATATAACGTATAACGTTATATAGTATTACGTTATAACGTATAACGTTATGTAGCATTACGATATAACGTATAACGTTATGTAGCATAACGATATAACGTATAACGTTATATAGTATTACGTTATAACGTATAATGTTATGTTGCATTACGATATAACGTATAACGTTATATAGTATTACGTTATAACGTATAACGTTATGTAGCATTACGATATAACGTATAACGCTATGTAGCATAACGATATAACGTATAACGTTATATGGTAATACGTTATAACGTATAACCTTATGTACCATTACGATATAACGTATAACGTTTTATGGTAATACGTTATAACGTACAACGTTATGTAGCATAACGATATAACGTATAACGTTATATAGTATTACGTTATAACGTATAACGTTATGTAGCATTACGATATAACGTATAACGTTATATAGTATTACGTTATAACGTATAACGTTATGTAGTATTACGTTATAACGTATAACGTTACGTAGTAATACGTTATAACGTATAACCTTATGTAGCGTTACGATGTAACAACGTATAACGTTATGTACCATTACGATATAACGTATAACGTTATATGGTAATACGTTATAACGTATAACGTTATGTAGCATTATGATATAACGTATAACGTTATGTAGCATAACGATATAACGCATAACGTTATATGGTAATACGTTAGAACGTATAACGTTATGTACCATTACGATATAACGTATAACGTCATATGGTAATACGTTATAACGTATAACGTTATGTACCATTACGATATAACGTATAACGTTATATGGTAATACGTTATTACGTACAACGTTATGTAGTATTACGTTATAACATATAACCTTATGTACCATTACGATATAACGTATAACGTTTTATGGTAATACGTTATAACGTACAACGTTATGTAGCATAACGATATAACGTATAACGTTATATAGTATTACGTTATAACGTATAACGTTATGTAGCATTACGATATAACGTATAACGTTATGTAGCATAACGATATAACGTATAACGTTATATAGTATTACGTTATAACGTATAACGTTATGTAGCATTACGATATAACGTATAACGTTATATAGTATTACGTTATAACGTATAACGTTATGTAGCATTACGATATAACGTATAACGTTATATAGTATTACGTTATAACGTATAACGTTATGTAGTATTACGTTATAACGTATAACGTTACGTAGTAATACGTTATAACGTATAACCTTATGTAGCGTTACGATGTAACGCATAACGTTATGTAGCATAACGATATAACGTATAACGTTATATAGTATTACGTTATAACGTATAACGTTATGTAGCATTACGATATAACGCATAACGTTATGTAGCATAACGATATAACGTATAACGTTATATAGTATTACGTTATAACGTATAATGTTATGTTGCATTACGATATAACGTATAACGTTATATAGTATTACGTTATAACGTATAACGTTATGTAGCATTACGATATAACGTATAACGCTATGTAGCATAACGATATAACGTATAACGTTTTATGGTAATACATTATAACGTACAACGTTATGTAGCATAACGATATAACGTATAACGTTATATAGTATTACGTTATAACGTATAACGTTATGTAGCATTACGATATAACGTATAACGTTATATAGTATTACGTTATAACGTATAACGTTATGTAGTATTACGTTATAACGTATAACGTTACGTAGTAATACGTTATAACGTATAACCTTATGTAGCGTTACGATGTAACAACGTATAACGTTATGTACCATTACGATATAACGTATAACGTTATATGGTAATACGTTATAACGTATAACGTTATGTAGCATTATGATATAACGTATAACGTTATGTAGCATAACGATATAACGCATGACGTTATATGGTAATACGTTATAACGTATAACGTTATGTACCATTACGATATAACGTATAACGTTATATGGTAATACGTTATAACGTATAACGTTATGTACCATTACGATATAACGTATAACGTTATATGGTAATACGTTATAACGTACAACGTTATGTAGTATTACGTTATAACATATAACCTTATGTACCATTACGATATAACGTATAACGTTTTATGGTAATACGTTATAACGTACAACGTTATGTAGCATAACGATATAACGTATAACGTTATATAGTATTACGTTATAACGTATAACGTTATGTAGCATTACGATATAACGTATAACGTTATGTAGCATAACGATATAACGTATAACGTTATATAGTATTACGTTATAACGTATAACGTTATGTTGCATTACGATATAACGTATAACGTTATATAGTATTACGTTATAACGTATAACGTTATGTAGCATTACGATATAACGTATAACGCTATGTAGCATAACGATATAACGTATAACGTTATATGGTAATACGTTATAACGTATAACCTTATGTACCATTACGATATAACGTATAACGTTTTATGGTAATACGTTATAACGTACAACGTTATGTAGCATAACGATATAACGTATAACGTTATATAGTATTACGTTATAACGTATAACGTTATGTAGCATTACGATATAACGTATAACGTTATATAGTATTACGTTATAACGTATAACGTTATGTAGTATTACGTTATAACGTATAACGTTACGTAGTAATACGTTATAACGTATAACCTTATGTAGCGTTACGATGTAACAACGTATAACGTTATGTACCATTACGATGTAACGTATAACGTTATATGGTAATACGTTATAACGTATAACGTTATGTAGCATTATGATATAACGTATAACGTTATGTAGCATAACGATATAACGCATAACGTTATATGGTAATACGTTATAACGTATAACGTTATGTACCATTACGATATAACGTATAACGTTATATGGTAATACGTTATAACGTATAACGTTATGTACCATTACGATATAACGTATAACGTTATATGGTAATACGTTATAACGTACAACGTTATGTAGTATTACGTTATAACATATAACCTTATGTACCATTACGATATAACTTATAACGTTTTATGGTAATACGTTATAACGTACAACGTTATGTAGCATAACGATATAACGTATAACGTTATATAGTATTACGTTATAACGTATAACGTTATGTAGCATTACGATATAACGTATAACGTTATGTAGCATTACGTTATAACGTATAACCTTATGTAGCGCTACGATGTAACGTATAACGTTATGTAGCATAACGATATAACGTATAACGTTATATAGTATTACGTTATAACATATAACGTTATATAGTATTACGTTATAACGTATAACGTTATGGAGCATTATGATATAACGTATAACGTTATATAGTATTACGTTATAACGTATAACGTTATGTAGTATTACGTTATAACGTATAACGTTATGTAGCATAACGATATAACGTATAACGTTATATACTATTACGTTATAACGTATAACGTTATGTAGCATTACGATATAACGTATAACGTTATGTAGCATTAAGATATAACGTATAACGTTATGTAGCATTACGATATAACGTATAACGTTATATGGTAATACGTTATAACGTATAACGTTATGTAGCATTACGATATAACGTATAACGTTATGTAGCATGACGATATAACGCATAGCGTTATATGGTAATACGTTATAACGTATAACGCTATGTACCATTACGATATAACGTAGAACGTTATGTAGCATTACGATATAACGTATAACGTTATATGGTAATACGTTATAACATATAACGTTATGTAGCATTACGATATAACGTATAACGTTATGTAGCATAACGATATAACGTATAACGTTATACAGTATTACGTTATAACGTATAACGTTATGTAGCATTACGATATAACGTATAACGTTATGTAGCATAACGATATAACGTATAACGTTATATAGTATTACGTTATAACGTATAACGTTATGTAGCATTACGATATAACGTATAACGTTATGTAGCATTACGATATAACGTATAACGTTATGTAGTATTATGATATAACGTATAAGGTTATGTAGCATTACGAAATAACGTATAACGTTATGTAGCATTACGATATAACGTATAACGTTATATGGTAATACGATATAACGTATAACGTTATATGGTAATACGTTATAACGTATAACGTTATGTACCATTACGATATAACGTATAACGTTATGTAGCACTACGATATAACGTATAACGTTATGTAGCATAACGATATAACGTATAACGTTATATAGTATTACGTTATAACGTATAACGTTATGTTGCATTACGATATAACGTATAACGTTATATAGTATTACGTTATAACGTATAACGTTATGTAGCATTACGATATAACGTATAACATTATGTAGTATTGTGATATAACGTATAAGGATTTGTAGCATTACGATATAACGTATAACGTTATGTGGCATTACGATATAACGTATAACGTTATATGGTAAAACGTTATAACGTATAACGTTATGTAGCATTACGATATAACGTATAACGTTATATAGTATTACGTTATAACGTATAACGTTATGTAGCATTACGATATAACATATAACGTTATGTAGCATAACGATATAACGTATAACGTTATATAGTATTACGTTATAACGTATAACGTTATGTAGCATTACGTTATAACGTATAACCTTATGTAGCGTTACGATGTAACGTATAACGTTATGTAGCATAACGATATAACGTATAACGTTATATAGTATTACGTTATAACATATAACGTTATATAGTATTACGTTATAACGTATAACGTTATGGAGCATTATGATATAACGTATAACGTTATATAGTATTACGTTATAACGTATAACGTTATGTAGTATTACGTTATAACGTATAACGTTATGTAGCATAACTATATAACGTATAACGTTATATACTATTACGTTATAACGTATAACGTTATGTAGCATTACGATATAACGTATAACGTTATGTAGCATTAAGATATAACGTATAACGTTATGTAGCATTACGATATAACGTATAACGTTATATGGTAATACGTTATAACGTATAACGTTATGTAGCATTACGATATAACGTATAACGTTATGTAGCATGACGATATAACGCATAGCGTTATATGGTAATACGTTATAACGTATAACGCTATGTACCATTACGATATAACGTAGAACGTTATGTAGCATTACGATATAACGTATAACGTTATATGGTAATACGTTATAACATATAACGTTATGTAGCATTACGATATAACGTATAACGTTATGTAGCATAACGATATAACGTATAACGTTATACAGTATTACGTTATAACGTATAACGTTATGTAGCATTACGATATAACGTATAACGTTATGTAGCATAACGATATAACGTATAACGTTATATAGTATTACGTTATAACGTATAACGTTATGTAGCATTACGATATAACGTATAACGTTATGTAGCATTACGATATAACGTATAACGTTATGTAGTATTATGATATAACGTATAAGGTTATGTAGCATTACGAAATAACGTATAACGTTATGTAGCATTACGATATAACGTATAACGTTATATGGTAATACGATATAACGTATAACGTTATATGGTAATACGTTATAACGTATAACGTTATGTACCATTACGATATAACGTATAACGTTATGTAGCACTACGATATAACGTATAACGTTATATAGTATTACGTTATAACGTATAACGTTATATAGTATTACGTTATAACGTATAACGTTATGTATCATAACGATATAACGTATAACGTTATATAGTATTACGTTATAACGTATAACGTGATGTAGCATAACGATATAACGTATAACGTTATATAGAATTACGTTATAACGTATAACGTTATGCAGCATTACGATATAACGTTTAACGTTATGTAGCATAACGATATAACGTATAACATTATGTAGTATTATGATATAACGTATAAGGATTTGTAGCATTACGATATAACGTATAACGTTATGTAGCATTACGTTATAACGTATATCGTTATGGAGCATTATGATATAACGTATAACGTTATATAGTATTACGTTATAACGTATAACGTTATGTAGTATTACGTTATAACGTATAACGTTATGTGGCATAACGATATAACGTATAACGTTATATAGTATTACGTTATAACGTATAACGTTATATGGTAATACGTTATAACGTATAACGTTATGTACCATTACGATATAACGTATAACGTTATGTAGCACTACGATATAACGTATAACGTTATATAGTATTACGTTATAACGTATAACGTTATATAGTATTACGTTATAACGTATAACGTTATGTAGTATTACGTTATAACGTATAACGTTATGTAGCATAACGATATAACGTATAACGTTATATAGTATTACGTTATAACGTATAACGTTATGTAGCATTACGATATAACGTATAACGTTATGTAGCATAACGATATAACGTATAACGTTATATAGTATTACGTTATAACGTATAACGTTATGTTGCATTACGATATAACGTATAACGTTATGTAGCATTACGATATAACGTATAACGTTATAGGGTAATACGTTATAACGTATAACGTTATGTAGCATTACGATATAACGTATAACGTTATGTAGCATAACGATATAACGCATAGCGTTATATGGTAATACGTTATAACGTATAACGCTATGTACCATTACGATATAACGTAGAACGTTATGTAGCATTACGATATAACGTATAACGTTATATGGTAATACGTTATAACATATAGCGTTATGTAACATAACGATATAACGTATAACGTTATATAGTATTACGTTATAACGTATAACGTTATGTAGCATTACGATATAACATATAACGTTATGTAGCATAACGATATAACGTATAACGTTATATAGTATTACGTTATAACGTATAACGTTACGTAGTAATACGTTATAACGTATAACGTTATGTAGCGTTACGATATAACGTATAACGTTTTGTAGTATTATGATATAACGTATAAGGTTATGTAACATTACGATATAACTTATAACGTTAATTAGCATTACGATATAACGTATAACGTTATATGGTAATACGTTATAACGTATAACGTTATGTAGCATTACGATATAACGTATAACGTTATGTAGCATAACGATATAACGCATAACGTTATATGGTAATACGTTATAACGTATAACGCTATGTACCATTACGATATAACGTATAACGTTATATAGTATTACGTTATAACGTATAACGTTATGTAGCATTACGATATAACGTATAACGTTATGTAGCATAACGATATAACGCATAACGTTATATGGTAATACGTTATAACGTATAACGTTATGTACCATTACGATATAACGTATAACGTTATATGGTAATACGTTATAACGTATAACGTTATGTACCATTACGATATAACGTATAACGTTATATGGTAATACGTTATAACGTACAACGTTATGTAGTATTACGTTATAACATATAACCTTATGTACCATTACGATATAACGTATAACGTTTTATGGTAATACGTTATAACGTACAACGTTATGTAGCATAACGATATAACGTATAACGTTATATAGTATTACGTTATAACGTATAACGTTATGTAGCATTACGATATAACGTATAACGTTATGTAGCATAACGATATAACGTATAACGTTATATAGTTTTACGTTATAACGTATAACGTTATGTAGCATTACGATATAACATATAACGTTATGTAGCATAACGATATAACGTATAACGTTATATAGTATTACGTTATAACGTATAACATTATGTAGCGTTACGATATAACGTATAACGTTATGTAGCATTACGATATAACGTATAACGTTATATGGTAATACGTTATAACGTATAACGTTATGTACCATTACGATATAACGTATAACGTTATGTACCATTACGATATAACGTATAACGTTATATGGTAATACGTTATAACGTACAACGTCATGTAGTATTACGTTATAACATATAACATTATGTAGTAATACGTTATAACGTATAACGTTATGTAGCATAACGATATAACGTATAACGTTATATAGTATTACGTTATAACGTATAACGTTATGTAGCATTACGATATAACGTATAACGTTATGTAGCATAACGATATAACGTATAACGTTATATAGTATTACGTTATAACGTATAATGTTATGTTGCATTACGATATAACGTATAACGTTATATAGTATTACGTTATAACGTATAACGTTATGTAGCATTACGATATAACGTATAACGCTATGTAGCATAACGATATAACGTATAACGTTATATGGTAATACGTTATAACGTATAACCTTATGTACCATTACGATATAACGTATAACGTTTTATGGTAATACGTTATAACGTACAACGTTATGTAGCATAACGATATAACGTATAACGTTATATAGTATTACGTTATAACGTATAACGTTATGTAGCATTACGATATAACGTATAACGTTATATAGTATTACGTTATAACGTATAACGTTATGTAGTATTACGTTATAACGTATAACGTTACGTAGTAATACGTTATAACGTATAACCTTATGTAGCGTTACGATGTAACAACGTATAACGTTATGTACCATTACGATATAACGTATAACGTTATGTAGCATTATGATATAACGTATAACGTTATGTGGCATAACGATATAACGCATAACGTTATATGGTAATACGTTATAACGTATAACGTTATGTACCATTACGATATAACGTATAACGTTATATGGTAATACGTTATAACGTATAACGTTATGTACCATTACGATATAACGTATAACGTTATATGGTAATACGTTATAACGTACAACGTTATGTAGTATTACGTTATAACATATAACCTTATGTACCATTACGATATAACGTATAACGTTTTATGGTAATACGTTATAACGTACAACGTTATGTAGCATAACGATATAACGTATAACGTTATATAGTATTACGTTATAACGTATAACGTTATGTAGCATTACGATATAACGTATAACGTTATGTAGCATAACGATATAACGTATAACGTTATATAGTATTACGTTATAACGTATAACGTTATGTAGCATTACGATATAACGTATAACGTTATATAGTATTACGTTATAACGTATAACGTTATGTAGTATTACGTTATAACGTATAACGTTACGTAGTAATACGTTATAACGTATAACCTTATGTAGCGTTACGATGTAACGCATAACGTTATGTAGCATAACGATATAACGTATAACGTTATATAGTATTACGTTATAACGTATAACGTTATGTAGCATTACGATATAACGCATAACGTTATGTAGCATAACGATATAACGTATAACGTTATATAGTATTACGTTATAACGTATAATGTTATGTTGCATTACGATATAACGTATAACGTTATATAGTATTACGTTATAACGTATAACGTTATGTAGCATTACGATATAACGTATAACGCTATGTAGCATAACGATATAACGTATAACGTTATGTGGTAATACGTTATAACGTATAACCTTATGTACCATTACGATATAACGTATAACGTTTTATGGTAATACGTTATAACGTACAACGTTATGTAGCATAACGATATAACGTATAACGTTATATAGTATTACGTTATAACGTATAACGTTATGTAGCATTACGATATAACGTATAACGTTATATAGTATTACGTTATAACGTATAACGTTATGTAGCATTACGATATAACGTATAACGCTATGTAGCATAACGATATAACGTATAACGTTATATGGTAATACGTTATAACGTATAACCTTATGTACCATTACGATATAACGTATAACGTTTTATGGTAATACGTTATAACGTACAACGTTATGTAGCATAACGATATAACGTATAACGTTATATAGTATTACGTTATAACGTATAACGTTACGTAGTAATACGTTATAACGTATAACCTTCTGTAGCGTTACGATATAACGCATAGCGTTATGTGGTAATACGTTATAACGTATAACGCTATGTACCATTACGATATAACGTATAACGTTATGTAGCATTACGATATAACGCATAACGTTATGTAGCATAACGATATAACGTATAACGTTATATAGTATTACGTTATAACGTATAATGTTATGTTGCATTACGATATAACGTATAACGTTATATAGTATTACGTTATAACGTATAACGTTATGTAGCATTACGATATAACGTATAACGCTATGTAGCATAACGATATAACGTATAACGGTATATGGTAATACGTTATAACGTATAACCTTATGTACCATTACGATATAACGTATAACGTTTTATGGTAATACGTTATAACGTACAACGTTATGTAGCATAACGATATAACGTATAACGTTATATAGTATTACGTTATAACGTATAACGTTATGTAGCATTACGATATAACGTATAACGTTATATAGTATTACGTTATAACGTATAACGTTATGTAGTATTACGTTATAACGTATAACGTTACGTAGTAATACGTTATAACGTATAGCCTTATGTAGCGTTACGATGTAACGCATAACGTTATGTAGCATAACGATATAACGTATAACGTTATATAGTATTACGTTATAACGTATAACGTTATGTAGCATTACGATATAACGCATAACGTTATGTAGCATAACGATATAACGTATAACGTTATATAGTATTACGTTATAACGTATAATGTTATGTTGCATTACGATATAACGTATAACGTTATATAGTATTACGTTATAACGTATAACGTTATGTAGCATTACGATATAACGTATAACGCTATGTAGCATAACGATATAACGTATAACGTTATGTGGTAATACGTTATAACGTATAACCTTATGTACCATTACGATATAACGTATAACGTTTTATGGTAATACGTTATAACGTACAACGTTATGTAGCATAACGATATAACGTATAACGTTATATAGTATTACGTTATAACGTATAACGTTATGTAGCATTACGATATAACGTATAACGTTATATAGTATTACGTTATAACGTATAACGTTATGTAGTATTACGTTATAACGTATAACGTTACGTAGTAATACGTTATAACGTATAACCTTATGTAGCGTTACGATGTAACAACGTATAACGTTATGTACCATTACGATATAACGTATAACGTTATATGGTAATACGTTATAACGTATAACGTTATGTAGCATTATGATATAACGTATAACGTTATGTAGCATAACGATATAACGCATGACGTTATATGGTAATACGTTATAACGTATAACGTTATGTACCATTACGATATAACGTATAACGTTATATGGTAATACGTTATAACGTATAACGTTATGTACCATTACGATATAACGTATAACGTTATATGGTAATACGTTATAACGTACAACGTTATGTAGTATTACGTTATAACATATAACCTTATGTACCATTACGATATAACGTATAACGTTTTATGGTAATACGTTATAACGTACAACGTTATGTAGCATAACGATATAACGTATAACGTTATATAGTATTACGTTATAACGTATAACGTTATGTAGCATTACGATATAACGTATAACGTTATGTAGCATAACGATATAACGTATAACGTTATATAGTATTACGTTATAACGTATAACCTTATGTACCATTACGATATAACGTATAACGTTTTATGGTAATACGTTATAACGTACAACGTTATGTAGCATAACGATATAACGTATAACGTTATATAGTATTACGTTATAACGTATAACGTTATGTAGCATTACGATATAACGTATAACGTTATATAGTATTACGTTATAACGTATAACGTTATGTAGTATTACGTTATAACGTATAACGTTACGTAGTAATACGTTATAACGTATAACCTTATGTAGCGTTACGATGTAACAACGTATAACGTTATGTACCATTACGATATAACGTATAACGTTATATGGTAATACGTTATAACGTATAACGTTATGTAGCATTATGATATAACGTATAACGTTATGTAGCATAACGATATAACGCATAACGTTATATGGTAATACGTTAGAACGTATAACGTTATGTACCATTACGATATAACGTATAACGTTATATGGTAATACGTTATAACGTATAACGTTATGTACCATTACGATATAACGTATAACGTTATATGGTAATACGTTATTACGTACAACGTTATGTAGTATTACGTTATAACATATAACCTTATGTACCATTACGATATAACGTATAACGTTTTATGGTAATACGTTATAACGTACAACGTTATGTAGCATAACGATATAACGTATAACGTTATATAGTATTACGTTATAACGTATAACGTTATGTAGCATTACGATATAACGTATAACGTTATGTAGCATGACGATATAACGTATAACGTTATATAGTATTACGTTATAACGTATAACGTTATGTAGCATTACGATATAACGTATAACGTTATATAGTATTACGTTATAACGTATAACGTTATGTAGCATTACGATATAACGTATAACGTTATATAGTATTACGTTATAACGTATAACGTTATGTAGTATTACGTTATAACGTATAACGTTACGTAGTAATACGTTATAACGTATAACCTTATGTAGCGTTACGATGTAACGCATAACGTTATGTAGCATAACGATATAACGTATAACGTTATATAGTATTACGTTATAACGTATAACGTTATGTAGCATTACGATATAACGCATAACGTTATGTAGCATAACGATATAACGTATAACGTTATATAGTATTACGTTATAACGTATAATGTTATGTTGCATTACGATATAACGTATAACGTTATATAGTATTACGTTATAACGTATAACGTTATGTAGCATTACGATATAACGTATAACGCTATGTAGCATAACGATATAACGTATAACGTTTTATGGTAATACATTATAACGTACAACGTTATGTAGCATAACGATATAACGTATAACGTTATATAGTATTACGTTATAACGTATAACGTTATGTAGCATTACGATATAACGTATAACGTTATATAGTATTACGTTATAACGTATAACGTTATGTAGTATTACGTTATAACGTATAACGTTACGTAGTAATACGTTATAACGTATAACCTTATGTAGCGTTACGATGTAACAACGTATAACGTTATGTACCATTACGATATAACGTATAACGTTATATGGTAATACGTTATAACGTATAACGTTATGTAGCATTATGATATAACGTATAACGTTATGTAGCATAACGATATAACGCATGACGTTATATGGTAATACGTTATAACGTATAACGTTATGTACCATTACGATATAACGTATAACGTTATATGGTAATACGTTATAACGTATAACGTTATGTACCATTACGATATAACGTATAACGTTATATGGTAATACGTTATAACGTACAACGTTATGTAGTATTACGTTATAACATATAACCTTATGTACCATTACGATATAACGTATAACGTTTTATGGTAATACGTTATAACGTACAACGTTATGTAGCATAACGATATAACGTATAACGTTATATAGTATTACGTTATAACGTATAACGTTATGTAGCATTACGATATAACGTATAACGTTATGTAGCATAACGATATAACGTATAACGTTATATAGTATTACGTTATAACGTATAACGTTATGTTGCATTACGATATAACGTATAACGTTATATAGTATTACGTTATAACGTATAACGTTATGTAGCATTACGATATAACGTATAACGCTATGTAGCATAACGATATAACGTATAACGTTATATGGTAATACGTTATAACGTATAACCTTATGTACCATTACGATATAACGTATAACGTTTTATGGTAATACGTTATAACGTACAACGTTATGTAGCATAACGATATAACGTATAACGTTATATAGTATTACGTTATAACGTATAACGTTATGTAGCATTACGATATAACGTATAACGTTATATAGTATTACGTTATAACGTATAACGTTCTGTAGTATTACGTTATAACGTATAACGTTACGTAGTAATACGTTATAACGTATAACCTTATGTAGCGTTACGATGTAACAACGTATAACGTTATGTACCATTACGATGTAACGTATAACGTTATATGGTAATACGTTATAACGTATAACGTTATGTAGCATTATGATATAACGTATAACGTTATGTAGCATAACGATATAACGCATAACGTTATATGGTAATACGTTATAACGTATAACGTTATGTACCATTACGATATAACGTATAACGTTATATGGTAATACGTTATAACGTATAACGTTATGTACCATTACGATATAACGTATAACGTTATATGGTAATACGTTATAACGTACAACGTTATGTAGTATTACGTTATAACATATAACCTTATGTACCATTACGATATAACGTATAACGTTTTATGGTAATACGTTATAACGTACAACGTTATGTAGCATAACGATATAACGTATAACGTTATATAGTATTACGTTATAACGTATAACGTTATGTAGCATTACGATATAACGTATAACGTTATGTAGCATAACGATATAACGTATAACGTTATATAGTATTACGTTATAACGTATAACGTTATGTTGCATTACGATATAACGTATAACGTTATATAGTATTACGTTATAACGTATAACGTTATGTAGCATTACGATATAACGTATAACATTATGTAGTATTGTGATATAACGTATAAGGATTTGTAGCATTACGATATAACGTATAACGTTATGTAGCATTACGATATAACGTATAACGTTATATGGTAAAACGTTATAACGTATAACGTTATGTAGCATTACGATATAACGTATAACGTTATATAGTATTACGTTATAACGTATAACGTTATGTAGCATTACGATATAACATATAACGTTATGTAGCATAACGATATAACGTATAACGTTATATAGTATTACGTTATAACGTATAACGTTATGTAGCATTACGATATAACGTATAACGTTATGTAGCATAACGATATAACGTATAACGTTATATAGTATTACGTTATAACGTATAACGTTATGTTGCATTACGATATAACGTATAACGTTATATAGTATTACGTTATAACGTATAACGTTATGTAGCATTACGATATAACGTATAACGCTATGTAGCATAACGATATAACGTATAACGTTATATGGTAATACGTTATAACGTATAACCTTATATACCATTACGATATAACGTATAACGTTTTATGGTAATACGTTATAACGTACAACGTTATGTAGCATAACGATATAACGTATAACGTTATATAGTATTACGTTATAACGTATAACGTTATGTAGCATTACGAAATAACGTATAACGTTATATAGTATTACGTTATAACGTATAACGTTATGTAGTATTACGTTATAACGTATAACGTTACGTAGTAATACGTTATAACGTATAACCTTATGTAGCGTTACGATGTAACAACGTATAACGTTATGTACCATTACGATGTAACGTATAACGTTATATGGTAATACGTTATAACGTATAACGTTATGTAGCATTATGATATAACGTATAACGTTATGTAGCATAACGATATAACGCATAACGTTATATGGTAATACGTTATAACGTATAACGTTATGTACCATTACGATATAACGTATAACGTTATATGGTAATACGTTATAACGTATAACGTTATGTACCATTACGATATAACGTATAACGTTATATGGTAATACGTTATAACGTACAACGTTATGTAGTATTACGTTATAACATATAACCTTATGTACCATTACGATATAACGTATAACGTTTTATGGTAATACGTTATAACGTACAACGTTATGTAGCATAACGATATAACGTATAACGTTATATAGTATTACGTTATAACGTATAACGTTATGTAGCATTACGATATAACGTATAACGTTATGTAGCATAACGATATAACGTATAACGTTATATAGTATTACGTTATAACGTATAACGTTATGTTGCATTACGATATAACGTATAACGTTATATAGTATTACGTTATAACGTATAACGTTATGTAGCATTACGATATAACGTATAACATTATGTAGTATTGTGATATAACGTATAAGGATTTGTAGCATTACGATATAACGTATAACGTTATGTAGCATTACGATATAACGTATAACGTTATATGGTAAAACGTTATAACGTATAACGTTATGTAGCATTACGATATAACGTATAACGTTATATAGTATTACGTTATAACGTATAACGTTATGTAGCATTACGATATAACATATAACGTTATGTAGCATAACGATATAACGTATAACGTTATATAGTATTACGTTATAACGTATAACGTTATGTAGCATTACGTTATAACGTATAACCTTATGTAGCGTTACGATGTAACGTATAACGTTATGTAGCATAACGATATAACGTATAACGTTATATAGTATTACGTTATAACATATAACGTTATATAGTATTACGTTATAACGTATAACGTTATGGAGCATTCTGATATAACGTATAACGTTATATAGTATTACGTTATAACGTATAACGTTATGTAGTATTACGTTATAACGTATAACGTTATGTAGCATAACGATATAACGTATAACGTTATATACTATTACGTTATAACGTATAACGTTATGTAGCATTACGATATAACGTATAACGTTATGTAGCATTAAGATATAACGTATAACGTTATGTAGCATTACGATATAACGTATAACGTTATATGGTAATACGTTATAACGTATAACGTTATGTAGCATTACGATATAACGTATAACGTTATGTAGCATGACGATATAACGCATAGCGTTATATGGTAATACGTTATAACGTATAACGCTATGTACCATTACGATATAACGTAGAACGTTATGTAGCATTACGATATAACGTATAACGTTATATGGTAATACGTTATAACATATAACGTTATGTAGCATTACGATATAACGTATAACGTTATGTAGCATAACGATATAACGTATAACGTTATACAGTATTACGTTATAACGTATAACGTTATGTAGCATTACGATATAACGTATAACGTTATGTAGCATAACGATATAACGTATAACGTTATATAGTATTACGTTATAACGTATAACGTTATGTAGCATTACGATATAACGTATAACGTTATGTAGCATTACGATATAACGTATAACGTTATGTAGTATTATGATATAACGTATAAGGTTATGTAGCATTACGAAATAACGTATAACGTTATGTAGCATTACGATATAACGTATAACGTTATATGGTAATACGATATAACGTATAACGTTATATGGTAATACGTTATAACGTATAACGTTATGTACCATTACGATATAACGTATAACGTTATGTAGCACTACGATATAACGTATAACGTTATGTAGCATAACGATATAACGTATAACGTTATATAGTATTACGTTATAACGTATAACGTTATGTGGCATTACGATATAACGTATAACGTTATATGGTAAAACGTTATAACGTATAACGTTATATAGTATTACGTTATAACGTATAACGTTATGTGGCATTACGATATAACGTGTAACGTTATATGGTAAAACGTTATAACGTATAACGTTATGTAGCATTACGATATAACGTATAACATTATGTAGTATTGTGATATAACGTATAAGGATTTGTAGCATTACGATATAACGTATAACGTTATGTGGCATTACGATATAACGTATAACGTTATGTGGCATTACGATATAACGTATAACGTTATATGGTAAAACGTTATAACGTATAACGTTATGTAGCATTACGATATAACGTATAACGTTATATAGTATTACGTTATAACGTATAACGTTATGTAGCATTACGATATAACATATAACGTTATGTAGCATAACGATATAACGTATAACGTTATATAGTATTACGTTATAACGTATAACGTTATGTAGCATTACGTTATAACGTATAACCTTATGTAGCGTTACGATGTAACGTATAACGTTATGTAGCATAACGATATAACGTATAACGTTATATAGTATTACGTTATAACATATAACGTTATATAGTATTACGTTATAACGTATAACGTTATGGAGCATTATGATATAACGTATAACGTTATATTGTATTACGTTATAACGTATAACGTTATGTAGTATTACGTTATAACGTATAACGTTATGTAGCATAACGATATAACGTATAACGTTATATACTATTACGTTATAACGTATAACGTTATGTAGCATTACGATATAACGTATAACGTTATGTAGCATTAAGATATAACGTATAACGTTATGTAGCATTACGATATAACGTATAACGTTATATGGTAATACGTTATAACGTATAACGTTATGTAGCATTACGATATAACGTATAACGTTATGTAGCATGACGATATAACGCATAGCGTTATATGGTAATACGTTATAACGTATAACGCTATGTACCATTACGATATAACGTAGAACGTTATGTAGCATTACGATATAACGTATAACGTTATATGGTAATACGTTATAACATATAACGTTATGTAGCATTACGATATAACGTATAACGTTATGTAGCATAACGATATAACGTATAACGTTATACAGTATTACGTTATAACGTATAACGTTATGTAGCATTACGATATAACGTATAACGTTATGTAGCATAACGATATAACGTATAACGTTATATAGTATTACGTTATAAGGTATAACGTTATGTAGCATTACGATATAACGTATAACGTTATGTAGCATTACGATATAACGTATAACGTTATGTAGTATTATGATATAACGTATAAGGTTATGTAGCATTACGAAATAACGTATAACGTTATGTAGCATTACGATATAACGTATAACGTTATATGGTAATACGATATAACGTATAACGTTATATGGTAATACGTTATAACGTATAACGTTATGTACCATTACGATATAACGTATAACGTTATGTAGCACTACGATATAACGTATAACGTTATATAGTATTACGTTATAACGTATAACGTTATATAGTATTACGTTATAACGTATAACGTTATGTATCATAACGATATAACGTATAACGTTATATAGTATTACGTTATAACGTATAACGTGATGTAGCATAACGATATAACGTATAACGTTATATAGAATTACGTTATAACGTATAACGTTATGCAGCATTACGATATAACGTTTAACGTTATGTAGCATAACGATATAACGTATAACATTATGTAGTATTATGATATAACGTATAAGGATTTGTAGCATTACGATATAACGTATAACGTTATGTAGCATTACGTTATAACGTATATCGTTATGGAGCATTATGATATAACGTATAACGTTATATAGTATTACGTTATAACGTATAACGTTATGTAGTATTACGTTATAACGTATAACGTTATGTGGCATAACGATATAACGTATAACGTTATATAGTATTACGTTATAACGTATAACGTTATATGGTAATACGTTATAACGTATAACGTTATGTACCATTACGATATAACGTATAACGTTATGTAGCACTACGATATAACGTATAACGTTATATACTATTACGTTATAACGTATAACGTTATATAGTATTACGTTATAACGTATAACGTTATGTAGCATAACGATATAACGTATAACGTTATATAGTATTACGTTATAACGTATAACGTGATGTAGCATAACGATATAACGTATAACGTTATATAGAATTACGTTATAACGTATAACGTTATGCAGCATTACGATATAACGTTTAACGTTATGTAGCATAACGATATAACGTATAACATTATGTAGTATTATGATATAACGTATAAGGATTTGTAGCATTACGATATAACGTATAACGTTATGTAGCATTACGTTATAACGTATAACGTTATGGAGCATTATGATATAGCGTATAACGTTATATAGTATTACGTTATAACGTATAACGTTATGTAGTATTACGTTATAACGTATAACGTTATGTAGCATAACGATATAACGTATAACGTTATATAGTATTACGTTATAACGTATAACGTTATGTAGCATTACGATATAACGTATAACGTTATGTAGCATAACGATATAACGTATAACGTTATATAGTATTACGTTATAACGTATAACGTTATGTTGCATTACGATATAACGTATAACGTTATGTAGCATAACGATATAACGCATAACGTTATATGGTAATACGTTATAACGTATAACGTTATGTACCATTACGATATAACGTATAACGTTATATGGTAATACGTTATAACGTACAACGTTATGTAGTATTACGTTATAGCATATAACGTTATGTAGTAATACGTTATAACGTATAACGTTATGTAGCATTACGATATAACGTATAACGTTATGTAGCATTACGATATAACGTATAACGTTATATGGTAATACTTTATAACGTATAACGTTATGTAGCATAACGATATAACGCATAACGTTATATGGTAATACGTTATAACGTATAACGCTATGTACCATTACGATATAACATATAACGTTATATGGTAATACGTTATAACGTACAACGTTATGTAGTATTACGTTATAACATATAACGTTATGTAGTAATACGTTATAATGTATAACGTTATGTAGCATTACGATATAACGTATAACGTTATGTAGCATTACGATATAACGTATAACGTTATATGGTAATACGTTATAACGTATAACGTTATGTAGCATAACGATATAACGCATAACGTTATATGGTAATACGTTATAACGTATAACGCTATGTACCATTACGATATAACGTATAACGTTATATGGTATGGCGTTATAACGTATAACGATATGTAGCATTACGATATAACGTATAACGTTATATGGTAATACGTTATAACGTACAACGTCATGTAGTATTACGTTATAACATATAACGTTATGTAGTAATACGTTATAACGTATAACGTTATGTAGCATTACGATATAACGTATAACGTTATATAGTATTACGTTATAACGTATAACGTTATGTAGCATTACGATATAACGTATAACGTTATGTAGCATAACGATATAACGCATAGCGTTATATGGTAATACGTTATAACGTATAACGTTATGTACCATTACGATATAACGTATGACGTTATATGGTAATACGTTATAACGTATAACGTTATGTAGCATTACGATATAACGCATAACTTTATATAGTATTACGTTATAACGTATAACGTTATGTAGCATTACGATATAACATATAACGTTATGTAGCATAACGATATAACGTATAACGTTATATAGTATTACGTTATAACGTATAACGTTATGTAGCATTACGATATAACGTATAACGTTATGTAGTATTATGATATAACGTATAAGGTTATGTAGCATTACGAAATAACGTATAACGTTATATGGTAATACTTTATAACGTATAACGTTATGTAGCATAACGATATAACGCATAACGTTATATGGTAATACGTTATAACGTATAACGCTATGTACCATTACGATATAACATATAACGTTATATGGTAATACGTTATAACGTACAACGTTATGTAGTATTACGTTATAACATATAACGTTATGTAGTAATACGTTATAATGTATAACGTTATGTAGCATTACGATATAACGTATAACGTTATGTAGCATAACGATATAACGCATAACGTTATATGGTAATACGTTATAACGTATAACGTTATGTACCATTACGATATAACGTATAACGTTATATGGTAATACGTTATAACGTACAACGTTATGTAGTATTACGTTATAGCATATAACGTTATGTAGTAATACGTTATAACGTATAACGTTATGTAGCATTACGATATAACGTATAACGTTATGTAGCATTACGATATAACGTATAACGTTATATGGTAATACTTTATAACGTATAACGTTATGTAGCATAACGATATAACGCATAACGTTATATGGTAATACGTTATAACGTATAACGCTATGTACCATTACGATATAACATATAACGTTATATGGTAATACGTTATAACGTACAACGTTATGTAGTATTACGTTATAACATATAACGTTATGTAGTAATACGTTATAATGTATAACGTTATGTAGCATTACGATATAACGTATAACGTTATGTAGCATTACGATATAACGTATAACGTTATATGGTAATACGTTATAACGTATAACGTTATGTAGCATAACGATATAACGCATAACGTTATATGGTAATACGTTATAACGTATAACGCTATGTACCATTACGATATAACGTATAACGTTATATGGTATGGCGTTATAACGTATAACGATATGTAGCATTACGATATAACGTATAACGTTATATGGTAATACGTTATAACGTACAACGTCATGTAGTATTACGTTATAACATATAACGTTATGTAGTAATACGTTATAACGTATAACGTTATGTAGCATTACGATATAACGTATAACGTTATATAGTATTACGTTATAACGTATAACGTTATGTAGCATTACGATATAACGTATAACGTTATGTAGCATAACGATATAACGCATAGCGTTATATGGTAATACGTTATAACGTATAACGTTATGTACCATTACGATATAACGTATGACGTTATATGGTAATACGTTATAACGTATAACGTTATATGGTAATACGTTATAACGTACAACGTCATGTAGTATTACGTTATAACATATAACGTTATGTAGTAATACGTTATAACGTATAACGTTATGTAGCATTACGATATAACGTATAACGTTATATAGTATTACGTTATAACGTATAACGTTATGTAGCATTACGATATAACGTATAACGTTATGTAGCATAACGATATAACGCATAGCGTTATATGGTAATACGTTATAACGTATAACGATATGTACCATTACGATATAACGTATGACGTTATATGGTAATACGTTATAACGTATAACGTTATGTAGCATTACGATATAACGCATAACTTTATATAGTATTACGTTATAACGTATAACGTTATGTAGCATTACGATATAACATATAATGTTATGTAGCATAACGATATAACGTATAACGTTATATAGTATTACGTTATAACGTATAACGTTATGTAGCATTACGATATAACGTATAACGTTATGTAGTATTATGATATAACGTATAAGGTTATGTAGCATTACGAAATAACGTATAACGTTATATAGTATTACGTTATAACGTATAACGTGATGTAGCATAACGATATAACGTATAACGTTATATAGAATTACGTTATAACGCATAACGTTATGCAGCATTACGATATAACGTTTAACGTTATGTAGCATAACGATATAACGTATAACATTATGTAGTATTATGATATAACGTATAAGGATTTGTAGCATTACGATTTAACGTATAACGTTATGTAGCATTACGATTTAACGTATAACGTTATATGGTAAAACGTTATAACGTATAACGTTATGTAGCATTACGATATAACGTATAACGTTATATAGAATTACGTTATAACGTATAACGTTATGCAGCATTACGATATAACGTTTAACGTTATGTAGCACTACGATATAACGTATAACGTTATATAGTATTACGTTATAACGTATAACGTTATATAGTATTACGTTATAACGTATAACGTTATATAGTATTACGTTATAACGTATAACGTTATGTATCATAACGATATAACGTATAACGTTATATAGTATTACGTTATAACGTATAACGTGATGTAGCATAACGATATAACGTATAACGTTATATAGTATTACGTTATAACGTATAACGTTATGTAGCATTACGATATAACATATAACGTTATGTAGCATAACGATATAACGTATAACGTTATATAGTATTACGTTATAACGTATAACGTTATGTAGCATTACGATATAACGTATAACGTTATGTAGCATTACGATATAACGTAAAACGTTATATAGTATTACGTTATAACGTATAACGTTATGTAGTATTACGTTATAACATATAACGTTATATAGTATTACGTTATAACGTATAACGTTATGGAGCATTATGATATAACGTATAACGTTATATAGTATTACGTTATAACGTATAACGTTATGTAGTATTACGTTATAACGTATAACGTTATGTAGCATAACGATATAACGTATAACGTTATATAGTATTACGTTATAACGTATAACGTCATGTAGCATTACGATATAACGTATAACGTTATGTAGAATTAAGATATAACGTATAACGTTATGTAGCATTACGATATAACGTATAACGTTATATGGTAATACGTTATAACGTATAACGTTATGTAACATTACGATATAACGTATAACGTTAATTAGCATTACGATATAACGTATAACGTTATATGGTAATACGTTATAATGTATAACGTTATGTAGCATTACGATATAACGTATAACGTTATGTAGCATAACGATATAACGCATAACGTTATATGGTAATACGTTATAACGTATAACGCTATGTACCATTACGATATAACGTATAACGTTATATGGTAATACGTTATAACGTATAACGATATGTAGCATTACGATATAACGTATAACGTTATGTAGCATAACGATATAACGTATAACGTTATACAGTATTACGTTATAACGTATAACGTTATATGGTAATACGTTATAACGTATAACCTTATGTACCATAACGATATAACGTATAACATTATGTAGTAATACGTTATAACGTACAACGTTATGTAGCGTTACGATATAACGTATAACGTTATGTAGCATTACGATATAACGTATAACGTTATGTGGTAATACGTTATAACGTATAACGTTATGTAGCATTTCGATATAACGTATAACACTATGTAGCATAACGATATAAGGTATAACGTTATATGGTAATACGTTATAACGTATAACCTTATGTACCATTACGATATAACGTATAACGTTTTATGGTAATACGTTATAACGTACAACGTTATGTAGCATAACGATATAACGTATAACGTTATATAGTATTACGCTATAACGTATAACGTTATGTAGCATTGCGATATAACGTATAACGTTATATAGTATTACGTTATAACGTATAACGTTATGTAGTATTACGTTATAACGTATAACATTACGTAGTAATACGTTATATCGTATAACCTTATGTAGCGTTACGATGTAACGTATGACGTTATGTAGCATTACGATATAACGTATAACGTTATATGGTAATACGTTATAACGTATAACGTCATGTAGTATTACGTTATAACATATAAAGTTATGTAGTAATACGTTATAATGTATAACGTTATGTAGCATTACGACATAACGTATAACGTTATGTAGCATTACGATATAACGTATAACGTTATATGGTAATACGTTATAACATATAACGTTATGTAGCATAACGATATAACGTATAACGTTATGTAGCATAACGATATAACGTATAACGTTATATAGTATTACGTTATAACGTATAACGTTATGTAGCATTACGTTATAACGTATAACCTTATGTAGCGTTACGATGTAACGTATAACGTTATGTAGCATAACGATATAACGTATAACGTTATATGGTAAAACGTTATAACGTATAACGTTATGTAGCATTACGATATAACGTATAACGTTATATAGTATTACGTTATAACGTATAACGTTATGTAGCATTACGATATAACATATAACGTTATGTAGCATAACGATATAACGTATAACGTTATATAGTATTACGTTATAACGTATAACGTTATGTAGCATTACGTTATAACGTATAACCTTATGTAGCGTTACGATGTAACGTATAACGTTATGTAGCATAACGATATAACGTATAACGTTATATAGTATTACGTTATAACATATAACGTTATATAGTATTACGTTATAACGTATAACGTTATGGAGCATTATGATATAACGTATAACGTTATATAGTATTACGTTATAACGTATAACGTTATGTAGTATTACGTTATAACGTATAACGTTATGTAGCATAACGATATAACGTATAACGTTATATACTATTACGTTATAACGTATAACGTTATGTAGCATTACGATATAACGTATAACGTTATGTAGCATTAAGATATAACGTATAACGTTATGTAGCATTACGATATAACGTATAACGTTATATGGTAATACGTTATAACGTATAACGTTATGTAGCATTACGATATAACGTATAACGTTATGTAGCATGACGATATAACGCATAGCGTTATATGGTAATACGTTATAACGTATAACGCTATGTACCATTACGATATAACGTAGAACGTTATGTAGCATTACGATATAACGTATAACGTTATATGGTAATACGTTATAACATATAACGTTATGTAGCATTACGATATAACGTATAACGTTATGTAGCATAACGATATAACGTATAACGTTATACAGTATTACGTTATAACGTATAACGTTATGTAGCATTACGATATAACGTATAACGTTATGTAGCATAACGATATAACGTATAACGTTATATAGTATTACGTTATAACGTATAACGTTATGTAGCATTACGATATAACGTATAACGTTATGTAGCATTACGATATAACGTATAACGTTATGTAGTATTATGATATAACGTATAAGGTTATGTAGCATTACGAAATAACGTATAACGTTATGTAGCATTACGATATAACGTATAACGTTATATGGTAATACGATATAACGTATAACGTTATATGGTAATACGTTATAACGTATAACGTTATGTACCATTACGATATAACGTATAACGTTATGTAGCACTACGATATAACGTATAACGTTATATAGTATTACGTTATAACGTATAACGTTATATAGTATTACGTTATAACGTATAACGTTATGTATCATAACGATATAACGTATAACGTTATATAGTATTACGTTATAACGTATAACGTGATGTAGCATAACGATATAACGTATAACGTTATATAGAATTACGTTATAACGTATAACGTTATGCAGCATTACGATATAACGTTTAACGTTATGTAGCATAACGATATAACGTATAACATTATGT
Source organism: Bombus lapidarius (assembly GCA_936014575.1). Taxonomy (NCBI): domain Eukaryota; kingdom Metazoa; phylum Arthropoda; class Insecta; order Hymenoptera; family Apidae; genus Bombus; species Bombus lapidarius. The sequence goes on from CAKXZU010000048.1 coordinate 1,139,761, forward strand.
AGTATTATGATATAACGTATAAGGATTTGTAGCATTACGATATAACGTATAACGTTATGTAGCATTACGTTATAACGTATATCGTTATGGAGCATTATGATATAACGTATAACGTTATATAGTATTACGTTATAACGTATAACGTTATGTAGTATTACGTTATAACGTATAACGTTATGTGGCATAACGATATAACGTATAACGTTATATAGTATTACGTTATAACGTATAACGTTATATGGTAATACGTTATAACGTATAACGTTATGTACCATTACGATATAACGTATAACGTTATGTAGCACTACGATATAACGTATAACGTTATATAGTATTACGTTATAACGTATAACGTTATATAGTATTACGTTATAACGTATAACGTTATGTAGCATAACGATATAACGTATAACGTTATATAGTATTACGTTATAACGTATAACGTGATGTAGCATAACGATATAACGTATAACGTTATATAGAATTACGTTATAACGTATAACGTTATGCAGCATTACGATATAACGTTTAACGTTATGTAGCATAACGATATAACGTATAACATTATGTAGTATTATGATATAACGTATAAGGATTTGTAGCATTACGATATAACGTATAACGTTATGTAGCATTACGTTATAACGTATAACGTTATGGAGCATTATGATATAGCGTATAACGTTATATAGTATTACGTTATAACGTATAACGTTATGTAGTATTACGTTATAACGTATAACGTTATGTAGCATAACGATATAACGTATAACGTTATATAGTATTACGTTATAACGTATAACGTTATGTAGCATTACGATATAACGTATAACGTTATGTAGCATAACGATATAACGTATAACGTTATATAGTATTACGTTATAACGTATAACGTTATGTTGCATTACGATATAACGTATAACGTTATGTAGCATAACGATATAACGCATAACGTTATATGGTAATACGTTATAACGTATAACGTTATGTACCATTACGATATAACGTATAACGTTATATGGTAATACGTTATAACGTACAACGTTATGTAGTATTACGTTATAGCATATAACGTTATGTAGTAATACGTTATAACGTATAACGTTATGTAGCATTACGATATAACGTATAACGTTATGTAGCATTACGATATAACGTATAACGTTATATGGTAATACTTTATAACGTATAACGTTATGTAGCATAACGATATAACGCATAACGTTATATGGTAATACGTTATAACGTATAACGCTATGTACCATTACGATATAACATATAACGTTATATGGTAATACGTTATAACGTACAACGTTATGTAGTATTACGTTATAACATATAACGTTATGTAGTAATACGTTATAATGTATAACGTTATGTAGCATTACGATATAACGTATAACGTTATGTAGCATTACGATATAACGTATAACGTTATATGGTAATACGTTATAACGTATAACGTTATGTAGCATAACGATATAACGCATAACGTTATATGGTAATACGTTATAACGTATAACGCTATGTACCATTACGATATAACGTATAACGTTATATGGTATGGCGTTATTACGTATAACGATATGTAGCATTACGATATAACGTATAACGTTATATGGTAATACGTTATAACGTACAACGTCATGTAGTATTACGTTATAACATATAACGTTATGTAGTAATACGTTATAACGTATAACGTTATGTAGCATTACGATATAACGTATAACGTTATATAGTATTACGTTATAACGTATAACGTTATGTAGCATTACGATATAACGTATAACGTTATGTAGCATAACGATATAACGCATAGCGTTATATGGTAATACGTTATAACGTATAACGTTATGTACCATTACGATATAACGTATGACGTTATATGGTAATACGTTATAACGTATAACGTTATGTAGCATTACGATATAACGCATAACTTTATATAGTATTACGTTATAACGTATAACGTTATGTAGCATTACGATATATCATATAACGTTATGTAGCATAACGATATAACGTATAACGTTATATAGTATTACGTTATAACGTATAACGTTATGTAGCATTACGATATAACGTATAACGTTATGTAGTATTATGATATAACGTATAAGGTTATGTAGCATTACGAAATAACGTATAACGTTATATGGTAATACTTTATAACGTATAACGTTATGTAGCATAACGATATAACGCATAACGTTATATGGTAATACGTTATAACGTATAACGCTATGTACCATTACGATATAACATATAACGTTATATGGTAATACGTTATAACGTACAACGTTATGTAGTATTACGTTATAACATATAACGTTATGTAGTAATACGATATAACGTATAACGTTATATGGTAATACTTTATAACGTATAACGTTATGTAGCATAACGATATAACGCATAACGTTATATGGTAATACGTTATAACGTATAACGTTATGTACCATTACGATATAACGTATAACGTTATATGGTAATACGTTATAACGTACAACGTTATGTAGTATTACGTTATAGCATATAACGTTATGTAGTAATACGTTATAACGTATAACGTTATGTAGCATTACGATATAACGTATAACGTTATGTAGCATTACGATATAACGTATAACGTTATATGGTAATACTTTATAACGTATAACGTTATGTAGCATAACGATATAACGCATAACGTTATATGGTAATACGTTATAACGTATAACGCTATGTACCATTACGATATAACATATAACGTTATATGGTAATACGTTATAACGTACAACGTTATGTAGTATTACGTTATAACATATAACGTTATGTAGTAATACGTTATAATGTATAACGTTATGTAGCATTACGATATAACGTATAACGTTATGTAGCATTACGATATAACGTATAACGTTATATGGTAATACGTTATAACGTATAACGTTATGTAGCATAACGATATAACGCATAACGTTATATGGTAATACGTTATAACGTATAACGCTATGTACCATTACGATATAACGTATAACGTTATATGGTATGGCGTTATAACGTATAACGATATGTAGCATTACGATATAACGTATAACGTTATATGGTAATACGTTATAACGTACAACGTCATGTAGTATTACGTTATAACATATAACGTTATGTAGTAATACGTTATAACGTATAACGTTATGTAGCATTACGATATAACGTATAACGTTATATAGTATTACGTTATAACGTATAACGTTATGTAGCATTACGATATAACGTATAACGTTATGTAGCATAACGATATAACGCATAGCGTTATATGGTAATACGTTATAACGTATAACGTTATGTACCATTACGATATAACGTATGACGTTATATGGTAATACGTTATAACGTATAACGTTATATGGTAATACGTTATAACGTACAACGTCATGTAGTATTACGTTATAACATATAACGTTATGTAGTAATACGTTATAACGTATAACGTTATGTAGCATTACGATATAACGTATAACGTTATATAGTATTACGTTATAACGTATAACGTTATGTAGCATTACGATATAACGTATAACGTTATGTAGCATAACGATATAACGCATAGCGTTATATGGTAATACGTTATAACGTATAACGTTATGTACCATTACGATATAACGTATGACGTTATATGGTAATACGTTATAACGTATAACGTTATGTAGCATTACGATATAACGCATAACTTTATATAGTATTACGTTATAACGTATAACGTTATGTAGCATTACGATATAACATATAACGTTATGTAGCATAACGATATAACGTATAACGTTATATAGTATTACGTTATAACGTATAACGTTATGTAGCATTACGATATAACGTATAACGTTATGTAGTATTATGATATAACGTATAAGGTTATGTAGCATTACGAAATAACGTATAACGTTATATAGTATTACGTTATAACGTATAACGTGATGTAGCATAACGATATAACGTATAACGTTATATAGAATTACGTTATAACGCATAACGTTATGCAGCATTACGATATAACGTTTAACGTTATGTAGCATAACGATATAACGTATAACATTATGTAGTATTATGATATAACGTATAAGGATTTGTAGCATTACGATTTAACGTATAACGTTATGTAGCATTACGATTTAACGTATAACGTTATATGGTAAAACGTTATAACGTATAACGTTATGTAGCATTACGATATAACGTATAACGTTATATAGAATTACGTTATAACGTATAACGTTATGCAGCATTACGATATAACGTTTAACGTTATGTAGCACTACGATATAACGTATAACGTTATATAGTATTACGTTATAACGTATAACGTTATATAGTATTACGTTATAACGTATAACGTTATGTATCATAACGATATAACGTATAACGTTATATAGTATTACGTTATAACGTATAACGTGATGTAGCATAACGATATAACGTATAACGTTATATAGTATTACGTTATAACGTATAACGTTATGTAGCATTACGATATAACATATAACGTTATGTAGCATAACGATATAACGTATAACGTTATATAGTATTACGTTATAACGTATAACGTTATGTAGCATTACGATATAACGTATAACGTTATGTAGCATTACGATATAACGTAAAACGTTATATAGTATTACGTTATAACGTATAACGTTATGTAGTATTACGTTATAACATATAACGTTATATAGTATTACGTTATAACGTATAACGTTATGGAGCATTATGATATAACGTATAACGTTATATAGTATTACGTTATAACGTATAACGTTATGTAGTATTACGTTATAACGTATAACGTTATGTAGCATAACGATATAACGTATAACGTTATATAGTATTACGTTATAACGTATAACGTCATGTAGCGTTACGATATAACGTATAACGTTATGTAGAATTAAGATATAACGTATAACGTTATGTAGCATTACGATATAACGTATAACGTTATATGGTAATACGTTATAACGTATAACGTTATGTAACATTACGATATAACGTATAACGTTAATTAGCATTACGATATAACGTATAACGTTATATGGTAATACGTTATAATGTATAACGTTATGTAGCATTACGATATAACGTATAACGTTATGTAGCATAACGATATAACGCATAACGTTATATGGTAATACGTTATAACGTATAACGCTATGTACCATTACGATATAACGTATAACGTTATATGGTAATACGTTATAACGTATAACGATATGTAGCATTACGATATAACGTATAACGTTATGTAGCATAACGATATAACGTATAACGTTATACAGTATTACGTTATAACGTATAACGTTATATGGTAATACGTTATAACGTATAACCTTATGTACCATTACGATATAACGTATAACATTATGTAGTAATACGTTATAACGTACAACGTTATGTAGCGTTACGATATAACGTATAACGTTATGTAGCATTACGATATAACGTATAACGTTATGTGGTAATACGTTATAACGTATAACGTTATGTAGCATTTCGATATAACGTATAACACTATGTAGCATAACGATATAACGTATAACGTTATATGGTAATACGTTATAACGTATAACCTTATGTACCATTACGATATAACGTATAACGTTTTATGGTAATACGTTATAACGTACAACGTTATGTAGCATAACGATATAACGTATAACGTTATATAGTATTACGCTATAACGTATAACGTTATGTAGCATTGCGATATAACGTATAACGTTATATAGTATTACGTTATAACGTATAACGTTATGTAGTATTACGTTATAACGTATAACATTACGTAGTAATACGTTATAACGTATAACCTTATGTAGCGTTACGATGTAACGTATGACGTTATGTAGCATTACGATATAACGTATAACGTTATATGGTAATACGTTATAACGTATAACGTCATGTAGTATTACGTTATAACATATAAAGTTATGTAGTAATACGTTATAATGTATAACGTTATGTAGCATTACGACATAACGTATAACGTTATGTAGCATTACGATATAACGTATAACGTTATATGGTAATACGTTATAACATATAACGTTATGTAGCATAACGATATAACGTATAACGTTATATAGTATTACGATATAACGTATAACATTATGTAGTAATACGTTATAACGTACAACGTTATGTAGCGTTACGATATAACGTATAACGTTATGTAGCATTACGATATAACGTATAACGTTATATGGTAATACGTTATAACGTACAACGTTATGTAGTATTACGTTATAACATATAACGTTATGTAGTAATACGTTATAACGTATAACGTTATGTAGCATTACGATATAACGTATATCGTTATGTAGCATTACGATATAACGTATAACGTTATATGGTAATACTTTATAACGTATAACGTTATGTAGCATAACGATATAACGCATAACGTTATATGGTAATACGTTATAACGTATAACGTTATGTACTATTACGATATAACATATAACGTTATATGGTAATACGTTATAACGTACAACGTTATGTAGTATTACGTTATAACATATAACGTTATGTAGTAATACGTTATAATGTATAACGTTATGTAGCATTACGATATAACGTATAACGTTATGTAGCATTACGATATAACGTATAACGTTATATGGTAATACGTTATAACGTATAACGTTATGTAGCATAACGATATAACGCATAACGTTATATGGTAATACGTTATAACGTATAACGCTATGTACCATTACGATATAACGTATAACGTTATATGGTATGGCGTTATAACGTATAACGATATGTAGCATTACGATATAACGTATAACGTTATATGGTAATACGTTATAACGTACAACGTCATGTAGTATTACGTTATAACATATAACGTTATGTAGTAATACGTTATAACGTATAACGTTATGTAGCATTACGATATAACGTATAACGTTATATAGTATTACGTTATAACGTATAACGTTATGTAGCATAACGATATAACGCATAACGTTATATGGTAATACGTTATAACGTATAACGCTATGTACCATTACGATATAACATATAACGTTATATGGTAATACGTTATAACGTACAACGTTATGTAGTATTACGTTATAACATATAACGTTATGTAGTAATACGTTATAACGTATAACGTTATGTAGCATTACGATATAACATATAACGTTATGTAGCATAACGATATAACGTATAACGTTATATAGTATTACGTTATAACGTATAACGTTATGTAGCATTACGATATAACGTATAACGTTATGTAGTATTATGATATAACGTATAAGGTTATGTAGCATTACGAAATAACGTATAACGTTATATAGTATTACGTTATAACGTATAACGTGATGTAGCATAACGATATAACGTATAACGTTATATAGAATTACGTTATAACGCATAACGTTATGCAGCATTACGATATAACGTTTAACGTTATGTAGCATAACGATATAACGTATAACATTATGTAGTATTATGATATAACGTATAAGGATTTGTAGCATTACGATTTAACGTATAACGTTATGTAGCATTACGATTTAACGTATAACGTTATATGGTAATACTTTATAACGTATAACGTTATGTAGCATAACGATATAACGCATAGCGTTATATGGTAATACGTTATAACGTATAACGCTATGTACCATTACGATATAACGTAGAAAGTTATGTAGCATTACGATATAACGTATAACGTTATATGGTAATACGTTATAACATATAACGTTATGTAGCATAACGATATAACGTATAACGTTATATAGTATTACGATATAACGTATAACATTATGTAGTAATACGTTATAACGTACAACGTTATGTAGCGTTACGATATAACGTATAACGTTATGTAGCATTACGATATAACGTATAACGTTATATGGTAATACGTTATAACGTACAACGTTATGTAGTATTACGTTATAACATATAACGTTATGTAGTAATACGTTATAACGTATAACGTTATGTAGCATTACGATATAACGTATAACGTTATGTAGCATTACGATATAACGTATAACGTTATATGGTAATACTTTATAACGTATAACGTTATGTAGCATAACGATATAACGCATAACGTTATATGGTAATACGTTATAACGTATAACGTTATGTACTATTACGATATAACATATAACGTTATATGGTAATACGTTATAACGTACAACGTTATGTAGTATTACGTTATAACATATAACGTTATGTAGTAATACGTTATAACGTATAACGTTATGTAGCATTACGATATAACGTATAACGTTATATAGTATTACGTTATAACGTATAACGTTATGTAGCATTACGATATAACGTATAACGTTATGTAGCATAACGATATAACGCATAGCGTTATATGGTAATACGTTATAACGTATAACGTTATGTACCATTACGATATAACGTATGACGTTATATGGTAATACGTTATAACGTATAACGTTATGTAGCATTACGATATAACGCATAACTTTATATAGTATTACGTTATAACGTATAACGTTATGTAGCATTACGATATAACATATAACGTTATGTAGCATAACGATATAACGTATAACGTTATATAGTATTACGTTATAACGTATAACGTTATGTAGCATTACGATATAACGTATAACGTTATGTAGTATTATGATATAACGTATAAGGTTATGTAGCATTACGAAATAACGTATAACGTTATATAGTATTACGTTATAACGTATAACGGATGTAGCATAACGATATAACGTATAACGTTATATAGAATTACGTTATAACGCATAACGTTATGCAGCATTACGATATAACGTTTAACGTTATGTAGCATAACGATATAACGTATAACATTATGTAGTATTATGATATAACGTATAAGGATTTGTAGCATTACGATTTAACGTATAACGTTATGTAGCATTACGATTTAACGTATAACGTTATATGGTAAAACGTTATAACGTATAACGTTATGTAGCATTACGATATAACGTATAACGTTATATAGAATTACGTTATAACGTATAACGTTATGCAGCATTACGATATAACGTTTAACGTTATGTAGCACTACGATATAACGTATAACGTTATATAGTATTACGTTATAACGTATAACGTTATATAGTATTACGTTATAACGTATAACGTTATGTATCATAACGATATAACGTATAACGTTATATAGTATTACGTTATAACGTATAACGTGATGTAGCATAACGATATAACGTATAACGTTATATAGTATTACGTTATAACGTATAACGTTATGTAGCATTACGATATAACATATAACGTTATGTAGCATAACGATATAACGTATAACGTTATATAGTATTACGTTATAACGTATAACGTTATGTAGCATTACGATATAACGTATAACGTTATGTAGCATTACGATATAACGTAAAACGTTATATAGTATTACGTTATAACGTATAACGTTATGTAGTATTACGTTATAACATATAACGTTATATAGTATTACGTTATAACGTATAACGTTATGGAGCATTATGATATAACGTATAACGTTATATAGTATTACGTTATAACGTATAACGTTATGTAGTATTACGTTATAACGTATAACGTCATGTAGCATTACGATATAACGTATAACGTTATGTAGCATTAAGATATAACGTATCACGTTATGTAGCATTACGATATAACGTATAACGTTATATGGTAATACGTTATAACGTATAACGTTATGTAGCATTACGATATAACGTATAACGTTATGTAGCATAACGATATAACGCATAGCGTTATATGGTAATACGTTATAACGTATAACGCTATGTACCATTACGATATAACGTAGAACGTTATGTAGCATTACGATATAACGTATAACGTTATATGGTAATACGTTATAACATATAACGTTATGTAGCATAACGATATAACGTATAACGTTATATAATATTACGTTATAACGTATAACGTTATGTAACATTACGATATAACGTATAACGTTAATTAGCATTACGATATAACGTATAACGTTATATGGTAATACGTTATAATGTATAACGTTATGTAGCATTACGATATAACGTATAACGTTATGTAGCATAACGATATAACGCATAACGTTATATGGTAATACGTTATAACGTATAACGCTATGTACCATTACGATATAACGTATAACGTTATATGGTAATACGTTATAACGTATAACGATATGTAGCATAACGATATAACGTATAACGTTATGTAGCATAACGATATAACGTATAACGTTATACAGTATTACGTTATAACGTATAACGTTATATGGTAATACGTTATAACGTATAACCTTATGTACCATTACGATATAACGTATAACATTATGTAGTAATACGTTATAACGTACAACGTTATGTAGCGTTACGATATAACGTATAACGTTATGTAGCATTACGATATAACGTATAACGTTATGTGGTAATACGTTATAACGTATAACGTTATGTAGCATTTCGATATAACGTATAACACTATGTAGCATAACGATATAACGTATAACGTTATATGGTAATACGTTATAACGTATAACCTTATGTACCATTACGATATAAAGTATAACGTTTTATGGTAATACGTTATAACGTACAACGTTATGTAGCATAACGATATAACGTATAACGTTATATAGTATTACGCTATAACGTATAACGTTATGTAGCATTGCGATATAACGTATAACGTTATATAGTATTACGTTATAACGTATAACGTTATGTAGTATTACGTTATAACGTATAACATTACGTAGTAATACGTTATAACGTATAACCTTATGTAGCGTTACGATGTAACGTATGACGTTATGTAGCATTACGATATAACGTATAACGATATATGGTAATACGTTATAACGTATAACGTCATGTAGTATTACGTTATAACATATAAAGTTATGTAGTAATACGTTATAATGTATAACGTTATGTAGCATTACGACATAACGTATAACGTTATTTAGCATTACGATATAACGTATAACGTTATATGGTAATACGTTATAACATATAACGTTATGTAGCATAACGATATAACGTATAACGTTATATAGTATTACGATATAACGTATAACATTATGTAGTAATACGTTATAACGTACAACGTTATGTAGCGTTACGATATAACGTATAACGTTATGTAGCATTACGATATAACGTATAACGTTATATGGTAATACGTTATAACGTACAACGTTATGTAGTATTACGTTATAACATATAACGTTATGTAGTAATACGTTATAACGTATAACGTTATGTAGCATTACGATATAACGTATAACGTTATGTAGCATTACGATATAACGTATAACGTTATATGGTAATACTTTATAACGTATAACGTTATGTAGCATAACGATATAACGCATAACGTTATATGGTAATACGTTATAACGTATAACGTTATGTACTATTACGATATAACATATAACGTTATATGGTAATACGTTATAACGTACAACGTTATGTAGTATTACGTTATAACATATAACGTTATGTAGTAATACGTTATAATGTATAACGTTATGTAGCATTACGATATAACGTATAACGTTATGTAGCATTACGATATAACGTATAACGTTATATGGTAATACGTTATAACGTATAACGTTATGTAGCATAACGATATAACGCATAACGTTATATGGTAATACGTTATAACGTATAACGCTATGTACCATTACGATATAACGTATAACGTTATATGGTATGGCGTTATAACGTATAACGATATGTAGCATTACGATATAACGTATAACGTTATATGGTAATACGTTATAACGTACAACGTCATGTAGTATTACGTTATAACATATAACGTTATGTAGTAATACGTTATAACGTATAACGTTATGTAGCATTACGATATAACGTATAACGTTATATAGTATTACGTTATAACGTATAACGTTATGTAGCATTACGATATAACGTATAACGTTATGTAGCATAACGATATAACGCATAGCGTTATATGGTAATACGTTATAACGTATAACGTTATGTACCATTACGATATAACGTATGACGTTATATGGTAATACGTTATAACGTATAACGTTATGTAGCATTAGGATATAACGCATAACTTTATATAGTATTACGTTATAACGTATAACGTTATGTAGCATTACGATATAACATATAACGTTATGTAGCATAACGATATAACGTATAACGTTATATAGTATTACGTTATAACGTATAACGTTATGTAGCATTACGATATAACGTATAACGTTATGTAGTATTATGATATAACGTATAAGGTTATGTAGCATTACGAAATAACGTATAACGTTATATAGTATTACGTTATAACGTATAACGTGATGTAGCATAACGATATAACGTATAACGTTATATAGAATTACGTTATAACGCATAACGTTATGCAGCATTACGATATAACGTTTAACGTTATGTAGCATAACGATATAACGTATAACATTATGTAGTATTATGATATAACGTATAAGGATTTGTAGCATTACGATTTAACGTATAACGTTATGTAGCATTACGATTTAACGTATAACGTTATATGGTAATACTTTATAACGTATAACGTTATGTAGCATAACGATATAACGCATAGCGTTATATGGTAATACGTTATAACGTATAACGCTATGTACCATTACGATATAACGTAGAAAGTTATGTAGCATTACGATATAACGTATAACGTTATATGGTAATACGTTATAACATATAACGTTATGTAGCATAACGATATAACGTATAACGTTATATAGTATTACGATATAACGTATAACATTATGTAGTAATACGTTATAACGTACAACGTTATGTAGCGTTACGATATAACGTATAACGTTATGTAGCATTACGATATAACGTATAACGTTATATGGTAATACGTTATAACGTACAACGTTATGTAGTATTACGTTATAACATATAACGTTATGTAGTAATACGTTATAACGTATAACGTTATGTAGCATTACGATATAACGTATAACGTTATGTAGCATTACGATATAACGTATAACGTTATATGGTAATACTTTATAACGTATAACGTTATGTAGCATAACGATATAACGCATAACGTTATATGGTAATACGTTATAACGTATAACGTTATGTACTATTACGATATAACATATAACGTTATATGGTAATACGTTATAACGTACAACGTTATGTAGTATTACGTTATAACATATAACGTTATGTAGTAATACGTTATAATGTATAACGTTATGTAGCATTACGATATAACGTATAACGTTATGTAGCATTACGATATAACGTATAACGTTATATGGTAATACGTTATAACGTATAACGTTATGTAGCATAACGATATAACGCATAACGTTATATGGTAATACGTTATAACGTATAACGCTATGTACCATTACGATATAACGTATAACGTTATATGGTATGGCGTTATAACGTATAACGATATGTAGCATTACGATATAACGTATAACGTTATATGGTAATACGTTATAACGTACAACGTCATGTAGTATTACGTTATAACATATAACGTTATGTAGTAATACGTTATAACGTATAACGTTATGTAGCATTACGATATAACGTATAACGTTATATAGTATTACGTTATAACGTATAACGTTATGTAGCATTACGATATAACGTATAACGTTATGTAGCATAACGATATAACGCATAGCGTTATATGGTAATACGTTATAACGTATAACGTTATGTACCATTACGATATAACGTATGACGTTATATGGTAATACGTTATAACGTATAACGTTATGTAGCATTACGATATACCGCATAACTTTATATAGTATTACGTTATAACGTATAACGTTATGTAGCATTACGATATAACATATAACGTTATGTAGCATAACGATATAACGTATAACGTTATATAGTATTACGTTATAACGTATAACGTTATGTAGCATTACGATATAACGTATAACGTTATGTAGTATTATGATATAACGTATAAGGTTATGTAGCATTACGAAATAACGTATAACGTTATATAGTATTACGTTATAACGTATAACGTGATGTAGCATAACGATATAACGTATAACGTTATATAGAATTACGTTATAACGCATAACGTTATGCAGCATTACGATATAACGTTTAACGTTATGTAGCATAACGATATAACGTATAACATTATGTAGTATTATGATATAACGTATAAGGATTTGTAGCATTACGATTTAACGTATAACGTTATGTAGCATTACGGTTTAACGTATAACGTTATATGGTAAAACGTTCTAACGTATAACGTTATGTAGCATTACGATATAACGTATAACGTTATATAGTATTACGTTATAACGTATAACGTTATGTAGCATTACGATATAACATATAACGTTATGTAGCATAACGATATAACGTATAACGTTATATAGTATTACGTTATAACGTATAACGTTATGTAGCATTACGATATAACGTATAACGTTATGTAGCATTACGATATAACGTAAAACGTTATATAGTATTACGTTATAACGTATAACGTTATGTAGTATTACGTTATAACATATAACGTTATATAGTATTACGTTATAACGTATAACGTTATGGAGCATTATGATATAACGTATAACGTTATATAGTATTACGTTATAACGTATAACGTTATGTAGTATTACGTTATAACGTATAACGTTATGTAGCATAACGATATAACGTATAACGTTATGTAGCATTACGATATAACGTATAAAGTTATATGGTAATACGTTATAACGTATAACGTTATGTAGGCTTACGATATAACGTATAACGTTATGTATTATTACGTTATAACGTATATCGTTATGTAGTATTACGTTATAACATATAACGTTATGTAGTATTACGTTATAACGTATAACGTTATGTAGCATTACGATAAAACGTATGACGTTATGTAGCATAACGATATAAAGTATAACGTTATGTGGCATTACGACATAGCGTATAACGTTATATGGCAATACGATATAACGTATAACGTTATGTAGTGTTACGTTATAACGTATAACGTTATGTAGCATTACGTCATAACGTATGACGTTATATGGTACTACGTTATAACGCATAACGTTATACGGTGATGCTTAATAACGTATAAAGTTATGTAGCATTACGATATAACGTATAACGTTATGTAGCATTACGATATAACATATAACGTTATATGGAAATACGATATAACGTATAACGTTATGTAGTGTTACGTTATAACGTATAACGTTATGTAGCATTACGATATTACGTATGACGTTATATGGTAATACGTTACAACGTATAACGTTATGTAGCATTACGATATTAGGTATAACGTTATATAGTATTACGTTATAACGTATAACGTTATGTAGCATTACGTCATAACGTATGACGTTATATGGTAATACGCTATAACGTATAACGTTATATGGTGATGCTTAATAACGTATAACGTTATATGGTAATACGTTATAACGTATAACGTTATGTAGGATTACGATATAACGTATAACGTTATGTAGTATTACGATATAACGTATAACGTTATATAGTATTACGTTATAACGTATATCGTTATGTAGCATTACGTCATAACGTATGACGTTATATGGTAATACGCTATAACGTATAACGTTATATGGTGATGCTTAATAACGTATAACGTTATATGGTAATACGTTATAACGTATAACGTTATGTAGGATTACGATATAACGTATAACGTTATGTAGTATTACGATATAACGTATAACGTTATATAGTATTACGTTATAACGTATATCGTTATGTAGCATTGCGATATAACGTATAACGTTATGTAGCATTACGGTATAACGTATAACTTTATATGGTAATATGTTATAACGTATAACGTTATGTAGCATTGCGATATAACGTATAACGTTATGTAGCATTACGATATAACGTATAACGTGATGTAGCATTACGATATAACGTGTAACGTTATATGGTAATATGTTATAACCTATAACGTTATGTAGCATTACGATATAACGTATAACGTTATGTGGCATGGCGGTATAACGTATAACGTTATATGGTAATACGTTATAACGAATAACGTTATATGGTAATACGTTATAACGTATAAAGTTATGTAGCATTGCGATATAACGTATAACGTTATGTAGCATTACGATATAACGTATAACGTGATGTAGCATTACGATATAACGTGTAACGTTATATGGTAATATGTTATAACCTATAACGTTATGTAGCATTACGATATAACGTATAACGTTATGTGGCATTGCGGTATAACGTATAACGTTATATGGTAATACGTTATAACGAATAACGTTATATGGTAATACGTTATAACGTATAAAGTTATGTAGCATTGCGATATAACGTATAACGTTATGTAGCATTACGATATAACGTATAACGTGATGTAGCATTACGATATAACGTGTAACGTTATATGGTAATATGTTATAACCTATAACGTTATGTAGCATTACGATATAACGTATAACGGTATGTAGCATTACGATATAACGTATGACGTTATATGGTAATACGTTATAACGTATAAAGTTATGTAGCATTGCGATATAACGTATAACGTTATGTAGCATTACGATATAACGTATAACGTGATGTAGCATTACGATATAACGTGTAACGTTATATGGTAATATGTTATAACCTATAACGTTATGTAGCATTACGATATAACGTATAACGTTATGTGGCATTGCGGTATAACGTATAACGTTATATGGTAATACGTTATAACGAATAACGTTATATGGTAATACGTTATAACGTATAAAGTTATGTAGCATTGCGATATAACGTATAACGTTATGTAGCATTACGATATAACGTATAACGTGATGTAGCATTACGATATAACGTGTAACGTTATATGGTAATATGTTATAACCTATAACGTTATGTAGCATTACGATATAACGTATAACGTTATGTGGCATTGCGGTATAACGTATAACGTTATATGGTAATACGTTATAACGAATAACGTTATATGGTAATACGTTATAACGTATAAAGTTATGTAGCATTGCGATATAACGTATAACGTTATGTAGCATTACGATATAACGTATAACGTGATGTAGCATTACGATATAACGTGTAACGTTATATGGTAATATGTTATAACCTATAACGTTATGTAGCATTACGATATAACGTATAACGTTATGTGGCATTGCGGTATAACGTATAACGTTATATGGTAATACGTTATAACGAATAACGTTATATGGTAATACGTTATAACGTATAAAGTTATGTAGCATTGCGATATAACGTATAACGTTATGTAGCATTACGATATAACGTATAACGTGATGTAGCATTACGATATAACGTGTAACGTTATATGGTAATATGTTATAACCTATAACGTTATGTAGCATTACGATATAACGTATAACGGTATGTAGCATTACGATATAACGTATGACGTTATATGGTAATACGTTATAACGTATAAAGTTATGTAGCATTGCGATATAACGTATAACGTTATGTAGCATTACGATATAACGTATAACGTTATGTATCAATGCGATATAACGTATAACGTTATATGGTAATACGTTATTACGTATTACGTTATGTAGCATTACGATATAACGTATAACGTTATGTAGCATAACGATATAACGTATAACGTTATACAGTATTACGTTATAACGTATAACGTTATGTAGCATTACGATATAACGTATAACGATATGTAGCATAACGATATAACGTATAACGTTATATAGTATTACGTTATAACGTATATCGTTATGTAGTATTACGGTATAACGTATAACGTTTTGTAGTATTACGATATTACGTATAATAGTATGTAGCATTACGACAAAACGTATGACGTTATATGGTAATACGTTATAACGTATAACGTTATGTAGTGTTATGTTAAAACGTATAACTTTATGTAGCATTGCGATATAACGTATAACGTTATATGGTAATACGTTATAACGTATAACGTTATGTGACATTACGATATAACGTATAACGCTATGTAGCATTACGTTATAACGTATAACGTTATGTACCATTACGATATACCGTATAACGTTATGTAGTGTTACGTTAAAACGTATAACTTTATGTAGCATTACGATATAACGTATAACGTTATGTAGCATTACGATATAACGTATAACGTTATGTAGTATTACGATATAACGTATAACGTTATGTAGTATTACGTTATAACGTATAACGTTATGTACCATTACGATATAACGTATAACGTTATACGGTAATACGTTATAACGAATTACGAAATATAGTATTACGTCATAACGTATGACGTTATATGGTAATACGTTATAACGTATAACGTTATGTAGCATTACGATATAACGTATAACGTTATGTAGCATTACGATATAACGTATAACGTTATATGGTAATACGTTATAACCTATAACGTTATGTAGCATTACGATATAACGTATAACGTTATGTATCAATGCGATATAACGTATAACGTTATATGGTAATACGTTATTACGTATTACGTTATGTAGCATTACGATATAACGTATAACGTTATGTAGCATAACGATATAACGTATAACGTTATACAGTATTACGTTATAACGTATAACGTTATGTAGCATTACGATATAACGTATAACGATATGTAGCATAACGATATAACGTATAACGTTATATAGTATTACGTTATAACGTATATCGTTATGTAGTATTACGGTATAACGTATAACGTTTTGTAGTATTACGATATTACGTATAATAGTATGTAGCATTACGACAAAACGTATGACGTTATATGGTAATACGTTATAACGTATAACGTTATGTAGTGTTATGTTAAAACGTATAACTTTATGTAGCATTGCGATATAACGTATAACGTTATATGATAATACGTTATAACGTATAACGTTATGTGACATTACGATATAACGTATAACGCTATGTAGCATTACGTTATAACGTATAACGTTATGTACCATTACGATATACCGTATAACGTTATGTAGTGTTACGTTAAAACGTATAACTTTATGTAGCATTACGATATAACGTATAACGTTATGTAGCATTACGATATAACGTATAACGTTATGTAGTATTACGTTATAACGTATAACGTTATGTAGCATTACGATATAACGTATAACGTTATGTAGAATTACGATATAACGTATGACGTTATATGGTAATACGATATAACGTATAACGTTATGTAGCATTACGATATAACGTATAACGTTATGTAGCATAAGGATATAACGATTAACGTTTTGTAGCATTACGATGTAACGTATAACGTTATGTAGCATAACGATATAACTTATAACGTTATATAGTGTTACGTTATACCGTATAACGTTATGTAGTGTTATGTTAAAACGTATAACTTTATGTAGCATTGCGATATAACGTATAACGTTATATGGTAATACGTTATAACGTATAACGTTATGTGACATTACGATATAACGTATAACGCTATGTAGCATTACGTTATAACGTATAACGTTATGTACCATTACGATATACCGTATAACGTTATGTAGTGTTACGTTAAAACGTATAACTTTATGTAGCATTACGATATAACGTATAACGTTATGTAGCATTACGATATAACGTATAACGTTATGTAGTATTACGTTATAACGTATAACGTTATGTAGCATTACGATATAACGTATAACGTTATGTAGAATTACGATATAACGTATGACGTTATATGGTAATACGATATAACGTATAACGTTATGTAGCATTACGATATAGCGTATAACGTTATGTAGCATTACGATATAACGTATAACGTTATGTAGCATTACGATATAACGTATTACGTTATATGGTAATACGTTATAACGTATAACGTTATATGGTGATACTTAACAACGTATAACGTTATGTACCATTACGATATACCGTATAACGTTATGTAGTGTTACGTTAAAACGTATAACTTTATGTAGCATTACGATATAACGTATAACGTTATATGGTAATACGTTATAACGTATAACGTTATGTATCATTACGATATAACGTATTACGTTATATGGTAATACGTAATAACGTATAACGTTATGTAGCATTACGATATAACGTATAACGTTATATGGTAATACGTTATAACGTATAACGTTATATGGTAATACGTAATAACGTATAACGTTATGTAGCATAACGATATAACGTATAACGTTATATAGTATTACGTTATAAGGTATAACGTTATATAGCATTCCGATATAACGTATAACGTTATATGGTAATATGTTATAACCTATAACGTTATGTAGCAGTACGATATAACGTATAACGTTATGTAGCTTTACGATATAACGTATAACGTTATGTAGTATTACGTTATAACGTATAACGTTATGTACCATTACGATATAACGTATAACGTTATGTACCATTACGATATAACGTATGACGTTATATGGCAATATGTTATAACGTATAACGTTATGAAGTGCTACGTTATAACGTATAACGTTATGTAGCATTACCATAAAACGTATAACGTTATGTAGCATAACGATATAACGTATAACGTTATGTGGCATTACGATATAACATATGACGTTATGTAGCATTACGTCATAACGTATGATGTTACATGGTAATACGTTATAACGTATAACGTTATGTGGCATTACGATATAACGTATAACGCTATGTAGCATTACGTCATAACGTATGACGTTATATGTTAATACGTTATAACGTATAACGTTATATGGTGATACTTAATAACGTATAACGTTATATGGTGATACTTAATAACGTATAACGTTATGTAGCAATACGATATAACGTATAACATTATGTAGCATTACGATAAAACGTATAACGTTATGTAGCATAACGACATAACGTATAACGTTATGTGGCATTACGATATAACGTATAGCGATATGTAGCATTACGATATAACGTATGACGTTATGTAGCATTACGTCATAACGTATGACGTTATATGGTAATACGTTATAACGTATAACGTTATATGGTGATACTTAATAACGTATAACGTTATGTAGCAATACGATATAACGTATAACGTTATGTAGCATTACGATATAACGTATAACGTTATGTAGTATTACGTTATAACGTATAACGTTATGTAGTATTACGATATAACGTATTACGTTACATGGTAATACGTTATGACGCATAACGTTATGTATCATTACGATGTATCGTATACCGTTATATGGTAATACGTTATAACGTATAACGTTATATGGTAATACGTAATAACGTATAACGTTATGTAGCATTACGATATAACGTATAACGTTTTGTGGAAATACGATATAACGTATAACGTTATATAGTATTACGTTATAACGTATATCGTTATGTAGTATTGCGTTATAACGTATAACGTTTTGTAGTATTACAATATAACGTATACCATAATGTAGCATTACGATATAACGTATGACGTTATATGGTAATACGTTATAACGTATATCATTATGTAGTATTACGATATAACGTATAACGATATATAATATTACGTTATAACATAAATTTATGTAGCATTACGATATAACGTATAACGTTATATGGTAATACGTTATAGCGTATAACGTTATATGGTAATACGTTATAACGTATAACGTTATGTAGCATTACGATATAACGTATAACGTTATGTAGCATAACGATATAACGTATAACGTTATGTAGCATTACGATATAACGTGTAACGTTATGTAGCATCAAGATATAACGTATAACGTTATATGGTGATACTTAATAACGTATAACGTTATGTAGCAATACGATATAACGTATAACGATATGTAGCATTACGATATAACATATAACGTTATATGGAAATACGATATAACGTATAACGTTATGAAGTGTTACGTTATAACGTATAACGTTATGTAGCATTACGATACAACGTATAACGTTATGTAGCATAACCATATAACGTATAACGTTATGTGGCATTACGATATAACGTATAACGTTATGTAGCATTACGATATAACGTATGACGTTATGTAGCATTACGTCATAACGTATAACGTTATGTAGCATTACGATATAACGTATAACGTTATGTAGCATTACGATATAACGTATAACGTTATGTAGTATTACGTTATAACGTATAACGTTATGTAGTATTACGTTATAACGTATAACGTTATGTAGCATTACGATATAACGTATAACGTTATGTAGAATTACGATATAACGTATGACGTTATATGGTAATACGATATAACGTATAACGTTATGTAGCATTACGATATAGCGTATAACGTTATGTAGAATTACGATATAACGTATGACGTTATATGGTAATACGATATAACGTATAACGTTATGTAGCATTACGATATAGCGTATAACGTTATGTAGCATTACGATATAACGTATAACGTTATGTAGCATTACGATATAACGTATGACGTTATATGGTAATACGTTATAACGTATAACGTTATATGGTGATACTTAATAACGTATAACGTTATGTACCATTACGATATACCGTATAACGTTATGTAGTGTTACGTTAAAACGTATAACTTTATGTAGCATTACGATATAACGTATAACGTTATATGGTAATACGTTATAACGTATAACGTTATGTATCATTACGATATAACGTATTACGTTATATGGTAATACGTTATGACGTATAACGTTATGTATCATTACGATGTATCGTATACCGTTATATGGTAATACGTTATAACGTATAACGTTATATGGTAATACGTAATAACGTATAACGTTATGTAGCATTACGATATAACGTATAACGTTTTGTGGAAATACGATATAACGTATAACGTTATGTAGTGTTACGTTATAACGTATAACGTTATGTGGCATTACGATATAACGTATAACGTTATGTAGCATTACGATATAACGTATGACGTTGTATGGTAATACGTTATAACGTATAACGTTATATGGTGATACTTAATAACGTATAACGTTATGTAGCAATACGAAATAACGTATGACGTTATGTACCATTACGTCATAACGTATGACGTTATATGGTAATACGTTATAACGTATAGCGTTATGTAGCATTACGATATAACGTAAAGAGTTATGTAGCATTACGATATAACGTATGACGTTGTATGGTAATACGTTATAACGTATAACGTTATGTTGCATTACGATATAACGTATAACGTTATGTAGTATTACGTTATAACATATAACGTTATGTACCATTACGATATAACGCATAACGTTATATGGTAATACGTTATAACGTATAATGTTATGTACCATTACGATATAACGTATAACGTTATATGGTAATACGTTATAACGTATAACGTTATGTAGCATTACGATGTAACGTACAACGTTATGTAGCATTACGATATAACGTATAACGGTATGTAGCATAAGGATATAACGTTTAACGTTTTGTAGTATTACGATGTAACGTATAACGTTATGTAGCATAACGATATAACTTATAACGTTATAACGTATAACGTTATGTAGCATTACGATATATCGTATAACGTTATATGGTAATACGTTATAACGTATAACGTTATGTATCATTACGATATAACGTAATACGTTATATGGTAATACGTTATGACGTATAACGTTATGTATCATTTCGATATATCGTATAACGTTATATGGTAATACGTTATAACGTATAACGTTATATGGTAATACGAAATAACGTATAACGTTATGTAGCATTACGATATAACGTATAACGTTTTGTGGAAATACGATATAACGTATAACGTTATGTAGTGTTACGTTATAACGTATAACGTTATGTAGCAGTACGATATAACGTTTAACGTTATGTAGCATAACGATATAACGTATAACGTTATATAGTATTACGTTATAAGGTATAACGTTATATAGCATTCCGATATAACGTATAACGTTATATGGTAATATGTTATAACCTATAACGTTATGTGGCAGTACGATATAACGTATAACGTTATGTAGCATTACGATATAACGTATAACGTTATGTAGTATTATGTTATAACGTATAACGTTATGTACCATTACGATATAACGTATAACGTTATGTACCATTACGATATAACGTATGACGTTATATGGCAATATGTTATAACGTATAACGTTATGAAGTGCTACGTTATAACGTATAACGTTATGCAGCATTACCATAAAACGTATAACGTTATGTAGCATAACGATATAACGTATAACGTTATGTGGCATTACGATATAACATATGACGTTATGTAGCATTACGTCGTAACGTATGATGTTACATGGTAATACGTTATAACGTATAACGTTATGTGGCATTACGATATAACGTATAACGCTATGTAGCATTACGTCATAACGTATGACGTTATATGTTAATACGTTATAACGTATAACGTTATATGGTGATACTTAATAACGTATAACGTTATATGGTGATACTTAATAACGTATAACGTTATGTAGCAATACGATATAACGTATAACATTATGTAGCATTACGATAAAACGTATAACGTTATGTAGCATAACGACATAACGTATAACGTTATGTGGCATTACGATATAACGTATAGCGTTATGTAGCATTACGATATAACGTATGACGTTATGTAGCATTACGTCATAACGTATGACGTTATATGGTAATACGTTATAACGTATAACGTTATATGGTGATACTTAATAACGTATAACGTTATGTAGCAATACGATATAACGTATAACGTTATGTAGCATTACGATATAACGTATAACGTTATGTAGCATAACGATATAACGTTTAACGTTTTGTAGCATTACGGTATAACGTATAACGTTATGTAGCATAACGATATAACGTATAACGTTATATAGTATTACGTTATAACATATAACGTTATGTAGCATTACGATATAACGTATAACGTTATATGGTAATACGCTATAACGTATAACGTTATGTATCATTACGATATAACGTATTACGTTACATGGTAATACGTTATGACGCATAACGTTATGTATCATTACGATGTATCGTATACCGTTATATGGTAATACGTTATAACGTATAACGTTATATGGTAATACGTAATAACGTATAACGTTATGTAGCATTACGATATAACGTATAACGTTTTGTGGAAATACGATATAACGTATAACGTTATAACGTATAACGTTTTGTAGTATTACGATATAACGTATAACATAATGTAGCATTACGATATAACGTATGACGTTATATGGTAATACGTTATAACGTATATCGTTATGTAGTATTACGATATAACGTATAACGATATATAATATTACGTTATAACATAAATTTATGTAGCATTACGATATAACGTATAACGTTATATGGTAATACGTTATAGCGTATAACGTTATATGGTAATACGTTATAACGTATAACGTTATGTAGCATTACGATATAACGTATAACGTTATGTAGCATAACGATATAACGTATAACGTTATGTAGCATTACGATATAACGTGTAACGTTATGTAGCATCAAGATACAACGTATAACGTTATATGGTGATACTTAATAACGTATAACGTTATGTAGCAATACGATATAACGTATAACGATATGTAGCATTACGATATAACATATAACGTTATATGGAAATACGATATAACGTATAACGTTATGAAGTGTTACGTTATAACATATAACGTTATGTAGCATTACGATACAACGTATAACGTTATGTAGCATAACCATATAACGTATAACGTTATGTGGCATTACGATATAACGTATAACGTTATGTAGCATTACGATATAACGTATGACGTTATGTAGCATTACGTCATAACGTATAACGTTATATGGTAATACGTTATAACGTATAACGTTATGTAGTGTTACGTTAAAACGTATAACGTTATGTACCATTACGATATAACGTATAACGTTATGTAGGATTACGATATACCGTATGACGTTATGTAGCATTACGTCATAACGTATGATGTTATATGGTAATACGTTATAACGTATAACGTTATGTGGCATTACGATATAACGTATAACGCTATGTAGCATTACGTTATAACGTATAACGTTATGTACCATTACGATATAACGTATAACGTTATATGGTAATACGTTATAACGTATAACGTTATGTAGTGTTACGTTAAAACGTATAACGTTATGTACCATTACGATATAACGTATAACGTTGTGTAGCATTACGATATAACGTATGACGTTATGTAGCATTACGTCATAACGTATGATGTTATATGGTAATACGTTATAACGTATAACGTTATGTGGCATTACGATATAACGTATAACGCTATGTAGTGTTACGTTATAACGTATAACGTTATGTAGCATTACGACATAACGTATAACGTTATGTAGCATAACGATATAACGTACAACGTTATATAGTATTACGCTATAACGTATATCCTTATGTAGCATTACGATATAACGTATAACGTTATGTAGCATAACGATATAACGTATAACGTTATATAGTATTTCGTTATAACGTATATCATTATGTAGTATTACGTTATAACTTATAACGTTTTATAGTATTGCGATATAACGTATAACATTATGTAGCATTACGATATAACGTATGACGTTATATGGTAATACGTTAAAACGTATAACGTTATGTAGCATTACGATATAACGTATAACGTTATGAAGTGTTACGTTATAACGTATAACGTTATGTAGCATTACGATAAAACGTATAACGTTATGTAGCATAACCATATAACGTATAACGTTATGTGGCATTACGATATAACGTATAACGTTATGTAGCATTACGATATAACGTATAACGTTATATGGTAATACGTTATAACGTATAACGTTATGTATCATTACGATATAACGAAATACGTTATATGGTAATACGTTATGACGTATAACGTTATGTATCATTACGATATATCGTATAACGTTATATGGTAATACGTTATAACGTATAACGTTATATGGTAATACGTAATAACGTATAACGTTATGTAGTATTACGTTATAACGTATAACGTTATGTACCATTACGATATAACGTATGACGTTATGTAGCATTACCATAAAACGTATAACGTTATGTAGCATTACGATATAACGTATAACGTTATGTAGCATTACGATATAACGTATAACGTTATGTACCATTACGATATAACGTATGACGTTATGTAGCATTACCATAAAACGTATAACGTTATGTAGCATTACGATATAACGTATAACGTTATGTAGCATTACGATATAACGTATAACGTTATGTAGTATTACGTTATAACGTATAACGTTATGTAGCATTACGTCATAACGTATGATGTTATATGGTCATACGTTATAACGTACAACGTTATGTGGCATTACAATATAACGTATAACGCTATGTTGCATTACGTTAAAACGTATAACGTTATGTAGCATTACGATATAACGTATAACGTTATGTAGCATTACGATATAACGTATAACGTTATGTAGTATTACGTTATAACGTATAACGTTATGTACCATTACGATATAACGTATGACGTTATGTAGCATTACCATAAAACGTTTAACGTTATGTAGCATTACCATAAAACGTATAACGTTATGTGGCATTACGATATAACGTATAACGTTATGTAGCATTACGATATAACGTATGACGTTATGTAGCATTACGTCATAACGTATGATGTTATATGGTCATACGTTATAACGTACAACGTTATGTGGCATTACAATATAACGTATAACGCTATGTTGCATTACGTTATAACGTATAACGTTATGTACCATTACGATATAACGTATAACGTTATATGGTAATACGTTATAACGTATAACGTTATGTAGTGTTACGTTAAAACGTAGAACGTTATATAGCATTACGATATAACGTATAACGTTATGTAGCATTACGATATAACGTATAACGTTATGTGGTATTACGTTATAACGTATAACGTTATGTACCGTTACGATACAACGTATAACATTATGTACCATTACGATATAACGTATGACGTTATATGGTAATACGTTATAACGTATAACATTATATGGTGATACTTAATAACGTATAACGTTATGTAGCAATACGATATAACGTATAACGATATGTAGCATTACGATATAACATATAACGTTATATGGAAATACGATATAACGTATAACGTTATGAAGTGTTACGTTATAACGTATAACGTTATGTAGCATTACGATAAAACGTATAACGTTATGTAGCATAACCATATAACGTATAACGTTATGTGGCATTACGATATAACGTATAACGTTATGTAGCATTACGATATAACGTATAACGTTATATGGTAATACGTTATAACGTATAACGTTATGTATCATTACGATATAACGTAATACGTTATATGGTAATACGTTATGACGTAACATTATGTAGTGTTACGTTAAAACGTAGAACATTATGTAGCATTACGATATAACGTATAACGTTATGTAGCATTACGATATAACGTATAACGTTATGTAGTATTACATTATAACGTATAACGTTATGTACCATTACGATACAACGTATAACGTTATGTACCATTACGATATAACGTATGACGTTATATGGTAATACGTTATAACGTATAACGTTATGTAGTGTTACGTTATAACGTTATAATACGTTATAACGTATAACGTTATGTAGTGTTACGTTATAACGTATAACGTTATGTGGCATTACGATATAACGTATAACGCTATGTAGCACTACGTTATAACGTATAACGTTATGTACCATTACGATATAACGTATAACGTTATATGGTAATACGTTATAACGTATAACGTTATGTAGTGTTACGTTAAAACGTAGAACGTTATGTAGCATTACGATATAACGTATAACGTTATGTAGCATTACGATATAACGTATAACGTTATGTAGTATTTCGTTATAACATATTACGTTATGTACCATTACGATATAACGTATAACGTTATATGGTAATACGTTATAACGTATAACGTTATGTACCATTACGATATAACGTATGACGTTATATGGTAATACGTTATAACGTATAACGTTATGTAGTGTTACGTTATAACGTATAACGTTATGTAGCATTACGATATAACGTATAACGTTATGTTGCATAACGATATAACGTATAACGTTATGTGGCATTACGATATAACGTATGACGTTATGTAGCATTACGTCATAACGTATGACGTTATATGGTAATACGTTATAACGTATAACGTTATGTGGCATTACGATATAACGTATAACGCTATGTAGCATTACGTTATAACGTATAACGTCATGTACCATTACGATAAAACGTATGACGTTATATGGTAATACGTTATAACGTATAACGTTATGTAGCATTACGATATAACGTATAACGTTATGTAGTATTACGTTATAACATATTACGTTATATAGTATTACGTTATATCGTATAACGTTATGCAGCATTACGATATAACGTGTAACGTTATGTAGCATTACGATATAACGTATGACGTTATATGGTAATACATTATAACGTATAACGTTATGTAGCATTACGATATAACGTATAACGTTATGTAGTATTACGTTATAACATATTACGTTATGTACCATTACGATATAACGTATAACGTTATATGGTAATGCGTTGTAACGTATAACGTTATGTAGCATTACGATATAACGTATGACGTTATATGGTAGTACGTTATAAAGTATAACGTTATGTGGCATTACGATATAACGTATAACGTTATGTAGCATAACCATATAACGTATAACGTTATGTGGCATTACGATATAACGTATAACGTTATGTAGCATTACGATATAACGTATGACGTTATGTAGCATTACGTCATAACGTATGATGTTATATGGTAATACGTTATACCGTATAACGTTATGTAGCATTACGATATAAGATATAACGTTATGTAGCATAACGATATAACGTACAACGTTATATAGTATTACGTTATATAGTATAACGTTATGTAGCATTACGATATAACGTATAACGTTATGTAGCATTACGATATAACGTATAACGTTATGTAGTATTACGTTATAACATATAACGTAAAGTACCATTACGATATAACGTATAACGTTATATGGTAATACGTTATAACGTATAACGTTATGTAGTGTTACGTTATAACGTATAACGTTATGTGGCATTACGATATAACGTATAACGCTATGTAGCACTACGTTATAACGTATAACGTTATGTACCATTACGATATAACGTATAACGTTATATGGTAATACGTTATAACGTATAACGTTATGTAGTGTTACGTTAAAACGTAGAACGTTATGTAGCATTACGATATAACGTATAACGTTATGTAGCATTACGATATAACGTATAACGTTATGTAGTATTTCGTTATAACATATTACGTTATGTACCATTACGATATAACGTATAACGTTATATGGTAATACGTTATAACGTATAACGTTATGTACCATTACGATATAACGTATGACGTTATATGGTAATACGTTATAACGTATAACGTTATGTAGTGTTACGTTATAACGTATAACGTTATGTAGCATTACGATATAACGTATAACGTTATGTTGCATAACGATATAACGTATAACGTTATGTGGCATTACGATATAACGTATGACGTTATGTAGCATTACGTCATAACGTATGACGTTATATGGTAATACGTTATAACGTATAACGTTATGTGGCATTACGATATAACGTATAACGCTATGTAGCATTACGTTATAACGTATAACGTCATGTACCATTACGATAAAACGTATGACGTTATATGATAATACGTTATAACGTATAACGTTATGTAGCATTACGATATAACGTATAACGTTATGTAGTATTACGTTATAACATATTACGTTATATATTATTACGTTATATCGTATAACGTTATGCAGCATTACGATATAACGTGTAACGTTATGTAGCATTACGATATAACGTATGACGTTATATGGTAATACATTATAACGTATAACGTTATGTAGCATTACGATATAACGTATAACGTTATGTAGTATTACGTTATAACATATTACGTTATGTACCATTACGATATAACGTATAACGTTATATGGTAATGCGTTGTAACGTATAACGTTATGTAGCATTACGATATAACGTATGACGTTATATGGTAGTACGTTATAAAGTATAACGTTATGTGGCATTACGATATAACGTATAACGTTATGTAGCATAACCATATAACGTATAACGTTATGTGGCATTACGATATAACGTATAACGTTATGTAGCATTACGATATAACGTATGACGTTATGTAGCATTACGTCATAACGTATGATGTTATATGGTAATACGTTATACCGTATAACGTTATGTAGCATTACGATATAAGATATAACGTTATGTAGCATAACGATATAACGTACAACGTTATATAGTATTACGTTATATAGTATAACGTTATGTAGCATTACGATATAACGTATAACGTTATGTAGCATTACGATATAACGTATAACGTTATGTAGTATTACGTTATAACATATAACGTAAAGTACCATTACGATATAACGTATAACGTTATATGGTAATACGTTATAACGTATAACGTTATGTAGTGTTACGTTATAACGTATAACGTTATGTGGCATTACGATATAACGTATAACGCTATGTAGCACTACGTTATAACGTATAACGTTATGTACCATTACGATATAACGTATAACGTTATATGGTAATACGTTATAACGTATAACGTTATGTAGTGTTACGTTAAAACGTAGAACGTTATGTAGCATTACGATATAACGTATAACGTTATGTAGCATTACGATATAACGTATAACGTTATGTAGTATTTCGTTATAACATATTACGTTATGTACCATTACGATATAACGTATAACGTTATATGGTAATACGTTATAACGTATAACGTTATGTACCATTACGATATAACGTATGACGTTATATGGTAATACGTTATAACGTATAACGTTATGTAGTGTTACGTTATAACGTATAACGTTATGTAGCATTACGATATAACGTATAACGTTATGTTGCATAACGATATAACGTATAACGTTATGTGGCATTACGATATAACGTATGACGTTATGTAGCATTACGTCATAACGTATGACGTTATATGGTAATACGTTATAACGTATAACGTTATGTGGCATTACGATATAACGTATAACGTTATGTAGCATAACGTTATAACGTATAACGTTATTTACCATTACGATATAACATATAACGTTATATGGTAATACGTTATAACGTATAACGTTATGTAGTGTTACGTTATAACGTATAACGTTATGTAGCATTACGATATGACTTATAACGTTGTATGGTAATACGTTATAACGTATAACTTTATGTAGCATTACGATATAACGTATAACGTTATATGGTAATACGTTATAACGTATAACGTTATGTAGCATTACGATATAACGTATAACTTTATGTAGCATAAAGATATAACGTATAACGTTATATAGCATTACGTTATAACGTATAACGATATGTAGCATAACGATATAACGTATAACGTTATATAGTATTACGTTCTAACGTATAACGTTTTGTAGTATTACGATATAACGTATAACATTATGTAGCATTACGATATAACGTATAACGTTATGTAGTGTTACGCTATAACGTATAACGTTATGTAGCATTACGATATAACGTATAACGTTATGTAGTATTACGTTATAACATATAACGTAAAGTACCATTACGATATAACGTATAACGTTATATGGTAATACGTTATAACGTATAACGTTATGTAGCACTACGATATAACGTATGACGTTATATAGTATTACGTTATAACGTATAACGTTATGTGGCATTACGATATAACGTATAACGTTATGTAGCATAACGTTATAACGTATAACGTTATTTACCATTACGATATAACATATAACGTTATATGGTAATACGTTATAACGTATAACGTTATGTAGTGTTACGTTATAACGTATAACGTTATGTAGCATTACGATATGACTTATAACGTTGTATGGTAATACGTTATAACGTATAACTTTATGTAGCATTACGATATAACGTATAACGTTATATGGTAATACGTTATAACGTATAACGTTATGTAGCATTACGATATAACGTATAACTTTATGTAGCATAAAGATATAACGTATAACGTTATATAGCATTACGTTATAACGTATAACGATATGTAGCATAACGATATAACGTATAACGTTATATAGTATTACGTTCTAACGTATAACGTTTTGTAGTATTACGATATAACGTATAACATTATGTAGCATTACGATATAACGTATAACGTTATGTAGTGTTACGCTATAACGTATAACGTTATGTAGCATTACGATATAAGGTATAACGTTATGTAGCATAACGATATAACGTACAACGTTATATAGTATTACGTTATATAGTATAACGTTATGTAGCATTACGATATAACGTATAACGTTATGTAGTATTACGTTATAACATATTACGTTATGTACCATTACGATATAACGTATAACGTTATATGGTAATACGTTATAACGTATAACGTTATGTAGCATTACGATATAACGTATAACGTTATGTAGTATTACGTTATAACATATTACGTTATGTACCATTACGATATAACGTATAACGTTATGTAGCATTACGTCATAACGTATGACGTTATATGGTAATACGTTATAACGTATAACGTTATATGGTGATACTTAATAACGTATGACGTTATGTAGCAATACGATATAACGTATAACGTTATGTAGCATTACGATATAACATATAACGTTATATGGAAATACGATATAACGTATAACGTTATGTACCATTACGATATAACGTATGACGTTATGTAGCATTACCATAAAACGTATAACGTTATGTAGCATTACCATAAAACGTATAACGTTATGTGGCATTACGATATAACGTATAACGTTATGTAGCATTACGATATAACGTATGACGTTATGTAGCATTACGTCATAACGTATGATGTTATATGGTCATACGTTATAACGTACAACGTTATGTGGCATTACAATATAACGTATAACGCTATGTTGCATTACGTTATAACGTATAACGTTATGTACCATTACGATATAACGTATAACGTTATATGGTAATACGTTATAACGTATAACGTTATGTAGTGTTACGTTAAAACGTAGAACGTTATATAGCATTACGATATAACGTATAACGTTATGTAGCATTACGATATAACGTATAACGTTATGTGGTATTACGTTATAACGTATAACGTTATGTACCGTTACGATACAACGTATAACATTATGCACCATTACGATATAACGTATGACGTTATATGGTAATACGTTATAACGTATAACATTATATGGTGATACTTAATAACGTATAACGTTATGTAGCAATACGATATAACGTATAACGATATGTAGCATTACGATATAACATATAACGTTATATGGAAATACGATATAACGTATAACGTTATGAAGTGTTACGTTATAACGTATAACGTTATGTAGCATTACGATAAAACGTATAACGTTATGTAGCATAACCATATAACGTATAACGTTATGTGGCATTACGATATAACGTATAACGTTATGTAGCATTACGATATAACGTATAACGTTATGTAGCATAAGGATATAACGTTTAACGTTTTGTAGCATTACGATGTAACGTATAACGTTATGTAGCATAACGATATAACTTATAACGTTATATAGTATTACGTTATAACGTATAACGTTATGTAGCATTACGATATAACGTATAACGTTATATGGTAATACGTTATAACGTATAACGTTATGTATCATTACGATATAACGTAATACGTTATATGGTAATACGTTATGACGTAACATTATGTAGTGTTACGTTAAAACGTAGAACGTTATGTAGCATTACGATATAACGTATAACGTTATGTAGCATTACGATATAACGTATAACGTTATGTAGTATTACATTATAACGTATAACGTTATGTACCATTACGATACAACGTATAACGTTATGTACCATTACGATATAACGTATGACGTTATATGGTAATACGTTATAACGTATAACGTTATGTAGTGTTACGTTATAACGTATAACGTTATGTGGCATTACGATATAACGTATAACGCTATGTAGCACTACGTTATAACGTATAACGTTATGTACCATTACGATATAACGTATAACGTTATATGGTAATACGTTATAACGTATAACGTTATGTAGTATTTCGTTATAACATATTACGTTATGAACCATTACGATATAACGTATAACGTTATGTACCATTACGATATAACGTATGACGTTATATGGTAATACGTTATAACGTATAACGTTATGTATCATTACGATGTATCGTATAACGTTATATGGTAATACGTTATAACGTATAACGTTATGTAGCAATACGATATAATGTATAACGATATGTAGCATTACGATATAACATATAACGTTATATGGAAATACGATATAACGTATAACGTTATGAAGCGTTACGTTATAACGTATAAGGTTATGTAGCATTACGATAAAACGTATAACGTTTAGTAGCATAACCATATAACGTATCACGTTATGTGGCATTACGATATAACGTATAACGTTATGTAGCATTACGATATAACGTATGACCTTATGTAGCATTACGTCATAACGTATGATGTTATATGGTAATACGTTATAACGTATAACGTTATGTGGCATTACGATATAACGTATAACGCTATGTAGCATTACGTTATAACGTATAACGTTATGTACCATTACGATATAACGTATAACGTTATATGGTAATACGTTATAACGTATAACGTTATAACGTATAACGTTATATGGTAATACGTTATAACGTATAACGTTATGTAGTGTTACGTTAATACGTATAACGTTATGTACCCTTACGATATAACGTATAACGTTATGTACCATTACGATATAACGTATGACGTTATACGGTAATACGTTATAACGTATAACGTTATGTAGTGTTATGTTATAACGTATAACGTTATGTACCATTACGATATAAGGTATAACGTTATGTAGCATAACGATATAACGTACAACGTTATATAGTATTACGTTATATCGTATAACGTTATGTAGCATTACGATATAACGTATGACGTTATATGGTAATACATTATAACGTATAACGTTATGTAGCATTACGATATAACGTATAACGTTAAGTAGTATTACGTTATAACATATTACGTTATGTACCATTACGATATAACGTATAACGTTATATGGTAATGCGTTGTAACGTATGACGTTATGTAGCATTACGATATAACGTATGACGTTATATGGTAGTACGTTATAAAGTATAACGTTATGTGGCATTACGATATAACGTATAACGTTATGTAGCATAACCATATAACGTATAACGTTATGTGGCATTACGATATAACGTATAACGTTATGTAGCATTACGATATAACGTATGACGTTATGTAGCATTACGTCATAACGTATGATGTTATATGGTAATACGTTATACCGTATAACGTTATGTAGCATTACGATATAAGATATAACGTTATGTAGCATAACGATATAACGTACAACGTTATATAGTATTACGTTATATAGTATAACGTTATGTAGCATTACGATATAACGTATAACGTTATGTAGCATTACGATATAACGTATAACGTTATGTAGTATTACGTTATAACATATAACGTAAAGTACCATTACGATATAACGTATAACGTTATATGGTAATACGTTATAACGTATAACGTTATGTAGCACTACGATATAACGTATGACGTTACATAGTATTACGTTATAACGTATAACGTTATGTGGCATTACGATATAACGTATAACGTTATGTAGCATAACGTTATAACGTATAACGTTATTTACCATTACGATATAACATATAACGTTATATGGTAATACGTTATAACGTATAACGTTATGTAGTGTTACGTTATAACGTATAACGTTATGTAGCATTACGATATGACTTATAACGTTGTATGGTAATACGTTATAACGTATAACTTTATGTAGCATTACGATATAACGTATAACGTTATATGGTAATACGTTATAACGTATAACGTTATGTAGCATTACGATATAACGTATAACTTTATGTAGCATAAAGATATAACGTATAACGTTATATAGCATTACGTTATAACGTATAACGATATGTAGCATAACGATATAACGTATAACGTTATATAGTATTACGATATAACGTATATCGTTATTTAGTATTACGTTTTAACGTATAACGTTTTGTAGTATTACGATATAACGTATAACATTATGTAGCATTACGATATAACGTATAACGTTATGTAGTGTTACGTTATAACGTATAACGTTATGTAGCATTACGATATAAGGTATAACGTTATGTAGCATAACGATATAACGTACAACGTTATATAGTATTACGTTATATAGTATAACGTTATGTAGCATTACGATATAACGTATAACGTTATGTAGTATTACGTTATAACATATTACGTTATGTACCATTACGATATAACGTATAACGTTATATCGTAATACGTTTTAACGTATAACGTTATGTAGCATTACGATATAACGTATGACGTTATATGGCAGCACGTTATAAAGTATAACGTTATGTGACATTACGATATAACGTATAACGTTATGTAGCATTACGTCATAACGTATGACGTTATATGGTAATACGTTATAACGTATAACGTTATATGGTGATACTTAATAACGTATAACGTTATGTAGCAATACGATATAACGTATAACGTTATGTAGCATTACGATATAACATATAACGTTATATGGAAATACGATATAACGTATAACGTTATGAAGTGTTACGTTATAACGTATAACGTTATGTAGCATTACGATAAAACGTATAACGTTATGTAGCATAACGATATAACGTATAACGTTATGTGGCATTACGATATAACGTATAACGTTATGTGGCATTACGATATAACGTATAACGCTATGTAGCATTACGTTATAACGTATAACGTCATGTACCATTACGATATGACGTATGACGTTATATGGAAATACGTTATAACGTATAACGTTATGTAGCATTACGATATAACGTATGACGTTATATGGCAGCACGTTATAAAGTATAACGTTATGTAACATTACGATATAACGTATAACGTTATGTAGCATTACGTCATAACGTAGGACGTTATATGGTAATACGTTATAACGTGTAACGTTATATGGTGATACTTAATAACTTATAACGTTATGTAGCAATACGATATAACGTATAACGTTATGTAGCATTACGATATAACATATAACGTTATATGGAAATACGATATAACGTATAACGTTATGAAGTGTTACGTTATAACGTATAACGTTATGTAGCATTACGATAAAACGTATAACGTTATGTAGCATAACGATATGACGTATAACGTTATGTGGCATTACGATATAACGTATAACGTTATGTAGCATTACGATATAACGGATGACGTTATGTAGCATTATGTCATAACGCATGACGTTATATGGTAATACATTATAACGTATAACGTTATGTGGCATTACGATATAACGTATAACGCTATGTAGCATTACGTTATAACGTATAACGTCATGTACCATTACGATATGACGTATGACGTTATATGGAAATACGTTATAACGTATAACGTTATGTAGCATTACGATATAACGTATAACGTTATGTAGTGTTACGTGATAACATATAACGTTATGTACCATTACGATATAACGTATAACATTATATGGTAATACGTTATAACGTATAACGTTATGTAGCATTACGATATAACGTATGACGTTATATGGTAATACGTTATAATGTATAACGTTATGTGGCATTACGATATAACGTAAAACGGTATGTAGCATTACGTCATAACGTATAACGTTATGTACCATTACGATATAAAGTATAACGTTATATGGTAATACGTTATAACTTATAATGTTATGTAGCATTACGATATAACGTATATCGTTATGCAGCATTACGATATAACGTATAACGTTATGTAGCATTACGATATATCGCATAACGTTATGTAGTATTACGTTATAACGTATAACGTTATGTACCATTACGATATAACGTATAACGTTATGTAGTGTTACGTTATAACGTATAACGTTATGTGGCATTACGATATAACGTATAACGTTATGTAGCATTACGATATAACGTATAACGTTATGTAGCATTACGATATATCGCATAACGTTATGTAGTATTACGTTATAACGTATAACGTTATGTACCATTACGATACAACGTATAACGTTATGTATCATTACGATATAACGTATTACGTTATATGGTAATACGTTATGACGTATAACGTTATGTGGCATTACGATATAACGTATAACGCTATGTAGCATTACGTTATAACGTATAACGTCATGTACCATTACGATATAACGTATGACGTTATATGGTAATACGTTATAACGTATAACGTTATGTAGCATTACGATATAACGTATAACGTTATGTAGCATAACGATATAACGTATAACGTTATGTGGCATTACGATATAACGTATAACGTTATGTAGCATTACGATATAACGTATGACGTTATGTAGCATTACGTCATAACGTATGATGTTATATGGTAATACGTTATGACGTATAACGTTATGTGGCATTACGATATAACGTATAACGTTATATGGAAATACGTTATAACGTATAACGTTATGTAGTGTTACGCTAAAACGTAGAACGTTATGTAGCATTACGATATAACGTATAACGTTATGTAGCATTACGATATATCGCATAACGTTATGTAGTATTACGTTATAACGTATAACGTTATGTACCATTACGATACAACGTATAATGTTATGTACCATTACGATATAACGTATGACGTTATATGGTGATACGCTATAACGTATAACGTTATATGGTGATACTTAATAACGTATAACGTTATGTAGCATTACGATATAACGTATGACGTTATGTAGCATTACGTCATAACGTATGATGTTATATGGTAATACGTTATACCGTATAACGTTATGTAGCATTACGATATAAGATATAACGTTATGTAGCATAACGATATAACGTACAACGTTATATAGTATTACGTTATATAGTATAACGTTATGTAGCATTACGATATAACGTATAACGTTATGTAGCATTACGATATAACGTATAACGTTATGTAGTATTACGTTATAACATATAACGTAAAGTACCATTACGATATAACGTATAACGTTATATGGTAATACGTTATAACGTATAACGTTATGTAGCACTACGATATAACGTATGACGTTACATAGTATTACGTTATAACGTATAACGTTATGTGGCATTACGATATAACGTATAACGTTATGTAGCATAACGTTATAACGTATAACGTTATTTACCATTACGATATAACATATAACGTTATATGGTAATACGTTATAACGTATAACGTTATGTAGTGTTACGTTATAACGTATAACGTTATGTAGCATTACGATATGACTTATAACGTTGTATGGTAATACGTTATAACGTATAACTTTATGTAGCATTACGATATAACGTATAACGTTATATGGTAATACGTTATAACGTATAACGTTATGTAGCATTACGATATAACGTATAACTTTATGTAGCATAAAGATATAACGTATAACGTTATATAGCATTACGTTATAACGTATAACGATATGTAGCATAACGATATAACGTATAACGTTATATAGTATTACGATATAACGTATATCGTTATTTAGTATTACGTTTTAACGTATAACGTTTTGTAGTATTACGATATAACGTATAACATTATGTAGCATTACGATATAACGTATAACGTTATGTAGTGTTACGTTATAACGTATAACGTTATGTAGCATTACGATATAAGGTATAACGTTATGTAGCATAACGATATAACGTACAACGTTATATAGTATTACGTTATATAGTATAACGTTATGTAGCATTACGATATAACGTATAACGTTATGTAGTATTACGTTATAACATATTACGTTATGTACCATTACGATATAACGTATAACGTTATATCGTAATACGTTTTAACGTATAACGTTATGTAGCATTACGATATAACGTATGACGTTATATGGCAGCACGTTATAAAGTATAACGTTATGTGACATTACGATATAACGTATAACGTTATGTAGCATTACGTCATAACGTATGACGTTATATGGTAATACGTTATAACGTATAACGTTATATGGTGATACTTAATAACGTATAACGTTATGTAGCAATACGATATAACGTATAACGTTATGTAGCATTACGATATAACATATAACGTTATATGGAAATACGATATAACGTATAACGTTATGAAGTGTTACGTTATAACGTATAACGTTATGTAGCATTACGATAAAACGTATAACGTTATGTAGCATAACGATATAACGTATAACGTTATGTGGCATTACGATATAACGTATAACGTTATGTGGCATTACGATATAACGTATAACGCTATGTAGCATTACGTTATAACGTATAACGTCATGTACCATTACGATATGACGTATGACGTTATATGGAAATACGTTATAACGTATAACGTTATGTAGCATTACGATATAACGTATGACGTTATATGGCAGCACGTTATAAAGTATAACGTTATGTAACATTACGATATAACGTATAACGTTATGTAGCATTACGTCATAACGTAGGACGTTATATGGTAATACGTTATAACGTGTAACGTTATATGGTGATACTTAATAACTTATAACGTTATGTAGCAATACGATATAACGTATAACGTTATGTAGCATTACGATATAACATATAACGTTATATGGAAATACGATATAACGTATAACGTTATGAAGTGTTACGTTATAACGTATAACGTTATGTAGCATTAC
Organism: Bombus lapidarius; assembly: GCA_936014575.1. Lineage (NCBI taxonomy): Eukaryota > Metazoa > Arthropoda > Insecta > Hymenoptera > Apidae > Bombus > Bombus lapidarius. The sequence goes on from CAKXZU010000048.1 coordinate 1,181,823, forward strand.
GATAAAACGTATAACGTTATGTAGCATAACGATATGACGTATAACGTTATGTGGCATTACGATATAACGTATAACGTTATGTAGCATTACGATATAACGGATGACGTTATGTAGCATTATGTCATAACGCATGACGTTATATGGTAATACATTATAACGTATAACGTTATGTGGCATTACGATATAACGTATAACGCTATGTAGCATTACGTTATAACGTATAACGTCATGTACCATTACGATATGACGTATGACGTTATATGGAAATACGTTATAACGTATAACGTTATGTAGCATTACGATATAACGTATAACGTTATGTAGTGTTACGTGATAACATATAACGTTATGTACCATTACGATATAACGTATAACATTATATGGTAATACGTTATAACGTATAACGTTATGTAGCATTACGATATAACGTATGACGTTATATGGTAATACGTTATAATGTATAACGTTATGTGGCATTACGATATAACGTAAAACGGTATGTAGCATTACGTCATAACGTATAACGTTATGTACCATTACGATATAAAGTATAACGTTATATGGTAATACGTTATAACTTATAATGTTATGTAGCATTACGATATAACGTATATCGTTATGCAGCATTACGATATAACGTATAACGTTATGTAGCATTACGATATATCGCATAACGTTATGTAGTATTACGTTATAACGTATAACGTTATGTACCATTACGATATAACGTATAACGTTATGTAGTGTTACGTTATAACGTATAACGTTATGTGGCATTACGATATAACGTATAACGTTATGTAGCATTACGATATAACGTATAACGTTATGTAGCATTACGATATATCGCATAACGTTATGTAGTATTACGTTATAACGTATAACGTTATGTACCATTACGATACAACGTATAACGTTATGTATCATTACGATATAACGTATTACGTTATATGGTAATACGTTATGACGTATAACGTTATGTGGCATTACGATATAACGTATAACGCTATGTAGCATTACGTTATAACGTATAACGTCATGTACCATTACGATATAACGTATGACGTTATATGGTAATACGTTATAACGTATAACGTTATGTAGCATTACGATATAACGTATAACGTTATGTAGCATAACGATATAACGTATAACGTTATGTGGCATTACGATATAACGTATAACGTTATGTAGCATTACGATATAACGTATGACGTTATGTAGCATTACGTCATAACGTATGATGTTATATGGTAATACGTTATGACGTATAACGTTATGTGGCATTACGATATAACGTATAACGTTATATGGAAATACGTTATAACGTATAACGTTATGTAGTGTTACGCTAAAACGTAGAACGTTATGTAGCATTACGATATAACGTATAACGTTATGTAGCATTACGATATATCGCATAACGTTATGTAGTATTACGTTATAACGTATAACGTTATGTACCATTACGATACAACGTATAATGTTATGTACCATTACGATATAACGTATGACGTTATATGGTGATACGCTATAACGTATAACGTTATATGGTGATACTTAATAACGTATAACGTTATGTAGCAATACGATATAACGTATAACGATATGTAGCATTACGATATAACATATAACGTTATATGGAAATACGATATAACGTATAACGTTATGTAGTGTTACGTTATAACGTATAACGTTATGTAGCATTACGATAAAACGTATAAGGTTATGTAGCATAACCATATAACGTATAACGTTATGTGGCATTACGATATAACGTATAACGTTATGTAGCATTACGATATAACGTATGACGTTATATGGTGATACGCTATAACGTATAACGTTATATGGTGATACTTAATAACGTATAACGTTATGTAGCATTACGATATAACGTATGACGTTATGTAGCATTTCGTCATAACGTATGATGTTATATGGTAATACGTTATAACGTATAACGTTACGTGGCATTACGATATAACGTATAACGCTATGTAGCATTACGTTATAACGTATAACGTTATGTACCATTACGATATAACGTATAACGTTATATGGTAATACGTTATAACGTATAACGTTATGTAGTGTTACGTTAAAACGTATAACGTTATGTAGCATCACGATATATGGTATAACGTTATGTAGCATAACGATATAACGTACAACGTTATATAGTATTACGTTATAACGTATAACGTTATGTAGCATTACGATATAACGTATAACGTTATGTAGCATTACGATATAACGTATGACGTTATATGGTAATACGTTATAACGTATAACGTTATGTAGCATTACGATATAACTTATAACGATATGTAGCATAACGATATAACGTGTAACGTTATGTACCATTACGATATAACGTATAACGTTATATGGTAATACGTTATAACGTATAACGTTATGTAGTGTTACGTTAAAACGTATAACGTTATGTAGCATCTCGATATATGGTATAACGTTATGTAGCATAACGATATAGCGTACAACGTTATATAGTATTACGTTATAACGTATAACGTTATGTAGCATTACGATATAACGTATAACGTTATGTAGCATTACGATATAACGTATGACGTTATATGGTAATACCTTATAACGTATATCGTTACGTAGTATTACGATATAACGTATAAGATTATATAATATTACGTTGTAACGCATAACTTTCTGTAGCATTACGATATAACGTATAACGTTATATGGCAATACCTTATAACGTATAACGTTATATGGTAATACGTTATAACGTATAACGTTATATGGTAATACGTTATAACGTATAACGTTATATGGTGATACGATATAACGTATAACGTTATGTAGCATTACGATATAACGTATAACGTTATGTAGCATAACGATATAACGTATAACGTTATATAGTATTACGTAATAACGTATAACCTTATGTAGCATAACGATATAACGTATAACGTTCTGTGGAAATACGATATAACGTATAACGTTATGTAGTGTTACGTTATAGCGTATAACGTTATGTAGCAGTACGATATAACGTATAACGTTATGTAGCATAACGATATAACGTATAACGTTATATAGTATTACGTTATAAGGTATAACGTTATGTGGCATTACGACATAACGTATAACGTTTTGTGGAAATACGATATAACGTATAACATTATGTATCATTACGATATAACGTATTACGTTATATGGTAATACGTTATGACGTATAACGTTATGTATCATTACGATGTATCGTATAACGTTGTAGGGTAATACGATATAACGTATAACGTTCTGTAGTATTACGTTATAACGTATAACGTTATGTAGCATTACGATATAACGTATATCGTTATGTAGCATAACGATATAACGTATAACGTTATATAGTATTACGTTATAATGTATAACGTTATGTAGCATTACGTCATAACGTATGACGTTATATGGTAATACGTTATAACGTATAACGTTATGTATCATTACGATATAACGTATTACGTTATATGGTAATACGTTATGACGTATAACGTTATGTATCATTACGATGTATCGTACAACGTTATATGGTAATACGTTATAACGAATAACGTTATATGGTAATACGTTATAACGTATAACGCTATATGGTAATACGTTATACCGTATAACGTTATGTAGCATTACGGTATAACGTATAACGTTATGCGGCATTACGATATAACTTATAACGTTATGTAGCATTACGATATAACGTATGACGTTATATGGAAATACGTTATAACGTATAATGTTATGTAGCATTACGATATAACGTATAACGTTATGTAGCATAAAGATATAACGTATATCGTTATGTAGTATAAAGATATAACGCATAACGTTATATAGTATTACGTTATAACGTATAACGATACGTAGCATTACGATATTACGTATAACGTTATGTAGCATAAAGATATAACGTATAACGATATATAGTATTACGTTACAACGTATAACGTTATGTACCATTATGATATAACGTATTACGTTATATGGTAATACGTTATAACGTATAACGTTATATGGTATTACGTTATAACCTATAACGTTATGTAGCATTACGATATAACGTATAACGTTATATGGTAATACGTTATAACCTATAACATTATGTAGCATTACGATATAACGTATAACGTTATGTAGCATTACGATATAACGTATAACGTTATATGGTAATACGTTATAACGTATAACGTTATGTAGCATTACTATATAACGTATAACGTTATATGGTAATACGTTGTAATGTATAACGTTATGTATCATTACGATATAACGTATTACGTTATATGGTAATACGTTATGACGTATAACGTTATGTGTCATTACGATGTATCGTATAACGTTATATGGAAATACGTTATAACGTATATCGTTATGTAGCATTACGATATGACGTATAACTTTATGTAGCATAAAGATATAACGTATAACGTTATATAGTATTACGTTATAACGTATAACGATATGTAGCATACCGACATAACGTATAACGTTATATAGTATTACGTTGTAACGTATATCGCTATTTAGTATTACGTTATAACGTATAACGTTTTGTAGTATTACGTTATAACGTATAACATTATGTAGCATTACGATATAACGTATGACGTTATATGGTAATACGTTATAACGTATATCGTTATGTAGTATTACGATATAACGTATAACGTTATATAATATTACGTCATAACGCATAACTTTATGTAGCATTACGATATAACGTATAACGTTATATGGTAATACGTTATAACGTATAACGTTATGTAGCATTACGATATAACGTATAACGTTATGTAGCATAACGATATAACGTTTAACGTTTTGTAGCATTACGATATAACGTATAACGTTATGTAGCATAACGATATAACTTATAACGTCATATAGTATTACGTTATAACGTATATCGTTATGTACCATTACGATATAACGTATAACGTTATATGGTAATACGTTATAACGTATAACGATATGTAGCATTACGATATAACGTATAACGTTATGTACCATTACGATATAAAGTATAACGTTATATGGTTATACGTTATAACGTACAACGTTATGTAGCATTACGATATAACGTATAACGTTATATAGAAATACGATATAACGTATAACGTTATGAAGTGTTACGTTATAACGTATAACGTTATGTAGGATTACGATATTACGGATAACGATATGTAGCATAACGATATAACGTATAACGTTATATAGTATTACGTTATAACGTATATCGTTATGTACCATTACGATATAACGTATAACGTTATATGGTAATACGTTATAACGTATAACGATATGTAGCATTACGATATAACGTACAACGTTATGAAGTGTTACGTTATAACGTATATCGTTATGTAGCATTACGATATTACGTATAACGATATGTAGCATAACGATATAACGTATAACGTTATATAGTATTACGTTATAACGTATATCGTTATGTACCATTACGATATAACGTATAACGTTATGTGGCATTACGATATAACGTAAAACGGTATGTAGCATTACGTTATAACGTATAACGTTATGTACCATTACGATATAACGTATAACGTTATATGGTAATACGTTATAACGTATAACGATATGTAGCATTACGATATAACGTATAACGTTATGTGGCATTACGATATAACGTAAAACGGTATGTAGCATTACGTTATAACGTTTAACGTTTTGTAGCATTACGAAGTAACGTATAACGTTATGTAGCATATCGATATAACTTATAACGTTATATAGTATTACGTTATAACGTATAACGTTATGTAGCATTACGATATAACGTATAACGTTATATGGTAATACGTCATAACGTATAACGTTATGTATAATTACGATATAACGTATTACGTTATATGGTAATACGTTATGACGTATAACATTATGTATCATTACAATGTATCGTATAACGTTATATGGTAATACGTTATAACGTATAACGTTATATGGTAATACGTAATAACGTATAACGTTATGTAGCATTACGATATAACGTATAACGTTTTGTGGAAATACGATATAACGTATAACGGTATGTAGTGTTACGTTATAACGTATAACGTTATGTAGCATTACGATATTACGTATAACGATATGTAGCATAACGATATAACGTATAACGTTATATAGTATTACGTTATAACGTATATCGTTATGTAGTATTACGTTATAACGTATAACTTTATGTAGCATTACGATATAACGTATAACGTTATATGGTAATACGTTATAACGTATAACGTTATATGGCAATACGTTATAACGTATAACGTTATATGGTGATACGTTATAACGTATAACGATATGTAGCATTACGATATAACGTATAACGTTATGTGGCATTACGACATAACGTATAACGTTATGTAGCATAATGATATAACGTATAACGTTATATAGTATTACGTTATAACGTATAACATTATGTAGCATTACGATATAACGTATAACGTTATGTAGCATTACGATATAACGTATAACGTTGTAGGGTAGTACGATATAACGTATAACGTTATGTAGTATTACGTTAAAACGTATAACGTTATGTAGCATTACGATATAACGTATATTGTTATGTAGCACAACGATATAACGTATAACGTTATATATTATTACGTTATAACGTATAACATTATGTAGCATTACGATATAACGTATAACGTTATGTAGCATTACGATATAACGTATAACGTTGTAGGGTAGTACGATATAACGTATAACGTTACGTAGCATTACGTCATAACGTATGACGTTATATGGTAATACGTTATAACGTATAACGTTATATGATGATACTTAATAACGTATAACGTTATGTAGCAATACGATATAACGTATAACGTTATGTAGCATAACGATATAACGTAAAACGTTATGTGGCATTACGATATAACGTATAACGCTATGTAGAATTACGTTATAACGTATAACATGTAGTGTTACGTTATAACGTATAACGTTATGTAGCATTACGATATAACGTATAACGTTATGTAGCATAACGATATAACGTATAACGCTATGTAGCATTGCGTTATAACATATAACGTTATGTGGCATTACGATATAACGTATAACGTTATGTAGCATTACGATATAACGTATGACGTTATGTAGCATTACGTCATAACGTATGACATTATATGGTAATACGTTATAACGTATAACGTTATGTGGCATTACGATATAACGTATAACGCTATCTAGCATTACGTTATAACGTATAACGTTATGTAGTGTTACGTTATAGCGTATAACGTTATGTAGCAGTACGATATAACGTATAACGTTATGTAGCATAACGATATAACGTATAACGTTATATAGTATTACGTTATAAGGTATAACGTTATGTGGCATTACGACATAACGTATAACGTTTTATGGAAATACGATATAACGTATAACATTATGTAGCATTACGATATAACGTATAACGTTATGTAGCATTACGATATAACGTATAACGTTGTAGGGTAATACGATATAACGTATAAAGTTCTGTAGTATTACGTTATAACGTATAACGTTATGTAGCATTACGATATAACGTATATCGTTATGTAGCATAACGATATAACGTATAACGTTATATAGTATTACGTTATAACGTATAACGTTACGTAGCATTACGTCATAACGTATGACGTTATATGGTAATACGTTATAACGTATCACGCTATATGGTAATACGTTATACCGTATAACGTTATGTACCATTACGGTATAACGTATAACGTTATGTGGCATTACGATATAACGTATAACGTTATGTAGCATAAAGATATAACGTATATCGTTATGTAGCATAAAGATATAACGCACAACGTTATATAGTATTACGTTATAACGTATAACGATACGTAGCATTACGATATTACGTATAACGTTATGTAGCATAAAGATATAACGTATAACGATATATAGTATTACGTTACAACGTATAACGTTATGTACCATTACGATATAACGTATAACGTTATATGGTATTACGTTATAACCTATAACATTATGTAGCATTACGATATAACGTATAACGTTATGTAGCATTACGATATAACGTATAACGTTATGTAGCATTACGATATAACGTATAACGTTATATGGTAATACGTTATAACGTATAACGTTATGTAGCATTACGATATAACGTATAACGTTATATGGTAATACGTTGTAATGTATAACGTTATGTATCATTACGATATAACGTATTACGTTATATGGTAATACGTCATGACGTATAACGTTATGTATCATTACGATGTATCGTATAACGTTATATGGAAATACGTTATAACGTATAACGTTATGTAGCATTACGATATGACGTATAACTTTATGTAGCATAAAGATATAACGTATAACGTTATATAGTATTACGTTATAACCTATAACGATATGTAGCATAACGATATAACTTATAACGTTATATAGTATTACGTTATAACGTATATCGCTATTTAGTATTACGTTATAACGTATAACGTTTTGTAGTATTACGATATAACGTATAACATTATGTAGCATTACGATATAACGTATGACGTTATATGGTAATACGTTATAACGTATATCGTTATGTAGTATTACGATATAACGTATAACGTTATATAATATTACGTCATAACGCATAACTTTATGTAGCATTACGATATAACGTATAACGTTATATGGTAATACGTTATAACGTATAACGTTATGTAGCATTACGATATAACGTATAACGTTATGTAGCATAACGATATAACGTTTAACGTTTTGTAGCATTACGATATAACGTATAACGTTATGTAGCATAACGATATAACTTATAACGTCATATAGTATTACGTTATAACGTATATCGTTATGTACCATTACGATATAACGTATAACGTTATATGGTAATACGTTATAACGTATAACGATATGTAGCATTACGATATAACGTATAACGTTATGTACCATTACGATATAAAGTATAACGTTATATGGCAATACGTTATAACGTACAACGTTATGTAGCATTACGATATAACGTATAACGTTATATGGAAATACGATATAACGTATAACGTTATGAAGTGTTACGTTATAACGTATAACGTTATGTAGGATTACGATATTACGGATAACGATATGTAGCATAACGATATAACGTATAACGTTATATAGTATTATGTTATAACGTATATCGTTATGTACCATTACGATATAACGTATAACGTTATGTAGCATTACGATATTACGTATACCGATATGTAGCATAACGATATAACGTATAACGTTATATAGTATTACGTTATAACGTATATCGTTATGTAGTATTACGTTATAACGTATAACTTTATGTAGCATTACGATATAACGTATAACGTTATATGGTAATACGTTATAACGTATAACGTTATATGGTAATACGTTATAACGTATAACGTTATATGGTGATACGTTATAACGTATAACGATATGTAGCATTACGATATAACGTATAGCGTTATGTGGCATTACGACATAACGTATAACGTTATGTAGCATAAAGATATAACGTATAACGTTATATAGTATTACGTTATAACGTATAACATTATGTAGCATTACGATAGAACGTATAACGTTATGTAGCATTACGATATAACGTATAACGTTGTAGAGTAGTACGATATAACGTATAACGTTATGTAGTATTACGTTATAACGTATAACGCTATGTAGTATTACGTTATAACGTATAACGTTATGTAGCATTACGATATAACGTATATTGTTATGTAGCACAACGATATAACGTATAACGTTATATAGTATTACGTTATAACGTATAACATTATGTAGCATTACGATATAACGTATAACGTTATGTAGCATTACGATATAACGTATAACTTTGTAGGGTAGTACGATATAACGTATAACGTTACGTAGCATTACGTCATAACGTATGACGTTATATGGTAATACGTTATAACGTATAACGTTATATGATGATACTTAATAACGTATAACGTTATGTAGCAATACGATATAACGTATAACGTTATGTAGCATTGCGTTATAACATATAACGTTATGTGGCATTACGATATAACGTATAACGTTATGTAGCATTACGATATAACGTATGACGTTATGTAGCATTACGTCATAACGTATGACGTTATATGGTAATACGTTATAACGTATAACGTTATGTGGCATTACGATATAACGTATAACGCTATCTAGCATTACGTTATAACGTATAACGTTATGTAGTGTTACGTTATATCGTATAACGTTATGTAGCAGTACGATATAACGTATAACGTTATGTAGCATAACGATATAACGTATAACGCTATGTAGCATTACGTTATAACATATAACGTTATGTGGCATTACGATATAACGTATAACGTTATGTAGCATTACGATATAACGTATGACGTTATGTAGCATTACGTCATAACGTATGAAGTTATATGGTAATACGTTATAACGTATAACGTTATGTGGCATTACGATATAACGTATAACGCTATGTAGCATAACGTTATGTACCATTACGATATAACGTATAACGTTATGTAGCATTACGATATAACGTATGACGTTATGTAGCATTACGTCATAACGTATGACGTTATATGGTAATACGTTATAACGTATAACGATATGTGGCATTACGATATAACGTATAACGCTATGTAGCATAACGTTATGTACCATTACGATATAACGTATAACGTTATGTAGCATTACGATATAACGTATATCGTTATGTAGCATTACGATATAACATGTAACGTTATGTACCATTACGATATAACGTATAAAGTCATATGTTAATACGTTATAACGTATAACGTTATGTATCATTACGATGTATCGTATAACGTTATATGGTAATACGTTATATCGTATAACATTATGTAGCATTACGATATATCGTATGACGTTATATGGTAATACGTTATAACGTATAACGTTATGTAGCATAACGATATAACGTATAACTTTATGTAGCATTACGATATAACGTATAAAGTCATATGTTAATACGTTATAACGTATAACGTTATGTATCATTACGATGTATCGTATAACGTTATATGGTAATACGTTATATCGTATAACGTTATGTAGCATTACGATATAACGTATGACGTTATATGGTAATACGTTATAACGTATATCGTTATGTAGCATTACGATATAACATGTAACGTTATGTACCATTACGATATAACGTATAAAGTCATATGTTAATACGTTATAACGTATAACGTTATGTATCATTACGATGTATCGTATAACGTTATATGGTAATACGTTATATCGTATAACATTATGTAGCATTACGATATAACGTATGACGTTATATGGTAATACGTTATAACGTATAACGTTATGTAGCATAACGATATAACGTATAACTCTATGTAGCATTACGATATAACGTATAACGTTATGTAGCATAACGATATAACGTATAACGCTATGTAGCATTGCGTTATAACATATAACGTTATGTGGCATTACGATATAACGTATAACGTTATGTAGCATTACGATATAACGTATAACGTTATGTAGCATTACGATATAACGTATGACGTTATATGGTAGTACGTTATATCGTATAACATTATGTAGCATTACGATATAACGTATGACGTTATATGGTAATACGTTATATCGTATAACATTATGTGGCATTACGACATAACGTATAACGTTATGTAGCATAAAGATATAACGTATAACGTTATGTAGCATAACGATATAACGTATAACGCTATGTAGCATTGCGTTATAACATATAACGTTATGTGGCATTACGATATAACGTATAACGTTATGTAGCATTACGATATAACGTATAACGTTATGTAGCATTACGATATAACGTATGACGTTATATGGTAGTACGTTATATCGTATAACATTATGTAGCATTACGATATAACGTATGACGTTATATGGTAATACGTTATATCGTATAACATTATGTGGCATTACGATATAACGTATGACGTTATGTAGCATTACGTCATAACGTATGACGTTATATGGTAATACGTTATAACGTATAACGTTATGTGGCATTACGATATAACGTATAACGCTATGTAGCATAACGTTATGTACCATTACGATATAACGTATAACGTTATGTAGCATTACGATATAACGTATAACGTTATGTAGCATTGCGATATAACGTATGACGTTATATGGTAATACGTTACAACGTATATCGTTATGTAGCATTACGATATAACGTATAACGTTATGTAGCATAACGATATAACGTATAACGTTATGTAGCATAACGATATAACGTATAATGCTATGTAGCATTACGTTATAACATATAACGTTATGTGGCATTACGATATAACGTATAACGTTATATGATGATACTTAATAACGTATAACGTTACGTAGCAATACGATATAACGTATAACGTTATGTAGCATAACGATATAACGTAAAACGTTATGTGGTATTACGATATAACGTATAAGGTTATGTAGCAGTACGATATAACGTATAACGTTATGTAGCATAACGATATAACGTATAACGCTATGTAGCATTACGTTATAACATATAACGTTATGTGGCATTACGATATAACGTATAACGTTATGTAGCATTACGATATAACGTATGACGTTATGTAGCATTACGTCATAACGTATGACGTTATATGGTAATACGTTATAACGTAAAACGTTATGTGGCATTACGATATAACGTATAACGCTATGTAGCATAACGTTATGTACCATTACGATATAACGTATAACGTTATGTAGCATTACGATATAACGTATAACGTTATGTAGCATTGCGATATAACGTATGACGTTATACAGTATTACGTTATAACGTATAACGTTATGTAGCATTACGATATTACGTATACCGTTATGTAGTATTACGTTATAACGTATAACGTTATGTAGCATAAAGATGTAACGTATAACGTTATATAGTATTACGTTATAACGTATAACATTATGTAGCATTACGATATAACGTATAACGTTATATGGTAATACGTAATAACGTATAACGATGTGTAGCATTACGATATAACGTATAACGTTATGTAGCATTACGAAATAACGTATAACGATGTGTAGCATAACGATATAACGTATAACATTATGTGGCATTACGATATAGCGTATAACGTTATGTAGCATTACGAATTAACGTATAACGTTATGTAGCATAACGATATAACGTATAACGTTATGTGGCATAACGATATAACGTATAACGTTATGTAGCATTACGATATTACGTATAACGTTATGTAGCACTGCGTTATGACGAATTATGTTATATAGCATTACGATATAACTTATAACGTTATATGGTAATACGTAATAACGTATAACGTTATGTAGCACTGCGTTATAACGAATTATGTTATATAGCATTACGATATAACGTGTAACGTTATATGGTAATAAGTAATAACGTATAACGTTGTGTAGCATTACGTTATAACGTATAACTTTATGTAGCACTACGATATAACGAATAACGTTATATGGTAATACGTTATAACGTATAACGATATATAGTGTTACGTTATAATGTATAACGTTATGTAGCAATACGATATTACGTATAAAGATATGTAGCATAACGATATAACGTATAACGTTATGTGGCATTACGATATAGCGTATAACGTTATGTAGCATTACGATATAACGTATGACGTTATATGGTAATACGTTATAACGTATAACGTTATGTAGCAGTACGATATAACGTATAACGTTATGTAGCATTACGATATAACATATAACGTTATATGGAAATACGATATAACGTATAACGTTATATGGTAATACGTTATAACGTATAACATTCTGTAGCATTACGATATAACGTATAAAGTTATATGGTAATACGTTATAACGTATAACGTTATGTAGCATTACGATATAACGTATAACGTTATGTAGTATTACGTTATAACATATAACGTAATGTACCATTACGATATAACGTATAAAGTTATGTGGCATTACGATATAGCGTATAACGTTATGTAGCATTACGATATAACGTATGACGTTATATAGTATTACGTTATAACGTATAACGTTATGTAGCATTACGATATAACGTATAACGTTATATAGTATTACGTTATAACGTATAACGTTATGTAGCATTACGATATAACGTATAACGTTATGTAGTATTACGTTATAACATATAACGTAATGTACCATTACGATATAACGTATAAAGTTATATGGTAATACGTTATAACGCATAACGTTATATGGTGATGCTTAATAACATATAACGTTATGTAGCATTACGATATAACGTATAACGTTATGTAGCATTACGATATAACGTATAACGTTATATAGTATTACGTTATAACGTATAACGTTATGTAGCATTACGATATAACGTATAACGTTATGTAGTATTACGTTATAACATATAACGTAATGTACCATTACGATATAACGTATAAAGTTATATGGTAATACGTTATAACGCATAACGTTATATGGTGATGCTTAATAACATATAACGTTATGTAGCATTACGATATAACGTATAACGTTATGTAGCATTACGATATAACATATAACGTTATATAGAAATACGATATAACGTATAACGTTATGTAGTGTTACGTTATAACGTATAACGTTATGTAGCATTACGATAAAACGTATAACGTTATGTAGCATAACGATATAACGTATAACGTTGTGTGGCATTACGATATAGCGTATAACGTTATGTAGCATTACGATATAATGTATGACGTTATATGGTAATACGTTATAACGTATAACGTTATGTAGCAGTACGATATAACGTATAACGTTATGTAGCATTACGATATAACATATTACGTTATATGGAAATACGATATAACGTATAACGTTATATGGTAATACGTTATAACGTATAACATTCTGTAGCATTACGATATTACGTATAACGATATGTAGCATAACGATATAACGTATGACGTTATATAGTATTACGATATTACGTATAACATTATGTAGCATTACGATATAACGTATAACGTTATATAGTATTACGTTATAACGTATAACGTTATGTAGCATTACGATATTACGTATAACGTTATGTAGCATTACGTTATAACGTATAACGTTATGTAGCATAACAATGTAACGTATAACTTTATGTAGCATTACGATATAACGTATAACGTTATATGGTAATACGTTATAACGTATAACGTTATATGGTAATACGTTATAACGTATAACGTTATATGGTAATACGTTATAACGTATAACGTTATATGGTAATACGTTATAACGTATAACGTTATATGGTAATACGTTATAACGTATAACGTTATGTAGCATTACGATATAACGTATAACGTTATATGGTAATACGTTATAACGTATAACGTTATATGGTAATACGTTATAACGTATAACGTTATGTAGGATTACGATATAACGTATAACGTTATGTTAGTATTACGTTATAACGTATATCGTTAAGAAGTATTACGTTATAACATATAACGTCATGTAGTATTACGTTATAACGTATAACGTTATGTAGCATTGTTATATAACGAATTATGTTATATAGCATTACGATATAACGTATAACATTGTGTAGTATTACGTTATAACATATAACGTTATGTAGTATTACGTTATAACGTATAAGGTTATGTAGCATTGCGTCATAACGAATTATGTTATATAGCATTGCGATATAACGTATAACGTTATATGGTAATACGTAATAACGTATAACGTTATGTAGCACTGCGTTATAACGAATTATGTTATATAGCATTACGATATAACGTGTAACGTTATATGGTAATAGGTAATAACGTATAACGTTGTGTAGCATTACGTTATAACGTATAACTTTATGTAGCACTACGATATAACGAATAACGTTATATGGTAATACGTTATAACGTATAACGATATATAGTGTTACGTTATAATGTATAACGTTATGTAGCAATACGATATTACGTATAAAGATATGTAGCATAACGATATAACGTATAACGTTATATAGTATTACGATATAACGTATATCGTTATGTAGTGTTACGTTATAACGTATAACGTTATGTAGCATTACGATATAACGTATAACGTTATGTAGTATTACGTTATAACATATAACGTAATGTACCATTACGATATAACGTATAAAGTTATATGGTAATACGTTATAACGCATAACGTTATATGGTGATGCTTAATAACATATAACGTTATGTAGCATTACGATATAACGTATAACGTTATGTAGCATTACGATATAACATATAACGTTATATAGAAATACGATATAACGTATAACGTTATGTAGTGTTACGTTATAACGTATAACGTTATGTAGCATTACGATATTACGTATAACGTTATGTAGCATTGCGTTATAACGAATTATGTTATATAGCATTACGATATAACGTATAACGTTATGTAGCATAACGATATAACGTATAACGGTATATAGTGTTACGTTATAACGTATAACGTTATGTAGCATTACGATATTGCGTATAAAGATATGTAGCATAACGATATAACGTATAACGTTATATAGTGTTACGTTATAACGCATAACGTTATGTAGCATTACGATATTACGTATAAAGATATGTAGCATAACGATATAACGTATAACGTTATATGGTATTACGTTATAACGTATAACGTTATATGGTAATACGTTATAACGTATAACGTTATGTAGCATTACGATATAACGTATAACGTTATATAGTAATACGTTATAACGTATAACGTTATGTAGGATTACGATATAACGTATAACGTTATGTTAGTATTACGTTATAACGTATATCGTTATGAAGTATTACGTTATAACATATAACGTCATGTAGTATTACGTTATAACGTATAACGTTATGTAGCATTGCGATATAACGAATTATGTTATATAGCATTACGATATAACGTATAACATTGTGTAGTATTACGATATAACATATAACGTTATATGGAAATACGATATAACGTATAATGTTATATGGTAATACGTTATAACGTATAACATTCTGTAGCATTACGATATTACGTATAACGATATGTAACATAACGATATAACGTATGACGTTATATAGTATTACGATATTACGTATAACATTATGTAGCATTACGATATAACGTATGACGTTATATGGTAATACGTGATAACGTATAACGTTATGTAGCATTACGATATAACGTATAACGTTATGTAGTATTACGTTATAACATATAACGTTATGTAGCATTACGATATAACGTATAACGTTATGTAGCATTGCGTTATAACGTATAACGTTATGTGCCATTACGATATAACGTATAACGTTATGTAGCATTACGATATAACGTATAACGTATAACTTTATGTAGGATTACGATATAACGTATAACGTTATGTAGTATTACGTTATAACGTATATCGTTATGCAGCATTACGTTATAACATATAACGTTATGTAGTATTACGTTATAACGTATAACGTTATGTAGCATTGCGTTATAACGAATAGCGTTATGTGCCATTACGGTATAACGTATAACGTTATGTAGCATTACGATATAACGTATAACGTTATATGGTAATATGTTATAACGTATAACGTTATGTAGCATTGCGATATAACGAATTATGTTATATAGCATTACGATATAACGTATAACGTTATGTAGTATTACGTTATAACGTATAACGTTATGTAGCATAACGATATAACATATACCGTTATATAGTATTACGTTATAACGCATATCGTTATGTAGTATTACGTTATAACGTATAACGTTTTGTAGTATTACGATATAACGTATAATATTATGTAGCATTACGATATAACGTATGACGTTATATGGTAATACGTTATAACCTATATCGTTATGTAGTATTACGTTATAACATATAACGTTATGTGTTATTACGTTATAACGTATAACGTTATGTAGCATTGCGATATAACGAATTATGTTATATAGCATTACGATATAACGTATAACGTTATGTAGTATTACGTTATAACGTATAACGTTATGTAGCATAACGATATAACGTATAACGTTATATAGTGTTACGTTATAACGTATAACGTTATGT